>JAAONU010000002.1:34657616-35267805 GCA_012932295.1 Cyclina sinensis
CAACATTCTATTGAACGGACATAACGTATTCAATTCAAGTTCTTAGATCCAGACAAAAATGTACAAGATTATGCCAAATGCAATTCAAAGAAATTGTAACTGGGTGAGTTATGTCTTCCCGCTTTGTTTATCACTGTTCGTTAACGATGACACGTAGCAGTTAATATCGGCAAATAATTAAAACAACAATGCATTTGTTTAAATGTTTTTGATAATGGCAATGCTTGTTTCCAAGGGACTTCATTGCTTGTCACAGATACTGATTTATGAAACAAACCCCCTTTATCCGCGTGATAATCCTTCGTTTGACTTTGTCGTATGTTTTGCTTTGTATGTTTTATTAAATGAGACTAAAAGCTTGGAAACATTCTTCACTTGTGAGAATTTGTTTCATTTATGATTTTTTTAACTTGTTTTTATTTGCTACAGAAGTTAATTGTTATGTAAATTGAATCACAAATGCTTGTTGGATGTTTTATTGTGTCATTATTAATAGTACCTAGATTTTTTTACCTTTATAGTGTCAGAATGAATGAAATACAACTTGAGTATTTTGCACTTGAATGTATTTTGTTCTTTTCTTTCTTAAGTACTGAAGATTGCGTAGTGTTATCATATTTATCGACACAAACATTTCACAGGGGAATATAGATTGTGATAATTTTAGAAGAAGTTTTAATTTTGTCATCACCTTCTTCTTCTGTTTATCCACTAATAAAATTCATTCCATGTGAAAAAGAATTTTGCAATTAATTTCACTTTATGTATTTATATCGATCAAAAATCATATTGGTTTTTATTTGAAAGATCTAGTATGTTTGTGTTAAATAAGGCTGTTATGAAGCAAATCAAACACTGACGCAAATGTCAGCTCCTGAAATATTGATGTTGACGTTGTAATTGCTTTTATATTATGTGGTTGACTGAATAATTACAAAATAATATACAGAAAGTACCGTTTATAAATGATAATAATTCTACTAAAACAATCAGTCCCCAAAAAATAAAAAGATAAAGAAAGAAAGAAATAAGACAAAGAGAGAAAGAAAAGGAAAGAAAGAAAAAATACATATACACTAAGAAGTACAGATCTTTTACAAAAATAGTCGTACTACAAGAATAAATAAATATCATTTTATATGTGTAAGCTCTGTGTAAGAAGTTAAATTGGCGAGATAATATGTAACTATGTAATCTTCAATCCCTGACAAGTTATAAGTTAGAATTATACTGTTGAACTAGAAAAGCTTGACATAAACGTAAAATACGTCTCTACTGATATCTCTCTACGTTACGTCCACGCGTGGGCACTGACAAAATGTAGAAACATTTCCAGCAAAACTTGTCACTTCTGAACAGCTATTGACTATATAATTGTACTCGACCAGTGCATTTACATTATTATAGCTGCAAAGTTTTTTCCCCTTTGATTTTTAAAATTAGCCATACGATCTCTACTAGAAAATTTTGATATTTTTACATTGTTGTTGCCATAGCAACCAAAGGAATTCTTTGAACAACTTTGGCAGACTTTCCTTTAAGTGAATCCATGCCAAGTTTCTTCAGCTTAGACCTAGTTGTTAAGAGGGTGTTGTTTAAAATAAAATCTAAACGATGCAAAGCCACAAAAGCTAAAGAGCAGGTATCACAGTTTATAATATCGGGTTGTGATACCAATGATCTACATCTTTGAGGTCAATTCAGAGGTCATAATTGGATCTGTCCTTTTAATTATATGTTTCTGAACAGTATTTCTAATTCAGGAAGTTATTTGATGAAACAAGCTTGTATTTGAATTAGCCATCATTGCACATTGTTGATCCGTGAGTGCAGAAATAAGTAATTTGGCGTTCCAATTTTTCTTGACTCTACAGAATATTATGTGTGACCCATATTTCTAAAGGTTAAGGTCAAGGTCATACCATGACATCTTTGACTTTTACACATTAAAGACTGCAGACCGAAGAAGAGTATGTTGTCTCATTCCAGGAATCGAATGTGCAAACCAAATATCTGTATCCTAGCTAAGGAAAAGAACAGATTTTATTTGGATTTACATTCTTATTTATTCCAGTACAAAAACTGTCGTAGTTTCCATCTCGCAAAACGGACTTAAATCAGGACATTAAAATTGATTGATCTTTAGAAAAGCAATCAAATTTAAGCACGCACTGTTATTAAAATCTACTAGGAAAATTCAAAGTTAAAAAGAAAAGATTACAAACAAAAGCAATAATTTACTATTTATGTCAAATTTGTCGAAACTGAAACAGCTAGAAATGTGTTAGTTAAATATACAGAATATTTCCTGTGAAAAATTGTGTCTGTAGCTTGTGGAATGCAATTTATTTTTGTAAGTTTAGTGACTACCTTTTAAGATATGAAATGTTGGAACAAGAAAGCAAATTTCCAACTAGTCATATATATCTTCGTCAGATACTCTTTTATCCTGTGAAATGTTATTTCGTTTCGATTATAAATGATGTTTTTGCTACTAAAACTGCATATTTATCATTAAGTTTTATCAGAATTGTATGAAATTCATTAATCAAGGCGGCAAAGAAATGATTTCATTTTAAAAGTAATACAGAGGTGGATTAAGGTCAGTACTTTTGATATTTAGAAAAGACAAACGCTAACCGAATGTGTTATAGCATCGTATTTCGCTTGTACAATAGCTGCATAATCATTGAATGGGCAGGAGTTTTTGACGAACATTAGACGTGTTCATATATATATATTTATTCAGTTACTATATATTGTTAACTTTTTAATATTAGTATAATTGCATCTAGACATATTGACAGTAAAGATGGTTGTTAATTGGAGAGTCAAATGTATATTCGAAAAAAGAGAAACACTTTTGACATGCTGTTTTAGATACTAATGTGCATTCAAGAATGCAGCATTCTAATTCAACTTTGAGTCCAAAACTACCTGACAGAAGTGCATTGTTGAATGCAAAGTTGAGTCCCAATTTCCTGCAAGTAGTGCATTTTCGAATGAACATATTGAATGCGGAACTACCCTCACAATGTGCAGTTTCGATCTCTATGCCAGAGGATATTTCGAATTAACATTCTGAATCCACAAGTTAAATTCCAGAGAAGTATTTCAAATGCATATCTTATTATATTCACATATTTGAATCTCCAACTTATCACGAAACTTATTTCAAATGACTTTTGAATAACCAACTGCCTGTCAGAAGTGCATTTTCGAAAGCATTATTATACCCACAGTTACCTGTCAGAAGGGCATTAAATGTACAGCTTCAAAGTTTGTGACAAAATTTTTGAAGCTTTCCGAGTTGTTAAATAATTGAAATCATAGTTTCAACTTTTGGGAGGGAGAACAGTGCTTTCAATACCTTATGTTTTTTACACATATTATATGTGTTTTACACAACTCAAGCTTCTATTTGAACAGTCCATGGTCTTTTTTCACAGTCTTTCATGTGTTAAATAATTTCTTTTTTCACAGTCTTTCATGTTTAAATAATTTAAGTTAATAACATGTTCAAGTCAGGAATAAAACATACAAATAGTAATAATAATACAATAAAATGTTTTTTCTGCAACAAAATTCAAGCGATGTAAGGCATGGTGTCACTTTGAAATGTGTCGAAGTTATACACAGTTATACGGAACCTAGCATCATACCGAGGTTTAGCAGATCTTTAATGTCGGACGGTCATGTGACCTTCATAATGGCGGCGGTCAATTTATCAATTATGGAACAATCTATAGCAGGAAACAGGGGTAATAAAGCGTCAAACAGTCATATGACGTGGCTATTCAAAATGATAATTTTTATAATACCATAGTCATTACCAGACATTCAAAGTTCATCAAAATTATGTGGTATCATTATTAAGATAAGTAAGTAAAACTGACTAATACATCATTTAATGATACAGATTGCTGTCTCGTATTCTAAATGACATGAATATAGTTTATAGCTTATTATAATAATAGTAAACAGCATAAAACCCAGGATTGTGAGGGCTATCTTATAAGATTTTGTTCTTTTTTAAAAGTAAATATACCCTTCCTTAAACGAATAGGCAGATCTGATCAATGACTTTCATTCCTACTCCTTCAAAAATGCTAGCACACATTTCAGTCTCTTGTGAAAATGCTAGATTAGCTTTATCCTTAATTAGTGTAAACCTGTATTACAAAAACGTTGCATTTTCTCTTGATACTGTATTCCTAATTGAAGTACACACACCATCACCAAATAATATTATTTTGACACAGAATTTGTGAATGGACCGAAAACAAACTAGCATGATTGTCTTTTTATTGTACACAAATGAACATCAAACAAACCTTATTTTTGTAATCGAGACAACAAGTGCGGACGTGTTCCACTACATTAAAACATTAAAACATCTCATAGAAACGACATGGGCGAACATTTTTTCTACGTGCTGTTTTTTTTCCTTGTTTTTGTGTTTGAATATATCTAAATATGTAGAAATTTAATTTATCATTTTGTAATCTTATTTTTTTTAATGAACAACCCTCGACAATCGGACTTGTATATATAGTGTTCAAAGGGTATACTAAACACATTTATCGAGCAAATCATTAATGTTTTGGAAGTAAGTGTGTTCTTTGTTTTCTTAAATTAGTTTTGTTTTATAAAGTACAGCCAGTGCTAGGAAAGTAGTTTTTATGTTGAAAGAAAAAGATACTGATTTTCCTAATAGAAAGTACTGGAAACAGAATTCACTTAAAGGGGCTGTGCTCCAGATGACAAAAAAAGAAAGTTTTCTTGTATTATAAATTTCTTGTAATATTTATGACTAATGCTTAAAAAAATAACTTACTGACAAAAAATAAGTCAAATAATTACATTATAAATTGATTTTTTCCCTTTCAAAGTGCTATACCGTAACGCGACGGTATAACTATATCGTATAAGATTTAAAGTAAATATAAGTTATATCACATTCGGCGATGGTGGTGACAGTAAAAGCGTTGAAAGTATTTTGTTAACATGAGGGGTCCAGAGTTCAAATCAGGCTGGAGCGAAAATATTTTTTTTTATTCTATTTTGACTTTTATAATCAGTTTTGAAGTAAAATATTATGTTGTTATAATCTCACGGCATCTAAATATATAATTTATGAGAATTTTTTTTTATGTCAAATCTGGAGTACAGCCTCATTAAGTTTTAAAAACTAATGTTATCTTTCAGAATGGATAGATTCCTTGCATTTTTACTGGTGTGTGTTTATGTCGTAACACAATATATGACAGATGTCGAGTCTTGCACTTGCCCACCACCAGAGCCATACGGTGAAGTCTGTTATTCTTCGTTTGCCATTAATGCCACTGTGGTGTCCAAAAATATCACATACCCCGAGGGGTTCGAGGAACAACATTGGACTAGATATAATCTGCGATATGAGCTTAACGTACACAAAGTGTTCACGTGAGTCTGTACGTCTTGTTAACAGATAATGTTGGATTTTTGAGTATATTTAAATGTATATCGTATATATGCGTTAAAGTTATGAAGTTCAAATGTTTATTTTTTTTCCATAAGCATTTCCTGTGTTATTGACGTTTCAATAAAACATCTTAATTAGATAACTTAAAAAAAAAGTTATTTGAATATTTTCGTTTATTCTCCCTACATTAAAAGACATTGCGTTGTAATATTTTTTTTTGCATTATCAATAATGATAATAATTCATTCAAGTCCGTGAAGTTGGCACACCGCTCAGCAATCAACATTGAGCTCAACCAATGCTGATCTGGCTAAGTACTCCAGCGCGACAAGGCAGATCAGCATTCATTTTATTTAAGAGAATACTGACCTGCCTCAGCACTCCAGCGCGACAAGCCAGATCAGCATTACTTTTATTTGAGTTAAAGCGAACGCCGAGCTAGCTCAACCCACTAGCGCGACAAGCCAGATCAGCATTCAATTTATTTGAGCATAAAACGAATGCTGAGCTGGCTCTGCACTCCAGCGTGACAAGCCAGATCCGCATTAATTTCATTTGAGTTAAGTGAATGCTGAGTTGGCTCAGCACTCCAGCGTAACATGCCAGATCAGCATTCATTCAGATCAGCAGCGCGACATCATCATCGTCGTTGTCGTCGTCATCGTTGTCGTCTACATCGTCGTCAGCATAATCATTTTTATTATCATCACCAGCAGCAGGATGATCTTCATCATCATTATCATTTGCATTTCATCATCATAATCGTAATCGTCGTTGACATCGTCATTATCATGGTTATCATTTTCATCATCATTATCATATTCATATTCATCATCTTGATTATCATCATTATCCTCATTATTTGCATCCTGATCAGCATCGTCATCAATATCATTATCAGTATCATCATTCGGGTCCTTTATAATGCTTATCATCACTCTAAGTCTGAGCATGTCATTGTGGGAAAAGATACTACTCAAAATTTGATAGGGATCACTTTTTATTTCCTAAATATCTTTTTAATGATAACCTCAAGATAACTGATTTTTTCTCACACAAGTAGTTTATTCATAAGGCAAAGCCGACCTGTCCAGCAGATTTTGATTGTTTACCTGTACATGGCTCGAGATGCACGGGAAAAGCGATACCCCTGGAAAAGTGGTGCACCGTGGGCATGTACCTTCATGTACACATCCGTTTTATTCAGACTTCGCTTGTGCATGGTAACGTTTATATTGAACCTAGCACTGGGCATGGCAAATCTACGGCAAAGACGGCGTATTGACGATGAGGAGATGAATAGGGGGATAGGGATGCTTGAGGCTGGGCGTTCCCAACGGCACGTGGCAGGTGTCCTTGGGGTGTCCCAGAGCACCGTTGCCAGGATGTGGCGACGGTTTCAAACTTACGTGCATGTCATGGCGGAGGGCGTCAGAGGTCAACAACTCAGCGTGAGGACCGATTTATTGTCGTTCAAGCGCGACGTCAGCGCTTTGTTACCGCTACTGCCCTCCAAAATGACTTCCAGAATGCCACTGGTGTAAGACTTTCCACTCAAACCATCAGGAGCCGTCTTCATACAGCTGGCATGAGGGCTAGAAGGCTAGAAATCCGAATCCTATTGACACAAAACCATATACAGGCACGTCTTCAATGGGCCCCCGATCACGCCAGGTAGACGCTGCATGACTGGACCCCAGTGCTGTTCACTGACGAGTCTAGATTTTGTGGACTTCACTGATAGGCGAGTGCGGGTATGGAGATCCGCCAATGAGCGTTTGGCACTGTTGTTGACATGTGTTGCTACCCAGGATCGTCATGGCGGGGGCTCGGTTATGGTGTGGGCGGGCATTAGCATGCAGGGAAGAACGGACCTGCACATTGTTCAAAACGGCACATTGACGGCTGTACGATACGTCAGTGAGGTCTTAGATGTGTACGTTCGTCCGTACGCTGGTGCTATAGGCCCTGAGTTCATTTTAAATGGACGACAACGCCCGGCCTCACAGGGCAAGGGTCACCGACGAGTACCTAGAGGCAGCAGACATAGAGAGAATGGACTGGCCTGTAAGGTCTCCAGACCTCAGTCCAAAAGAGCACGCCTGGGACATGCTGCAGACTGCAATATCTGCTCGCCCAGTCCAGCCAATCACGGTCCCTGTGCTACAGCAGGCCCTTCTGGACGAGTGGGCTCGACTCCCACAACAAAGCATCCGGAGACTCATTAGCAGCATGAGAAAGCGGTGCAGAGCAGTAACCCAAGCAAACGGACACCACACGCGATATTAAAGCAAAATTCAGGCCATAGACTTGATTTTTCCAAAAAGTTCCATTTCATCTCCTGTCTGTTATCCCAAATCCGTGCCCCTCTCACGGCTCAGCCTAACTCATTTTTTGGTACCAAACTATTGTCATATGAACATATTTTCAGAATCACAACAAAAAATGTAACCTTTCAACCTTATGTAGTAAATATACTCATTCTTATAAGTGATACCTATCACATTTTGAGTAGTATATGAACATATATGTAGTTGGTTCTTCATTTTAGGCAATTTCGTACATAAGGCAGAATTTTTTGGTTCTGTCCAACTCATTCCCCTAAATAGAGCAATAATCAAAACGGAAAAAAGTTCTCTATAGAGAGAGTTCATCACCTCATAGATCGATAGAAATGTGTATACAACGTTTAGGTGAAAAGTTGATTTTTTGTGTTTATGCCGGTGTGTCAGTTAAATGACTGGTAGGAAGTTAGCAGTAGCAGTGCGCAGTAGCAGTTGGCAGAAGGAATTAAATCAAACGTGAAGCTGTCAGTAGCATTATCAGCAGTAGCAGTAGCAAAAACGTGAAGTTGGCAGTAGCAGTACCAGCAGTAGCAGTAGGAAAAACGTAAAGTTGGCAGTAGCAGTAAGAGCAGTTGCAATAGGGACGTCTGAAAAAGTCTAAATTCTGGAAAGTTTAAATGAAATAAAGACATGTTTTAACATCTAAAGGCCCTCTCGAGCCTATTGCATAGGTCTGCGACTGTTTGTGACACTCTTGCAGACTTTCAGGAAGTTTGATGCCAATCGGGAAAATGCCATTTTTGATGTTTAGGGACCCTCCCGTGTCGATTTTACCGGTCTGCGACTGTTCTTGAGACTCTCGCAGACTTTCAGGAATTTTGGTGCCAATCGGAAAATTGTCAGTTTTTATGTCTAGGGACCCTTCCAGGTCGATTTTATCGGTCTGCGTCTGTTTCTGACACTGTCGCAGACTTTCAGGAATTTTGCTGCCAATCGGGAAAAAGTCAGTTGTTACGTCTAGGGACCCTCCCGGGTTGATTTTCCGGTCTGCGACTGTTTTTTAAAACTCTCGCAGACTTTCAAGAATTTAGTTGCCAAACAATAAATGATACAAACACAAGAAGTACCACTCATGCAGCGTACTGCTTCTGCTTCTGCTGCGGATGATGATGATGATTATGCCGATACTACTATGTCAGCATTGTTTTTAATTAAAAACAATGAGTGCTAGTATGGCTTGTCTCGCTGGAGTCCTTAGCCAGGTCAACCTACGCTTTAAATCGCAGAAAATGAATGCTGATCTGGCATGTCGCGCTAAGCCTGCCCAGCATTCGCTTAAACTCATATAAAATAAATGTGTATCTGCCTAGTCGCCACCTCAGCATTCGTCTGGCTTGTCGCGCTGGCGTGCTGAGCCAGCTCAGCATTCGATTAAACAAATAACATGAATGCTGATATGGCTTGTCACGCTAGCGGGACAAGCCAGCTCAGCATTCGCCTTTGTTTAAATAAAATGAATGCTGATCTGGCTTGTCACGCCGGAGGGCTAAGTCAGCTCAGCATTCGCTTAAACAAGCAAAATGAATGCTGATCTGGCTTGTCGCGCTGCAGTGCTGGGCCAGCTCAGCATTCGCTTTAACTCATATAAAATGAATGCTGATCTGGCTTGTCGCGCATACGCTTTTACTAAAAAAAATGAATGCTGATCTGGCCTGTCGCGCTGGAGATTTGAGCCAGTTCAGCATTCGCTTTGCTCAAATAAAACGAATGCTGATCTTGCTTATCGCGCTGGAGTGCTGAGCCAGCTCAGCATTCGCTTTAAATCGAATAATATTAATGCTGATCTGGAGTGTGGCGCTGGAGTGCTGAGCCAGATCAGCATTTGTTGAGCTGAATGTTGATTGCTGAGCTGCGTGCCAACTTCACGGACCCAATTCATTAATGTTTTCCAATAGTTAAGATCGGTCAGTTTCATCAATCAAAGTTGCAGGAAAAAAATCTTGCAATCATACTGAAGCGTTGATACATATACTTGAATTTGTGTCAGTCACTGACTAACGTTCGGATTATTCCTTATTACAGTTGTTTCGGTGTTTTAGATTATTTCGGAGCATGCCTTATAAGTTTGGCAATACTTTCCAGAACAAATAATAAGAAATCAACATTTCAAAAGCAGCACATTTAGTATATTCAGCACGTTTTTTAAAATCACAAATAAATATATTGAATACGTTTTCAATCAGGCCCCGATTTGCCGACCCGCGAATTGTTCCATCTGTTCTAAGATCGTTTGGTCCAGGTTCTTTGTGTGGACTGGAACTTTGGGTTGGGGACACATATATACTGACAGGAAGCATTTATGAAGATTCCGATACTGGTGAACCTACACTAGGTACGTAGTAACACTATTTACTTAAAAAAGATTTAGTGCATGAAACAATGAGTGATTTTCAATTGCGATAGCTTTGAAGCGCCGCACTGTGCTAATGCCGAAACGGATCATGACAAAATATTTGTAAAATTTAGCACTATAGAATTTAGAACTTCATGAAGCATTGCATCGAGTCGAAACCGCTTCATGTTTTATAATTTTTATTTTTCTGACTTCTTCTGATTAAGTATCAGATAACTTTTTTGAATGTTTTTTACTGTATTTATCAGTCTCCTACCCCTGTATTTCCAGATGGGACTATAAATTTGCCATCCGTCCATCAGTCTATTTGTCCGCTCGTCTGTCTAAAACAATGGGCCCTGTAAAAGATAACTGTAAACGATATGTTTATTAACTAATCTATTCAGATAAAAACTCTTTGAAAATTGTGCCCCTTTTTATATGTTTTAAATCTGATTGTCTGCCTTGAAGACCGTTTAATAGAAAAGTTTGATTCAGCTATTACTTTAAACATAAATAAGTTAAGTCGTCGAATGGCAGGTTACGTTAATGACGTGGCTACAGTCAGTTGTGCATATCTGTAACAGTATTTGATTACTTGTAAGTTAGGCAAAAAGTTGTTCAGTAAAAATGTTAGAAACACTTTTTTTTCATATATCATACAATATTTACCAACACCTTTGGTAAAAATAAACATTTTTTTGTATCTTTAAATCCTTTGACTTCTTACGGGAAAACATTAATACCTGTTTGGTGTCAGATAGATTGTGTCAAGAATGTGTTTCTTCCACACAGGAGCGGATCTGTGCAACTTCCACTTGTATGTCAGCGGACCACAGTTTTCAGAGAGTATTGAGTATGCTAATACTGTAATGGAAAGGATAAACTGTATGGAACCACCTCCCTCAGACGATTATTATTGGTACATACGCTCTGCACGTGGACAGTTGAGACAGGTATTGTGCACTTTCTTTTCTTGTGTTTGAGTATTGAGATCGTTATTTAACTTGTGATTTGTGGTGTATAAAATGATTAAAAAAACTACATATGAAGTTTCAATGGACATTTTCTAGGTATTCTTATGTTGAACTG
Source organism: Cyclina sinensis (assembly GCA_012932295.1). Lineage (NCBI taxonomy): Eukaryota > Metazoa > Mollusca > Bivalvia > Venerida > Veneridae > Cyclina > Cyclina sinensis. The sequence continues at coordinate 34,668,850 of JAAONU010000002.1, forward strand.
CATATTTTCGTAGTACACAGGTAATCGCCTTTAAGAGCTTTTCTTGTAAGAAAGGTTTGTGCAGTGTTTTAAAAGATACCGGGTACGCGTCAAGTTCGAGATATGCATTTTATATCAAAGACGAATAATATTTATTGACAAGTGGGTCTTGATGGCCTAAAAAGTACTACTTCTCATAACAGAAAGGCCAAGAAAACACATTTTAGCTTAAGTAGAGCATACTTTGACATCCAAAAATATGTTCATTTTATTGCGAGTTTGTTAAACGGACCCTGTCCTTTATCACCTGACCACATTTTACATTGTGTGTATTGTATTTGGACTTAAACCAGTGATCCTTGAGATGGGGCCAGTTAAACAAAATATTGTTCCTGCAATAATAAAAAGTCTTAAATTCAAGATCAGCCGCAGTCAAATGTGAAATTTACATGCAAAACAATACCCCTGGTCAAAATGTGACGTCAAAAACAGAAAGTAGGTCAAAGAAGCGGGAGCTGACTTGTGCAGGCAAAAAGTTGTACGTGTAAATTAAGTTTCGGCGTTGTAGAAAACAAGGATATAGGTCAAGGTAAAATTTGACCAATGTAGAAGTGGAAATCTACATTATGCAAATCTATACGTATTTTCCAAATTTTATTGACGTACTTGCAAGAAACAGAAACGTCAGTATGTCAACATGCAAGTTTATAGTGCAGACACAAGTAAGCAGGTCAAGAGCTTCAGGTAAAGGTCTCAACGGTCTAAAGTAGGTAAAAAGCAAAATGAAATTTATTGATTTTAAATTCCCCCCATACTTTTAGCTTTTATTTATTTTTAGGCCACCGCCATGATAATGGGGAGCTGGCATATAGTGTTTACCCTGAGTGTGTGTGTGTGTGTGTGGGGGGGGGGGGGGGTGGCACTTTCTTCGGGCACCTTGTCCGGGTCATAATTTGAAAGGTATTGAAGATATTAACCTGAAACTTCAAAGTTGAATAGGTCTCACTGTGGAGAGGTGCAGTGTTTAAGAACCATAACTCTCTTTCACATTATTTTTTAGTTATTGCCCTTTGTAATTTTTCATACTTAATTCTTGTCGGATGCCTAACTTAAAAGGTATTGAAGATATTAACTTGAAACTTCATAGGTGAATAGATCTCACTGTCCGGCTCATAACTGCCTCGTGCATTGTGTGTTTATTATCATATGATTACGACACATCCCCGACATGATAATTTCTTGCCCATAATTTCAACACTTTCAGCATGCTCATCATGTCATTTTAGTAAGGTAGCAGATGTTAAATATGGAATCATCACACAAAGCAGGCGAGCAAAAAAAGAACATACATGAATGTAATAGACATTTGTATGTATGTGTGCTTTGATATAATTATTTTATGGGCGGAACTGATTATTATATGGGCAGAACAGAAATAACAGTAGATTGCTACGTAGGTTTAATCCCTTAAAATTTTGTTGCTTTGATGCAATATCTTAAAGGATATTAGAGAGACTGGAGATTTTATACTAGTAAGAGACTGCTGAACTTGTTTTTGAAAATGCAACACTTACCTTTTCATTCAGGCAAAAGTATTTTATTTTTTTTTAAATTAAGCATGCTATTGAGTTTATTATGCAGATACTGTTATTTCTGTCTATCTGGATTTAGCTTTGCTTGCTTTTAGATATATGCATGTTATGTAGCTAGATACATACTAATGTTTAAAATCAGCAGTAAACATCTCCATTAGATTTTCACTATAAAGCCTTGCTTATGCTGTCTTCTAGAAGGGCTAATATTTAACATTAGTGAGAAAGGTAAATACCTGATATCTTTGCCATGTCATATTTTATGCCATATTTACATGCTTGTCCACAATGTTGATTTACCAAGTTTTGTGTCCAGTGTCATTTAGCGGGGACATCTGTGTCCTTTAGACACATTTCTTGTTTTCCATATAAGTCAAATAATCAAGTGACCCTTTGGGCCAGGTCAGTTTTTAAAAACAGGACCATGATTAGCCAAAACACTAGTACAGAACCATTTAACAGTATTGACGCTACACACCAAATTTCTCTTTATGTATCTGTTAAAATAGTGACTCCTGAGATGGGCCCCAATAACAACCATATGTATATTAATTTATTTGTCTCTGTAGAGGTGCTTTAGGCGATGCGATCAAAATTTTAGAGCTCTGGGTCTTGTGGTTTTAGTTTAATTTCTTAGTAACTGGATGCAAATTAATTTGACAATCAAAGGACCATTCCTTAGTGAAAATCATCCGACCGCTGCATCCGTACAATATGTACATCTCATTCTAGTGGAGCTTCACATTAAGTTTTGTTGGGTTCAGGCCATTGGTTTTCTGAGAATTAACCCGGAAACAAAGCGACTTTTTGTTACCAGACTAATGGAGGGACAGACTGGTGACTATATGCACTCGGATGCATAAAAATTTAATTTGAGACTTTTTCTGAGTAGTTTCTGGCATATTTCTCAAGACTTATTGAATATCAAACACATTTGGTCTAGAGGTCTTAATCTCACAATCATTGTTATGTGAACTATGGTAAAACATGCCGACTGACTGATTTTTTGGGCTTATCATGTACTGCTTGATAAGTTACTGCACTATTACTTTAATGTTAAACTGAAAAATCCTGTACACGGGGGTTTTCAAAATATCAGTAACACAATTTATAAAAACCCTGTATTTTATAGATTCAAAGTGTTGGACACGCTGATCGGAAATTAAGTGCATCCGCTCTCAAGACACCAAGAAAGACAAGGGATAATGACAAGTTGAAATCGTTTCTGTATGGAAAAGGGCAAAGGGTGTTGGCAAAAGGGCTCAACTCGTTTATTTGAAGTATTCGTCAATGAAGGCGCTGAAGTAAACTAATTTCGACCCACCAAGCATAGAGTAGACAGAAACCTACAAATACTGTTTTTCATGAATGCTATTCACTTTAGATGCTATTGTGCTGAAACAATAAACTTTTTTTAAAGAGCAGGTGATTCTTTACCTTATGACCTAAATCGCCAAAATGAAAACACAAAATGAAAAGGGAATTCGTAAAAGCAGCCCCACTTAAAACAATTTGTGATAGATTTTAGAAATAGCTCATAGTCCTGCAAAAGAAAGCAAAGTCCTGTAGCTGTTCTAGTCAAGGACCAAGTTTGTGAATTAATTCAGGATTTTTTTTAGAACAAAATATTTGTCAAATGCAGGTCAAACAATGCGCTTAATATGAACAAACACTAATCTTGACTTTATCGCATATAAGGTTGGAAAAGCTGATAACTCCATATGAATTGTATTCTTTTTTAGTTTTGGTTTACAAAATCTTTAAATGTTCCCTTTTCAGTAAATAATAACAGTCTTTTTAAGGAAAAGGAAGTGGACACATTTTTCACGGTTTTGTTTTGCAGGTGCTGAAATGTTGATATGTTTTTGTAAAAGAAGGTTTGAAAACTGGCCTTACTCTTTAAAAACAATCTTATTTGAATTTATTAAAGAGGTCAAATAACTTTAAAGAGGCTGTACTCCAGATTTGACATAAAAAATTTTTCATAAATTATATATTTAGATGCCGTGAGATTATAACAACATAATATTTTACTTCAAAACTGATTATAAAAGTCAAAATAGAATAAAAAAATATTTTCGCTCCAGCCTGATTTGAACTCTGGACCCTCATGTTAACAAAATGTTTCCAACGCTTTTACTGTCACCACCATCGCCGCATGTGATATTACAGATATTTACTTTAAATCTTATACGATATAGTTATACCGTCGCGTTACGGTATAGCACTTTGAAAGGGAAAAAAATCATTTTATAATGTAATTATTTGACTTATTTTTTGTCAGTAAGTTATTTTTTAAGCATTAGTCATAAATATTACAAGAAATTTATAATACAAGAAAACTTTCTTTTTTTGTCATCTGGAGCACAGCCCCTTTAAACATAAAAAATGTGCATATATCTCTTCCTGTGCGTAATGGAAATTATATAACGACGATGTTGAAGTCTATAATCAAATTTCTGTTCTGTTCAGTTTTTGAAACAAAAACAACAAAAGAAAAAAAATACAAAAATCATAAACATTAATTTCGTTAATGATGAAACGACAATGAATGAAGCGAATATGGTAAAAGTCCTACGACTGGACCAGTCACACATCAGTTCATCTGTATATATTTTAAAAGTGAAGTAAGTTATTGTTCCTTCTGGTTGACAAAATATCTGCACAGTTATCAAAAACTCTACTTAAACTGATTTATGCTGTTTCTACCTTTAATACTGGCCTCAGAAAGATCCACCAACCAAACTTGCCAGATGGTTTGAATTATTCAGTCAGAACTTATTCCAAAGCTTGGATAGAAGTACTGACATGGAATTAGAGGGTGTTGATTGTATTGTTTGATCGCTCTGTCTTTCCAACTGCAAGAAAATTGCATGTACCATAAAATACACTTAATTCCACTGATCCCCATCAATACAGCCAGTGCAGCTACAGTATTTTATGTTTACACGTCATGTTTACAACTCTATATATATCAATACAGTGATAAACAAGTTGGCTGCTTAAAAAATCCAATGGGTTATGCTAAATAATTGAATTTTTTACATGTGATCACACCTTCAATTCCAATCGGAACACCTCGGAAATAATATGGTAGGCGCCATATTGGACTATTTTATAATACAAAATGGAGTCTGCTAAATTGAAAACATTTCTTAAAGCCTTTACCTGTTCATGCTTTAAATTAAAATTTATTTTCATTTTTTCTAATCATTATGCATAAGACAAGCACTGCTTGAATTCTGCCATATTTGTTTATATTTTTATTAAACCTGGCGTGAATTACCATTTGGTGTAATCATACACTTACATATGAGGTCTTTATACAAAGTTGTCGGAAAAGGCCGAGTTGTTACGATTGCTTCAATGCAACACATGTATTTCTTTCGATATTGATAGTAAGTTGTCTTATAGCTTTCATGTTTCTGCCCACGTTAGTAACTGTTGGTAATGTGAAAACAAAGCATAATTTTATTACAATATATAGTAATTTAAGTCTTTACAATCTCAGGATATAATGAATACACTATAAAATATAATCCTTGAGAACTCAACTACGATCATCTTTTTTAGAAACAAAGTATCGTAAACAGAGCTAAAAAGAGAAAATATTTAAAAGAGAACAGCATAACAATTTTATATTTTACAAGACTTAGACTCATTTCCAGTGTGCATTATATTCACTTACACATTTGAAAATAAACCACTGTAATTTGCATTTTTGTTGTCGCATTTCAACATGTTGTCTATTTAAGCCGGCATCCTGCAGGAGCAGTGGTCCAGTGGTAGCGCGCTGAAATGTTAATCCAGGGGTCGCGATTTCGCTCCCCGCTCCTTCACTAACATTACTTATTCTCTTTCCAATACATCAGTGCTATACACTGAGCATGGAAAAGAGCCAGAGGCGCCATTAAAATAGGATGCTTTCTTGTCTTGCACTATACCCAACAATCTAAAATAACTAGCCTCTCCATGGGGCGTCAGTCAAATGGTCAACAGGTACCAACAATTAATAAACTCAAATCGATAGCGCAATAGACAGTTAAGTTAGCAAAGCTCACATCGCCTGCTGGCATTGTAGGCATTTTCTGAATTCTGGGGAAATGTTTTGTTTTTATCAAATGATATCAGAAGTGTAAAACATGTTTCTGTACAAAATCAGTTCCAAAAACGCGTAAGTCTGAATTGTAAGTCTGTTTTTTTTTAACATGCAGTAGTAGTAAATTTAACTTTTATTGCTGTCGTTATTAGAAATTATGCAATATTATATGTTAACTACAAATAATTTCTCTGTTAAATTTAAACACATCATTTACATAAAAACACAAAGAAATATTTGCCAGTCACAATGAAACAATCATATTCAATACATTGACTTCAGCTTCCTTTATTTTTACCCTCGCTAATAAAACATTTAGAAAATTCAAATGATTGTACATTGTTAAAACAAGAAACATGGCAATGCAACGAAACCAGGTTTTCAAAAATGTTGTTCTGATTCTATACTATAGTATGAATTTTGGAATGAAGATTGCTATGAATATTCAAAAGATTATAACATGACATGAAGGAAAAGATAATATTCATGAGAATACATGATAATGAGTAGGATGTAAATTTCGGCTAACAATACTGTCTGCAAGGAGTATACTTAATAATGAGACAACAATTTCTGCACGTCATCTTGATGTGGTAAACATTTGTCTGAAGTTTCATCAAAATTCTTCAAAGGGTTGAAGAGTTACAGAGCGGACAGGATTTTCAATGTTAATGTCACTGTGACCTTGACCTTGGAGCCATCAAAATTCTTCAAAGGGTTGAAGAGTTACAGAGCGGACAGGATTTTCAATGTTAATGTCACTGTGACCTTGACCTTGGAGCCAGCCATGCGGAACATGCGTTCTGCACGTCATCTTGATGTGGTAAACATTTGTCTGAAGTTTCATCAAAATTCTTCAAAGGGTTGAAGAGTTACAGAGCGGACAGGATTTTCAATGTTAATGTCACTGTGACCTTGACCTTGGAGCCAGCCATGCGGAACATGCGTTCTGCACGTCATCTTGATGTGGTAAACATTTGTCTGAAGTTTCATCAAAATTCTTCAAAGGGTTGAAGAGTTACAGAGCGGACAGGATTTTCAATGTTAATGTCACTGTGACCTTGACCTTGGAGCCAGCCATGCGGAACATGCGTTCTGCACGTCATCTTGATGTGGTAAACATTTGTCTGAAGTTTCATCAAAATTCTTCAAAGGGTTGAAGAGTTACAGAGCGGACACAATTTCGTTTGACGCCCGCCCATCCGCCCATCCGCCTGAAGTTTCATCAAAATTCTTCAAAGGGTTGAAGAGTTACAGAGCGGACAGGATTTTCAATGTTAATGTCACTGTGACCTTGACCTTGGAGCCAGCCATGCGGAACATGCGTTCTGCACGTCATCTTGATGTGGTAAACATTTGTCTGAAGTTTCATCAAAATTCTTCAAAGGGTTGAAGAGTTACAGAGCGGACAGGATTTTCAATGTTAATGTCACTGTGACCTTGACCTTGGAGCCAGCCATGCGGAACATGCGTTCTGCACGTCATCTTGATGTGGTAAACATTTGTCTGAAGTTTCATCAAAATTCTTCAAAGGGTTGAAGAGTTACAGAGCGGACACAATTTCGTTTGACGCCCGCCCATCCGCCCATCCGCCCGCCATACCCCAATCTAATAACCAGGATTTTCAAAATTGAAAACCTGGTTAACTAGGGCGGCAAATGGGGCCGAAAATAGGATTGCAGGGCCGCAGAATAAGAATGTCTCCGGCTACAGACACTCTCCTGCACATTCATTTTCAATAGACGCTCTGTCACAGTTAAAAAAAACTCGCCACTATATTGGGTGATGCCCTAAGGGGCATAACCCAATAAATCCGTATCGGATACTTGAAATTCAGATACTGTTTGAACTAATAAAACACTATTTCTCAAAATAAGTGGTCACTTGTATCCGAAGTGTGTCGCCAAGATACAGGTATTAAATATTACTTGTTTTCTGCTTGCAAATCATGAACACTAAATGTGATAGTTGTTTAGAATATGTGGTGATGATAAAAACGTAGATTTTTACATAAATTTTAATTTTTTTGTGCTTCGAATTGTGCCAGAATGAGCATAATTAATGTGTCGCTATTGTACATTACTATTTTATATGTATTCCTAGTGTGTCTTTATTATGTCTTTCCATGATGTATGATAATTTTTTCAAAGTATACGCACTTAATAGAACACTGACCAAACGAATCCGTTGGTAATAATTGTTTTAAAAGTTTTATATCATCTTTTTCCGTGTCTCATAATTCAGTGTAATCTACGTTACCATGGCTTATTTCATGTCAGAGGAATCCAATAAATACAATTATTTAAGATTCTACATGATGTATTTACCGTATCAGTTATCTTCAAAGGAAGTAATTAATTCCTAGAAATGATATTTGTTTTATTTTCTTACAATAAGTCCAGGTAGGGCCTAAATGCATACAGTTTTGTTAAGATTGTAAGCTACGTTACCATTGTGTTAGCAATATTACAGTGTTTTGCCACTAAGTTTGTGTATTGCTAGTTAGCAATGCTAATTCTAAATTAATACTATAACTTTCTCCCACATTCTTCCATGTCATCGATAAAACAAGAAACAAATGTTAACTTTTGTAATCTACGAGATGTAATCTACGTTATATCATTTAAACAATATATGTTTATAAACAGACAAATATAGCAATAACCTATCAGTTACCGTACAATACGGAAGGACAAAGTCTATTACAGTCACTGAATTGCTTTTCTATCTGCCCTTTTATACGCACGCCTGTTATTCTCTATGATAACGTAAATTACATATTCATCTACACTCCTTAGTTCTAAAGGAAAATAATTTAATAAGTGCTTAAGTAGTGCTCACATAATCAAGCCTTGTTATTTCTTATATATGGAAAAATAAAATTTTGCCAGTTTTATGACAGATGCTTTTATTAATGAAAAGATTTGTTCACAATCTTTATGGTAACGTAGATTACCAACAATGTAACGTAGATTACATGTTTATGACCTTAAGAAGTTTTAAAACATATCAAACAGCATACCTTTACATTGAAGTGAATTTAATTAATTTCAGGCATGGGTAAGTCAAGAGCACAAATACAAAGCGAATATAGAGCCTGGAAAAGGCCAAAGAAGGAAAACTATATTACTTAATGAAACGGCAAAAGGTTAAGCGTTACTATGTCCCTATGGATTAAAGATCTAAACAAGAGTACACTTTGAAACAGTCGTATCTCATTTATACTTAATATTTAATACTATAAGAGCAATTGGTAGCATTTTAAAAACCTGCTATCATAAAATGTGTTGAGCGAAATCTAAGTTATATACTGAAATGTAATTTACGTTACGCAATAACTTTCTCAAAGTGAAGAAATAGTTTTTTCGTATCGATCTTCTTAAAAAGTTTAAAACATTTTAAAAATAAATTTGGCCTTAAGATATTGAACTAAAAGATATGTCAAGTCTTCTTTAAAAAAATTACATTAAGTGTTAAACTATGTTTTCGTAACTTTTTAAACTGAAAAAATGTGCATTTTACAGATTAAATTTTGATTTAAACAAAGGACACATTTTCCTGGTACATAACTGTCAAACTGATGTGATATATAATTGTTTGCTGTTTTTTGGTACATTCTTTAAGGTGATGGGATTAAATAAGCCAAGTTGTTAGTTTCGTTAGGGACATGCAATGTAACGTAGATTACACCGTAGCTTTAAGGTCTAATTATAATATACCGATTTCCAAAGTTTCCAGTAGTAGTTGAGTACTGATATTTTTCAACTTTGTTAAGTAATGTTCTTAGTTTATGAAAATAAACAGTTTTGTCAAAAATATTCACATTCAGTTTTTTCTGAAAATATTTTGCTTGTGTCCACTTATTTTGAGAATTAGTGAAAAGTTAACCAAACCCCCCCCCCCCCCCCCCGCCAGAAAAAAAGAAAAAAAGAGGAAGAAACAAACAAACAAAACTGCCGAAATTATTTTAGCTTAATAAGTTACCGTTTTTATTCCAGCGACTTTTTCTCTACAAATGTCTCTCATAATTTCTTTTCAATTTTTACAACATTCTATCAAATACCTTTGTAAGACATACTTAAAGCATTTACTTACAACTTGTATTTTATAAAATTAAGAGGTTTGGTCTTAGGCCCGATTAAATGTACAGAAAGCTTAATGCCTATTTGAGTAATAAACTAAGAGTCACTGAAAAGTTCTCTCATTATTCCGCATTTTTTACCCTATACAGCATTTTCTTGGGAAGGAGTTTGGATACACGCGAGGGAATAGATAAGTGAGGAATTATCACTTTTTGTACGAGTCGGAGGAATAGGTAAGAGCTTAACACCTTTGGTACGGGAAAACGTGAAGTTTCCAAAGATTTCAAACTAATAAACGGCACAGATTACACATTAACTGAAAAATGTAAAACGGTTACCTAATATTACGACTTGGATAGATAACATACCTTGTACGCAAGTAACTTCAATCATTTTCCTTATTTGAAATTATTATGCGCTCGATGTTAATTATAATTATGAAGGGCATATTCATGCTCTTAAAGGCTAATCACTAATGGAACATATTATTGAAACCCTAATCTCTGATAGCTCTAAACGGAAATGTAAATCTGGAGATAAAACTGATGTTTTTTTCATTTTCATGACAAAAATATCAGATAGAATTATTTATTTTCTACCAAGTGTGTATTCACATTTACTGCACCCGCGTTTATCATTTGTTGATATTTCAACAGTGCTATTATCTGGAACCATAAATCATCTCTTTTGAAAACATCCCAGTGGTTTTAGAAAGAATATAATATTGGTAAACTTTGCCGATTACTTTTTGTTTGAACTTCCGTTGATATGGACGCGTTGTTAAAAAAATCTTTAAAATCTAACCAATCAGGATTCACGAATCTGAGTCGTCTGAGCCAGAGTAACCTGAACGTCTAAGACGGCTTAACGGTTGACAGTTGACGAACAAGAGGGAATGGTTAGCCTCCGGACAGTTTCGACAGTTTGTTACAAATCACCTCCTCTGTCCAACGGATGAATGTCGAGGTAGGTACTGTAACATACCAAATGATTTTGTTCAACCACCGGGTCCTTCCACCTACAGCCTCTGAACTTCACATGTGCATGCACCTTGATGAGCTCAGCCCGCCACATCCACTAAGAGGTCACGGAGTCAAAAGTCAATGCCCCCGGGGGCATGACGTTCATTCGAACATAGCGCTTGTTCAATTTTATTGGTAAGTTAGTACAAACCGGTGTACTTTATGGACACTGTTCTGTAAGGTTACAGTTTTAAGTAACTGTAGGTACTCTTCGAAGTACAGTATAATTGACCTAATAAATCTTCCTAAAATGAACCCTACGTCAACCAGCTTTTTATGACCCCGGAGGATACTTATTGTTTTTGGTCTATCCGTGTGTTTGTTTGTTTGTTTGTCACAAGACTTAAACCTTTTGAAAGCCCCGCCGAGGGCTTAGCGTTCATTTCCAACGTAGCGCTTGTTTAAAAAAAAGATACTTCTTGTTTGAGTTGATTCCTGTTAAGCCATTGTAAAATAAATATTGAATACTCAAAGCGTCTTTTTTAAAGAGTGTGTTCTTGTAAATTTCAAGACTTATTTCTTTCCTCCACAACCAAACGGCTAACCTTAAAGTCAAATTAACTTTCAATAAAGTAGAAATAGAGCTATAGCATTATTCTGGTGTAAATTGTCTCATCAGTCGTTTTTAATGCATACAGTTTTATATTCGATGAGAAAATGGTATCGTTATTTCTAATACGTACCAAAAGAAGAAAAATGATTACAAATGGAAATTTCAAGCATCATGTTAAACTGAAACATTTATATTACAGTAAGAAATTTGATGGTTTTTTAGCTTATAGATCTTATCTCAAATTCGTTTTTCTTGAGATTATATCGTTTCTCGGAAACCATTTTTTTTTGGAAATATTGGATGCTACTTGCTAAACGATTTATATAACCAGTATCACTGTAAGGAAAGACGTATCATCCTTTATTTCTGTTAATATAGTTTTGCTGAACAACCATTTTAGGGGATATCTATTTTGCTTTGCTGCATTTTTTCCGCTGTGTCTTTTTGAAGGCTTGACCTGAGTCGAAAACGAAAATGATTGAAACATATGACATGTAGGACGGTAGCTTTATAATATGAGGACAGATTGGAAGCCAAGAAGAGGACGAGGAACCATGAATTCTATAATTGCGTGAAGCAGTCTACATATTCTAAGTTTTCTGTCAATATAATTCCAAATAGCTACTATTATAAATTGATGATTTTTTTTCTGCTTTGAAATAGGTAGGTGTCTATCCCTGTGTAAACAATAGAAAAAAATGGTCACTTTTCAAAAAACTTTCAAGCAACATACTTCAGAATAGAATGCGACTTTATCCTCCTTAAGTATTTTTAATTCTCTGGTCTTTCTTAACATTTTAGTTTTTAAAAATTGAAATTTCTGGAAAATTGCTTCCAACTTATTTTGAGAAGTATACAACTTTGGTATTTCAGTTTGTTTAGAGATGACGTCACATGTTCATGCTGAATTGATAAATATTTTACTAAAGCCTAGTTATCACTTGTTTTTAGTTATGTATGTATGCGTGGTAATATGATAATATATCAACTGTTGCTGAATATTTGAATTGTGCTAATTCTATAATACTACACATAACCGGGTGGATTTGATACTGGTACAGTTCAGTGTCTGGTATCTGTATGTTCTTACAGTATAACGGTATTATTAAGATGTGAATTAATTAGCGAAAGATTCTAAATGTTAATTTGACTGGAAAAAAAAGTAAATATTTAAGATTGCTTGTTTCTTTTTATAGATCCTAAAAGGACGATGACAAAATGGATATATAAATCAACAATAAATAGATAAAATGAAATAAACATTTACATAAGGAAGGAACAAACAGACATGTATAATGAATGAAGGAACGGACAAACGATTTACTTCCTGTTCTATTTTTGAATATAAAGTAGAAAAAAATAATGTAATTTCAACTATGATTCATCTTTTTTTTTTATTTAAAATTGTCTAAGGTTTTTCTTTAAGAAATAAATCCTTGGGGTGGAGCTTCATTCGTCTCAGTCTGATTGCCTTTTGTTTGTAATCAACTGATAAGTTGAACTAACATTCACATTCAGGGGTTAAGGGGTCCAGTGTGTCACTTTGTGTATTGTGACATTTAGACTGAAACTCGTTATTACTAAGCAAAGCACGCGAAAAAAAAGATTAAATGAATGAACTGTAAATAAATGTTTATATTTCAATTAAAAAAATCAAATTGCTTTTAAATGTAATTTAAAATCTCATTATATGGTTTAGGATTTTCTCAGCGAATTTTATAAATAAAAAAGTGACAAATGAGATTAGTTTCAACAAAGGAACGATTGGAAAAAGAAACAAGTAAAATATTGGACAAAGAGTAAATGAACTTTAATGAAAAAGTTCTAATTAAAATTTGTTTGACAAAGTGTTTAAAAGTGGGGGGGGGGGGGGGGGGGGGGGGGGGGCGGCAAATAAAGCCAGATACTATAAAAATATTTTTACTGCGGGGTAAAGATTAAACGATCTATTCTTAAAGTTTTCAACTGTTTTTATTTTCTTCTTTTTTAATTAAAAAAGAAATGATCGGCTTGTCAAGCAAAGGACGAAGGTCGGTCTGGAAAGACTTTGTTCATTTATTTTGGAAGTAAACTACATGTACTGAATACGATATAAAACGTATATAAAAACGGCAATAACTTAACGAGCCCACATTTGTGTACAACGGAAAAAAATATACACACAAAAAATACAAAACAACAACAAACAAAACAACAACAACAAAACAACAACAAACAAACAAACATTTTTATTATATACATCTTTATAGTACTGTAGTTGTTTTTAATAATAAACACTAGATTTTCATAAACAATCAATATCAAGTCCGTGAAGTTGGCTCTGAGATCAGCAATCCACTATCAGCTCGACATTCGTTTTTTATCTTCTGTTTTTGAATGTCAAGCCGAATATCGAGCTGGTTGCATATAAAATAGTGATTCAACTAAAATGATCTCTGGCTTAAAAGAACTAATTTAATTTTCGGCTGTCCTGGATGTTGAAGTTACAGCCTTAAAATTATGAAAACACTTAGTTCAATGTCCAAATCTACAGTTAGAATTAGCTTGGGTAAATGATAGTGATTGTCTTGACTAATATGACATTGTTTATGAAAACTGCATTCCCGTCACAAATTCTCTTTCAGTCAATTGTATAAAGAATTTAATCTGTCAAGATTTTGGTTTGACAAGCTGATCTGCATCTGAGAATGATCGCTTAGGCTTATCGACAAGCGCATTAAATATTCACTCATCAGACAGTACCAAAAGCTGAACACTTTCATTTATCAACATGATCATTTTTCCGTTCACGCGTTTTCACTTACAGAGCATCTACGTTTTTTACAGATTAGGGGTAACTTATCACTGGATAAGCATTAATATCTCATTACTCCGACCAGGAATTTATGTATTCGTAGATATGTTTTGATATCTGTTCCGTTTATTAAACTAGCGTAGCGGATGAAATGATTTATAAACTGCCATTGAAAGTTTACATACTTTTTATCTCTGCAATTGGGCATGCTGTATTCAATTATATCAATGATACTTCAAAAGTACAGACATCTATAATGATGAAACCCTGGGATTAAATCTTCGAAGTAACTTCAGAATACAAATCAATGTATAAAAGTTGCATCGTTGTAAACCTTATACTTTAGCAGTCTTTGATGCATGGAAGAATGTCTGTCTAACCTAGTTATGTTCTGCCATGACCATGTCTTTCATTTGCGAATGTGTTTTAAAATCTTACTTCTGTTGAACATTTTCTTGAATCCAGTCTTGTCAAAGTTTTGCTATCTTGATGTTTAAGGCACATACTCGTAGATGGTACCTTTTTATCAAATACTTTTCAAAACGTAAGCTAGCCTTACCGAAACGTTAAGCAAAAGCATAATCTTGAAAGGTAATTACGGAATCAAGTACGGGCCACGAAAAGTATCATGTTTGACAAGCAGGATTTTAAAAAAATCTTTTGGGGACATATATACAAGAGAAAATTTAAAACATAATTAGGAAGTATAGGCGAAATGTAACATTTGAATTTTTGCATGTGTCACTTTAATCATTGCAAGACTAAAAATGAATTGTTGCATGTTTCGTGTTAAATTCTCGCGAGGACTTAACTAAAATTTTGCTTGTCTCGCTAAACTTATACAGCGAGGACAATTTATCCGTAGGAGTGTTTTGTCAGACATTACACGTCACCGGTAATGGTGAAAAAGCCGAAGTTTTCAGATATTGACATGCGACAAATAAAGTTATTTTGTCGCCGTCAGAAATGGCGACGGCGACATTTTACCGGTTTAGTTTTTGTCTACATTTTCTCGCGGGGATTTTAGACGAGGCATGCAACATTTTATTGTAAGTCTTGCAAGGATTAAAGTGACACATGCGAATTTCAAATGTTAAATTTTGCCTACATTTTCTCGCGAGGGTAAAGATTTTTGCTAATATATATCTTCACCTGAAAGGGCAAGACGAAGAAGTTTTCAAAACAGGCGATATTATACGTGGTCTTAACGAGATCCCGTAGGTTAAAGTGTTTGTGTTGTAGACTAAATAAATGTTTTTCATATAAGTCACAATTTTTATTCCTTCTACTGGCAGATATCGTTTTATTTATCATTATATCATTCTCAAAATCTTACTTATAACAAGTGTTTTCTTTTTTGGAAAAAATACAATATCTTACTCATAAATATATTTTTAAGTTACATTTAGAGAAGAACGAAACACTTTATACTTCAGATAATACCCTCATAATATTGACGACTGAACATTGGTTGCGTAGCACTTTATTTTGATTGATCCTTCTGCCACCTGCTGATGCAAAGACAAAAATTCAGTAAATTGATGCATTTGTCCCCTGCATTCTCACCACGCAACACAGCAGAGCGTCATTGCAGAATTCATCCATCGAGTCCGAAGCATTTACAACGTAAACAATACCCATGCAGTTTGCTTAAAAGGACAAATAAGACTAAACAAATACGTTAAAATACACCGACATTTATTTGCTTCAAGTAACAGCTTTCAATAATGTTTACACTTGAATTAAACGAGCAATTATCTATTCACTTAGATTCTTCTTACACGATCTCATTACAAGATCATTTGCTCTATTCCATTGACAAGACGTAAACATAACACGCAATGTCAATAGTATCCTTAGTAAAAAGTTTGACTTATCTCTAATTAAAACTTTTTCAAAGCACGCGAGAAGCACATTCATTATATTCATTGTCCTGCACGAAACGGCACCATTAAGTACTGACTGGTTAAATTAATTCTAAATCTATACCAAGGCACGAGCACTTACGGAAAACTTGCTGAAAAAAATACTACACAATGTTATGCTCCTGACAAATAACCATCTTGTTATAGCTGTTTTTTATGCATCAACTTTATAAGAAACATGTGTAGATTGTCATAAAGTAAAGTCGGAATTATGTGTCTCTGTATACATGGTGTGTCGCAAAACTTGCTTCTAAGGTTGTACAAATGAACATCCTGGGTATGTTGATGGTGGTCAAATAACACATTTTTGTTGGGTTATTTGTAACTAAAATTATGGACCTTTGTATATTGTAGTATTTGAGGTATTTTGAAAATCTTATTAGTCCTAGTTTTTATACGTCTTCTAATAAATATTCTTCAGATGTATTAAGATTAACAACCTTTTTACGTGTAGATGGTCATAAAGGAAAGAAATTCTACTGGAAAAAATAAGATATTAATGTTTTATAAGTGTTTTGCCGATAGGGGGTATAAAAGAATGTGTTAAGTTCATGAAGTTTGCGACTTCTTATTCAGTTTCAGTAAATACTTTTTTACTACAATTATTGTCCTTTGTTTCTTATACCTCATGCTCTTGAAATCACAGCAAAGTCGTGAAATTCGTATACTGAGGAAACATTTTTAGTTTCTTTTATTTCCTCCTATACATGTATATATGATTGTATGCAATGTCGTCTGATGTTCCTATCCATCGCTTCAGATACGGTGCTGGCATATTCATTATTCAGTTTCCTTCCCCTAAGTGGTAGTCATCTACTGGCGGATCAAAGTAAGATAAGAGGGCTGTAGAAGCAGTGCTGTAAATGTATGTCCAACTTGGTCCGAAAGTTCTGCATTCATCCCGATTTACGTTATTTAACGATTTGTCAGATGTATGCAGTTATTTTGCATGTAGTATGCATGGCCATCACAAATCGGCTTCAATATAGTAATCGCTTGGCGCGGTAGTTAGAAATATTGTATCCCTACTCTCAAGTTTAAAAAGATAATTGTGAAACGTGACAATAAACACCAGAATAGAATGGACTTACTTTATCAAGGCTAAGTTATTGTGTCATCTCTTTGTTTATATTTTATCCCCTCGTAGCTACTTTCATCTAAAAATAACAGGTCCTCACTAGACATCTCATAAACATATCAATCACATATTCCGGAAAGAATTTTAACAGCCACGTTATGATAAATTGAACGAAAGTTTAGCACTTAGTACTTAACTATTTCTCAGACCTCCATAGATCCGACAAAAGGACGGTTGACACGCACTTAAACATCTCAATTTTCGCACAAACAGAAATATTTATCCGGAGAGGTGAATAATTCACTTCCTACATGGGTAAGAAGAAACATGTGCAGGGACCGTAGGCTTAAACATAACTTGTGATCATTGATTAAAAAAGAAAAAAATCCGAATGAAGCGAAAACGACTCTGCTCAAGGGGTAGGACCTAAATCATGTAGCTCGGTGCTTTAAGCGAGAAAAACGTGTAGTCTATGACTTATGTCGTCAGGTTTCGCGTAAATATTTAGGAATTTGGATAAATTATCAACAGCTATGGGGATGTTCTTGGAATATTTGTATAAAGTATACGACTAGTACCTAGCCATATATGTATTCTAACTGTAACTGCTATTTGACAGAAGAAGAAATGTGTTACAAAAAAGTTATTGATGGGATGCCAACAAAGGTGTCCCATTTTTTGTGTGAATCTGCAATATTTTGCTTCGTTTTTTCAGCTTGACCAACAATTTTGCGCCATTAAAATGGTATTTTAAGTAAACGGGAACAGAATTAAACATTTACAACCAGTTAGGAACATACATAATGCATCAATGCTCGATTTGTTTAACTTGAAGACAATAAATGTGTAGTTTTAGTCACTTTAAGGCCATATTGTGTAACCTCGGTTCTGTCATAACTACATACTGGTATTCTAATACATAAAATATCTTTCTGTCACTAGCATATTGGTTAAATTTAACCCTTATTTTGTACTATAATCATACTCAAAACCAGTGTTTGTCCAATTTAAAGGCATTACATTAACTACACATGGTGATTTTATAAAGTGAAAGCAATCAAATGTCTTTTGATACAACCGAAGTTAACGTTCAATGTATGTATTCGTTCAAGATTGTTTTACAGACAGCTAAATAAATGTTAACAATAAACAATTCTTACAGCTATGAGTTGAAGCAATAATTTAATATCATAATCAGATTTTGTTTGATTTCCAGCGAGAATTAAAAGTTTAAAAAGATTAGAATATTTTAGCACAAATTCACCTTGGAATTGTAGATGCCAGAATGATAAACTCTATACACTGTGACTTGGGGCAACAGCTCATAATAAAATATCATAGCAAAATAGCATTATGACATATACTTACAATCTATTCATACATATCATACATGAGAAGTAAATAGATCCTCCAAAGATAACTTACATTTTTTTTTACAAATACAGAATTAAATCTCAGATGTATGGAGATAAGGGAGGTTAGAAAGTCCTTTTTGATTTCATAAATATAATGTTTGCATGTATGTAATATCTACAAAAGTGTCAATTTTGATTTTTTAAAATAAAATCTGTAGACTTGTGGTCAAGTCATAACCTTTCATATTTTAAAATTTACTTGTTATATTGTATTTGTATCTGACAATGAAAAGCACCACATACGTGTAACCTTCTAGCCTTAAAATCTCAAGTGTTCAAATTCATAATCATCTTAGCTTAAAAGAAGGAAATACTTTTGGGTTTTTTTATCAGAAACATAAAGTTAAATATACAAACAGAACTCTTTGTAAAAAATTTCAACATGCTTAACTTTAACATCAATAAAGAACCGAGGTTACACAATATGGTCTTAAAGTGACCCAAACAACACGTTTATTGTCTTCAAGTTAAACAAATCGAACATAGATGCATTATGTATGTTCCTAACTGGTTGTAAATGTTTAATTCTGTTCCTGTTTACTTAAAATATCATTTTAATGGCGCAAAATTGTTGGTCAAGCTGAAAAAACGAAGCAAAATATTGCAGATTCACACAAAAAATGGGACACCTTTGTTGGAATCCCATCAATAACTTTTTTGTAACACATTTCTTCCTCTGTCAAATAGCAGCTACAGTTAGAATACATATATGGCTAGGTACTAGTCGTATACATTATACAAATATTCCAAGAACATCCCCATAGCTGTTGATAATTTATCCAAATTCCTAAATATTTACGCGAAAACTGACGACATTAGTCATAGACTACACGTTTTTCTCGCTTAAAGCACCGAGCTACATGATTTAGGTCCTACCCCTTGCTGCTCATCGTCAAAATTTTACCTGCAATTTTTATCAATGACTCACTTTTCCGGTTGCAAATGCAAACAGATTTTGCCATGAACACAAATGATAGTGTCACACATAATATAAAGTGTCTTTTCTAAGTTATCGCTGACAAGAAGTGGGAGAATACTTACCTTGCTAGTTCTTTTTTCTATTCGAAAATAAAATCTGACAAGCATATTTTTAGAACTGATAAAGCAATTGTCAATTGTGAAACAATTTTATTGGTTTTTGTAGTCCAAATATTTGTAACAAAGACGAAAAAGTCAAGATTCTGCAATATAATTCATGGTTATGTACAGCTTCATATCGATAAGTTTGCATGAGCTTGAGGTTTGAATGCTGCTTTTCTACTCTAATTTTCTCATTTCATTAAGATGTTGACTTATTCGTAAGATAAACGTTTCTGTAATGAGTATTTGCAGAGAAAACATAAGCACAAGTGGCTCAATTATTACGCTCGCAGCGATTGAAAAAATATCGGTATACAACCATGTACCTATGTAACTCCGGAAGGGAAACGGAATGTAGGTCTATTTTCTCTCAGTGTCCGTTTCCATTCAAAAATGATGGTACGTGACAGTATTTGTGTCTAAAGCACTTTATTTTCATGTCCTATCTGTCAGTCAGTCCGTCTTTTCATGGACACTGAGTTGTAGATAGTGTATACTTGATTCCGTTCATGTCGTACGTTCGTCTATTGATAGACACTAACTTGTTGATAGTGTATACTTGATTCAGTTCATGTCGTACGTTCGTCTATTGATAGACACTAACTTGTTGATAGTGTATACTTGATTCAGTTCATGTCGTACGTTCGTCTATTGATAGACACTAACTTGTTGATAGTGTATACTTGATTCAGTTCATGTCGTACGTTCGTCTATTGATAGACACTAACTTGTTGATAGTGTATACTTGATTCAGTTCATGTCGTACGTTCGTCTATTGATGGACACTTATTTGTGGATAGTGTATATTTGATTCAGTTCATGCCGTACGACCGGGTTTTGATGGACACTAACTCGTATATCAAGAAAGCTGGATCCTGCGAAAACTCAAAAAGTTTTGAAGGTCTTTTTATGTACTTAATTCCCTTTGTCGATATAGATTGGTATAACATTATGCATACAAAAGTAAGATTTGCACTTTATTTGGTTATTTGCCCGCCTGATAGTTGGTACAAAACCTATGCATTTTTTTCGAAAAGGCAGAGTATGGGTGGTATTCCTTTGCCTTTGTCTGCTACACTTGATTAATAAAGTTTAACGATAAATCTTCAGAGAAATACTAAAAACACATCATACGGTGCCAATAAAATTCCTGAATCTGATTAGGACAATGGACATATCAGAAGCAGGAAGTGATAACAAAATTACTGATTACCAATTGCTGCCTAGTATTTGCATTGACACCATTCCAACGCGGATAATGTTTCCCTTTTTACATTATTTAGAACAACTTGACGAATGGCAAATGCGCTTTCCTTCAAAATAGACGGTTTAACTCATCATATTTGCATAAAGCAATGTAAAATAAATTTGATACTTTGTTAGTAGTTTATTATAATTAATATGTTGATTTTCATAATCCTGTTGTAGAAGACATTTGTTTGATTTCAGTAGATATTGAATCTAGTCTCAAAATGATACAACTGAACTGAACTGTTTCATGCGCTCGTAAAAATGTCAAATTGTTATAACTTTGAGATAAGATATATTCAATATCCACAGAAAGCCGACATATTCTCTTTATGTGTTATGTTATGATTATATACAGGAACAATTTATTAATCTACTAAATTGTAGGAATACCAAAGCAGTGTTAATTTCAAACAACAATCTGCCCTTTTTTCTTTCAATTCCAATACTGTATATATAGTAAAACAACAGTCGAATAGAGGTCCAAATTTGTCGGATTAGATGGTCATGGGCAGGAACTCTGCTGACGTCTGACGATAAGGAGCAATGGTCGTGGAGTTAGAGCGCCGATAGGGAGATCGCTGGTTCGGATCTCACCAGGGGTGACAGTCTACAGAGACTTTCCGCATTGAATTTCCTCAATTCTTAATTTTAGAGTACTAGTTTGAAGCTAGGAAGCAGTCATCGAAGGAATTCATATAAATTGCCTAAACTTGCTTCCCAACGGTTTTGAAATATATATACGTCTAAACTAGACTGTGGTTTCGCCTAATCACCATACTAACAAAGCTTTATGTAGAAAAGATGAATATAGAATTGCTGTATTAATACAGAAAAATATCGACCTATATAAATAAATACGTTTTGACTCTGTCCGTTTGTTTGTTGTTTCCGAGAGAAACAAACAAGCACATTTAAAGGGGTCAGCACTTACCGCCTTGTTTTATGCTTATAATAGTTTTGCAATGATCCCTCAGTGAATTTTTGTGTTACATTTCAATTTGATTGTCAAAATTCGATGTGTTGTCTAACACCGCTGCTCTTTTGACGTATTATTTTGTCTGTATGCCTGAAGGCCTTACAACTAAATTTTTTTATCTAAGACGACACTACCGCACTATGACACAACGGGGTGAACTAGAGTTAAGCAAAATGTATTTTTAAAGTATTTTGGTTCTGATATAATAGTGTTAAGTCCCATAGATCATATCTGTGATCAATAGATTTACGTTTTTATTCAAAGATTAAAATGCAAGATCTACGCTTGTGCTCTAAAAGAGTACTTTAATAATATTGTTGTAAAGTTGAACACGTGCACAGCAAAAACTTAAATTGCCTTAACAATAAATTCCTTTTTATGTTGAAAATAATGACCAGAATGACTTTAATATCATTTAAATTGCTATTCATTATTGTCACATTATTCTGTTATTGGGGCCTGCCAGTAATTAATTGACACATAGGGACTGGTGCGATAAATCTTGCACAGATTTGTCCTGGAGTGATTTTTTGACAGAAAGATATTTTGCTTCAAGAAGACCAGTTACAGACTATGAAGTTACACTGATTGTTTTCTGCCTTTGACCTTTATATTCTAAGGAGTTTCATTGCGCGGCCCATCAGGGCCGTGTATACTGTTATGGGTTTAGAAATGTGCTATGGCGGTATATGACATGATTTTATTTCCTTTCGATCAACTATTATTTGACGATTCTGAGCCCATTGCTTATGGGCTTCGCACAAAATGTATAAGCAGAAGTTGTGCTGTGAAAAAAGGAATGATAACAGGCAAAGTAGCAAAGCCATTGCTTTTTTAAGATCTAAAGTATTATATTTTTCTCAACACTTCGAATCCGAAATGTCCTTTAGGACAACATATGGTTACTGGCAAGTACTGATATTTTCGGATATAAAACATTTTAGTTCTTTCCATTAAATGGCTAGCACAAACTTATAGACAAAATGCAGAAAATGTCATGGTATCTGTATCTGTAGACAAATCGTATGAAAATACGAATAATAACGGCTAAAACACTAACGTAAGAGGTCTGTATAGAATTGTGTGTATTATGTTTTTGCACTATTGGTCGGAAGTGAAATGTCCCTTCGGTCGATAATCCGGGAACATTTTTTGACCGTGCTCGATTCGCTGTCTAGAACATGTTCCGCACATGTTCCAGAACACCTATGAATGGAATGACATGGAACAGGAAGAAGCATTTTTATAAGTTGAATGGTTATCCAGTCGATTATTTATTAGAAAATAGCATAATGATGATAAACCTACAATTGTGTCGCAAAGCTTGAGCATAAGTTTCAAAGACGGTATTGCACTTCTGGCATGTGGCATATCTGCGATATTCGTTTAACGTGTATTTTCAATGTATTGTGTTTTAAATGTCGTGTTTATTGTAATATGTACTAAAGATTTATTGCAATTAAATCTACAGGGTCGAATCATTGGAAAACCTTACTTACACTCTTGACATATTTTTCACCCAAACTTAATGAAACTGGTCAGAATGTTTACGTTGATGAAATCTTTAAAGAGTTCATAACTCAGTCACATCAGAACAAAATCTAGGAAACAGGTCAAATGATAATAAAACAATATTTACACCCTTAAGGCTACATTTCTGACCCAATCTTTATGAAACTTGATCAGAATTTTTGCCTTGATCAAATCTTTGTTGAATTCGTAACTGGCTCAAATGGGGTCAAAAACTAGGTCATATGGTCAGATCATAGGAAAACCTTGTTTACACTCTTGAAGTCACATTTTTAACAATTCTCTATAAAACATGGTCAGCATCTTTACCTTCATGAAATCTTTGATAATTTCGTAACTGTCACATGGGGTCATCGGTCACTACGTCAAATAAAAAAACTCCTAGCATATGCTCAAGTGGGCCAACGAAGACCATTTGGTCCTCTTGTTTCGGTGTTGGTGTCAGTTCAAAGACACATTTTGAAACAGATCTTATAATTTTAGCACATTTCCTGTCCTGCTCAAAACATATCCAAATGATTAAATCATCTCATGTGTAACACAGTCACATAACACCACCCATTCTGCAGGATGCTGTACATACATCAGTTTGCCAATGTTTTCTGTCATGCGGTAATGTTTCCGTATTAAGATCAGTACAGTTTCTGCTTTTCATAGTTCTCAATATTATCTTTGCCTTATCATGAAGGCTTTCTCGGCGTTCAGTATGTTCCGTTGCTTTCAAAATAGACAGCAGGAATATCTTCCTCCTTAAAAAATAATGGTCTTAAAAGGGGAAGTTTACTGTACTGTCGTGTTTGTCTTTTTATTTCATACCAGATACATGACCTGCATTATTTCCATCATGTCTGCAATGCGCAGGAACATCCGTTCCAGCTCGTATTCTATGGTATTGTACGTTGAACCACTATTTCACTAAAACATTCGCATCTTTGCAATTTCATATAACAGTAGCTAACTGTCAGTGTGCTGCATTCAGGCTCAGCAATGCTTTCAGAATTTTCTGTCATCTAAAACATTATGAAAATGATGCATCTGTATAATACATGCTGTTTACGTTGTTTTGGCAATAAAAAATTATTTTTTCAGAGACTTCTTCGTATTTACACCTTTTGTCCCTACCACTCATTTTTCGAGGGCCGCGCTCTCCCCTTTGCAGCATTCATGCAGCAATTTCGTACTTGTACTATATAAACGAAGCTGATGCTTATAAGCGAATGGTATTGTCTTCGAATGTGTTGACATGAAATATATAAGGTATGTTAGTGTATACGTACTTCGATGAGGCGTTTCGATTGAAATTGTAGCTCAGTATTGTCTACAAGCAATAATTTGCTGAGACTTGACAACTTACGACACATTTGTCAAGATGGTACTGTGTTAAGATTTGGCTTCTGTATTGTGTTTACATTTATTAATATTATTTATTTACAAGATACCTTTCTAAAATGTTATATCGCATGTAATTCGAAAATAACTTCTGATCGATTTTCAAAAATATTGACTGAAACTCTTTACTAAGGCATATAACAGCTAACGAAGCACAAATAATGGTGCTAACATATTCCTTTTTCGTTTCATTTACATTATTTATTTACAGGATTTTGTGTAACGTATTTTATTGCATGTAATTCAATCCAGCGTATGCAAAAAAAAAACATGATTAGGAAACGGGTAAGGCCACAACATCTGCTAGCATTCTTAGACAGCCTTTCCCTTAACCTAATTAATTATGCTTAAAGTGTTGAACCGCTTTTATAGATCTGATATTTTTTAGTTGTTGAACATTTAAGCCTAATTTTAAACTGCATATAAGCGGAAATCTCGCGGAAGGAACGCTTCGTGTAAAACATTTCCTCTGCAACAATCACATCATTACCTTAATCACCGAGGGATTCCGATTGCTAGAAATTAAATAAAATGGCGGATAAACAGATACAAAACTAGTGTTTCAGTTTATACTTCAGTCTTGGATGAAAGGGACTGGTACGATTAAAGTTATTTTATCTTAACGTGATTATTTTTGTTGTAAATTCTGCAAAATATGGGACAAACAAGCGATAATATGTGCCAAACCGCGTACAGTTGGGCGAATCCGCATAACCAGATGCAGATTTAAGTGAGACGTAGAAGGTGAACAACTTTAAAATGTCAATCTATAAAATCTGTTCACCTTCGGAGGCCAAATAGTGAGACTACATTTCCCTGCAAACATCGGAGTGTTTATATTTGTGCAATAAGTCATATTTCTTTAATATTATAATAATGCTCCAATGAAAACCTTAGAAATGAATATAAACAAATGCATGATAAAGAAATAGAAATAGAAAAAGAAATTATTTTAAACATGTAAAATTATTTTTTCTTAGAAACGTCAAGTGTCACGGACACAAAATGAAAAATGACAAATTTGTGTAAATTACACACACAAGCTGCGGCGCTTCGACGTCTAGATGACTGAAAATGTCAAATGTGATGTTAAATTGATACAAGCCCATGCAAGTATTTTCAATTACAGAATTTTCTGCACCATAAATTACGTGCTATTTGGAGTTTAATATAATTTTATTTGCAGCGGCTTGACATTGATTGATTGATTTATTTGCTAGAAGTTGCACGCTTGAAATAAACGAGAAATACTACCTGTGGTATCTTATTATCTAAGATCATTTAGGTGATGAAGTATCTGTGAGAACATGGTTTCTGACATGCTGCTGTTGGTATTCGCAGCGTTCATTTAAAAGTTTAACGGATGTCATTATTTATGATAGTAAACATGCTTTTGCCGGCCATTATTAGAAGGTATTTAAGCTTTTTACATTGATAAGTTATCACAGGAATTGATAAACTGGGCGTATATAAAGTAACAATTAGAGCAAATGAATGGAAAACTGAGCATGCCATTTTTTGGTTGATAACATTTAGGCATCGTTTGCATGAAGAGTGTTCACGTTACCGAAGAAGATAAATTACTTTAAATCAAAATGTGAACCAGGCTTACTATGAAGAACTCTACGGCAAATTTGTAAAAAGGGATTGGGTAAAACTGTTAATGTAATGCAAATGCTTTGCAATGTTTCATGTGTATTGTTAAAACTGAAAAACAAAGTGATGATCTTCTTTAACAAATGCTTGATTATCTTATAAATCCCTTCAAGTTCGTTCTATTAAATAATCTTGTGTATGTCCAACTTCATATGAATGCAAGTAATAGGGTGTTCGACAACAGAACAAAGAGCTTGATAAAGCATGGAATTGTAAGATTTCATAAAAATCAGAACTATATTTATTAGAAAAGGAAATTACATACTCATAACAAACAAATTTAATTAACATATTTTCATGTTTTTCTAGTTAATGCATTTAACTAGATCTACTTAACCTGTTGAAAGAAAGGCATTTTTACCTGACAATTGGTGGGACAAAAGAAGTCTTGTTGTACGGCATCTGTAAACAACCTGCAAATGCCATTCTAAGCTCATGCCGCCCTTACGCAGTGCCTACAACAATCGTTTACTGCAAGTTTGTTACAAGTCATGCAGAGTGCATCCAGATAGGAAAGCCTTTCAGCCAACTAAAGATTTAGCCGATATCCCAGCCCGTATAAACACCTTCTCATGGATCGTCGAATTTAAATGCACGCCCTTGCCGCACAATTTGTATCTAAGGGCGGAGCGTGTGAGTCATTGATAATAATGATAATAATGACAGTAGTGCTGATGATTATCAATAGATAACATAAATCATTTCTTTTCCTTTTGAAAAAGTGGTACTCAGGTGAGAAATATCGGGCCGCCATAGCCCTTTTTTTTTATTTCTTGTCAAATTGCACTATAATCAAGAACGTTTTTGGTAAACTAACTTAATAATTGAAAACATAGTAAGGAATCATTGTCAAATAGTTGCACAAATACATACATGAAACCGGTGAAATATTATGTTTTGATAAAAAAATAAGACACAAAAAAACAACAACAAAAAACAAAGAAGCCCTTAAAAAAGTAGTTAAAAATTTAACTACTTTCTTTTTCTTCCTCATTTAATTTTTTTTCAACTATTCCACGATCACGTTTTATTTTCGTTTGAAAAGAACTCAGACAATATTTTCAAGATTATGGCCCAAAGTGGGACAGTGGGTCTCGAAAACAATTGTTGCAATGTATTTCTCAGAACAGAATGAACGAAGTAGCAAGTAGTAGTAAATTATGTCTGACTTGAAAAATTTCATTTTATCTTCCGAACATTTCGAATTTTGTTTACCTTGTCAGATCTTCAAGGCACTCGGAAAAAATACAAATACAGATCTGTGAGCTTCTGTAATCAATAGAGAAAAAGTCCTTAAACATGGGGCAGAGCATTTTTAACGATTTTAACCAGATTTTTTATGTCGCATAAGCATCGGGTGCTTTGTACCGGAAGTGTCCACATTAGATTGGCGAATAGTCAAGTTTTTTAACCACCCATCGTAATTTCAATAGATATTTTTGATAGATATGGACTGAATGGCTTTCTTATTTAGAATAGTAGGGAGACTGAAAAGTTATTGAAGGGGTAAATTGCTCAGTCTTCTAATGTTTCTCCAAACATACTGGGGACCAATATGATAAATCAGCATAGATAAAGCCGATTATGCCCAAAATACTTTGAACTTTCAGATTAGCATTAAATACACATACAGATGCCCATTTCCTTCAAAATACTTAGAAGAAATGATCGTTCGTGAGGCAATAATTCACCCAGACACACACCAATATATTCGTCGGTAATGCCTATTTGCCTTTATCTAAATTTGTTCAGACGGTTCCAATTACCCTACACTGACCTCTGTAGGGTGAGTTTCATATTTGGTCAAGCTATGTATAGCAGTTATTGCCGACTAACGGTGATTTTTCGTATGAATCTTTTTTTCTGCCTAAAAATCAGTTGTCGAACACAGAGATATGAATTAAGAATTGAAAAGGATGTCAACTTTCAATTTAATGAAAACAGATTTTTTCCAGGCCATAAATATTTTTAACACTCAGTGATTGTGTGAAAGTTAAATCCTTTCCAGTTCTAACTTTATAAAGCTTTGTTATCTTGAATCAGATCATAAACGTATAAACGTAAGTATACGAATGTAATATTCCATGATATTCTGATATTTACACTACAGTATACATTAAAAGCAACACCAGTTGATTTTTCCGTCCCTGTATGGCCATTTTATACTTTAGTGGATATTTCCAAAATTTACTGCAAATCTTTAGAACTTTCTGTCAGATTCAAACATATAAACATATTTCAAATGTGTACCTTAAAAAATGACTTTTATACCTTTTTTGATCATTGCATTAATTGCCCTGGACCACCTATGAGCTAGAACTATTTTCTGCAGCTATGAGGATTTTACTACACTTCCCCATGTTATCACTCTTTGTTAACTTTCAGAAGTGGCGGTAATTTTTATGTCATTAAGCACAGTAAACTAAACTCATCTCATATCAGAGTTTGCTGGAACGAAAAAATGAAGCAATTTCCACGGTATGACAATAGATTCACAATAAACTTAACCAGCAAACATTACAATGTGCTCTTTTGTAAAACACCTAGTGATCTTATAGTTGTACTTCTTTGTTAAATAACGCAAATGTGAGAGATCAGAGATTCATTAATTGTTCTGATGAAAAGCGAAAACATTCAAAGTTAAAACAAACAAAATATCCGTTTTTAAGTTACAAAGCCACAGACCATTCCGTCGGCGCATGGACAGATCATTCAAATAAATATTATTTTTGAACTCAAGATAATTAAATGCTTCATAATTTTAATTTCACGTAATATAAAACACATTTAGTGTTCAGTGTTAATAATCTTTGAATCTTGTACTATCTCTGCTACAGCCGGAAGATAACATTTTTGAAATTAAAAGGTAACCTAGAAAGGTAACCTAGAAAACGTGTTATTTCGACAATATTAATTTCATTAAAGGCCAATGTTTACACACGACTGTCAATCAAAACCGCAAAAAAAGTTTGATGAAAAGGCGTAATTGAAATTTAAAAAAAACTCAGATAAATACAATATTTACTTAAATTCAAATATCTACAACTTCAAAGACGAACATAGAAACTGCAACACTATTTCTGGTGATTCAGGCGTAACATGTACGCACAGAATTTCAAAGGAAAAGCATGCGTAAAAACTATGCACAGCTGATGAAAAAGGCCTTTCATCATGAGTTCATCTTTTTTCTAATATCAAACGTAAGATGACTTTTCCACATTAACTGCAATTTAAACATTACTTTTCATATTATCTTAGAAAACATATTCAACATTCTAAAAAAAAGCTGAATAAAGATAAAATCTGCAGGCACATTGGCTATGATAAAATGGGAATCCGAGGAACAAAAGGTCAATTTCAAGGTCAGCTATGATCTGTGTTATAGAAACCATATGTGAACATTATCTATATGTCTGCTTGCTAGATGCAGTATTTATTTGATAAATGAAAAGTATATGAAACCAATAAACGAATTCAAAATTACATTTGCTCAATTCTGACACAAATTATTAATTAAAAGTTGACCTAGTTATGAGATACCAGTTCCGCACTGTAAGGAGAATAGCCCCTCTATATGGAGTTTGTTGTATTTTGTTTGAACAGGAGACCAGTGACTGGCGATAAGCAGTCCTTGACAGAATAATTTTCATTAAAATGTACGTAAGTGAAACGTCTGACGTCTCTGTCACTTCCACTAGCCAGAAATTGTCAAGTACTCTACTTACTAGAATATAGGTATCAACGGAAATAATGGCATGATTAAAAGAAAAATTCGTCCAGGCCTGGAAGAAATTGGTTTGGATATAGAAAGTAATGTCATCAACAGACTTTTGTAAACCATTTATGTTTGACAGACAGATTTTGCCAATAATGCCACAAAATATTTGAGAGCTCTTAACGACATGGAAGCTGGCGAAACAAAGTTTTTATATAGAGAAGTACTCTCCTGCGCATCGGTCGAATGTTTCACTTTCTTACCTCTGCTAAAATTCAATTTTCAGAACGATGTTTTTATTTTTAGACAGGGAAATCCACAGTTACTTTTCAGCCAATCAGTGTCTAGCTTACAACGAATTGTCCATACATACAATTGACAGCCCAAAATGTAAACAAACAATGCATGTCTGCATGTTACTAACGTATTTCACTTTTCAAAGTGATTTTTTTAATATGTATACGTAAATAAACCAGTAAAACTATCAAAAAGGTTAAAATCATGATGGTATGGTTGTTTTTAGACGTTTAATTGCTGTATTAAGTTGTTTACGTAAACGCATAGTTGAAATAAGTTTACAAAATGTCAGAAAAAACCTGTCTATTTATAATTTTTGGAATCACATGATCGTTTAAACCAATGAAAAATGGTTTAAAGATTTTTCGGTTTTGGGGATATTGGTGCATTTTCATTGGTTGCTTTAAAGTTCATTGTAAAGGTCAGTATCATAAATCTACTGTGTGAAGTAACGGTAGTGTATTCATTTAGCTGCTGAGAGAGCGTAATAGAGAAGGAAACCAACCTGGTTTATTGTTTTGATTCTGTTTATTTGTTTCTTTTTATCACCCGATTACATTTTCAAGATTATATTCGACTGAGAAATATTTATTTCTGACTTCTAGTTAGTTACAGCATTAGCTTTCCGAATTTCATAGGAGAGCTACCGTTACATTAGAACTCATTTGTATCAATTTGCTTAAGTTTTCTGTTTTACTTCAACATTTTTTCTTTTATCTTTTCGCAAGATGCACTATATGATTTTTCCTTTAACTGAACTGGCAACATAACGTCATCGATGTTTCTAGCATGACAAACAAACTAGTTCATCTTGGCAAACAATGTCTGACTAGATAAGGAATTTAGTATATAGAGATAGATCAATAAAAGATTGCTTGAAACCAACTTGAAGAAATCTGGAAATAAACAATAAATGCAAAACACTGGTTTGTTACGTTCTCTTCGTCTGACGGAATCGATTAACTGATTTACCCACACTTTTCAGAACAAAATGCAACTGAAACACGACATACTAGTAAATGTGTTCCTTGAACTTAACACCAGAAGAATAGGTTTTTGAAACTATATCAGTCTTTAATGTCATTCAGTTAGTAGGAGAAGAAATGAATAGTATTATTTACGTAGGGAAGACAGGAATTAAAATGTCAGTTGGAAACAAATATCTTAAATGTGAGTTTAGCTTATTACAATTTCCATACATTATGTTACTTTTTCTTGGTTTAACGTTATCAGTTAACTGAACATTGAAAAAGTTTAAAGCGCGTTGCAAAATTGACATTTTGTTGAAAGTGTCAAATATAACGTTTACAGCGTATAGAAAAAAGCTAAGTAGGGAAAAGAGGGAGTATAAAAAAACCTTTTTATCATATCACAAGATGCTAAGTTATTTATACTACTGCGTCCTTAACAAAATTAATACATTTCTTATATGAAAATTCATATATACACATGGAATATAATTAGCATTGCAACTTTT
Organism: Cyclina sinensis; assembly: GCA_012932295.1. Classification (NCBI taxonomy): domain Eukaryota; kingdom Metazoa; phylum Mollusca; class Bivalvia; order Venerida; family Veneridae; genus Cyclina; species Cyclina sinensis. The sequence continues at coordinate 34,700,760 of JAAONU010000002.1, forward strand.
TTGTTGTTGTTGTTTTTCCATGTTGCATTTAATATTTTTTGACGTTACATTAGTTAGAATTTGTAACTTCATAAATCCAATATAAACTGGTAGAAACTCTTGTAATTCAAGCGTAGTGCATTATAAATGACTTAGATTGTCACGCAACGTTTTGATATAGTTTAAACTTGTCTATTTAAGGCGATTCATTTGACTGATCAATTAAGCAGATCAAAAGTGGGATTAGACATCTCTGAAAATATTTGTTAGTGTGTACAAATTTTGCTCTTGTCTAAATATGGCAAAACGTTTGGCAAGTAACCCGCACTGTCCTGAAAAAATATTTGTTATCCGATAAATCAGTCTTGCAGATTAAGCAAAATGCTAAACTGAAATCGTTAAAGCTACACACTGCTTTGTTTTGTTTCAGTTGTTTTTTCTCTTTCAATAATATATTCCATTAAGGAGGCATCTAAGTTAAGACAGAGACATTTTTTTACTGAAATAGGATATTTTTTGAAAAAACTTATGGAAATTTAAAGCTTATTGCGGGTACATCGAAAAATAAGAAAGTAGGACCTTCTTAACACAAGATAAAAGCCAATTAATATACTACTTTTTCAAAAATATTGTTAAAACCTGAGTGTGCTGTGCTTTTTAACACCAATTGCTCAAGATAATGCTTTTAATATTAAACAATGTTGTTGTTTTTTTCCTGTTAGGCGTACGCATCCATTTTTTAAACGTTTACGTTGCAGTAAGGTGGTTTAAAGCTTAATAGTTTAATGTCTTACTTTAACAATGCAGAATACTACCTCTTAAAACAATGACTCAAGGTCATTATTTAGAAAGTTAATCTGTATTTCGAAATTATAGGGGCTGTGCTCCAGATGACAAAAAAAGAAAGTTTTCTTGTAAAATAAATTTCTTGTAATATTTATGACTAATGCTTGAAAGCTAACTTACTGACAAAAAAAAAGTCAGATAATAGCATTATAAATTGATTTTTTTCCTTTCATAGTGCTATACCGTAACGCGACGGTATAACTATATTGTATAACATTTAAAGTAAATAATTGTTATTTCAGTTGCAGTGATAGTGGTGACAGTAAAAGCATTGGAAAATTTTTGTTTACATGAGGGTCCAGAGTTCAAATCAAGCTGAAGCGAATATATTTTTTTTGTTCTATTTTGACGTTTATTATCAGTTTTGAAGTTAAATATCATGTTGTTATAATCTCACGGCATCTAGATATCAAATTTATGTAAAAAATTATTTTTATATCAAATCTGGAGTACGTTTCAATGATGTGGGGTATAAATTTCACTTTGATGTCGGAGTTTTTAACTCATTATGGATGACCTTGTATACAGTCTCATCATATCTCCAAACATTTTTTCATATGACCGTATTACCTTGTAAACAAGTCAGTTCTCTAATTTTGGGAACGTTTTTAAATTAAGGAGATAAAGTTCAGTCATGCAACACGACCAGTACCGGTGTCAGAGAAAAAAAGATGAAATTCGATACATGATTTTAATTAAAATTGAAGTCACAAATTTGGAGCACCTGATTTGAACCTGACCTTGAGGGCACATATATGCTTGTTGCCGAGGAGATAGGGAACAAATGTATGAAGTTATCCATTCACGAAGTAATGGAGCTAACAGACTTTCTCGACTGACGGACACGCGAAAATATCATGTCCTCGAAGGACCAAGTTCAGTAACAAAACGTCAGAAATGTAAAAACAGTTTGACAAATTTTTTTTTTACAAACGAAGCATTTGTACGTATATCACTCAATGAGCTAGAAATGAACAATGGGTCAATTACTTTTTACAAGTTAAGATTGCAAGATAATTATATCCGTAAGAGTTTATTTTCAAATTGTGAAACAATAAAACATTTGAAACAACCAATTATTACATTGCGTCATAGTCCTTGTTGTTTACAATTATGCTACAAAGTCGGAAGTTTGATAACTCGCTACAACATACTCCTGAGTAGTTACACAACCATAGGTTATAATTGCTTGCGTGCGTTTAGAAATTATGTACGAAACGGAAATGTGATACTTTGTTTTCAGAGTATCCTGTGTAAAAGCGAGATTTAGAAATAAAGAATTTGGTTGTTTTGTTGAAATTGTTACTGAATTTTGTGTATTATTTAGTGTTTTTTTGTTGTTTCCGAAATTTAGAAAATAAGCATATAAATAAGAACGCCTAATGCTAAAATAGAAGTGTTCTAAACACAGACAATGGGACAAAACTTTTAATTAACTCATGGTTGGTATAGACACAGAACCACCACATCTCGTTAAAGACAACAGAAAATGTAAGGTTTCTTCTGCAGTAAATCCGTCGTGAAAATAGCCCTACTCATTATATGTTGTGATATTTTATAGAAGCAGATAGTAATGTAAACTAGCAAGCTGCTAAAAGCAACTCCATCGGCTGCTACATTGCATTAAATTCCTAAAACTTCATTACTTTATGCATCAAAGGAGCATATGCAGTTCAGTCATTATCAATAGCTAGATTAGACAAGTTTTATGTTAACGATGTTTTGTGTAAATGATGCAAGTTTTGAGTTTGCAGTCAACAAAAAGTCTGATTTGGAACGTTAGCTACTAGGAAGCCAGCTATTGATACTCTGCTGTTGAGCTTAGTGGAGATTTCTGGGTACGCCTATTATACCCTGATCTGAAACACATTTGACTTTCCTTTGTGCGTCAGAAAAAAAGATAAATGACCAGTTTTTTTTTTATATTTCCTGGCGAATGACCAGATAGCTGGCTGCTAGTAACTTGATCAGGACTGGACGTGCAGCAATCTTTCCACAGGTGAAAGATACGGATCAATTCTGAATACAGGTCGGGTAAGTACAAACTATATTCCAATATCAGTTAGTACCGGACAATTTTGCAGTCTATGTTATTCAGTTCATTAAGTGATATATTGTCTGAAACTTCAAGACAAATCACACAAGTCATTTGAGAAAGAACATCTACGAATTGAAGTTATATTGTTGGTAGAAGTGATCTTAAACAATTTACACATTCAAGGTGAGTTTTCACTTACTTCAAGTAAAATTTACTTTTGTTAAAAAATCAGTTTCTGACCGGACAAGTCAAAAATTAAAATCTGTACACTAATGGATTTTTTTCTTTTTTGTATCTTTGAAGTGATAAAGGTTTTTCATTTGAATTTTGATAATTTCTACCCTTACATTGTGTTTTCATCAGCTGTCTTTACTATTGAATTTTAGTCATTTTGAACACAATATTAACTGTCATAAAACCATAATGTAAATCAAGTTTTCGAATTATAAACAATTTACAATTTGAGCATATTATTTCTAAAATGTGCAGACAGAGTTCAAAAATTACATAAAACATTGAACTGTTTAAAATTTATATCATCTCCCTTGAACGCATTCAACTTTACTATTTTTCAAATATTTCTGAATTAACATTATATCAGGATGAACACATATGTTTAGAAGCAACAATATACTCTTAATTTGTACTGAAATACATTTTTGAAAATAAGAGTAACATTTCTCCATTGTTTTGTTATCATTCCAATGTAAAGCATACAATGTACAAACGAAGAACAAACCCATACAGAAGTTAACAGTTAAAGCGACTGACTCACAGATGGGCCAACGATGAAAAAAAAGAAAATGTTCTTACTTCTTGAAATTTTAGCTGCAGTTGTGAAGAACATATTTAAACTAAGTTACTGATTCATTTTTTGATACAGAAAAACATCAAAATATAAAGTTTAACACACTTTTATCGGTAAAAAATTTACCCTTTTAGTCAAGGGGTAGATACTTAAGTTATAACATTAATTTTGACGCAACTTGATAATTAGGCGATGTAGCTCAGTGGTCTAGATGGTCGCTCTATATTTTACTGACCGAAAGGTCGTGGGTTCAAACCCTGGTTAAGTCAAAACTTTTTTTTCAGTTTCATGGTGTATAGAAGAATAATATTATGTTTTTTCCATAGTATAGTAAATTCTCTTAAATTTTAAAGAAAGAAAATGTTCAGCAAAATTCTGTGAGTCAGTCGCTTTAGAGAAACTGCAGTAAAAAGGCGAAACTGCTACAACTGGGAGTATGTAGCAGAGTAATTTGATATGTTTTGAAGATAGCATAATTATTTTTATGTCTGTAAATTCAACCGTTTGCTTCATTTTCGTTGCTGACGCTTTTTTTCTCGTGCTAATTCAACCTCCTTCATGGCCTTAAAACTGAAGGGTTTCAGCGTACAAATAGAAAATGTAATATTATGCATTGTCTTTTTAATCTTTGGGTATATATAATTTGTATATAAGCTGAAATACGCTATCAACTGTATTCTAAAATTCTATAATAGATTAGCCAAACAAAACAATGACTGCTACGAATTATCTAGTCAAATAAGAAAATCTTCTCCAGAAAGGCCAATATAAGGTAAATTAATTGTTTGAACAAAAAAAAGATCACGATAATCATTGAGGAAAAGGTATGGGAGTCGTACCTATCCGACATTTGCCGATATATAGAAATTTGAGTCATAAGAACAGTATGTAAAATCATATTGACAGTTCATGAAACTATTTCATAATTGAGCCTAGTTGGCATATTTTTGAGAGAATTATTACTTCGTAAAATGTCATTTTTGTGTGCTGTGCAAATAAGTTTAAAGATTGGAGACCTTTGCATTAACTTCTCTATCGATAAAAAAGACTTTCTTTTAAACACGCTAGTATTTGTTTAAATTACACATTTACAGAATTCAACAATTACTGAACGAAGTTATTGCTACAATGTAATTGGTGACCTAGCCCTGTCTTGTGCTAGCTTAGACTACTTTCATTGTTTATCGTTTACAGCTTTCTACATTTTTAGTGACTTTTTGTGTTTTAGTATATAGATATGTTTCAGAACGTGTAGTTTCAAAACTTATTAATAGATATTGTAATGTTTCTTATTGTATGTACTTAATGGTTTCTTCAATGATCAGCTTGTTTAAATATATGTTCCAAAACATTGATGCTCAGATTACACCTGAATGGAGCTGATTACCGTGTATATGACCCGACATCATACGCCTCCGAGTATGTTGCTCTAATTACTTTTTGAAACTGAATGAGGAATATGTAATGAGGTAGTGGGTAATGCGTTAACTATATATACAACTTACGTTATAATGTCTTATAAAAGTATCGTATTTACGTCCTGTGATAAAAAACAGTTTTCGAGGCATGTGATGGTCATAAAAATCCAGTATTCTTGAACAAATGTGTAGGTGCAAATAAAGTTTAAATTTCCGACTCAGGTGTAAAAGACATTACATTCATGCGTGTCTTACAGACTTGTTAAATGTTCATGACACACTATGTTGAAAATAATCTTTGAATTAAAGCCTAGCGAGTTTATACTTGGTAGATAGCTTTCGCAGCTAGAGTCTATTCTGGAGCTCACTTGGTCAAATGACAAGCTCGCAGGGACCAGCATTCTGAAAACAGTTTACAATCTATAACTAAAAATGGAAGCCAGGACTCATAAAACCCATACTTTACAGAGTGTTTCAGCGCGATGAGTAAATGATTCTTGTTGATTTGACTAACTATATTAAAGGTCAAGCTCGCATATCAGATCAATAACTTGGAAACTCTTAAACTCTGAGACTGGGTGGAAAATCAACCCTGTAGGAGCATAAACTATTAAAACGCTTTTCATTTAATATCTCAAGGGCAACTTGCCTCTCAAAATTTAATGACAGTTTCAAAAAACATTACATCATAAAATCTTAGGTGAGGACCTTTGTCTGATTTTGGACCCATGCGGTCAAAGGTCATGCTCACAGGGCTTTGTTCTTCAAAATTAACGTTCCAATAATAACTCAAAACATACCAAACCACAGTCTTCAGATTTTAATGGATGGCTGGGCATGATGAGTAGATGAAACTGTTTATGTTGAGCTCACTTAATCAAAGATCAAGCTCACAGAGGCATGCACTTCTAAAATAGTTAATGAAAACCTGGAACCAGAAATATCAAAATTTACAAAATGGTTAGCAAACCATTTTGCAACCATCTAGGCAAATGTCAAGCTCACAGGGGTCCGTGTTGAAGGCGTAAAGGTATGCTTGTTTTAATGCGCTACTTTATATTAAACTTTATTTTACTTACGGCTATGTTCTTGATTGTGAAAAAAATATCGGGTGATATGCACATACAATTGATACTAACAGTGTTGTATTATTAATTGTTTTTATCTAGAAATTAAGATAGAGGAGGTTGAATACAGGACGGTGTTAAGCTCACCTTGGCACAGCTCATGGGGAACTTTTAGGATCGTTCAAAGAGATATTCATTTTTGCCCCACTTGTCATGAAATTCGGTCACAATAAATGTCTTCATAAGGTCTTGGACAAATATATGTGTCATGTTGGACTGAAAACAATGATCCTAGTCCAAATCAAATAAAACCTTGTTAAATCTCTAAACGCCAAATTTATTGTTCAAATGTTGTGAAAACATGTCAGAATGTTTGTCTTGATAATATTTAGACTAACAACTAATATGTGGCGTCTCGGGACAAAATCTAGGTCACAAGGTCAAAACATAGAAAAACCTTGTTAATACTCTAGAGGTCATATTTTCTTTCAAAATGTATGAAAATTTGTCAGAATGTTTGTCTTGATATCTAAGTCAAAATTAAATATTGGTCAAAACGGTTTAGAAACAAGGTCGTAGGGCCAAACCATAGATTTACCTTGCAAAACACTTTAGAAGCATTGTTAACGGTACAGAGGTCATATTTTCTTTTCAAATGTCCTGAAAATTTGTCAGAATGTTTATTAAAATAATATCTACGTCAAGTTTGAATATTATTCATCACGGTTTAGAAACAAGGTCTTGGGGTCAAACCATAAACTGACCTTGTAAACACTTTAGAAGCTTTATTATCCTGCAAAAAATGTGATGAAAAAAAGTCAAAATCTTTGTCTTGGTGATATTTAGTTCGACTTTGAATATGAATTATCTCCAGACAAAAACTAGATCACGGGTTCTAATCATTGAAAAACATTGTTAACAGCCTAGAGACCACATTTACCTTTCCAAAATTCATGAAAGTTTGTCAGAATATTTGTCTTGAATATCTGTAATATTGAGTCAAAACTAGGTCAGTAGGTCAAAGCATAGATAAACTTTGGTAACACTACAGAGACCAAACTTAAAAAAAAAATATTATGAAAAATTGTCAAAATAGTTGTTTTTATGATTTCTTGGTCGAGTTTGAAAACGGGTTATCTCGGGTAAAAAATCCAGGTCACAGATTTAGAACATAGAAAAACCTGTTTAACCACTCCAGAGTCCACAGTCTGTCCAAATACCATGAAAACTTGTCAGAATGTTTAAGATAACATATAGGTCAACTTTGAATATTTGTCATCCCGGGTCTAAATATAGGTAACGGTGTCAAAACATAGAAAACCCTTGTTAACACTATTAAGGCTGCATTTTCTTTCCAGATGTTTTCATAATGTTTGTCTTGATGATATGTAGATGAAGTTCGAATATAGGTCATCCAAGTCAAAAACTAGTTCACGGTCTGAAAACAGATTTTTCTTGTTTTTGTTTTGTAATGTAAAGTCGAGCGAAAGAGCATTCAGGTGAGCGATAAAGGCCAATCATGGCCATCTTGTTTTTATACCCGACTCCTGATAGGCACGTGACACGAAATCATGTGACAAAATATCACTGTCTGTTCATAAAACATTAATAACTGTACTTTTGTACTACACAAATCCTTATGTAAATCCATTTCCTGCAGACGTATTGACAAAACGTTTGAAGAGACGTATATCTTGGTGAAAGCAGAACGATCATATTTTATACTACGTTTTAACAAGTTTTAGTTCAGTGCTACATTGAATCTCTCAGTCATAGACAGTTTATCTTAAATTGTTCCGGAATATGACAAGTGCGACCACTTGGACAAAAGGAAGCATTTATTTCATTAGTCAGTGATAAGGTTAATGGTTAAGAACTCGTCTGAAAATCTGTCACGAATGCTAACCTTTACAAGTGTTTCTCTTCTCGCGACTGAAGTGTTTTTATAAGACCTAATTTTTATTTTTTTATGGGTGTTTTTATAAGACCTTATTAGAAATAACAGCGTAATTTCTGTTCAAATACAAAATACCAAAACAGTTTGCTAGTTTGTAGTTGCGTGTTTACTTTAATGAGGAATGTTTAATGCTTTAGACTTTAAGTATACAGCGATACTTAATTATGGTTCCAAACTTTTGAAAATTATTTCCTATATACAATTTGTAACAACTAACTAAAACTGTACTCAAAGAAAGTAAAATGTCACATAATTATTTAATGCAGAATCACGTTTTATAAACTCAAACTGGGTGCTTTATATTAAGAAAAACTTATAAATATGTAGAAATCAAAAAATGCTGTGAAAACGAACAATTGATTGTACGTCTGTATTTGTTGTCAGTATGGCTATCAGTTATCACAATAACGGTATATAATGCATTTAGAGTCATTAATATTTTGTAAGCTTTCATTCAATACAAATTATCGAATTTAATATTTTCTATGTTCGATTTTATTCACACATGTTAAAAATACGATTTTACCCTGATTAAGAAATATTTCTATATTTTCTAATCACATTCTTTAACAGAATTCTTCATGAAATGAGTACTTAGACTGGTTGCACCTTCGTATGTAATAACTTCTCTACGTTAGCAGAGCTTTACTATTCAGTAGTTAGCTACTTTCTTGTAAGTTAAAAATCGAGGTAATAAGGTAACACTTTATTCAAAAACTTATATAGAATACTAATCACCTGATGTGTATGGTGTATGATCGTTTGTAAGTAGTACATGACCATGACGTCAAATCAGAACTAGGAAAAACCTATTATTTTAAGAGAGTTCACGAAATATATCATTCTCGTCAAAAGCAACTATTAAAAGACAGTTGTAGTAAATGTACAAAAGTTAGTGAAATGAATATGTTGAAATAAATCTGGCTTCTATAGCTAAGTGCCAGGTAGGTATTGTTTTATTCTATTTTATTGTGTTATAAACTTATGAATAATTCGTTGAATACGAAAGCACATTCGACGTGCATCTCCCATATGATGAATTTTACTTCGTCGGCAAATAGAAAAAAATAAAAGTAGATGTAGATATGATCCCTTGTGTGATTTTGTATGACTGAAATATTTTAAAGTTGGAACATTTATGTACATTGCTAAAAGTACGAATTTTTAGGCGTTAACAGCCCGGCAAAAACAGTCACATGCTTAGCGTAAAAATATATTCAAAACAAGCAGCCTTTAAATTTTTAATGAGAAGTGTAGCTTTGTCCGCTGACTTTTACAAAGATTTCTAAAATTAATGTTTAACCTCATTTGCCGACCAATGAAACCGCTCAAATTAGAAAAAAATATTTATTAGAACTAGTCGTTCTTCACTTAATATATTAAGTTTGCTCTTCATTATTAAGAGATTAAAGCGAAATGCGCATGCGTCATATGTCAACAGGCAAACTCCACGTTTTGGACGGTTTGATTTTGACTCCATTCTGCGTGTAGACAATTCGATTAGAGATAAAATAAAGGTCAAAATAAAATATAATTCGGATACATACCGTAGCTTAATTCAATAAAGAATAATCCAGATTTAAATGAAAAAGAAAGTTTTTCATTCGAAAATGAAAAAGAAACGTAAACTGTGTAAACAGTCACGTTTCAATGTCTCTGAAAAATTTGAGCTCACAACAAAAGTTATCACAAGCGAGAAGTTGGAAAAAGGTATTGCTGTTTTCTTTAATAAATTAAACTTTTGTTAATCAGCTATCTAGATCTGTATGTGTAGGTTATAGGTCATATATTAGAAGTTTTAACGAAATAAGTGCAAGGGAGCGTCATCGTCACGTTATTGTAATCCTGTCCTAGAAAGTACAACACTATAAACCAAGAGGCCCTTAACGAAAAGAATTTCAACAACAATCCCTAAATAAAGAGTTGTATTAGAATTTATAATTGTGCAATATTGAATTCAACTTGAGTTTTAATCTTATTTATATCTAAAAGACAATTTGAAATTGGTCTCGCTGTTTTATCTACACTGAACTTTCACACGCCATACATATTCTGTTTGGTTAGTTTCACGCGATCTTCTCCTCAGCTTTCTAAAAAAAACGTATTGCCTGATAGACAAGGCACATTTAGAACTGGTCCCGCTAAAATGTAGGGTGTTTCGTGATCCTTATTTCCTTATCAAGATCTTTGTTGCCAAAATGTTCACTCTTGCGTAATTTGTTGTTGGCTGATACAGTTATTCCTCGAAAAGCACACTGGCAGAGTTTCAGAAGTTCTGGAGATAATTGCAAACGCGTTTCTCCGCTCATCTCAGTAAAGTGTTTGTCGACATTACAGGTATCTCAGATGCGATTGTGCTTTGTAACGACGCAAATTGTAATAAAAACGCAAATTGTAATAATTATTACAATTTGCGTTTTTGTTACAATTTGTGTTACAAACGTAACGCAAATTGTAATAACGCAATATGTAATAAAAACTCAAAATCGTGAATTTAAGGTTATTGCAATGTATTATTATCTACAATGGGTATATAATCCATTTTAAGACATTTCCCGGGAAATTCACTTCTTCTAGAATATATTGAATACAACCGTTATAAGGGAGAAAAAGTTTATTACAATTTGCGTTTTATTACAATTTGCGTTGCAAACGGTAACGCAAATTGTAATAACGCAAATTGTAATAAAAATTCAAAATCGGAATTCAAGGTGGATTTATGGCTATTGCAATGTATTATTATATAAAATGGCTATATAATCCATTTAATGACATTTCCCGGGAAATTCACTACTTCTAGAATATATCGAATACTATCCTTACAAGGGAGAAACAAGTTTATTACAATTTGCGTTTTATTACAATTTGCGTTACCGTTTACAACGCAAATTGTAATAAAACGCAAATTGTAATAAACCTTTTTCTCCTTCATAAGGATAGTATTCGATATATTCTAAAAGTAGTGAATTCTCCGAGAAATGTCTTAAAATGGATTATATACCCATTGTAGATAATAATACATTGCAATAGCCTTAAATCCACCTTGAATTCCGATTTTGAATTTTTATTACAATTTGCGTTATTACAATTTGCGTTACCGTTTGCAACGCAAATTGTAATAAAACGCAAATTGTAATAAACTTTTTCTCCCTTATAACGGTTGTATTCGATATATTCTAGAAGTGGTGAATTTCCCGGGAAATGTCTTAAAATGGATTATATAGCCATTTTATATAATAATACATTGCAATAGCCTTAAATCCACCTTGAATTCCGATTTTGAATTTTTATAACAATTTGCGTTATTACAATTTGCGTTACTGTTTGCAACGCAAATTGTAATAAAACGCAAATTGTAATAAACTTTTTCTCCCTTATAACGGTTGTATTCGATATATTCTAGAAATAGTGAATTTCCCGGGAAATGTCTTAAAATGGATTATATAGCCATTTTATATAATAATACATTGCAATAGCCTTAAATCCACCTTGAATTCCGATTTTGAATTTTTATTACAATTTGTTTTATTACAATTTGCGTTACCGTTTACAACGCAAATTGTAATAAAACGCAAATTGTAATAAACTTTTTTCTCCTTCATAAGGATAGTATTCGATATATTCTAAAAGTAGTGAATTCTCCGAGAAATGACTTAAAATGGATTATATACCCATTGTAGATAATAATACATTGCAATAACCCTAAATTCACGATTTTGACTTTTTATTACAATTTGCGTTATTACAATTTGCGTTACGTTTGTAACGCAAATTGTAACAAAAACGCAAATTGTAATAATTATTACAATTTGCGTTTTTATTACAATTTGCGTCGTAACAGTGCTTTCTAATTTTTTACGACAAACCTCTAACAAGCCAGTACTAACTTAATATTTCACCTAAAAAGTGATGAAATTGGTATTTTTAATTTCTTTGAAATAACAGTATCACAAAGTCACACTTTCAAAAGTTTTGGGCACTATTTAAATTTTCACAGTGTCACGCTTACCGTTTAATGTTGCACGCTGACCACGGAGGACTTCGGAAGAAGGTCTGCTATGAAAATGTTCTCATATGTACATATAACTGATTATACACCATGTCAAAAAATTGCCCGCCGCCCCGAAAAAAAACACATTAAAAAAATACAGGTTTAAAGTAACATTATCGAGAACTTTTACTTAATTACCTTTTTGATCTAAGTCTCGGGTTTGCTTAAATATTTTTTATGTAAATTTATTGTTCACATTAATTACATTCATTTCATTGCTAATCAATTTCTTTGGTGTAGGGAATAAACTTATCTTTATTTGTTCAGACGTTTGACAACAAGTCGGCACTGGCACAAAGAAATGTCTTTTACTCGATTAAACAGTTGACAGGAGAAACCTTGAACGACGGATTACCTTACATAATTGAAATAATTTATATCTTATATATGGATGTTTGGCTTTTGTGTAAACCCTATCTTTCTTCATGCCTTCTTGCAATTCTGTTGTTGATAAGACTTATTACACAGAATGTTAATAAAGTTTATTTGTTACGGAAATTTCAAGAAACAATGTTATTGTTGTTGTCATTGTTTATTGTTTGTTTGATATGATAAACACACTCTTTTTGCATTTGTAAGATTTTAATCAATATGCATAATAGCAGTTTAATCACACTCTTTTTGCATTTGTAAGATTTGAATCGATTTGCATAATAGCAATTTAATATACAGACTTTGAAACGGGTTCGTTGTGAAAACAGTTGTTTACTTTTTTATATACAAACAGTATAGTAGTAACGAATGACGTCGTGATTCTCATTATAAGGGTAGCAGTTTTGTTCTTAGTAATTGTGACTGACATTCCAAGCTTTTATGTATAGAGTCTTTATTTTAATCATTCTCGTAGATCATGTAAGAGTTGTTGTGAATAAATATAGAACATTCTTATCAATATCAGACATAAACCTAATGATTGCTGAAAAAATTCTTAAACTATATTGCATTCTATATTGAAATTTATTGTCATATTGGAATTTTTTCTTAATTTATAATCACACGACACATGTCTTTGAGTACAAAGAACGATGAATATCGCAGTAAATTGTGGAACAATAGAACTCACGTTTACGTTTCTGGATTAACTGAGCAATTAACCCTTTCATTACAGAAACAAGTGTCTATATTACAATGTATTTTGTTGTTGCTGATGCTGTTTTTCTTTCTTTAAAAAATTTAAGTATACTTAACAAAAATGCTTCAAACAATATGTTGTTACAGCAGTTAAGTTTCAGAAAAAATAGCTGTTATTTCGACAGAAATTACAGTATAATTCGAAAAATGTCTAGGTTTTTCCAAATTTGCAATAACAAATCTTGAAAGATGACATTCTGTTTTTATGTTGTCTATCATTCACGCAACATAGTGCGCAGAAAACCGAAATAACACTGATGTTCGATGTAGATAGTGCAACGTAATAGTACTGATGCTACCTAAAGTTCACAGAACACATTATCTACCATGTCTTGTTTCATTTGCATTACCCGGTGCTAATGGAGGATAAATCAATTATTCTCTCAGACAGATTGAACGTTATTAAGTATTTTATGCATTATGTTTTACCAGTAATGCGCATTTATTTACTTTGTATAAATACGTTCAGACGGGTTAGAATTATGATTTATTGAACTTATTATCGGAGAGCAAGCCGTAGTCACCAATGATCTTGACTTTTTATAAGATATATTCATATAGGTATACAGTGTTGCTAAAGTTTTATTAGGTTATGCCCCTTAGGGCATCACCCAGTTTAGTGGCGAGTTTTCTAACTGTTACAGAGCGTCTAATGACAAAGAATACGCAGCAGAGCGTCTGGAGCCGAAGAATTTGGGACATTTTTATTCTGCGGCCCTCTGATCTTATCTGCGACCCATTTGCGGCCCTAGTTTTAATAATGTGCACTTAATGTTTACTAGAGAGAGTGCCACATATTTTTTGTGTGTGTTTTAAGAAAGAAATTGATAATAACTGATATAATATTTTGCATAATTTCTAATAACGACAGCAATAAAATCGAAAATTATTTACAGTTACTGCACGTACAATAACAAACGATCTCCTAATGCCAGCTGGCGATGCGAGCGTTGCTAAAATAACTATATATTGCTCTATCTATTAGAGCTTATTTATCGTCGGTAATGATTGTCCATATGGCCGACGCCCTATGCAGAGGTTGTTGGGGGATAGTGCATGATACAGAAAGCTTCACATTCAAATGACACTTCTGGTTCTTTCGTGTATAGCACTGATAAGTGAATATAATGTACACTGGAAATTGAAGTCTTGTAAAATTAAGAATTGTTATTTTGTTCTCTCCTTTTTAACTCTATTTGCAATACCTTAATTATTTTCTAGAATTATATGATAGAAGCTTAGTTCTCAAATATTATATTTTATAGTTTATTCATTATATCCTGTGCTTGTAAAGACTTACATGGACGGAAACATGAATGCAAGAACATAACTATTAATATCGCAAGAAATATTGCATCAAGATGTGATTACATGTACAATCAATTATTTGTTTATTGGGCATAAAACTCATTGGGGGCTTTTTTAAGCAGCCAACTTGTTTTCGCATGTAATAATCCAAGTGAAACTGATTAGCTTGATCTTTTAATATTGTAATTACTTGGCTTGCACGATTTGGACTATTCCTGTGGGGACAAGGAACTTCAGCATGAGTAATGAAAGGGCTGTACCACATGGCAGCAGCTCAGACGGTTCATGTCAGAGTAGATTTTGTCAATAGACCAAGATAAAGGTGGCAAACAACTGACAGAAATCAGCGCTTAAAGCTAGATTTACTGCAGCACGGAAGATAAATTCAGTAAAATAAAGGGTGCTTACCGGGGAAAAGTCCATAACGTCCATATTAACATTCATGAAAAATGAATAGCGTCAAGTCCCTTAAATAGTTCCGTGCAAATTGAAGAAATTCAAACTCTAAAATGAAAATGAGGAGTAAAAGATAAATATAAACTTACTACAAAGAAATTTAGGGACAATAATCCCCTACCATTGCAACCAAGTTCTTCCTCGAAACGATGCAAGTTTCACAATTAAGGGTCACCCAAAGACCATTAGTTCCAATTTAATATTTAAATCAAGCCAATAGTTTCTATGGAGAATAGTTTTTTTTTAGTTCCCGATATTGACATACAAGGAGAATTAGTTCCGCCCCCGGCCACCATGATATTTTACGGATCGATAAAAGAACCACAATTTATATAGCGGGTCAGTTACAAATTTCTTTTCAAATAAAGCCAGGTTTTAAGGAGAATATTTTCAAAGTTTCCCGTTTAAACAAATTAAGAAAATAAGCCTTGTCTCTGGTGGCCATCTCTGATCACTATAAATTTCATTGTTTTTATATTTATGTTTGTTTGTACTGTTTCACGATGCAAACCACGATCTTTGCATTTAAAAATCCGTTTCTGCCTACTTAACATGATTTTTCTCGATCATCCTGTTTATTCCTACATCATTGCGTGTAATATTAATGTATGTCAATTTTGAATCTATTTTACATAATTTTGAATACATATGTATATAAATACTTTGTAAGGTGGACAGGGGATGTATCCCCGGCCTCTGTTCTACCTATTACAGGGACAAAAAAACGGGGTTACCCAAAAGGGACCCGGAACGGAAAAAAATCATTGTTTATGTAGAAGGTCATCCTAGAAACTTTTCTTCAGAATTATTTTCTAATCAAGGCAGTTTCTAAGAAAAAGATTTTAAAAAATCTCCTGTACAGTAATATAAGTATATAAGCCTGGACTTAAGCTTTTTATCTCTTTATCACTAAAGACTAGACTGTGCGGCTTAGAAATTTCACCTTTGCAACTCTAATTACCAGATAGATATCAAGTCTTAGCACCATGTGACTCTTTAATCAATTTCTGTCATATGGATAAACTTGTAAAATACTACTTTAGGATAGCCATCATCAAGCCTACTAAGTCCAGAAGATATGGTGTTTCAAAGTTATAACTGCACATTTAGACTCATAGAAACTTTATTTCACAAAACACGATTCATTGTAAAAAGGGATTTTCCAACAAGATCTGAAAAAATGCCCATTTTAAGCAAATTTCTTCTGGTAAAACAGACTAAATCATAGGCTTTTTTCATGGGTTCCGACATAATAACAACTCACTTCTGTAAATTTTTATGTATTCTCACAATATGTATACAGACAATCCGAAAAAGTATTATAACATTATTTAATTCTTTTAGAACATTCTAAAACAGTGAAACATTTTCTAAGGACGTTCTCGGAACTACTGTTATACCCTACAAACATTCAAACAAAGATAGTTGAAAAGATAACTAACAAAATTCAGTCTTTAGAACGTTCTAAGAACGAAACAATGGCAGTCAAGTTCTTATATCGTTAAAAATATGAAGCGATAGAAGAACCTAAGATCCTTCTAAAAACAAAATGCATACTACAATTGAGGATATTTTAGGCTACGGTCATAGAATTCTTTTAGAACGTTCTAAGAGACATTGTTTTATTAAATAATTGGGCAAATGTTTAGTTATATCAGATAATACAGACTTAAAAATTAACCTTTATCAGATTACTATTCTTCCTATTCAACTTATAGATCCGAAATAGTTGGATATGAAAATCTGGACATACTTGAAAAAAAAGAAAACAATGGTTTTCTTAGGAGGATAACTAATGCGGTAAGACCACACCACTCTACACGTTGTACGTTGAAACTAGGACATTACCAGTATCCATAATTGTAAAAACTAATATGATATCGTGCTGGACTAGATTATTACTTGGAAAAGTGCATAAGATTTTTTATTACTGTACAAATATATGTTAAGTTTGAACAAAGACAAATTCAAATGGTTCTCAAAAATCATCGAAGTTCTTAACTCGGTAGGAAGAACACATATATGGCTTACACAACAAATTGCAGTTAATTTGTCAAATCAAACCCACAGACGTTTAAGAAAACTTTTCGTTAGAGAACCAACCATTTCTACATGTTTTAAAAACAACACATGCTTTTAAGTATAGACTGATTTTCTATAGGGAAGCCTCAAATATTTAGCAAGTGAAAAAAAGCTCACCACCACCCTTGATACCCATTTATTGTTAATCCCAGAGTCTTACCATACTCACAATAAAGCTTACAATCTCAGTAAACTGCGGAATTTATATATCAAGTCACTCAGACAAGTAAGCTATTTGTACCAAAACAACTTTGTTTAAAGACAGTGTTATAGAAGACAGGATGCTATCTTCAATTTTGACAAAAACAAAGTTGTTTTTAACAGGGAATCACAACGACACAGGTTTTAAAGTGTAAATGCAAACACCAGTTTGTTAGAAAGAAAGACGTGAAGTCCATTAACAGAATGACAGTATTAAGCCATAGACAGATTCTAGTAGTGGTATGTCAAAATGTACAAGCATTTTGAAACGTAGAACTTGACCCTAATCCTAGACAGTGAATTAAAAACTTTTTGTACGTGTTTGATGACGTGTATTCACAAGACAAATATTCACTAGCGTCGACTCAAATTCAGAAAGAAGCAGAACAAAATAACAGTGTCTACAGCTTAGTTATAGGTATATGTATTCATCTCTTGTTGTTCTTGTTCTTATTATTATTGTAACAAACATTAGAATTGGCTTTAATTCAGCTTACATCGTTTAGATTCTTTGTTCATTTTTCACTTTGATATTAACCTATTGTTTTCTGAAACCATATTTTCAGGTTTGCTGAATTTGGTATTAAATTTTATTGAATTGTAAATTTTCCTGTTGCAAACTCGTAACGTAGTTATCTATGCAATTGAGGCCCTTCGGGGAATAGAATTTCAACACAACTCTCTGATTAAGGAGTGGAGTTAGAATTTATTAGTGTTCTGTTTTGGTGACTTCTTTTGGGCGCTCACTCACATTTGTATTTATTATACCTCAATTTTATTTACAATGTTAATCTTCCATAGGCCACCATGACATATAAGTACTGTCAGAAAAAATTTACTGTCGAAAAAATACTGTCACCCGCTACCATAGTTACAAAATGTTCGAAAATAATACTGTACCATTCGCGCATGCGCAATATCTATTTTTACATATCCGTTGTAAAAAATTTACTGTCGGAAAGATACTGTCACCCGCTACCATAGGTACGGAATGTTCGAAAATTATACTGTACCATTCGCGCATGAGCAATATCTATTTTTACATTTCCGTTGTAAACAGACGACAATAATGGCAAGCACCAAATGTTTTAAAGTTTAAAGTTGAGTAAAGTTGTTCATGGTTTGAATAGTTTTTCGGTATAATAAAATAAATGTTACATGTCTGGCAGGGTGACAGTAAAATTGTCAACTTTCGAAACTACTGTCAACCGAGGCGAAGCCGAGGTTGACAGTATATACTCAAGTTGACAATTTTACTGTCACCCTGTTAGACATGTAATATTTATATACTATACTGATCATGCTTTTTATTCAAAGCATCATAATATACAAAATGATTTCGCATCTATTCAACATTATCTTAATAAACAGTATGTCACTCGATGTTAATAGTTTAACACCAAATTTATAAAGCAATTAAAGAATTGTCTGAGAGGAAAACACTTCAACAACTGGTTCGCCAAAAGTTATAATATCTGTTGTCTATTTCCATTATGAAATGTACAAATGAGTTAAAGAGCAAACATAAACGAGTGGATGTTGTAATCTATATTACTTTTTAGGGTACAGACAATGGACAAACGCAAGGGCAGGTGGACAGTTTGCGACACATTGCCTTATTCCAATGAACATTTTAGTATTTATTTCTTAAAGTCCTATGAGTTTCTAATTACATACAGACGTTACATAAAAGAACAGGTTTGCATTATTTTAAGTCATATGGCGGTAGAGACAAGAGGCAGACAGAAGGAACCGTTGTGACATATGGCTTCAAATAGGTGAACATTTGTGCCGAATAATAACACATTCCAGTTATTTAACGGCGAGTTACAGAGCGGAAAGTATTCTTTGAGATTTGGCATTGCAGACGAATTAACAGGTGGACACACAATCAGAGACTTTTTGCCGCTTTTTAGTGAAAGATTTTATCACGATATTTCAAAATCTTTTGATGTACCACAGAAATCCAGTTCTTGCTCATGTTTTATTAATGAACATGATTAACATTTGGGAATGTTGACTTCTTTTGTAATTTGGTTGTACACAGAAACAAACGGACGGACAGGGAGAAGAATCGTTTGCGACAAGTTAAACCTATCTGGCGAGCGTTTGTATCCAGTAATTTCGAAATCGTTCATAGTATCACAGAGGAGCAGACAGGGACATAAGACTGGCAGAATTATATATAAAATTTTTAAAATTGATCTCTCAGCTTGACCTTTTAAACCTGGGTCTTGAACACGAAATTCACCTCCATGTCATGAATATATGTGGCAATTTATATTAAAATCCCATCAATGGCATAGATACAGAATGAACACCAATTGGTACGGATAGTCCAAAGGACTGACGGATGACGGCACAACTATTTATGCATGACATATTCCTCTTTTTATCTCACTTTAGCAATAATTCCGTCCATCGCCAACCACTTTCTTTAAACATCTCCTATAGAGTAATCGCCCCTGAATTATAAAAACATCACAAATCATTCTCGTCCGTTCTCTTACTAGAAAAGTGGTCACCAGAACTTGAAATGTATCCTTTTTATTGGGTTTTGAGAGGAATAAACTTAAACCATTGTACACATGCTTCCTATGGCAATCTGATGCCACAACCTTAGAGCGAGCGTATCTTGCGGTAGTCGGGTCGCTTGTTGTCTCTTATAAACTGTTGTATAATATTAAACTCTGCTTCGTGTTTTGTTAATATTTCTCTTACATGTCTCTTGCAAATCTCTTATTCAGTAAAATAACATTTAATGCTGGTCAATTTTGTTGATATCTACACTTATCTTTATTCGTCTAGAGAATCGGTAAGTAAACCAACAATGGCCTTCAATGTATGGATACAGAAATAAATCTTTTCCTCGATTAGACAATTTGCATCAGCATAATTAACCCCAGGCAAAATCTTTAGATACATCTTCTTCAACGTATTGTAATGTTCTTCCTTTAACACATCTGTAAAACCTTTGTTTTTAGTAGTTTACACCTTTGGATTATCCAAAACAATATTGTATAGACCCAAGGTAAATGCCGCCTTGATCTTGCAAATTAGTCTTTTTTAACATAGATATAATACATTTGTTTCTATTTTAAGACACTAATGAAGAAATGAGGGCAAAATGAAAGTATTTGTCATGCAATTTTTTAAGATATTCATGCTACTTGAAACTTTAAAAATATTGTATATTAATTGTTGAATTTAGAATTACGTATAGATTGTGCGTGATTTCTAACAAAAGTTATTTTACTTTTCAATTTATAACGGCGTTTGAAAGATCGTACATGATTATAGCTAGTAAATATACTAAAACCGATTCGTTAACGGGAGAGACTGCAGCCGAAACTTTGATCTTTTTGCTACTTTATTATTATCCGACATGTTTACCCCTTCCATTATGATCTTTCACTTTTATTTCGTTGGCTTCATTATTTGGAACATACTTATCTGTAAGTGAACCACTCCTACTTGTGCGCCGACACACCTGCGCAGACAATGTGATTGGCAAGTACAAATAGAACAGCGCTCTATATGAATAAGCGGAGAATTCGCGATTCTTCGCCGATAAATCTATAAGAAATTTAAATATCGTTGCTTTCTGATTGACTAGAGAAGTAGGGATAACACTAATTTAATGAAATGCATAAAAGACAACTTCAGGTCTGCAAAGTCTTTTTCTTTTCATGATGATGGAAAATTTGAAATTGTTTGGCGTAGCTAAGAAAACTGTTGACCTAGTTTATAGAACACTAAAACCTGGCAGAATGTGAAGAAATAAAGCCAAATAGATATTTACAATTTTGTTCATGGGTCAAAGTCGTAAACTGACCAATGAAATTTTCTTCACAACCTGGATCTGATGATTGGAAAAATCTCGTAATTTTCTTATAGGTACAGACAAGATGGATGGAAACGACAAAAGATGCTAAAATGTCTTACGACGAGAAACTGTTTACAATTTAAGCAAATATGACTATTAAACTTAACTGCGAAAGCAGAGAATGCCTAATTATCGGACAGGGGCATTGTTCACGAACAGAAATTACAAGTGAACTCTTTAACAACTCAAGTCTGTATGTGTTTTAAAGAGGTATATCTTTTCTTCAGTTTTCCCCCTTAAATTGCAGATGCTATCAGTAAAAAAAGAGTATTAGTCGAACAGCACCATTGAACTTGGGATTTAGTAAGTGACAACTGTTATATCACACCAGCTGATCAAATGAGTGATGTTTTGTCTGCGTTTGCTTTTTTATATTTCGAGTGTTTTATTAACTTCACTTTTCAATGTGCGAATGAATATTTTGAATGGTAGTACTGTGTGTCAAACATTTTCGCATGCAACGAGTTATATGTTATAATTTAAAATGTAGTTTCAGTTATCCTAGAAACATTAATGCGCACCGCAGAAGCGACTGAATTAAAAATTAGTGTTGCTTGTTTTTTTTTTGCTTAGTAGTGTGAAGTGGTTTCAGGTTTTATGATTTTTAGGTTTCTCTCACAACGGTATGTCTACGCACACCTCGAAGTTTCGATCCATTGATGTTTTTCCAATAATAAATGATACATAAAACGTGTAAAGCCTAGTTTAATAATAGAAATATCTCAAAATATGTCAAGTTAAATCATGCTAAAATTTTAAAAAAATGAAATATTATATTTTTGTCTTTGATTCTGTACATTTAAACTCCAATATACGTTCATTTTAAGAACGAAGTGGCTTGTTAGCAAAAGCATTTTTTTCCGAATGTATGCTGAAAAAAACTTTCAACCGTGTTCAGGCCTAAACTATAATTTTACATTATAAAAATTCTTTACGTAGGTACAAAGCACACCAGCCAATCTTCGGTGCAAAACATGATTTTTCTGTAACTCTACAGATTTCTTATTGAAAAAGACCATTATACCTTTCAAGCGACGGATTGTTGACAAAAACAGTCCGCGAGAGAGGATAAAACAGGTGTGCGATGGCGTAGTTTTCTATTATTGGGTATTAAAATATAAAATCAAACAGTACTAATGCTACACAAACATTAACTTCTGTGTGCATTATTCTTTGCTACTTGTGAATGAAGCAGTTCTTCATCCAGACAATTTGAAAATTATAAAGCATTTACACACAATAATACGTATGTTGAAGGGCGTGCAGTCTGGCGGTGTCCATAAGTTTACCGCTCTCAAAGTGGAAGAGTTTTCATGCAGGTTTCTTGATGGTAATGTTTGTAGGAATAATTTCTCCAGCAAAGTCGCAAACCAGTCAAATCCTACTAGACACTCCAGCATTATCCCTCTTGAATAATCCTCTAAGAGCTGAAGTGATTTTATCTGATCTAAAGTTAACTTGCAGAATGTCTGTGAGCTTAATATCTCAGCTAAGTTCGATAACCAGTTACATCTCTATAGGCTTTCTAGAGATGTGGCCCTTGAATGGTACAACAGATGTTAAATAAGCCTTGGCTGGTGTCTAAGTAGATCTTAAGATACATATTTTTTTGCTGTTTGTTTTTACGACGGGTTAAATAGTTGTTTTTTTTCTACAACCATCTTTTTGTTTTATTTGTTACTTCATTTGGCTTTTTCTAAGCATGATCAGCAATTGAAACTGCCTGTTTCATTAAATATACTAAGAACAAAGTTCCTATTACGTGCTTGACATAGCGGCTATATATATGCTTTTAATGAAAAAAAAACATACTATACGAGAAAGTAGGTCAGCCACCTCAAACATGTTCAACCGAAATCTTTCCATAAAGTTATTTTCATAAATTGAAGTCCTTATAAGTCGTAGGAAACTTCTTTTTAGAAGACCTAGTCTTCGTGTCATAAAAAATACAACAACTGTAACATGAATAAAAGGAAACTACACCACAGCGAGTGTTGTTGACGGGTATTCTCTTGGGAAACTTAAGGTATGTGACAAGTAAAATATAAAGAAGCAGGCCTGTTAGTGGGATAGTTTACCGATTGCTGGTAACACTAAACTAAATTCAAATATAAACTGACAATTTTCCAAAGAAAATCAGATCCCTTGACATTCCGGGAAGATAAATCACATGACCAAAATAACAAAGAAGATTGAGTATAGCGTGATTTTTCCAGACGTATGTCACTTGCCCCAGATATTAGAACGATACAAAAAAGGAAAGACTATAGCTCAGTTCTCCCAGGACACCCGTGTGATGATGCTGTGAAGTCTGTCATTATTTTGTGATATAGAACAAAACATAACAAAAAGGCCTGACGCACCGGTATGACATTGACCTTAAACATTTTAGTTGGAAAAGAATCTATGTTGGCCAATTCATTATTTTTCCTTCAATGTTTCTGTTTGGTCAGTGTGTTATTATATTAAACAAATTCGACTTAACTTATTTATTATGGCTCTTTCGATTTTGTATTCGGACTATTTGATATTGTTTTGATAGACTAAACGAAACTTCTTTGTTGTACGGTCCCATATCGCCTTTTCTATGACCTAAGTATATACTTAAAATTATTAACTAAAACTTCGACTTAACGAGTATTTTCCTTACCACAGTTAAAGTATAGTAAAAGTAATTAACTACATTATAATTCTTCAGAGAAAATAAAATGTATCTAAGTTTGGAAACAATCTTGCCAGCTAATCAGTTTTGGGAATTCAACTTCCAAAATAAATAAAGAGAAAATAAGGAGTGGTTGTCTGGAACCTTTTCTGAAGATACGGTCTGTTGATTTTATGTTACAGTAGGTAACAATACAGATAGATTACGTATGCAGTATAGATTCTGGAAGAATTAAAAAGAATATTAATGCAATCTGTTTCAGCAATAAAACTGTAAATTCAATGCCATTGATCATTGCAAATCAAAGCAACCACAACAGATTGACGGATGGATGAATGGAGTTTTTTAAAACAGAGTTTATTAATATATATATAATAGGCAAAAATGCCCCTGAGTACACATTGTACAAAACAAATACATACATATGCATTATAACGAATTATCTAATTATTAATAGCAACACAATATAAGTTTATAATAATGCACTATGTAATTAAATAATTATAACTGTTCTACTCAGTGTCAGATACACATGCAAGTCAATTATATACATTTATTTCTTTACTTGAAAAGCGTGACGGACAGCAATACTAATTTCTTTTGCCATATTACTCGAAGTACAAAGCATTTCTAACTTCAAAAGATTTTTGGATATACATAGACAAATTTCTTAATTCAACTGCATTTTCGGAACTCATCAGTTCAATCAATTTAGGTATATTTGGTCTTCCCCAAAACCGTTTTATATATCTTCTTCTCAAATCAATGTACAGTGGATATTCTAACAGAAAATGGAATTCACCTTCTAAACAATTTAAACAAGATTTACATGGATTAAGGGACAGGAAAGATAAGACAGACAAATAAATACACAAATTGTAAAAGTTTCATTTTATACACCTTTGTTTACGGATCTGACTAGAACTGTTCCATTTTTCCGTCTTGTAAAATGTTCACTTCAGTGTATCATACCAAATTAGCATTCAGATTTGATAGAAAAAAGAACTGATCTATCAACATTTTGTACTTTTTTGTCCTCTGCACTTTGTAAATAGATAGCGATTCTAACAACTTGTCATTTCCAGACATTCGTTAGAATAAAATAATAACCGGACACTAACCGGGGAAATTGGTCTGAACCGCACGAGGTCTTTCAGTTATACACGCTGGTGTAATAATCTGTTCATATGTACTTGATATGAAGTCTGTTACAACGTAACCATAACTTCACCAAATGCAAAGTCTCCTAAGTTTACCTTGTATTCTCACATCTATTTTCAGCTGAACTAAATACTTTGTCGAAAACACCAAATGAAAAGCTATTTGGATTCAATATACAAATATTAAATTAATTTATATTGACACATCTGTTCGTCACATAAATAAGCACCTTTTACAGAAAATTGTCATTTAAAGTCGTTGCTAGAATTTCAAAGAATTGGACATCATCGCCTTCTAAACTGATTAATGCTTGCATGTATTGCTACAACTACTGAAGGCTCCATATGAATTTAACCTAGTGCCTAGTGACAAATATGAAGATAAGTTAAAACGTATAAAATGTTGTCCATAGGTGACAATATCACTGAACATAAACCTTCCAAAAACGATTTTTAAAAACTTTTTACTAATATACCTACAAGGTGTATTTCATCCAGGACCATCGATTTTTCAAAGTAACACAATATGTTAACTCAGTAACAATGTTTACAATTTTGTAATATTCACAATATATATATTGTAAATCAATCATTTGCATTAGAAAATCAGTCTGATATCGTTCGAGCAATGACGAAGTATATATTAAAATATCTATTCGAGTGAGGTGACTGTGTGTCTGAATACAATTCCCCTCTTGAATCTTCTCATATTCGGTGTTTCTAGCCTTGTAATTTACGTTGATATTTATTGTAAAGAATAGATCATCATCTTTACTCACTTAAATTCCTGTACTTATGAAATATTGTTTGTTTGTGCTTTGCGTTGAAATCTTTTATTTTTAAGGTATTTTACTTTCATTTTACCAATTAATAATTTATTTGTTTTCCCAACAGAGCTATGTAAAATCGAACAGGTTCAATTAATAAATAAAGAATAGTAAATAATCGTTAAATCCTGCAGAAAAAAGGTGGTGACATTTTATGGACGGTCTATGCACTAAATATGTCTAATGCTGGTTATTATTATTATATCCTAAATACTGGGCGTTTTGTTTTCAGCACTCCTAGTATAATGAAAGTATGTTGTATGTAGCCAGAAACCTATTTTATGTTATTTCAACGGAATGGACGTTACTTAATTTTAAAATTGGAAAACGCATCAAACTGCGACTGTTGACTGTTTGATTTTCTCATGTTTGCAGAGCTATTGTCTCAATTTCTTTAGCAGTTGAGTCTGCAAATGAAAATAAATACAGTTTGATAACTGTACACACAAAGCTTTTCAAGATCAATACATTTTCAATTTATCCTCGGATTGTAAATACATCCAGAGAGTTTAATATTGATGAAACCAGACATAATATGTAAACAAACATAAGCCATGGAATGCCAGCGTCGGGACAATTTATGATGTGACGAGAAGGCAAATTGTAAATGGAAATAGCGGGAGAGCATTACTTTCAATCGTTATACCTATCTGTGAAGTGAATTCCCTTTATTGTTGTTAATAACATAATCTTGCCAGTCTCTCTTTCTGTACTCTTTATAATAAATGTAGATAACACCAGAATGTGAGACGAATGTCAACAAGAAATAAATAATTTCTGCACTGCTATTACAGCATTATTTCTTTTCTACTATGCCGTTCTGGTCAAGACAAACCCGCCAGCTAGAATGAAATTAGATTTAACTGTTCTAAAACAATATTTCAATGTATTTTACAAATAAGTTAATAGTTCTCTAAGCCTAAACGAAGTCTTTTACCGGTGAGTTAAAAATTGATCCTTTCTCCGAGCTTTAAGCGTCTTACAGATAATCTTGTCACGTTATCCGAGTACTTGTGGAATCCAATATAATCATGTTGATTGCTTTGTTTCGAGATATGTAAAGGCTTAAGTTATGTATTTATGGTCACTCGCTAACAAACATTTTAATGTTGCAGTTAAGAAACAGGCAAACAATGTGCACGAATAGGGACCAACGTCTTTAAAATTCTGCACAGAAATGTGAATGATTTTTATAACAACAGAAAAAAGTAAATCTAAACGTTTTCTCATAACATTATCAAAAGTTTTTCTTCAGCTGCAATTATTTGAAAAAGAATATTCGTAGCAAAACTGTATAACATTCCTGAGACAGTCTATTGACTAAGCCGTTCATTTCTGAAACCAGAACAAAATTATTTAAGAGCTTCTCTAATTATCTTCATCTACGACTTTAAACTAGAACTGTGTCCATAGGACACGGATGCCCCCACTATGCATAAGTGCTCATAAACAAGAGCATGTATATCCTGTATGTAAGATTTTTACTGTACATATACCTAAAATGATCTACAGGTAACCTTATGTACATGTTAAATTAAATTACAAATGTAAAATTTATATGTTCAATTATTTATATGGTATATAGTGAAAAAATCAACAAAGGGCCATAATTCTGTTAAATATGGTCACAGCAAAAATTCCTTCCTTTACTACCATCTACACATTAAAGCTGTTCATCCCTGGAAGTTTAAGCAAAATCTGCCATCCGGTTTAAGAGGAGTTGCGTTCACAAAATTTCAATATGGTATATAGTGAAAAAATCAACAAAGGGCCATAATTCTGTTAAATTTGGTCACAGCAAAAATTCCTTCCTTTACTTCCATCTACACATTAAGGTTGTTCATCCCTGGAAGTTTAAGCAAAATCTGCCATCCGGTTTAAGAGGAGTTGCGTTCACAAAATTTCTATATGGTATATAGTGAAAAAATCAACAAAGGGTCATAATTCTGTTAAATTTGGTCGCAGCAAAAATTCCTTCCTTTACTACCATTTACACACTAAGGTTGTTCATCCCTGGATGTTTAAGCAAAATCTGCCATCCGGTTTAAGAGAAGTTGCGTTCACAAGATTTCGGGACGTACGGACAGACGTACGGACAGACGTACGGACGGACAAGTGCAACGCTATATGCAGCCCACTTTGTGGGGGCATAAAAAAATTCTACAGTCTTTAAAGGGGGAACTGCAGGGTCGAGCAGGTGTACTTAGTAAAATCGTGAACAGATCAATCTATGTAACACTTACGTGTACTTTTCACTAAAACTATACATTTCAAATCTTCCAGGAGGGAATTTTCAGTTAATTTTACCTGACCTGAAAACAATCTGCCAAAGAAATCCCGAAACAAAAATACATTCTATATTTAGCGACAAGGGACATCATGGGAATGTCACGTGGTCATTCAATGGCATTTTTAAACAAATGGCGCTGTCGATAATCGGCAAGGTACACCGAATGCGTGTTTTTGTTGAAATGATCACATGACATTCCCAAGCACCACCGCGGCTTTACGCGGGAAATACAAAAATAGCTAACCTGTGCGCGTCGCATAGGATAGGAAACACCATTTTTATATCTTTTTTATAGAATATTGGCTTGAAATATTTCGGGTGTAAATCAATATTTCAGCTTCAAATAATGATATTCAACTGATTAATAACCCTTTTCGCAAATCTGTTCCATTCATCAAACATGCTCATCTGCCTTTAAAATTGTTCGGCAAATACATCTGACGTTACAGAATTAAGCGAGTCACCATTTAAGTATTTACAAACAATCCGCTCTTAGAAAAACTGAGGTCATTTTAGAAATTGTATAGTCTAGTTTCAGCTCGTAAAAGTGAGAGAAATACTGATATTTTTAATTGAGATAGGAAGCCTTAAGTGTCTGCACAACCAGGAGGTTATATCTGGAAAAAAACGAGTGTTATAAAATACACGAAAACACTACCACGTAAAACACAATTCCATCTATTTAGCATTTCATTCATTTCTTCTCGTAAAGATGTTTAGCCTTACTTCAATATTCACGCCAGAAGCCTTTATCCTAATTTGTTCAAAGTAGAATGTACCAAAATTGCCAATATTGAATGGGCAATCTGTGTTTCCCTTCTATGAAGAAAATATACAATGGAACCTTTCTGTGAATATTAAATAAACATGCAGAAGGTGAAATTAAGGCAAGTGTGCGTAAATTACAATAATACAGCTATGTATGAAAAAAAAACCAATAATAGTAAGAGGAAATAGCAAAAAAAGATTAGAAGAAATTAGACATTATCTCTTACAGCGATCTCCACCGACGATAAACATAGCGCTTTCCTTTCGCGACGTCGCAAAATACATTGCGTTAAGTGATATAATTTTTAAGTTCTTCGCTAGATAACGTTTGAAATGAAAAGCACTGTTGCGCTGATAATTCCTCTTTCAAATTTAAATAAGTTACTAAACCGCAAATACACGCTATAGAAAATAGCCTCACGTTAAAAAATATTGCTTGAAACAAGCCTACAGGATTATTGTTGATTAATAACGGCATTATTCTTTAAGCCGCCTTGTTACTTTAATCTGAATTTAAGACAAAAAATCTCTTATACATGCAGACTGTAAAAATGTATTAACTGTAAAATGCATTTTTGTTTTTGAAGAAAGGGGAAATAATGCATAAGCGTTAAATTGCTTGTCACTGTATATTCATAAAACATCTTTTTAAAGAACAGCCTCTCTAACTTCCTGATTTGTCGACAAATGGTCAACGATCATCTATTTTATTACAATTATTACTATTTTGTATGTTTTATTCCTGACTTGATCATATTATTATTAACATGAATTATTTAACACATGAAAGACTGTGAAAAAGACCATGGACTGTTCAAAGTGGAAACTTGAGTTGTATAAACCACATATAATTTGTGTAAAACAAAAATATTGAAAGCACGGTTTTCTTTTTCGAAAGTAGAAACTATGATTTCAGTTAGTTGAACAACTCTGAAAGCTCAAAAAATGGACAAAATAAAACATCTCGCTCATCAACCACATGTTCACTCTATTTTAACTAAAACTCATTTTATTATTTGATACAGTTTTATTTCTATTTGAGCTTTTTTATCGTCGGTACCGGTTGTCCATCCGAAAGACTATTAGTAATATTAGAGGAGGAGCGGGGAATCGAACTCGGGAGCCCTGGTTGACCAGTCCAGCGCGTTACCACTGGACCACATCCGCTCCTGATACAGGTTCAAAAACTACTTGTCAATAAATATGCATTATTTAGCGCTTCTTTAATAATCAAACTGTCTTATGTCATTCGCGGTGTCCTGTGGTGAAGGAATGTGGTTACATAATACGGGGGTGACATACTGTCTTTGTTTTGATAAGTCACCGTTAATTGTCATTGTCGGTCTTGCTTGATCAGTCACAGGAAAACACTTGAATAACGAAATTTCCTTTTGAGAAAATGCCTGAAGGATATAAAATATATTTTTTATTTGATTGTATGTGAAACTTAAGAATACAAACTCTTCATTACAAGCAAGATTTTCAAGACCGTATGAAATTTACCTTCTGTTGCCACATGGACCTTTTTCTATTCTTTATTTCTTGCATTTTGAAATCAGTTTGTGCCAAGTATTGATATGCACAACATGTGAGTTTTTGTATGCAGGAAGAAAATAATAGCTGCAAGCAACACGTCTGTAAGATATTGGTCTTGCAATAATACGTTTGCTTTCCTTCTTTTTATTCTTAACATTTTTGTTGTGGATATTTATTGTAATACGGAAAACAAAGTTAATAGTAATAATCAGATTTTTAAAGAAATGTACTTGTACTTTTTAAAAGCAGTTTTTCGTGAAATTTTGACAAAAAGAAGGTATTAAACTACCAGAGAATATCACAAGTCCTTTATTTAACAGTTAAATAGATTAAGGTGTCAGCAAAAAAAAAAAATAGTAATAGGGAGGTAACCAGGGAGGTACTAATTTCTATAACTGTCTATATCCCTAGTTACATGTTGAATTTTTGTACTTAACTACTTTCCGTCTAAACTGATCACCTTCCATCATCATTTTAAAAAAATGTGTTAACAGTCCAGTTAGCTGTGTCAAGTGGCAAGGGATAAATGTCCCTTACTTCCTGTTTTGCACGTGACAGGTACGTGCGACTTAGTGCGTGTAATTATTAATTGTTATAAAAAACATATTTAAAAACATTAAGAGCGGAATTTTGTAAAATTGTCTTAGATGCATATTTTTTGTCGAATATTTAGAGGTTCAAAAAATTGTCCAATAACCTCTAAGAGCTAGGTCAGTAGCTGTTTCAGGGTCAATTAGTAACGCGCTGGACTGGTTATCAAGGGGTTGCGAGTTTATGCCTTACTCCTCGCCTATCTTTACTACTGGACGACTTATCCACCCTCCAAACACAATGTCCAAATTTATACAAATCTACTATTAAAAGTGAAAAAAAAGAAATATATCTTTGCCTTTTTCAGGAAATATAGAGAAAAAATGACAGAGTGAAATCTTAACTTTTAATGTTGGAACAATAACCTGGATCTCCCATCTGCCCATGCTGAAGAGGAATGAGCCTGTCTATCCACAACATAAGAATATTCGAAATAGCGGGAGTGAATTTAAAATTAATTGTTTTCTTTCGTATTTTTTCACTAATCGGACAGAAGAATAGGACTAACAAAAGTATTAAATATTTAATTAGATATCATAGATAAAAAATAACAATAGGGATGAATTTGACTGCAGTTTTTTCTTTCTGAGTCCCGAGAACATTCTAAAGAACTACGATGTTGTTTTTCATTTTAAGGACAACTGAATCATCTTTTCGATATCGACTGCTAGACTTTAATATCCTTTATCAATTCATAAACTATAGAAAAATATAATACAATTTAGATCACATCATTTCATATTCTTTAGAATGTTCTGAGGTTTTTGTCAGCTTAATGATATCTGAACTTGACTGCAGTATTTTCTTTTTCATTCTTAGAACGTCCTGAAGACTGAAATCTGGTAACTGTTGTGTAGAATCTTATTTCAATATCGAGTGCTAGACTTAAATATGCCCTATGTTTTCATCTTAAAACTCTCTTAGAACGTTCTTCTAAAAACTAGCTATAAATGTACCCTAGTAGGACACAAACTGTATACTTTAGAACGTTATACAGTCTTTCATTTTCATTGAATGATATTAAAACTTTACAACAATATCTGTTTATAGAACGTTCTAAAAATACATCTGATTTCTGCTCTTTAACAACTATTTTTTGTTGTCGTTCTGAGAACGTTCTTAAGATTGTATTTGATTTCTGATTTTTTTTCAACTACATTTGCTGACTTTCTTAGAACGTTCTAACGAATACAATCTGATTTCTGCTCTTTTTCAACTTTTTGTTTTCATTCTTAGAGCGCTCTAAAGAATAAAAATATGATTTCTGTTGTTTTTCAACTTAATGTGTTCATTCTTATAGCGTTCTAAAGAATGAAATCTGGTTTTTGTTATTTTTCAACTTTTTGTTTTCATTCTTAGAACGTTCTAAAGAAAGAAATCTGTTTTCTGTTCTTTTTTTCAACTTTTTCGTTTTATGTTCATGAAACGTTCTTAAAACGAAATCTGTTTTCTCTTATTTTTCAACTTTTTTCTGTTTTGTTCTTCGAACGTGCTAAAGAATGAAATCTGTTTTCTGTTGTTGTTTTTTTTTCTTCTTCAACTTTTTCTTTCTTAAAACGTTCTAAAGAATATATCTGATTTATGTTTCTTTTTAGCTTATTTCTTTTTCGTTCTTTGACATTTGTCGTTTTTCTTTTTTAGAATGTTCTAAAGAGAGAAATCTGATTTTGCTTTTTTTTCAACTTTTCTGCTTTACGTTTTTAGAACGTTCTAAAGAATTAAAACTGATTTTGTTGTTTTTCATCTTTTTTCGCTCTTAGTCCATAGAACGTTCTAAAGAATGAAATCTGATTTTGCTCTTTTCAACTTTTATGTACTACGTTTTTAGAACGTTTTAAGGACTGAAATCTGATTTTGTTGTTTTTCAACTTTTCTGTACTACGTTTTTAAAACGTTCTAAAGAATAAAATCTGATTTTGTTGTTTTTCATCTTTTTCACTCTTAGTCTTTAGAACGTTCTAAAGAATGAAATCTGATTTCTATTCTTTATCGCCTTTTCGTTTTTAGAACGTTCTAAAGAATGAAATCTATTTTTTGGAAGGGCATTTTTCAACTTTTCTGTTTAAGAACGTTCTAAAGAATGAAACTAGATTCATGTATTTTTTCAACGTTTTCGTTTTTCGCTCTTAGAACGTTCTAAAGAATGAAATCTGAATTTGTTGTTTTTCTAACTTTTCTGTATTATGTTTTTAGAACGTTCTAAAGAATGAAATCTGATTTTGCTTTTTTTCATCTTTTTCACTCTTAGTCTTTAGAACGTTCTAAAGAATGAAATCTGTTTTTTTTTGTTTTTCAACTTTTCTGTACTACGTCTTTAGAACGTTCTAAAAATGGAATCTGATTTTGTTGTTTTTCATCTTTTTGCGCTCTGAGTTTTTAGAATGTTCTAAAGAATAAAATCTGATTTCTATTCTTAATCGACATTTTCGTTATTCTTTTTTTAGCACGTTTTAAAGAAAGAACTCTGTTTTTTGTTATTTTTCAACATTTCTGTTTCTAAAAAATGAAATCTGATATTGTTGTTTTCTATCTTTCTGCGCTCTTAGGCTTTAGAATGTTCTAAAAAATGAAATCTGATTTTGTTGTTTTTCAACTTTTCTGTATAACGTTTTTAGAACGTTCTAAAGAATGATATCTGATTTTGCTTTATTCATCTTTTTCACTCTGAGTCTTTAGAACGTTCTAAAGAGAGAAATCTGTTTTTTTGTTATTATTCAACATTTCTGCTTTACGTTTTTTATAAATGTTCTAAAGAGTGAAATCTGATTTTGTTGTTTTTCATCATTTTTCACGCTCAGTCTTTAGAACGTTCTAAAGAATGAAATCTGATTTTGCTATTTTCAACTGTTCTATACTACATTTTTAAAACGTTCTAAAGAATGAAATCTGATTTTGCTTTTTTCAACTGCTCTATACTACATTTTTAGAACGTTCTAAAGAATGAAATCTGATTTTGTTGATTTTCATCTTTTTCCTTCTTAGTTCTTAGAACGTTCTAAAGAATGAAATACGATATTGTTGTTTTTCAACTTTTTCTGTATTACGTTTTTAGAACGTTCTAAAGAATGAAATTTGATTTTGTTGTTTTCATCTATTGAGCTCTTAGTCTTTAGAATGTTCTAAAGAATGAAATCCGATTTCTGTTCTTTTCATACTTTTTTGATTTTCTTTTTTAGAACGTTCTAAAGAATATTACTGATTTACGTTTTTTTTTTAACTTTTTCGTTGTCTGTTTTTAGAACGTTCTAAAGAATGAGATATGATTTCTGTTATTTTTCAACCGTTACATTATTCGTTCTTAGGACGTTTTAAAGAATATATATGATTATGTATATATCTAGTGTAAAACAGATGCTTTTAGAATGTCCTAAGAAAATGTTTAATTGTTCAGAATGTTCTAAAAGAATTAAATTATGTTATGATTTGTTTTGTTATTTTCTGTTTATATGCTGTGTGAATACATGTTGGTTTACAGAAGTGAGTTGTTGTTTTGTCTGAACCCATGAAAAAAGCCTATGATTTAGCCTGTTTTACCAGACGAAATTTGCTTAAAATGGGTATTTTTTCGGGACTTGTTGGAAAATCCCTTTTTAAAATGGATCGTGTTCTATCTAATCAATACGTTGTTTAAGTTTTATTATTATTGGGACCAGTGGACCAAAGGGCGACGCTAGAAATATTTCTGGTTTGGTTACAGTAAAGATGAAATACAGCCCTAATTCTTGTAAGAAAAGGTAAATCGACAAAGTTATATTTTTGTTGAAACATTCTTTTGTGCAAAGCATCTGTAGAGGTTTTTTGTCCAATCGGAGAGCTGAGATATTTAATTGTTATCATTTTAATCTATATAAGTACGTTTTTATCCTTCTGGTATGCTATTCCTGTGTCTTTTCTATAAAGATTTTATCAATATTTTGAGCATTGACAGCTGTTCTTACTATACATTTTTGTGACCCTTTTTCAAGTGGGAACAATTAGTCAATACAGGATAGGTGAATACAAATTATAAAACATATCTTTGGGCTTCATCAAAAGATAGTGGGGTCATTTACCGGGTGTTACTTCAAAATCGATCAGAAACCATTAATGTTAGAAAAAACAAAACAGTAACACCTTGACTTCTCAACAAATATTGCCTTCTGACTTTAGTCGGTTCAAAAACATGTTATTTCTGACTTAACACAGAAATCATTGTTAATGCAGGATCTTAACATATTTTCGGCTCGTTCTTATAACGTGGAATAGAGAACAACATATCCTTTCAAGTGATTGCAGAGCATCTGAAATAGGAGGAAGCAAATATAAGAACATATATCCTGAAAGCATTTGGTAAAGATCTTTCTGAAAAAAGGTATAACACGATTATTAACATATACTGTGTCACTTCCTTTCTTTAAAAGTGTGAGTGAAGTAAGTTGCTCTCTAAAAGCGCGTTCGGTAAAAATGTCATAATGTTAAGCTCTTATTATTCATATAAAAAGTAGGTCTGTATTAAGCTCTTGGTAATAGTTTAAATCGAAAAGCTCGTCGCACTCGTTTTTGGAGACCTGTCAACTGTTCACTACAAATTGTCTGTTTACCTACGTTGTAAACTTAAATGTCGCATTAGACTTCCGTTAATTGTCGTCTGGTGGTAGGGAAAATAAAATAGCGATCGATATTTTGGCAAGCATTTTATCGTGTTTACCCTATTTTGTATGAAGTGCAAAACGTAATAAAACTAACTGTATGTATACTATATCAATTAATGCGACAGCCAAATTGGCAAAGAATGGCATGCTCTGTTCCGGTACAGACGTTTCCAACACATTCTTAACAGCCGAAAGACACACATAAAAATAGCATTTTATTTGTTGTTGCACTAAATGAAATATGGCGTTATAAAGAAACGGAGAAAAACAACAACGGAATTTAATCACATTATTTAATTTGCCCCATTCGTATTGAATTTGCAGAAATTAATAAAGAATATTTACTGAAACATGTGCAAAAAAGTATATGCGTTACGATAGAAGAATGTGTTAAAAAAGAAACTGGTCAGGTAGTTTAATGGCTGGTCTTACGGGCTCGTTATTTGTAACGAGACCTGGTTCTTGTCGCAATATCTGTCCGGAACATTTCAACGGCATAAGACGTTTTACATTTGGCTAAATTATTAAAAAGCTTCGATACGAAAAGCTTAAATGCTTATAAGAAAGAAGGAATAAGGCACCAGGGTGGTTATTTCAAGTGCATTATATCTAGGTTTATAGTATAATTTATGTTTAAAAGAGGAATACCCTAAAATTTAGAGTATTTTTTTGCCCTCGAAGGGAGGCATATAATAATCGCTCTGTCTGTCCGTCCGTCCGTCTGTCCTGTAAAATCTTGTCCTCGCTTCATCTCCAAAACCTCTTGATTTCATTGAAACTTAACAGGAGTGTTTGACACCAAGTGTAGTTGTGCATATTGTCAGGAGATTCTGCTCGATTTATTTTTGGCAGAGTTATGGTCACTTAGTCATTTTTTTACTCTAAAATCTTGTCATCGCTTCATTTCCAAAACCGCTTGGAGGATTTCATTGAAACTTAACAGGAATGTTTGTCACCAAGCCTAGTTGTGCATATTGTCAGGAGATTCTGCCCGATTTATTTTTGGCAGAGTTATGGTCACTTAGTCATTTTTTTACTCTAAAATCTTGTCATCGCTTCATTTCCAAAACCGCTTGGAGGATTTCATTGAAACTTAACAGGAATGTTTGTCACCAAGCCTAGTTGTGCATATTATCAGGAGTTTCTGCTCGGATTATTTTTGGCAGAGTAATGGGCCATTAGTCAATTTTTACTATAACTTCTATATTAAAATCGTGTCCACACTTCATCTCCAAAACTGCTTGGAGGATTTCATTGAAACTACACAGAACTGTTTGTCACCAAACCTAGCTGTGCATATCGTCAGGAGTTTCTGGTCGGATTTTTTTTGGCAGTGTTAGGGACCCTTATTAGGAATACATGTTTACTTTCAAAATGCGACACCATTTCTCAAGGGCAGATAATCCTCAAATTTATTTTTGCAAAGTTATGCCCCTTTTTTTAACTTAAAATTTCTAGGTTAACTTTTTGTTAATGTCCATTTCTCAAAAAGTGTCAAACTTGGAATACTTGATCACCAGCAAGAACCCTGCAAAGATTGTTGGTACCCATGTCCCTGAGGGTCAAAATTAGCCCCACCCCAGGTGTCACTTCATTTTGCTTATACTTATATATAAGGAAAAAACTTGTTCAGCCTAGAAATAAACTTTAACTTACATAGGATGGGAAACTACTTCCACTCCCCACCCCCCTCCTCCAAACTCCCCTCTGCTTGGGGACCTCCCAGCCCTGGCATTACCACCCCCATAATTTTTTTTCATTATAATTATCTTTTTATAAAATATGTAGGTACTTGACTTTTAAATATGTAGGTATGAAGTGACTTGACTCCCATTTACCTTCAGTTCATGCTCTATGTTTGTCTGATCTCTTTTCCACAGGCATATTCAATCATATATTTACGCCAGTTTCAATTCAAAGCTACATTTCGGGGGCATATGTCAATTTCCAGTGACAGCTCTTGTTAGAGCATGTTTTTAATCATATAAGTCATAATGCTACGAAATGAATAATTACCCAGTGTGAAGGTGTCAGACAAAAAGATTAAGTACAATTAATGCATTTGATTTAGTCTTTATATAAAGATATTTTTGTATACATTTTGGATGTATAGACATCAGTTATTACTGAACAATTTTTTTTTGACTGCATACCTTAAAATAACATTTTTGAATATGATATTCTTTACATTATCGATTAGTTTGCATATTTTGTTGGAAAAAATAGACTGTACCTACAGTTTATTTTGTGGTACGTCCCTTTCACTTAAATTTTTTTTAAATTTAAATTTCTAGAAAAAGGTATTGTACAACCAATGTATCCACATTCCATACTATTAGTAAAAAGAGAACAACGACAAGTCAGACACACATTCAGCAATTTAGTATTCTATGCGCTGACTTAGCAATAAATCTTAGTTTGAATATTAGTCTTAATTGTTTTAGATTTAAAAAAGACTTAAAACATAGAAGTTTTATCGAAACAATAAGCGAGGTGCAAGAAAAAACTGATAAACATACCTGCAAACCCTGTTTCTAGAGAACAATCTTGAGTTAGATAAATATTTCTATCAATCTTGATAAAAGTTTCGTTTCAGATATAGAATTTCAATAATGTTAGACCAACATTTCAAGCAAATGTAGCCATATGATAATCAGTCTGTCATTTATTCGTATCAATTCTTCACGGTGGGCATATTGTTTCAGTGCTGATAGCTCGTGCAGATCGTGCAGACAGTTTATCCAGAATCACTGACGTGATGCAAATGTTGATAATCATAAAAGAATAGAACCGAAGAACGGGATTAATAAAGAAACTGGTGTCGTCGATAGATATGCAAACGTGTATTTGTTTCATAAACAAAACACCTCCCACAGTGCAGAAGCGTATCTAAACATGATGGTGATAAAATATGTCTGTAGTATTATCGGCAGAACATTTTATTGACACTTGTTGATACAGAGATAAAAACGTACAAGTAAATATTTTGTTGAAAATTTGAACCTAACAAAGCATCGCATTGTCATTGTAACTGACAGGTGCAATAATTTAGTGTCTTCAGATTTCTCTTGATTCATTGATAATTAAATTGGTGGTAGTGGTGAAATTTATACAAACACTTCTCTTACAAGACACGTTTGCTTTAAATAAGGGTCAGATTGCATTTGTTGATAAACAGTTCACATTGAAAGAAATTACCTGATCATTTTTCCACTTTGAGACATGAACTTCACTAAATATTGTAAGAAAATACGTACAAATAAACATTCCTCCACTGAAATAAACAATAAAACCTGTCTGCTGTTTCTATCTATACACAAAAATTAAAGTAAGTGATCCTAATAATTTTTTTAACATAATATCACAGTCGAAAAAATCCGTGTTGTTGACTTCTGATTTTATTTTGATAATATTTCGACCGTGTAAACAGCAGTCACCGATAAACAAGCGACATTGTCCATTATTTTTGATCCCACAAGTCTCAATTTCAGAGAGAAAACTGCATCAAAATAGAAGTATTCAGAGTTCATTGTTCTGGATAATTTGGTCTCCAGCGATTTCGTTTGGTTTCATTCGGTGTAATTTGGATATCATGTAATTGGTATTTTTATCAGTTTTCCTAAATAGTGTATCATAAATGCGATTGTTCTTAACATTATTAAAAATTTTCCTTTACCTAAGCTAGCGTTTTCTGTTTTATTTCAATTGACCCAGTATCTGTTACGAACGAGCAATTTTCCGACAGGTGTTTCGAAACATAGAATGATGTCGCTTTAACTTTTGTTAACAGCCTTTACAGTGTGGTGTCAGTGAACCTGCAGTTCCATTTTTTACCAATAAGTTTTAGACAAAAATTCATTAAGCAAGTCAAAAGTCTGTACATTTTCTACTTTTTTTCGAATTGGTTCTTCTGGCGTTTTCGTCCTACCTTTTTAATCAATTAAAACCCATAAATATCCAGAAATAATTAAGCTAACAAAGTTTTCTGTATAAGTTTTATTAGCCTACATTTAAAATCATAACAAAGGACCGAAGGCTTAGTACCAATGTCCACAATTTTAAAATTCTTTATATATGTTATAATAATACTAATATTTTGATTTAGAAGCAAAAGGTGTCGTGAAATATGGCTTTAACAAGGACAGGGGAAGAAAATAGCGTCTCTATTAACGATATGCTAAGTTAACATGTTTTCTTCAGCATAATCCATTCAAGTGGTCGTGCTCTATTTATTCTTCAAGCTTAAAAGCAGGCAAGTCTATCCATGTGTACATGTTTTATTTAAGGTATGATTGTGCGTGCTTTAATGAGTTTCTATAAGACTCTGTTATAATCAGAAAGATATGCGCCGTTAGGAAGAGACAATTAAATTCATAAATATTTTTTGTGTAATGTAAGCCAACGAAAGAAAAACAGTTACAATGTTTGTTTTTAGATTGACACAAATGTCTGTAAATAAATGTCGTTAAATGCATGAGGTAGAAAAGTTATGTGTCAAACACATGTCGACAACTGACAGCTGTTGCTAGTTCTTATAAAATTACTCGACAATACAACGCTTCTCGTTTCATTTACAGAAAAAAAAGAATAATCTATATTGTCCATATTTTTGTTTTAAATTATTATTCTTATCATCCGGAACTAACATTGATTTATCTCGATCAAATGTTTTAATAACGTTGCGTTTCCTTTACCTTAAATTCTAAATGTCATAATTAACTTACACCGTGTTTATTTCGTCTGTTTTGACAAAAGCTGCACTAATTTATCTCCGCCCAATACTGCTTGATAAATGGCAACTGGAATGCTTCATTCGATGTTGCTGAAATATCTGCCATATAACTGGTTGACTGCGTTCAGCTAGTCCGATCTACTGTAGAATGGCTCCGTCTGAAATCAGTCAGCATCATCTACTGTTCGTTATAACTTGGGATTTGTAAATGAATAGAAGTGACAGGTTTCCGCACCTTCACTGTTTTGAGTAAAAGACTATGCCAAAGTATCATTAATGCCCCGTTTTCACTGTCCCGGATTGGTGCCCCGGAATGTCCCGGATGAGTGTTCGGGGAGAAATCCTGTGAAACCGACAGTACAATCCTGACGGTTCCGTAAACATGTTGGACAATCCTAAATTGATCCGGCTCGATCCGGCAAATACTCCCAGATGTTTTTTTTTCAATGTCTAATACATCCAGGGCTCACCGGGAAAATATCAAGAACCGGCTTAATTCTGGCAATTCCGGGGCAGAACCGAGGCAGGTCAGTGTCCCTATCCTGCGTCTACCGTGAAAGTCCCTAGTTATCCAGGGTATTGGGGAACACTCATAGCACGATAGACATGCGGTTTACTCCGGTCTGGGGCCGAGTTTTAGCTCAGCTGAAGGACAGTGTAACCCCATTTTGTACCGGTGGAGGTAGGGACTGGCACCGTTAACCCAGGTAACAATGGCGTGTCACCAGTCACAGCCGGATTACGACGGGATGATACCGGTATTTATCGGGCACCGCCGGTGGGAACCCGCGTCCCACTAGTTTATACCAAGATCAACCGTGAACGAATCAGTCTAGCACCGTAAATATTCCGTTTCAACCAGGAACTCACCTAGTTAGTTCGAGGTCAAACTGAAAGATCCCGCTAACTGTTAACAGAATTCGCATTTACCACTAGATCGAAACAGCAATGGCACAATGCATGTTTATGTTACAAATGAAGTGTTCTTAGATCTTTCAAATCACTTTTTTTCAAGAAACTAATTTAGGGAGTCGTTTGCGATTTTGCGAAATCAGTCCCGACAAATCATTTAGGCTATCTTCTGTTTCAGGACCTGCAAATGTTAACTATCTCCAAATAAATGTTACTTCTGCCTCATTGGTATCATTTTGCAATTAATAACATTGAATAAAGCTCGAACAAGTTGCATAATTTACGTACCTACTTTTATATTTTTGTGAGTTCTAATACTGAATTAAGTCGATGTTAGAAACGAAGTTTTAAGGTATTTATAGAGAATAGATATAGTAATTAAATCATGACTAATGCAAAGGGTGACAGTGCAGTGTGTACAATGGGAATGCACTTCCGTCATTGAAGAGCTATTTCACATCGTAAACAACAAAAAAGTGACACATCAAACAGTGCAGGAGAGATTTTTATTAGCTGTTGCCCTTTATACAGCCCAGAAATACGGTAAGAGTTTATAGAGTACAGTAAAATAGTAAGATCCAAAGGTATACACTTACGTCCACCAAATACTAAGGTGCAAATATTTTTTAACTTAGTCAAACCATATATAACCATATATTAGTCTTGTAGACTGCAGAACTATCCCTTCATAAGTCATGTAATTTTTCTACCTTAGTCAAAACGAAGAAACAGTATAGGGCGAAATAATTACGTTTCAGTACAAAACTGCGACAGAAAAGCTGCATGCTGATAGAAAAGCTAATTTTTCAACTTAATCAAAAAGAATTGTACAGCTTTTATAATATCGTCAAAGTTTTTTGTTCGGCTTGGATGTCTGACATATATTTAAACATATTTCACTAGAAAATGTACAAGTAAATGACAATAATGATGATTATGATAATAAATTACCACTACATCAACATAGTTCCCTAGTTAAAGATCAACTATGTTCTCTAGTAAAACAACCATTTCATAAACCATGTTCCCTAATTATACAACCGTAACATTATCCATGTTACCTAGTTATACAACCATTATCTCAGCTATGTCCCCCTTGTTATGCAACCATTACATCAACAATGTTCTATAGTTATACAGCCATTACATCAACCATGTTCCCTTATCATATAACCATTTCAGCAGTTATGTTCCGTAGTAAAACAACCATATCATTATCCATGTTACCTAGTTATACAACCATTATCTCAGACATACCCCCCTAGTTATTACATCAACAATGTTCCATAGTTATACAGCCGTTACATCAACCATGTTCTCTTATCATATAACAATTTCAGCAGTTATGTTCCGTAGTAAAACAACCATAACATTATCCATGTTACCTAGTTATACAACCATTATCTCAGACATACCCCCCTAGTTATTACATCAACAATGTTCCATAGTTATACAGCCGTTACATCAACCATGTTCTCTTATCATATAACAATTTCAGCAGTTATGTTCCGTAGTAAAACAACCATAACATTATCCATGTTTCCTAGTTATACAACCATTATCTCAGTCATACCCCCCTAGTTATTACATCAACAATGTTCCATAGTTATACAGCCGTTACATCAACCATGTTCTCTTATCATATAACAATTTCAGCAGTTATGTTCCGTAGTAAAACAACCA
Source organism: Cyclina sinensis (assembly GCA_012932295.1). Lineage (NCBI taxonomy): Eukaryota > Metazoa > Mollusca > Bivalvia > Venerida > Veneridae > Cyclina > Cyclina sinensis. The sequence goes on from JAAONU010000002.1 coordinate 34,743,780, forward strand.
TAACATTATCCATGTTTCCTAGTTATACAACCATTATCTCAGTCACGCCCCTTAGTTATGCAAGCATTACATCAACGATGTTCCCTAGTTACAAACATTTCATAGTCGCAGTTCGAAGATTGTATGCGTAGATATGTTTATCATGAAACTTAAGTTGATCTTAGTAAAATTACCTTTTTAACACGACCAGTTCTCTATTTAAATCAAGGAATAAAAATGGCATTACCTCTACAAATGCATTAGAGTCAAAACTTCAGAAATATTTTGTGAAATTAACAATGTTCTATCAATCTTGACCATTTGCTTCAGCGTTGTCATTGATAAGAAGGATTGTTTCTCTCTGTTTGTAAGTGGTCAAATGAAACTTTATTAACCAAACTTTACTATTTGCAACCGGATGTAGTTATCTTCCATCCGAGCCAAACGTCAAGCAGCGATTGCTTGTCTTTCAGTACAATTTCGGAAAAATAAAAGGGAGATCACTGCTACGAAAAAGGTTGTTGATTGGTGTCGTGTGCAAGTGTCGTGTGAAACATATTTTGGGCGCCAGTGCAGTACGTTTCACGGAAATAACAAAATCTGTAAACATCGTAATATGGTAGAATTTATACTAATTGCCATCTTTCAGATATAGGAAGTTCGTTACTTTGCTTAGCTTGATCTAGACCGATGATGTTTATTTTCAGCAAAATGCAGAAAAATGTCGAACGAGGAAAGCGGACTTATTGTAGCAATTTTTAGAAACAACAACCAGTATACATTGAAATTCATCGTAAAAGACAAAAGTATTTCAGATTTGTTGTTGTAATATTTTTGGAATGAATAGGTGAGGACACTGAAATCAGGTATTTCAAATTTCGGACATATCAGCTATTAGGATGGTACTGAACCAAAACCGGACTGTCAACCTGAGCGGTGGATAACAGAAATAGGTACACGTGAAGTAATCCGCCACAAACAGTAAAACAATTTAAATTTTAATTCTAACGTCGTTGAAATATGTACACAGATCTTTGATATTTCATTCTAGCAAGTTCAATTCAGTTAGTTAGTTAGTTAGTAAGTATTTTATAATTTTAATATATGACATAAAAGACGTACCAGACAGCTGACATTTCTGACAAGAATAAATAAAACTAGTGGTGTTTTTGGATGATGGAGATCAGAAATTATGCAGCATCTTGGCTAGATCTGTTTTCAGAGAGAACAAACTGAACTCGGTACAGAAAGATTAAATGAAAAGTATGTTTGAGCTTCTTATCAACCGTTAGATGACATTAGCTTTGGAATGATTTAAGAATTATATAAAAGAAAGCAAAGATTGATTAGCAAATAATGCTTTATTTTTGTAAACATTCAAAATAATTGTATGACCATTATGGTTAGAAAAGCCTTTTTAATGTTCTAGCTTTTTCCAAAAACAACAAAACAAAAGACAAACATATTACTGACACATGCTTTTTAGTTCACCTAAGCATGCTCAAGGTAAGCTTATGTGTTCGCCCGATACCCGTCGTGCGTCATGCGGTGTGCGTTGTCATTTTCACTTTTAAACGATACCTGCTCCTAAACAACTAGTTTAGAATTGACAGAACTTGGCTGGGATGTTCTATGCATGCCCCAGGGTCACTTGATTGTACATAGACTTACATCAAACTTCAAAACTCTTCTTGTCTGAAACCACAGGGACAAGGGGCTTAGAATATTTGCGTGGAACATCATCTAGTGAACCTCTATCAAAATTGTTCAAATTATAATTTATACTAGTAGTCTTGCACAGGTGTTGTTTTTACATATGCTTATAAAGCGAAGACTTTAAAACTCCTCATGTCTGAAAACGTTTGCCTTCGGGCTTAGATATTTTGTATTTTGCATAATCTAATAAACTTCTACCAAGTTTCTTCAAAATATCTCCCTGGGGACATTTTGTGTGTGTGTGTGGGGGGGATAAATCGAAAGTTTAACCCCTTTAGATATTTTGTATGTACCATTGAATAATTACAAAGATTGTTCAAATCATTTCCCTATAGTTTAAATTGACCCCCGGCCGAGTTCATTGTTTTGCACTGGTTTGTTTAGGAAGAACTTTGAAAATCTCCTTAACTGAAACTGTATGCCCTAGAGCTTAGATATTTTGTATGTAGCGTTGTCTAGCAGATATGTACCAAATTGGTATATATGTTCTTGTAACGAAATAAGCTCTGGAGCTCCTATCTGTGTAGAATGTTTTGTCTTTGAAAATATTCTTGTCAGCAACTGTATATATTTACCTTAACAAAGATCGTTTAAATCATTACGTTAAGTTATGTTCTGAAGTGTGAAGCTAGACTATTTATACACGTATTAAAGCTAATTATTGTGGGTTCAGTTTCATTGTCTACATTTTCATTTCATGCAGATGCAAGAATAATTTGTTTTCTTACTTAAATCAGAAAATAATAATAATAAATAAACAAAATAAAATCCATCAGGTGATTTTTGGTACACTCTAGAGCACAAGCTATAATCTGGCTCATTCAGATGAATCCAATGGCTTTCTACTGGATAATTCTGAAATATTAGAATTACTGATGGAATGCCAATAGAATACCGATAGAATACACTAATTTTTCAGTATTAAGAAAAAATTAGAATATCAGTGGATTCCCCGAGTAAAAGCAGAGGTTTAATTCTAATTCTGAAGCAGTTCAGACAAACTCAGTGAATATGTCTGGATCCATTCTGGATCCATTCTTAACATCTTCTGACATTTTGACATTTTTCAAACATTATTCAGACATTTTCTTGATTAATTCAGAAGAAGTTCAGACGAATTGAAAAAAAATTCTGAATCCATTTAGACAACTCTTCTGAATTTTTCATACAACAACTCTTACAGTGTCTTAGAGTGGTTCATTTTCAAACAATATTCAGTCATTTTGTCAGACTAATTTAGAAACAGTTCAGACAAACTCAGAAAAAAAGTTTCTGATTCATTATTAAGTACTGTGTAACATTTTCAAATCAGATGTGTGAGAAAAGCGAAAGTGTGTCCACCACAAACAGTTTTTAGAGAATAATTGAGACGTGATTCAGACTCAGTAATCTTCTAGATGACAGTTTAAAATTAATTTTGGAACGTAACCTTTATGAGGGAATTGCTGATAATACCTAAAACAAATGAAAGAAGAAAAACTTAAAAACTTCCTCTAAGTTTCCGCTTTAAAAGAATAAGCAGTACTTCCAAAATATATTTCTTTTCAACAATACATGTTCATATTTTTGTAGAATTTTCTGGTTACGATAATTATAATATTTTTTACCATCGCTTGCACGATTCTTACTTCCAATCTGCATTTAATTGAGCTAGCGATAAAAAAGAGAGAAATGTTTAAGTTTTCAGAACGGAAATTAGAGGAAATTCTAATTGTATTTTAACACGAAACAATTAAAATGTGTACAGTACAAAAACGTGTTCTCTTAATGAGGATATTTCATTAATTTCAAAGAAAAAAAAAACGTTTTATTTCAATTCGTTGATTGTTTTAAAGCGACTGACTCACAGATGAGCCGACGATGAAAAAAAAAGAAAATGTTTTTACATCTTGAAATTTTTGCTGCAATTGTGAAACTAAGTTACTGATTCATTTTTTGATACAGAAAAAACATCAAAATATAAAGCTTTACACACTTTTATCGGTAAAAAATTTACCCCGTTAGTCACTGGGTAGATACTTTAGTTATAACACTAATTTTGACGCAGCCTTACAAGCAGACGCTGTGGGTCAGTGGTCTAGATCGTCGCTTTATATTTTACTGATCGAAAGGTCGTGGGTTCGAATCCTGGTTAAGTCAAAACTTTTTTTTCAGTTTTCATGGTGTATAGAAGCATAATATTATGTTTTTTCCATAGTATATTAAATTCTCTTAAATTGTAAAGAAAAAAATCAGCAAAATTCTGTGAGTCAGTCGCTTTAAGAATACAGTAAACTGCGCAGATTCATTTGCCTGTGACTTTAATTATTGTTGCAAGAACAGAAACAGAAATGGCGATCGCTGTTTTTGTAAAAGACAAGGCAAATAATCCTTGACCCTGTGGCATTTGCATGAAGTAAAATAAAACATAAATGCACATGAAATTGTAGTTTCTACGAAAGGAATCTGACGTGATGAAATTTGTTTCGCTCTATCAAAGAAATAAAATTCTAGAATATATCATAATCAGAATGTAAAATCTTAACTTTGATACAATAAGCTACCTTTCAAGTAGTTATGAAGTGTTCAAACGATTATTTTATGAGATCAGTTTTTTATTTATCTATATAGTTTTCTTCGTAAAACATGATTCCCTTCTTAATGTAAATATTTGAGTGCAAAACTAATTTCTTAATACATCAACTGAAAACAATTCTAGATATGATGTGTCTTGTATTTTTGTATAAAGCGAAATGTCTTACAGGAATGTAAATTAATGATAAAAAGGTAATACATGTACAGACTGCGGAATGTAAATTTATAACTTTTGGTAAAAAGGAACAAATAGTGGGATAAATTAAGACAAAATAAATAGGTAAATAAATAAACAAAAATGCATTTATCGTTTTCCCTTTTCATGTTAACAACCAGACTTGCATTGATCATGGACAATATACTGTAATAATTACATTTTATTAGCGTAGCTGAGAACGAATGCTTTTAAACAATTTAGAGGACACTTTTCTATCAATCATTCATGAAACTGCCTAAGTATTTTGCTAAGATATTTTTTCATAGACATTTAAAACTGGCTTATCTTTGGTAATAAAGCTGATTGTGGGCTGATTATAATGGAACACACCATTGTTCACAATTTTAATGATATTATCTTATCAGTCCGTCTGAATCACTGTGTTGATGATATCTTATATATAACTTTATAATACCAATGCCAATGATCATTGCGGTAATGAATACAACTATCAAAGATTACCAAATGGATAAACAGTCGGTCGGACGCATAAGACAGACACATAAATATAAAAATGGTAAATGGTTCATCTAAATCTTGACCGTCGTTTCAGAGAAACCAGAAGGGTTGATGTCTGAGCGCGCTCGGGCCGTCCGCGACATCTAGACAGGCCATCTGAGTAACCGTCACCTTACTGCTACTGAAACTGCTGCTAATATGGTAGCAAATTGACACAATAATTGTAAGCAATCGAGCGTGCGATCATGTCGTCCTTACCTTGGTCTGCCTCTCACTCGTTCACGCCAAGCACATCGTATAGCTTGGGTGATGGTTCATACTCCCAGACGATTTTCAGTGAGGCAATGGAAACAGGTCTTTTTACGTTCACTTCTTTTTCGTGCAGACTTTCTACGTCGTGTATACCGTTGTTGTGAGGAACGCAACTTCGACTCTTGGGTTCTAAGGAAGGAAATATTTTGTGGTGGCTGGGTTATGGTCAAGGGAAGGATATATGATTGGGTAAAATCACTGTTGATTATGGTAGCGGGCAATTTGAACGCCGTATCAGATAGCGATAAAATCTACGGTCCAGTCTTAGTTCAGTTGGTGCAACAACATCCCTAATTTTCCAGCATGTAAATGCCCTACCCCATGTAGCCAGAGTTTGTCAAGATTTTCTTGCCAGCTATATCATTCACCCACTCGACTGGCCACCGTACTCTCAAGATTTATCCCCCATTAAACATCTGTTGAACGAACTTGACAAGATGGCAATTGGTCATCGGAATAGCCCCGCTACTCTCGACGAACTAAGGACTGCCTTGTTGCCAGAGTGGGACAGTACGAAGGATAAATACACTGATAAACTCCATGCATAGGAGAATCAGAGCTGACGCCAATCAGCGAGGGAGTCGTACGAGATACTGACGAGGCAGTCAATTTTACTTTGCAATAGTGTGTATGTTTGCGTGCGTGTGTGTGTTTGAGGGGAAACCGTCAAAAGTTCTATATTACTAATGAATTATCAGTCAAAATCTTATTAGATTTTGGCAATTTGTTGATGATAGTTTGTTCTTTACATAAAAACATTGCATATTACCCCCAAACACATCATTTAAATCACCTCAAATGTTTACCCTGTGTTTTTTATCCTTTTGGTACATTTTCTTATTTTTATTGTGTTAACTCATCTTTACTGTAAGAAGACCGATCAATGGTCATGCGCGGTAGGTAAGTACAAGGCGGCTAACTTACTTACAATAAAAATCGGTCGTTTTCAGATATTCGTTAGAGTGTATTGTAACGACATAAAAAAGACTCTTTCTGGGATTAACTAGTCCCTATTTAAAACGATTGTTCCATTGACGTTCAGCATATATATATTACTTTTTGTACAATCATACGCTAATAAACAATCAACTACATTTGATTTATCGACCTAACTGAATCTAAGCAGGAGCGTGTCAAAACTAAAAGTTGATGTTTGTCTTCAAATCTAGAATGAATAACACGTAAAATAGCCATATTATAGTGCATTATATTTTGGATTTTATTTGAAATATTTTAAAGGTCTAATTTTCTTTACACGAACAACTCTGGCCAAGGAAACACTCGTTTTTGGCATTTGCAAAACGCTATATTTAACAGTAGGTTTTAGGAATAATAATTTATTTCTAAAGAACTTACGTTTGTTTACATACTGAGGAGTGACTTTTGCATCATTTACAAATGTAGTTTTGAACATCGATTCGTCAAGTTTATCATAAAACAATTAAAATTAAGAACCTACGTTCTGTAGTCAATAGCCATTTTGGTGACCTTTGCCGGATCAAGGGAGGTCTGTCTCGGCGCACGTCTACGATATATGTCTGAATATATCAAATGCTTTCCTTTTATGTTGTCAAAAAGACTATTTTTTCAGTAAGTGTAATCCTTATGTAATTATAGATAGCAAAAAAGTATTGAAGAAATTAAATGATTTTCACAGTGCTATTGCAGCATTTCTTTTGTCTGTGACTGTTCTAATCCAACACTAAAGTCATTTACCTGTTTTGTAATATGGTGAACACAAAGGATAATACTTCTTCTAGACATAAAGAACTCTTTTACTGGCTTCTTCGAATTACATTTATATTTTCTATGAGCATTTCGCATCTTAAAAAGGCCATTCTGTAATGAGATAATCTTGTAGTTTTGACCTGAGTATTTTAGGAATTCATTATAAAAAAAGTTACTTCCATTCTTGCGAGAACTGTTTCGTTTAGGCTTAGTTTTTATTGTCACTCGTCTATAGTCCTTTACTATGGCAGCGAAAACAACTGTATGTGCAAGTATAGGGTCCGAGTCCGACAGTTTAACAAATCTGCTTTGTAATCTGAATGAAACTTTTCTTTCAAAAGGTTTTACCTTTCAATTTTATTAGTCACGTCCAATAGAAGACAGATGAGCTTCGGACTTCGTACTTGAACCTTAGTTTTCCTCAATTGACATAGTTGCTTGTCTTGTGTCTTCTACCTGACAGGAGAATTGTCGTGAAACACATGAAACACGTGATCCTGACGTAACGGTGTTAAGGCTCAGTTCAACCATCATGTACTGTTGTTTCAATTTATTGAACATTTTCTGTGAATCAGAGATGCTAATAAACAGGAACCAGCTATCAAAAGAAACAACAAAACACTAGGTACAATTCTAAACCGCGGATAACACCACATTTATCACATTTTATCTAGTTTGTTCTTGTATAAGATTTCTTAGTATGAATAGAAATTGATCCTTGATCCTTGAACAAGACTAAACTGGCACAATAATGGATAAAACATTTGATTGTTGAAACGAGTTATGATTAGATGATTAGATGTTTGAGGTAAATGGGCGAACATTTGCAAACAATGAAGATCAACTTATAACATCTTATTATAATAATCATTTAAGAGCTGTCCTCCGCCGAGAAAACTCTTGGTGCAATCAGTTTAACTCGGCATTGTCCCTGTATTTCCGTTAGAATAAATTGAGCAAAATCTCAACGACCCAGAACAGTATGATATAGAAGTAGTGTTTACCTGTTTTCATATTTATATGGCAATATTCAAACACATTCGAATATTACATATTAAAGTTGTTTTTTCATTGGGGTTTAACGTCAGTTTCAAATTCATTTTGGTCATATCCAGACGGTATTTCGACCAAACAAGTGTTTCTCAGTAACCGACAAGCCCTCAAACTACTGACTGCTTTCTCACTTGAATCAGAGGTGAGAGACACACGACCTCTAGACGCACTGTCCAACGGAGAAATTCAGCTGCCGGCCCTGTTGGGGTTTGACTCGATAACTACTGGACCGACAGTCTGGTGCTCTACCAACTTAGCTAGTCGTGTCGGCAATAATAACAAATAGAAAATACTAACAATCAATCTATTTTTAGGAAAAAAAAGCTGAGTCTTTTTACATTACAAGCAAGTAACAACAAACTAAACATTTCAACCTAAGAAAGAGGTCACAATTCTATGCATAAACTGTAGCTATAACTGAAGGAAACAACTAATATAATAATAGTTAATGCACGAAAACCCATATCACGTAAATCACAGTTTTATCTATTTCACAATTCATTTATTTCTTCCCGTAAAAGAGGTTTAGCCTCACTTCAATATTCACGCCAGAAGCTCTTATCTTAATTTGTTCAGGCAAAGTAGAATGGACCAGAACCGCCAATATTGATGGGCAAATATATATTTCTCCAATATGCAGAATATCTGGGAAGTTTTCCTTGGCACCGTTTTGTGACAAATGAATGCACATACAGAAGGTCAAACCAAGGCCAGTTCACATAAGTTATTACCTTAATATTGCTACGTATGAAAAAACATTTTGATTTAAACATCGTCACATGTCCTTACTAACGCTTCATGGCCGACAATTTCCAACTCTGATTTTCGCCAACGCTAAACATAAAGAGAGTTTTACTTCCGCGAGTTGCAAGAATCCGTGCCGTTAAATGAGGATCTTTTGGTCAGTTGTTCCAAAGGGAAGTATTTCATAAGGGCTTGAAAAATGATACTGGCCTTTCATCGGATACAGTGACACAACTCTACATTAGCCACAGACGTGCGTTGCATTGCATTTATTCTCTTTTCAAATTACGGATATTGAACAGCAGAAAAAGAAAAAAAAAGAATAGCCTTACGTTGAAATAAGTGTTTGAAATCAGTCTATAGAGATATTGTCGATAAATGACTCCATAGTTATAGCCAGCCTTGTTACTTCAATGTGATTAAGCATTTTAGTCTCATAATGTCAACAAAAATGAATTTATTGTTCCCTGCATTTTGTAAAATAATCAAACGATGCGATAATATAATTATTATAATGTGTTTTATTTTTCTTTATTCTTTGACAACAAATGTAAGTTTAAAAGATTCACAAATACTTTTTTTAAGGACGTATTACAAGACAATATTACAAATATATATTTTTTTAAGAACAACTTTTCTTACATCCGATAAAGCTTACAAAATAGTGTTTTAACGATTAATCAACAAACTCACAAATCTACCAAACACTAGCTGTAAGTAAAAAAAACAACCCAAAGAAATAAAGGGCAAAAAGAGTACATTTAGGACAATTAGGTGCTTCAAGTTCAGTATTTTTACCTGATCTATGCAGTTCAGCTATATAAATTTGAGTCTATTTTTGCCAATAAATTAATACTTCAGTCATACTACTGGTACTAGAATAGGTCAAAAGAATTCATACATTCATTATTAAAATCTAATTAACAGATTGGTTTAGTTTATGTTTCTAACAACCAATTTCCTTAAAGTGTAGCTTGTGTCGGTAAAAAGACTTGCTTATAAGCGGATGCCATTATATTCTTTGAAATGTCGCTTTACGCAGTTTTTTTCTTTCGTTTTAGTAGTTATACGAAAGTATCGGGCAACAGTTTGCCTAAATGTTTATGGGGCCACGTCACAATTACCTAGTTTTCTTATATAATCTGTGTGTGTGTGTTTGTTTGTGTGTGTGTGTCTCTCTCTCTTTCTCTCTCTCTCTCTCATTACAATCCTGACTGAGAAGAAAAACTGTAACCGATTCCTTTTTGTCGACATTTTTGTTGTTTTTTATAATTATCAGTGTTCAGCACTCTCGTAAACGTTATTTATCATCAGCCGACTGGAGTTATTTATCTCTGATTCTTGAATAAGTTTGATCACGTCTTTAAATGAAGATCTGGTTAATTGGGACAGTCATAAGAGGCGTTATACATATAAGAAAGAGTGGCTTTGTAAAAAAGAATATAATAAAATGGTATTGCAATCGTTTTTGTCAGTTCAACAAACGTACGGAACATAGTGTTTGTTCATCATTTCTGTCCAAAAAAAAACCTGAAAAGATTTAAATTGTAACGATTTTATTATGCATATGTATTCTTCATTTTGTTTTGTTTTGTTTGTTTTCATATGTAAGGTTTCACCCTTACTTGATGTACTGGCAGCTGCTTTTGCAATAACTGATTGTGAGCTTTTCAAGTGCGAACAGTTTGTCAATACTTGATAAATGAATAAATATCATTAAACATATTTTTTTGTCTTAATCAGAAGGTTCGAGTCATTGACCCGTGTTTCACCTTAAAATCGATCAAAAACTATTAAAATCAGAAATTGTTAAAAGAAAAACTTGATTTACGAACAAAATATTGCATTCCGAACATAGTAGGTTAAGAAACATATTGAAACATATCCATTGACCAGTCCAGGGATTTCCTAACATGGCGTGATCTCAAGTATTTTTCTGAGAGCCAAAACAGACCAACGAGGCTGCTGAATGTCTGAAACAAGAGGAAGCAAATACAAGAACATATCTCAAAAGCATCATAAGAAGGCCGTTGTAACGTTTTATTTAACAGATGAACTAAGATTTTCAATTCGTTTTAAAATTCCTACTTTTCATGCTTCAAAAAACATTAAAGGACGCAATCTAGTGTTTAAATACTTAAAAAATACCAAAAGTCTAGTATAACTCAAAAGATGCACGTTCCCCATCAAAACCAAGTACGGAAAACGTTCATATAATAAATTCTTATTCATTCATTTTACAAACTGATTTCTACAGAAAACTTCGGTTAATCAGCATTCGTCCTTCTAATTTTTAAATACCCGTTTCACTAGTGATTTGACCATTAAAAATTCTTTATTCGTTCGAGTACTCGGTGGATTAATTTTCTTGCAATACTGTATAACTTTAAGTAGGAAGAACTTGCAGCCTATTTTGACATTTTAGTCTGTATGTAAAGAACAATACATAAATAGGCTTTTATTATTTAAAGACAACGGACTTCTTTTTTTTCAATTTACAAGTATAAAAATGTAGAAATATACTCAGATTGTCACATTTTTATAATGTATGTTGAATATTATATATGTTCTTACAATGTTCAGACGACTGTTCACATACTTATCAAAATACAGAACATGTATTTTCACATGTTAGTTTGTTATTTTCTATGTCCCCGAATGGAAGCATATAGTTTTTGAACTGTCCGTCCGTCATTCTGTCCGTCAGTCCGTCCGAAAACTTTAACATTGGCCATAACTTCCTTATTAATAAGTGGATTAACTTCATATTTGGACACAACACCCCTTTGGACAAGACCTTCCCACAAATCTATATTTGTATGACCTTGACCCCTAAATGACCTTCACCTTGGACATCCAATTGTCTGAAAACTTTAACACTGACAATAACTTCCACATTAGTAATTAGATATACTTCATACTTGGACATAACACCCCTTTGGACAAGACCTTCCGATTGGCATATATTTGTTTGTCCTTGACCCCTGAATGACTGGTTCTCAGCTCAAAGTTCAAAGCACCACTTCCGCGGCATAGTCATCTTACAGTGACAGTTCTTGTTGGTGTATGTTTATTGTAAGTGTCAATGTTTAAGGTCCCTAAATAGAGTGATGCACAAAAAAAACCCTTTTCTTCATAGCTAACTTTCTAGGATTGTAATGGTAATGCGTTAATTGTCTTTCATGTAAGCAATAAATTTCAAAGGTGTAATGGACTCTCTTTAATTGTCGTTTGGAGGAACGGAAAAAAATAGAGATCGATACTTCGGCAAGTTCGCTATTTTCTAAGAAGTGCAAAACGTAATAAAACTAATTGTATGTATACTATATCACTTTATGTGTCAGTCAAGTTTTCCAAGCATGGTATATTATTTCCCGGTATAGACGTTTCGAGCACATTGTAAATAACGTAACGACACTTACAGTGTTTTATTTGTTGTTGCACTTAACAAAACATGGCGCATCTAATAGGCGGACAGAAACAGCGACGGAATTTAATCACAATACATCATTTGCCGCACTTTCCTTTCCGAAATCTCTGGGTATCTACTGAGGTTTTTGTTCAAAACTATAGGCGTTGCTGCAAAGAGAAATTTTGTATAATGAGCACTGATAGCGTAATGGTAGATTTAGGGGGCATGTGCTGACACTGAGATGCAGCTTGCATATCGTAAATACAGTCGAAAGCTTCGCCATCGTCAACGTCGATGTCACATATCGTCTTCCTATTCAGTCCTCTTTTTTTTAAAGAAATTATGCATTGAACTGTATGATTATCTAAAGCTAAAAAGAAAATACTAAACCGCAGGAAACTTCATGCAAATCAAGGACTAAGGTGCTTATATTAGGTGCTAGGTCTCCAATCTTACTGTAGAATATTTTAAGTTCAAGTGTCTTATATTGCTTACTTGAATACCTTTTGTACAATCTACAAACTTGACTTCAAATTAAAACGTGAACAAAAAACCAGGCGTATTATTTAATTTGGCTTAATTTTAAATATATTGTTCTTGTTCTGAATTCATCGTAAACCAGCAGTTTAAATCTAATCTTGAGATCGACTAGGATTTTGCGTAAGGTTCATGAAAAAAGTTAATAAAGAATCCAAAAGCTGTAATTGTTCCATTGAAGTTTGTGTTCTAGTTTTTACCAACAATATCCAGATTTTACCATTAATGCCTGAAAGACCCTCACAAAGAACGAGTCAAACTTACCAAGTCTGTGCATAAGCTAGTAATTGTTATAAAATTACGACGGACAGAAGGCGGACCGTCAAGTGCCTGTGTTAACAATATAAAATCAAATCAGATATATTAGCTGCAACAGTTTAAAAATCAAGGCATAAATGAAAGGTCTATAAAAATAAGAAAAATGTCAAGATTTCGGTCACATTGAAAAAATCATTTTGTCATACAACAAAAGGCTATAACAGTAGTAGTTCATTTTTTTCTGATAGGGGTAATGATAATACTTTGAATTTATGAACAAAATTCATGGACAGTTAAGAAACAAAAAAGTGTACAAATTGTAAAACATACTTTAGTAAAATTAACGAATGTTGATATATTTTTTTAAAACAAATTCTTCAATGTTTTAATGAAGAGACAATAAATAATTGCAAGTATTCATTTATCACAAATTACTTCCTTTTGGTAAGAAATATTTCTAAAGAAGTATTAAAATGATAAAATTTGCAGTTCTGTTTTAGATGACTATTTCTTTCTTATTTTTTGTTACTAGCCTGATTACAGAAAAAAAATCTTTTGAGGAAAACAAGCTTAGGGACTTTTTTGTACAGAAGCTTCTTACTACACTTCCATGACAAAAGAGCTAAATTACTGTATATATGAAAATGCTATTTTCATTTTACTTTCTCAGACATATTGTCTTATTTGTAAGAATACTTTGATATATCATAGAAGCTATAAACACTGATGTTTTCTGGGGAATATTGTTGCTATGGCAACTAGTTGTATGCTATGTTTCTGATGACAGGTAAGACATAAATCAGGAACAGAGTAATTAAGTTTATTAGACTTACTACATAAAACAAGATATCATCTTACGTCAGGAGTCAAACACTGATATTTATCATAAATGGTTAAGCTGTTTTTATATACTTCTGTTAACCTCTGTATTGCTGTATTTGTTGTTACACAGTTTGAAAATCTAGCAATACAAGATATAAATCTTTTATGACATTTAAACTTAGTATACTTCCTCTTCTAAATGCAACTTTTGTTTATTTTAATCAAAATGTTTTGTAGCTTATGTAACTTTAGAATTAAATTCCAGATCATAGTATCTTCCTTATTTTGTTAAAAATACTCATAATTATATTGTGTAACAAACGGAAACAAAACCTGTATATAATACTTACAGAATAACTGATTTGAATGATTGAGTATCTTAAAACAAAGTTATAAACGTGGTATATTCATTTTTTATGTATAATATTTTAGAATGCTAAAATTGTTTCAAGATCGATTAATGTCTCTATTACAAAACATATTTTGAAGTTTTTAGATCCTACATGAGTAAAACACAAATGACCTAAATAACAAAAACAATATTTTCGCCTTAATATGAGAGTCACAGTATAATAAAGTCCACATTCACGTTATGTTTTTCAGTTAATTTACGTTAATGTCTTTACAAATTTTGATTTTTCCTTTAAAGTTCAGCTTCAACTTTCTGCCAAAGTCTTTAACTTGGCACAAAACAGTACTGAAGTATATTCTCTTTTTTGCCATTTTTAAATCAGTATATTTATATCAAAGTGACACCTATTACTTATTGACAGTTTGTATGACATAAAGCTGACAAACCTAATGATGCTTATTTATAGTTCTTTCAAGGAATCAGCTCTTTATTTCATTCTTTTCACGGACAAACAAGTAAGGAGAATTCAGAGAATAGTGAGCTGAAGTTTTGTTTCTATCATCAATGACCTACATATGTAAAAAAGTATGTACATTGTGCAACAGAATCACACCTATATATTCCAATGTAATATACCCTTTAAAGAAAGAAAAAAATAAAAGTACTATTTTAAAAAAAAGAAATATCTCTTGATTAAAATATAATAATAATTGCATACAATACGTTACATCAAAGACTCAACATCGAAGATTTCTTTTCTGAACTTTTAACGTAGGTTGGAACTTTTTCATTAGAATGAATTGTTGACAAATTACTATTAACTAATTCTTCCACACTAAGTAATTGTCTAGTAGACGTCTCGTAAGAAATGGCAGGACAAGCAGAGAATAATTATTAAGTTATGGTCATAAAAAATATCTAAAGAAGGTTACTGAACCAACTTTCAACTTTCAACTTTTATTTACATATGCATAAGTCCCACTAGATGTGAGAAACATCAGCATTATATACAAGATTAAACACAATCTGTTACAAAATAAACATTATTACCGAAGACGGCATAAACACATACTTATAAATATAGAGCAAACATGTTAGATATGAAGTGAACCATCAGTCAATTAGTCAACCAATCAATCATTCAATCAATCAGTCAATCAATTAATTAACCAACCGATCAATTAATCAATCAATCAATCCATTAATCATTCCCTTAATCAAACCTACGTACAAACATACAAAAACACAGTCAAACAATTAAGTCATTCATTCAATAAATCAATCAATCAATCTAACATAAGTCAATCAGTTCCCATCCCACTAGTTCTTCCTTACTCGAAACGAGATAGCAAGGAGGGAATTGGGGATGCGAACTAATTGTTTGTTAAAGTTCACCTTTCTTAAATTACATGAAGTCATATATTAAATAAGTATCTTATTCAATGTGAACAATAAAAAAAAAAAGAAAAAACAGAATCACAAGCGTAACAAAAAAGTTACGTTTGCTGTCATATTTATAGTACAACAGTTTATTTAAAATGCATTAAAGCTACAGTTAGACTGATTTTTAAAAGTAATAATAATAATAAATAAACAAACATATATTCCAAGTTCTAGTTAAAACAGAATGACTAAGTAGATGTTTATTGCGTTTGTTTGAAATATGTAATTATTTTCGCGCAGAATTTGCTAAGATTTTTTAATTTAGTTACGTTTTCTGATTGGATTAAAGTCGTAAATTTGTGCATATTTGGTCTTGATCTAGTATAATTATCAATAAAAACTCGTCGGTGGGTAGTAAATATAGGACATTTAAATAAATAATGGAACTCGTCACCGATATCTCTGCAATTGGTGCATATACGCTCATTCGGCGGTGTATTTTGCCAGCGACCAGTTTCAATTTGGAGACGATGATTTCTCGTTAAGAATGCTATAAGAAATTTGCAGTCGTACGTTGTTAATTTGTCGATATAAAAACTGCGGCGAAATGTTGGTTTAATATATTTATACAAATTTGTATCCGATGTTTGGTTAATTTCTGCTTGCCACGTTTGAATGAAGATATCTTTAAGTTTTTGAAGTGTTGTTTTTATTAACCATTTTCCACTTATAAAATTTTGACTATACCATACACCAGAAAAACCAGTGCTGCATAGATATTGTTTGACGTTTTCTATCCATTGGGATTTGATTTTATGTTGATTCTGTAGTTCATGAATCGTAATATAAATTTTAGAAACAAGTTTTGTATTTTTATCGCTATTGATATTTTCAATAATTCTCGTCCAGTAGGATATTACTCTATTTTTTATGTGAACTATTAAGGGGGTAACTCCAGTTTCTCCGTAGATCATATACGACGGAGTGGATTTTTTAAGATTAAAAATATATTTATAGAACTTTAGTTGAATTCTTTCCAACATTTCGACATTCCCATGCCCCCATATTTCACTGCCGTACAAAAGTATAGGTCTAATTGTTTTTTCGAAAAGTTCAATTTGCAAATCATACGGTAAAGATAATGTTTTAATTTTCCTTAATTATTATAATGAAAACATAGCTTTATTTGCTTGTTCGGCTATATGATTTTTAGTCTTGAGAAAACTGCCGCTATTTGTAAAGAATAAACCAAGGTATTTATACTCTTTTACTACTTCTAATTTATGTTCCCCAATGGTAAATGCTTTGTTTAATGTCGATCGCCCTTTACAGAAGACCATAATTTTGGTTTTAGAAACATTGATTTTCAATTTCCACAAGTCGCAGTAATTTTTAAAATTATTAAGAGCATTTTGAAAATCATTTTCATTATCACTAAAAATCACAGTATCGTCAGCATATAATAAAATAAAAAGCTTCAAGTACATATGTGTATCTTCTACCAGTGTATCTTTGTTTATACCAATTACATTATTTTCTCGTAAATATTTTTCAAGGTCATTCAGGTACACAGAAAACAAAAAAGGGGATAAATTCTCGCCCTGTCTTACACCTGCTAAGCAATTAAAATATGGCGTATCTCCTTCAGAAGTGATAACTTTTGATTTGATGTTATTATACATATTTTTAATAAGATTCAAACATTTCCCATTTATATTTTCATTCTGTAGTTTTTTCCATAGCCCTACCCTCCAAACAGAATCAAACGCTTGCTTAAAAATCAACAAAACAACAGAATAATTTCTTTTTGTCAGATCGTACAATGTCTATTAAACTTTTGAGAATAAATAAATTATCTACAGTTGAGTAATTTGTTCTAAAACCGGCTTGCGTTTCATGAATAAGATTGTATTTTTCTGCGTATAAGTTTAATCGTTTGTTTATAATACTCGTGAAAAGTTTACCAAGACAACTTAGTAATGAAATTGGTCGATAATTTTCAGGATGTTTTGGGTTACCTTTATTTTTGTAAATAGGTTTAATTTGACCAATTGTCCAGCTCTCTGGAACAATTCCGGTGTCGAATATTACGTTAAATAACTTGACATATATATTTATCATTAAATTAACAGAGTTTTTAATTTGTTCATTTATAATTTCGTCTACTCCTGGGGCTTTATTATTTTTAAGTGCTTTTACTGCTTGTAATATTTCTTGTTCAGTGATAGGTAAATTGATTTCTTCGTTTATATTGTCACCAATGTTATTTCCGATTTCGTTATTTTCTATGTGGTTTGTTTCATTTAGTTCTTTGAAGTATTTATAAAAATCATCTAATGTAGCAGATGTATCTGTTGTACAGTTACTCGTGTTTATTATATTCCAATATTGCCTTGGATCAGCATGTTTTAATCCGCGAAGTTTTTCAACCCTGGTTTTATTAAATTTGTCACGTGCTTTGTTAAGGGTATACTTATATTGTTTACTAACAGATTTAAGCATTTCTTTAAAGTAGGGCGTTTTGTATTTGTTGTAAGCGCGTCTTGTTTTATGATAGATGTTCCGAGAATATTTACATGACGTATCAAACCAAGGGAATCTAGCCTTAATGTTATTTCTAATGTTATTATGTACCGTGTTTTTTCGTATTTCGCCAAACGATTCTTTAGAGCAATCCCTAAATAAGGAAGTGATGTTAGAGACTATTTCATTTATATTAGCATGTGAGACATTTTCGTGACAACCTAATTGGTCAAGTTTCATCTCGATTTCTGAAATCTTTAAAATATCCAAATTTTCTGTGAACAAATCTACTTTACTTGTATCCCATAATTTAATTTTTGATTTATTATTTAGCGTTATATTTGGCTGTGACGCATTTATACACATTTTGGTTTTCAGAGTAGCATATACTGGACAGTGGACATCTGAATACAGGCTGCAAAAATCATCTACTTTAAAATTTACAAGATTTTCAAAAACAAACGATGATGACAAAAAATAATCAACCGTGCTAGAATTTTTACACGTTAGTTTGGGATTAGGATAATCTTCTTTTATTCTACCATTCCATATAAACATATTATTTTGTTTACAGAAATCAATAAATTGCTTTCCGTAGTGATTTTTAACAGTATCAATATAATTCCTATGTAAAGGTATACCGTAAAGATCAAAGTTTTTATAGATTTCAGTTTCTTCACTCCGTACATTTTGTAAGTCGTACATATCTGATAATACGTCATCAAAAATGGAAAAATCAGTCAAACTACCGCATCTTGAATTGTAATCACCAAATAATAAACAATGTTTACTATTTCCAAAATATCTAAAAACCTCATTCTGGATATCAAAATAAGGATCTGCGTGAGAGTATCTAGTACCAATGGGTGGTATGTAAACTATACCACATTTTAAATCATCGTCATTAATACCATCTTTTGATCCGTATATTTCTTTAGAAATTGTAAAAAATTGTACGAGATTACAATCAGTATTATTATCAACAGTTACAAAAGGTGATAAATTCTCTCTTATTAACAAAGCAATTCCACCAGATCGGTAGTTTGTTAATTTTTTCCTGTTAAATATGTGGACTATAAATCCCGGTATACAAATATGGTCAGTGTCATCTGTTTTTATTTCCTGCAGACCAATAATATCAAACTTACTAACGTATGATATAAATTCTGGACAGTTAAGTTTTGCTACAATTCCGCATACATTGAGCGATAGTATTTTCAGTTCACTATTTACAAATACGTTATCTGTCCTAACTGTATGACAGTTAGTCTGATATAGGTCAGAATAGCCGTCTTCGTGTGATCGCTAATCCTGTGTACCGTTAATTGGCTGATCTCTAACTGTAACCGGTGAATTATTACAATCACTTAGACTAATCCGGCTATTTTCTCGTGGGGGCACTATAATAACAGGGGACGTTTGTAGAGTCATATTTAACAATTGATGGGATGGTGCTTCAATCGTAGCAGGGGGGTTAACGTGCAGCAACAGTGATGGGGAATGTTGTGTATTTTGCGGCTCTTGCGTAAGATCCATTAATGATTCTCTTTCACTGTCGCTGTCACTTGAATCAAAATGTTGTTTCTTTGGAAACAGATCGTTCTCTAGTGGAGATGTCGCCTTTTTCTTCCCGGCGTACGACGGACGTGTTGAGGGAGTATATTCAGAAAGCACGCCAAATTTATTGGATAATTGTACACTAGAAGTGCGTTCTGGTTGTATGTTTCTGTTATTAAATATTGTACGTTTAAATGTCCTCGACCTTTGTCCGAAGTTAGTGTTGTACCTCTGGTCACGTGTCTCAGACTGTGCATAGTTATTATTGTTTTGAGGTCGTTTATAAGTTTTCATTTCATTTGGGTCGTAATACGTTGTTTTTCGTCTTGTCCCATTGATTTCGCTATTGTTGAGTGTTTTATTAATTTTGTTGTTATTATCATTAGGGATGAACAGTTCTCCATTAATGTAGAGTTTGTCCCTTACCAGTCTCACTGTGTTGTATTTGTTTAGTCTAGCTTTCTTAGCAGCTTCATAAAGTGGCTTCCTCTTCTCTTCTATTTCGGGGGGAAACTGCTCGGACACACCATAGCTTGTATCAATCAGTGTTGTTGTTGCTGTTAATCTCACCAGCTCTCTGTCTTTAAAATAGGTAAATTTTACCACAATAGGCCGGGGGCGCAAGTTCCTGTTATTATAACGCCCTATTCGATGCACTCTGTCCATTGGTATATCCTTTTCTATTTTCATTTCGGATTTGATAATTTGTTTAATACGGGCTTCACAATTTTCACCATTTTCACTAAAGTTTTCCACCTCTGGGACACCAAAAAATAAAATGTTTTCTCTCATTGTCCGCCAGCGTTCGTCTGTTACTTTGTCGTCTGTGTCCCTAATTAGCTTGTTCATGTGCTGACTTTGCTCTTCTAGGGCTTGAAGCCGCTTTTCAATGTTTTTTAGTTTTTTGTCACTGTCGATGTTGTTTGATGTGATATCATCGTACATGTTACTGTATAGCTGTACTGTGTCATCGTATTCAGTTATCGTGTTTTGTAGTTGTTTAATTTCACTTTGTACTTGGTTCACAACAGTGTTTGTATTTAATATTTTCTGGTTTATACTCGGTATTTCAGAGATTTGGCTTTCCATTTTAATCATTTTTTCGCATTGCATAGCTATGTGATTTTCTACCATTTGCCATCGTTTCGTATACCCGTCGAGTAGTGATTGAATATTCGTCATTTGTTGACAAAGGCCTATAGCCCAGGGTGGTATATTGTTGTCTAATCCTGTTCCGTTATTCGTCTGCGCGTTGTATTGTGCTTGCATACCTATGCTGTTGAAATTACCTGTGGGCGGCATCACCTGTGCATTGTAATGTCCATTGTATTGTCCCGTATTTGTTGTGTGTATACCCGTTACAGTATGTCCTTGTTCATGACGCATTAACAAATTTGGAGAACTTTGATTTTGATTTTGTTGCCCATTTATCATTTCATTTTGATTAGGGAAACTCCCCGCTGTCAACGTTGTTCCATATAAAAGTTCTCTCGACTGTCCAAGAACATCAGTCATTGTGGTTGACATGTTTTGTAACGTAGTCTGTGTTACAGGCTGTTGTATTACGCATGTTTGGGGATTATTGTTGTGAATTTGTGATTGATTTTGTCCTTTTTTCCCATTTTTGCCTTGATTTTTCATATTTAGGGAAAGGATCGTGGTAAAACACAGTTTCAAAATTTATTAAACAGTTCTCTGCACCGTTATATAGAAAGAAATACATAGAAATTCGATATCTGCAAACCTAGTCAGTTATGTTACAATCCTTTGTCCGTTGTCTCGAACATCTGAACATCGAGGAAAATCCAATATCCAATATAAAATACCACTTTTTTATCCAAGATAGACAGAATACACAACTTTGCAACACTTTTAAGGTTTTCACGGTATTTATATTACTTTAAACAACAATTGCATCAATATAAATCCATTTTTTTCATCAGAATTTCAAAAGTATGTGTGTAACCGCCATTATAGTCACGTGATCTCTCAGCAACAGCAACATCCTGGCCTTTCACCCAAACACTCCTTTTTATCAAAAACTATCATTGTAAAAAGAAATTAGAGATATAGGTATTTTTCCACTAACAAGTTATCTTCTAAATTTATTTCTGTCGTTCAAATATCTAGACCAACATACAACACTCTGAAACAGAACATTTTGACGAAAGACAGAATTATTAATTTTTTGAATGAATTTAAGGTGTCGTTTTAACAAAATAATAACAAATGTATAAAACAGTGACAAATGAAAGCATGTTAGACAACAGCCAGTGTGGATAATTTCGACTGAGCTTTACCTTCGGCATGTCATATTGTACAGTTATTTAATGTGCAATTAACAATATATTTTTCAGGCCTATGTTCAAGGAATGTCTATAAGAAAGTGAACTTTACAGCAGATGTAAGCTTAACAGTCTAATCCGTTAAAAGAAAAGAAAAAAAGCATTTATGAACCGAGACATGTAAATGTGAATGAGTGTATAGAGTCGGTAAGGGGAGGTAAGAAATACTGGAATAAAGTTGTGAAACTACCAATTTTCTTCAAATTCTGCTTTCCGTTGTATGAAATGTTAGAATTGCCGATACATTTTATTATTTTTTGTTTGAAATTAACGGTTGCTGTTTCAAATTATTTAGCTATTTCACTATGAAAAGGTTTTGCTTTTATAGATAAATGAGTTCCAATACAGAAACTGAATTACATCCCAAAGTTTCGGTTAAAATGCGACGTCTTGGTAAAGACATTGTGCTCCATTCTAATACTTATTATTTTAGTATTATGTTACTGATATGTGAATCTTCTATGTTTACATGTAATTATTCTAGAAATAAATATGTTTAAACTAATACTTATTTCTTCTTTTTTCAAATATGTCAAAAACACTATTCTAAAAAAAGTGGTGCAGAAACAACAACTTTATATATGTTTCTATGTAGCTACAATTTTCAAATTGTGTCCTTCCCCTAATCCCCTTTTTTGAACTTTGGAGACTGTCGTAATTGAAACCTAAGAAAATGTTGAAAAATTGAAAGCAGTTTTAATTCAATTCCCAAGTTTATTTACACAGTAACCATACTTTGCTTTTATTAAAAATCTGTTACAATACGTGCCCAATTTGTTGGTATTAACAAAGAATTCATGTTAAATGTTTAACATTATGTCAGTTGACAAGCTGTAAAGTGTTGGTTTGGTGATGAAATGTTGCTGCATATATCCGTAAAATATTGAAATCAATAACAGAAGAATATTAGTTTTGTGTCACACATATGTCTGGAGATTGACAGTTATTGCTGTTATTTTTGTAAACTATTCTTATAAGATTGCTCGGCAAAACAAAGAACAAAACTTATTGCTTGTTTCAGTTAGAGCAATAACGCATCAAAATATTTACAGTTAAATATATTGGTGTTATAAGAATCAATCATGGGTTTGATACAGTACTTGGGAATTCTAATTCGAAGGTGACCGGTTCCGTCGGGAACGAGCCTTGCCGAGTTTCCGACGGAACCTGTTGCCCGAGGGTTGGGATTTCCTAATCCTCTGTCGAACCCAATGATTGATTATTTTCCACAAGAACGCGGACATATAATACACAAAGTTTAAAAAGGGCGCCAAAGAACTTAAAGACAGTTCAACCAAATATCAATGAAAACTGATTTAAATCAAATTCATTGAAAACAAAACGAAATAATTTTGAAAACGTGAAATATACAATGCAAAATATCAATACGGATAATGTGATCAAAATTGAAACTTTGCTATTTTAAGTAACATTACGGATTTTACAATGTCAACACACGATTGTCGATTTTCGAACGTGGCCGTTTAGAGTCCTTTACATGCATAGTAATATTGAATGTTCCACCACATTTGTGTGAGTGACTGAAATCAAAGCGCAATGCTAGGTTTGCGGCAATATTCATTGAACTTTCGCACGTGGAGTGTGAAAATAAGCCTTTCAAGTTCTGCTATTTTTATTA
The DNA here is from genome assembly GCA_012932295.1 of Cyclina sinensis. NCBI lineage: Eukaryota > Metazoa > Mollusca > Bivalvia > Venerida > Veneridae > Cyclina > Cyclina sinensis. The sequence continues at coordinate 34,767,390 of JAAONU010000002.1, forward strand.
TCTTTTTTACAGTTTTTCTGTCTGGTTAGTTAGAATTAGCCATCTTTATCTGCAAGAACATTTATTTATTTGTCCCTATGAGCGGTAGAATGGATACCTAGCTTCTGAAATAACTGATACATTTGCAAAAAAAAATGTCAGCTCATATTTTTTAATATTATTGTGTTGTTATCATTGTTTGTGAACAATGTTATTGTTAAATAAAGAAGACTTACATGTTTTACTTTAAACATGTTAAATATTATAGATACTATCCCAATGAATCTCATAGATCGTGTTACTGAAAACATATTGAATGTTCTTGACAGCAATAGCTTTTTTTGTTAATTATTCGGATTAATATTAATTATTTTCATACCTTTGCAATAGCAGTCCGTATTTGCAACGCTACTCCTATCTAGGGAAAAGATAAAGCAATGAAATTATATGCTCTTCTAAGTATGCCAGTGCATTGTGTACAATGGGGATGCACTTCCGCGAAAGAGGAGAATTTCACATTAAACAACAAAAACAACAAAAGGGGAAAAACACATCGAATAGTGCAGCAACGGTTTTTACTGCCTTTTGTTGGTAATAAAAAGAGCAATGCTAGAAAAAACGGTAGAAGCAGTGCACCGTGTTCAATCAAAATGTAAGCTCGTATATTTGCTTTCATGCCCACCAAATACTAAAATGCAAATATCTGAAAGCTTTGAAAACATTACATCAGATCGTATACATACTGTTGTAGATTGCAAAATCATTTGATCAGACGTAATTGTCCGAATGAATGAACATGCATTGAACTAAGTAAAACGGTTTCAATTTAAAAATAAAGTTTTGTGTTAATATTTCACTTGTTCGTTGAACATATGATAGATATATTAAGTTAAAAAGAGCCTTTCTTATACCGATACAGCCTGATATTTTCTATGTCGGCGTGGCTGTCCAACTTATATTTTCAAAGACGTTAGATCTGTAGCAGCAGATATAATAATTAGTGTAACTGAAAACGTAAGTCTACCAAAGCAGATGTCGTTAATAATGATAACTCTAGTACTTTTCATTTCTGATTCTTCAGTGAGACCTTAGTTTGCAAATTCCAGCGAAAACCGATCATCTTTTCAGTCCCAGCTTACGCAGGATCCCAAAGACAATAAAATTAACCATATTTCCTATCAGGAGTGCAACTGTCTATTGCCTGAACATAGTCAAAACACCATGTTTCTGCTAAATGGAGATAATTTAGCGACGTAGATTTATTTGTCTGTACCAAAAGTCTTCAACTGTTTCAAATAAATTGAACTTTGCGACTGCAAAAAATTGGTCAATCTCTGAATACCTGTCCTTCTCGAATTGATACAGAAATTTATGTAGCCGATTTATGGTAAAGACAATGTTGACTGACCCTTACGATACTGACTTGACTACCATGGAAAATAATAAACATTGTTTTAATTCGATGAGATATATACCTCGGCTAAATCTTCTACGGACTTTGTTTTGCATATTCTAGTCGCTTTGCATTTGTTATGTTATGGTGACCTAAAACAAGATGTCATTTGTAACTAATGTGGATATATAATTATTATTATTATTATTATTATTATCATAACTACTACTACTACTACTACTATAGCAGAAGCAATATAACAATAATGGAAGAAGTAGTTTTATAATAATAAAATGGTTATCAATTGTCACATTCGCTGATAATACTTGAATGAAATGTTTTCCTTACAATAGGATAAGCAGAACTGTCATTAAATATGCATGTTTTTAAAGTACGTATTTGATATATTGTCCTGTTTTTTATAATTCTGAATAGCTATAGACTTAAGTCGAGGACTTCGTCCTCTGTCAATATCATTTTTATAGGTCCGTAAAAAACACATATTGACCGAACAATAAGTCTCTTAGTGTTATATTATAACTATATACAGGGTACAATTTTAAGTGCGCATAAAAATTTCACGTTCCTGAAAATGGTGTTAGTTACTATAACTTTTTACGGACCCGCGCGTGCAACACACTCGACCAATGATATGAGTTCATTTCGGTACGTTATATAACATAAACATTTGTACTATTTTTACTACCTATCCTGCAGTTCATTGCTGTATTGATAAAAAAGAAATGTCAACATTTTCCAAACGGAAATGAGGGGACATTCTTAATACTGACAGTAAAATAACACGAATAATGTGTTTAGTAGGAAATAATCATTCTGTGGGTAAACACTTTACTTCAAAAACAATTAGTTCAAACATTTTTAAAACTATGACTGTTTCAAAAACAATAAAATTCACATTTTCGTTTGTCTGATATTTTTATTATTGTTGCAAAACAAAACAAAATGACGATCGCTGTTTTATAAAAGACAAACAAATAAGCCCTGTGTCAGTTATAGAAAAGATGAAACGTAATAAAAAACATATTACCTTTTCAACAAAAACTAAAGGTGCCAGCCTCATTTTAAAAATGTGTCTGTACTTCCTCGATACAGATGTTTTCGCGCATAGTGAATAACAAAAGAGACACAACTAAATATAAGGTTATTTTATGACAAGTTGCACTGAGTAGACACACCAGTGTACTTTACGGAACGAAAAACAGAAAAGTTTAATGAGTACCTTCACAGCCGCTGACGCACCATTGTCTGTATTATAAAATGTGCATTTAATTCAGGTTTGCACTAAAACTTTTCTACAGTTTACCCATATTTCCTGGTTACTTGTCAAGTAAGTACTCTAACTTCTTCTTTGCCACTTGGCTTTTTATTTTCTATTTCTATATATTTATTTTTATTACACATGCCTGTTTCTGATGAGAAAGTCTCCTCCTTAGAAATGTGATTTGTTCTAAGCCCATTTTTTCCTCTTGACACATGTCAATTTTATCAACATTTACATTTTTAAGCGAATGAAATACCTTTCACAGAATCGGTATAAGAATGTTTTATTTTTGTTGTTGTTGATGTTAAATATATATATGTGGTGTGTGTTAATTTATTTACTAGTATATTTTTATCAAATAATGCATGAAACAATAACAACTTTTTCTGTGCTTGTTAAAGGTTTTGAGATAATTAATAATGTAGTTACTATTGCAATTTCTAAAGAAAAAAATCTAACGGATAACATTTCTTTCCACATTATCAACATAACAACATTAAATTGCAGAATACAAACACGTTATTATCAGAATGTATAATCTCCACATTGATACAAATCTTCATGGTTTATAAGCAGACAATTAGATTACAATGTACCATGTACGGAAATGGAAGTGTTGATGTGGTGATATAATTAACGTCCCAGTATAAATTGGCCTAGACGTACATGTTTTTGCTTTAGATAGTTTAAAGTATTTTTAATGACTTTCAAAATTTCAATATTCACAAACCAGCTTCCAGTAAACCGGAACGTAAGTTACATTTTAGGTAGTTAAGGACCTATTTTAAAGATCATTTCTTCATATTTAGATTTTAATATTTTATTTATTTACTTGAGCAAAAAAGTTTTCGCTTCGATTTTGCAATACTTATTGCAGAGCTTTGTTGTTTTTTCCTTAAAATAGCGGCAGTCTTCAATAAAAACTATTTTTTAAAAGTATTTTTTCTATTCTGAAACTTATTAAACTTATAATTCAGAAACAGCTATATAATTATCAATAATAAAAAAAACGGGATTAAAAAAAGAATTTATTTTCACATATTAAAAGTCAAAAGGTTTAGATCTGATCTTGAAAAAAATCGAAAGTGCTAATCCAGTAAATCTTGAAATTTGTATTATGTTCAAGCAAAAACATACTTTCTATTCGTATTGGATTGAAACAGGCTCGCGATTTATTATAATCATAATATATATTAAGAAATAGATATGTTTCGAATAAACTGAACTTGCAGACCGTAGACATGTTATTACCTAAATGATGAATCTCCAAATTGATACAATCCTTCAAGTAATACAGTGATACAATGATTATAACTTATGCAGACAAAGTCAGTTTATCTACAACCATTACTGGAAGGCAAGTGATGCTCAGACGAAGTTGACTTACCGTAACAAAATGGACGCGACAACCACAAAGATAATGTAAAAACGATTCATTTATTTCCTTTCATATCTCAAATGATTCTTGATAGCCCTATTTGTAGCCACGGCACCAAGCCAAACGTAAAATTATGATGATATTAGTCTGGGCGTACGACTAGAAAAAGCCCCGACTTTCTTATTTTATACAAAAGTCAACGGAATACTAGATATTCAAGCTTCTGCTTCTGTGACCTATAAATTTGTCTATTTTGAAACCGTTGTTCCTTTTGAAGAATCGCTATAAAATGAAAGTAAAACAGATAACAATATCAAATTGCTATTACCAAGGATACAAGGTTTAATTAACATGCCTTTAAAACTTATGAAATTAATATATTTTTATTATTTGTGTGGGACGCGGGGGTGGGTGGTAAGTCTTGGAGCCGTTGGGTGAAATCTTGTATTCCATTTCGAGTGCAGTGTATTTTTTTTATTTGTGTTTTAGTTTCTTGATTTTAACAGGATAGTAGTTGATTCAGCAATTGTTTGCAATCTTTACTGCTGACTACAATAGTGTCTTATGCAGGTTTTCAGACATAAGAAATGTTTGTTGTAAATTTATTCAGTCTTTTATTTTTCATTATTTCACAACTTATTCCAATCAAATATATACATGGTTATATTAAAAGCATTAATACATAAGTGGCCATTGACCTTTTTAAAAAAAAAAACAAAAACAAATGGAAATGTACAAGGCCATGTGGTATACGATAGTTAGTGTTAAATAAGATTAGCATAGTATTAGAGCTAATGTACCACAGATACAGTTATTTTTAACTGACAATTAAGTGATGCAACAATTGTTTGTTGTTTGAAGCCATATTTTTTTAGAGTTTTCGGTTTCTTTCGGTTAACGTATTTACCACAGTTTACACAAGTGTGTCTCCCTCTCAGCTGAACGTTGAATATTTCCATGTTCCAATTCTGTCGACAATTACTTCAATTTCTAATCATCAAAGAAAAATAAATACGACTTTATTATGTGGCAAAGCCAATTTAGAATTTTTCGAATTCGCTAAAATAAAGCCAGCAAAAAAGGCTTAATTACTCTATTCTAGTGAGTAAATAAACGCCGGAAATAAGATTTCGTTTTAATTTCTTGACAGATAACACCTGACGTTAGAAAAACGAAACTGTAACTGTGCTTCTTTTCTTCAGAATTTTAAAATGTATTGGACTTCATTGTATTCAAACTATTTAAATGAGTCTTAAAAGGTGTTTTTTTTTTTTAAGATTCTGTATATGTACCTTTTTCTTTTTTTTGAACTCAAGTTGTCAATGTTTTATTTAGAGTACATGTGATGAAAAGTTAGGTTAACCGAAAGAAAACGAAACTATTTAAATGAGTCTTAAAAAGTGATTTTTTCTAAAGATTCTGTATATTTACATTTTCTTTGTTTGAACTCAAGTTGTCAATGCTTTATTCAGAGTACATGTGACATGTTAAAAAAATGTTTAAGCTGTCTTTTAGTGTTTGCGTGTAAGCTAATTTTTGACCTGAAAAAGAAATGTTTGCAGGAATAACCAGTTCTGGATAAGGTAAAATGTTTACTGTTAAGTTAACAAGAACTTTACATTGCCAATACCTTCGGACATTGACTCAAACTGCACTTAGTTTCAAAAAGTACACAGTATAAAAGTGACGAGTAATATTTGGTACGTGTGTTTTTTATCTGTCAGTTTATCGGTTATGTTACTATAAAGTTTTGGTGAAAAAATCTTCCAGCGTCAGTAAAACAGTTGGTATAATAATATAACAGACGAAGCAGAATAAATACTATCTTTTATTTTCATCTGCGTTTGATAGGCAAATACTCACGGGAAAAGGTGAAGATAATTCAAAAAGAAAAGCAATAAATGGTTAGACGTTTCATTATCGATTTTGTAGTGCCTCAAATTAATAATTGAATATCATTTCAGAAAGCATCTATCGTGATTGAGAATGCCATGGGAATAAGTCCCATCCAATCCGTCATAATAATATATTGAATCGAGTTTATTACTTTGAGAAAAAAGCATGTTGTTACAACACAAAACAGTAGCTGTGAAGTTGTAAATTGGTTTCTTTGCAATAGTTGCGTGAGACGCACATTTGCAGCGCGCGAACGGCAAGTTTCAGATCGATAGTGTTGTGAGATTTATTTTCTAAAGCCTGGAACTGGCCCGATCAGTATACAGAGTGTGGGGAGAAACCGAGAGATCAATAGAAGAGTAGTAGAAACAGCAGTTTCCTTCATTCACCGTCATCGGGCAAACCTGATCGACAAACATAGCTGAACATTCAATAACTGTGTATGTCTGTACACTAAAAGCAATTTAAACAACTGCTTTTTTGCTGGAGTGTAAATAGGCTGCCACTGAATTTAATAGAATTACATATCGATATGATTCTGATTTAGAAGTGATTTTTGCATAGTTTTATTTGCTTAGTTTTTCATAAATGGACACAGTATTATAAGTAAAGAACAATATCGAAAAATTGTTGGGATTTACCGCATATCGTTCACTGGAGCGAGACTGGTTTCAAAAGGAAAAAAAAACAACAACTTGTGTTTCATGATACAAAGTTTGGAATACGATATCGGTTTGAAGACCTAAAAGATAAAAAAGAGAAATTTGAGTAAGCAGATACCGATTTTGAAAGGTCTCTAGTACTGGACACTTAAAGGTAAATTTTGAACTTTGATTGGCGCTATTTATTTTATATTTAGAATGACTTCACTTCAGAAAAAAGATGATATATTTATTAATTCATTCGTTTATTTGTTCACTTAAGTTAGTGGTTGATTCTTTTTTCTATCATCTTCTAAAATCGTGTAACACATCATTTCAAACAGCACACGTCTTTAAGAATGATGAATTTACAATAGTGTATCACTATTAATGATGCTTTCAAAAATCCTTCAGGCCCAAAAAGTCAGATAATTTACTTGATCGTTACAACATAAGGATAAATTAAAAAAACAGGAATCACAAATACACACACTGTTTTAAACATTACTTGGCATATATAAACAACATATTATATATTATTTAAAATACGAGTAAGAATAAAATGTAAAACACACTAGTGTGCGTCCTGATCGTGGAAATGGAATATATATATATATATATATATTAATTATACTGATATTCTAGAGAGTCTCGGAGAAGAAAGTAGCATCTCTTTTCCCCCTAAACCAATCGATAATTTCCCCGTTTGATTTCAGTTTCAATCTAGAAACAGATTAGATCTAATTACAGCTTTTCTCTCATCTGTAATTATTTCTTAAAGAAGACATGCATCGAATATCTTAATCTGATTGAAAACAGAATAATAGAAGATGACAAACGGTAACATGTTTAATTCAAATCTTCCTTTCAGAGCTAAAAGTTTTGCTTTAAACAGCTCGAGGATATATTTATAAAGTATCTGTCTTTGAGAATGTGTTTATAAAGTATCTGTCTGGATATCGCATGAAAATCCAAGAATTAAATATTTTAATATAGCGTTTGCATTTTATATGAAATTCGTAATTGTAATTAATTATATCATATATTATATATATATATGTGTTATTATAATTAATTATAACTATTTGCAACTTTTTAGAAAATACATTCTGAGACAGCTGAGCAATATTCTCCCGAATAAACGCGTATTTTTTTTTCTTAGAAGTGTCTTTAATCATTTAACCAGACGCATTGTTTCCAAATATCGAAATGCAGCGTAATCTAAATTATTGTAGAGTTAGAAGATTTTCAGTTCAAATGTTTATTGGCATTCACATATTAGTCATATATCATTATTATAGAACAAAACCTCTGACAGTTTTATAGGCAGAAGTACTTATGTTTGCATCAAACTGGTTTTCAAGAACATATGTATACATTTGATAGCCTCCTCTGGTGTATTATCTCACATTTAAGATATCATTCAAGTAATCTGCTTTATGTAGCCAACATATTCTGAAAATACTAAAGTGTTGAAAATGTACTGTCTGTTTGTTTCAACTGCCTCAGTACACTCAAAGATTTATGAGTGACAATGCAATGTCCTCGTGTTCCGATCAAGACTCTCACCTCACAACCTGCAGGTTATCATTACTAAAAAATGAAAATAAATAAATATATATATATAAAACAAAACACACAGAATCTTCAGAACTCAATCGACAGGATACGAAGAATGCTAAAATAATTGATGGATAGCTGTTTACATATGATGTTCTAGTAATTTACTCTGATGTTATAATTCTTGCAAATATTGACTGTAATCAATTATTTCACAATTGCTATTTAATCAGTCGATCAGACCGATTCAATATTCAGCATATATATTTGGCCCCTGGCGTCTTGGTCGAAATAACTTTCGATAGATTTTTTTAATTAGTAAACTGGCATCGCATATTTACCCAATTTTAAGACTGTCTTACATTTATTCTGTGGTCATAAAAATAGCGTAAGCTTTAGTCAGGTTAGACCCTAAAATTGTAGTGAATCGTCTTAGACTTTGCAAGTCTCGATTTTGACTAGAAATTAAATCTTTATAGAACACATTGAAAGAAATCACCGCTCTCCACTAGTTAGTACAATTCCAAATTCTTCTTCAGTTCTGCTTTTTACTAAAACTGGTGGTTTGATATTCAGAGTTTACAGTGTTTTACAACATTTTTATATTTTTTGTATACTGGTAAATACAAGAACAGCAAAACTGAAACATTAAATTTTGTATCAGGAATGTATGCAACAGATACGGTTTGCTCGTCTGATATATGTGTCAATGAGAAAAAAAGAAATACCTAGAACCGAGTGTACTTACACGCGCATCATGTAATTAATGATTATGCTTCATCTTTTTACGATGTTATACATATTAATTATTACATATGAGTTTTACTGTTTCTATGAAACAATAATGAAACAATGTCTTTCACTTTGTATAGTCCTTAAAAGTCTACGAGTAACGGAGCTATTACGATACAACGAAATTCGGGTATAACGGGTATAAATTTACAAGTCCCTATTTAAGCATCTGTCACTGTTTCGACAGATGTCACTGTTATCAAAAGAACGTTTTGCTGATATTAATTCACCTCAACGGGTCTTACCATAAATGACGTAAAATGTAACAAAATTCGTTTTATCTTCATGTGTGATTATGTAAGCGAAGTTATGTTAGGATATATGTTTACTGAAATTGTTTCAAAGAATGGATATTGTGCTTGAGATATACGGTATATGGGTGTCTTTGGTTTCTTTTACTACTTGTCCCGTAAATGACGTAAAGTTGTGTTCATTCTCTGAGGTTTAAAATATATTTCATTTTTGATTTTTAGTATACATTACGTTAAAGTTTCCGAGCCCACTTGAAGCTACATTAGAATATCATTTCTTTTATTTTTACCACAAACGTCGACTCAGTTATATGTGTTTAGACCTCTTATATGGCATAGCGTCCTAGGATAAAACTTACATATATGCTTTTTCGGACTATGAAAAATTCGGATGAACAATTAAAGCTCATGTTTTCGTTTAAAGACTCCATGTTAAGAAGCTGAGTTTTACTGTAGTCTGTCTGTTCAATGGTGTCGGTGTTCGTTTTGTAAACCGTATTTCTTGTAAGTTTAGCTCTCTGCCATTTAATTGTAAATCCCACATTAATTACTGTCAAATATTTAATACTTCATTTCATACAGACCAATATAATCCATATCCAAATATCTGAGCAATATATATCTGGACAAAGTTTGTTTAACACAAACGTTTTAATCTAAACGTTCTATCATTTAGCTAAATAGGTATTTCGTAGATGATAGGTAATGTATACTGCAACAGTTTCTCTCTTTCCTTTTTTTTTTTTGAATTTCTGTTTTATTGTGTTAAAAATTGTTTCAATATCTTGTATATCTATATATGCTCTTATTTATCAAACCAATCCAGCACTTGCATCTCGCCTTTAACCTGCCATAAAATCGTAATTTTGTGTTGAACATACCAACCTTGTTATACCTTTTGTTAAATATTATTTTGCATCATTCAATTCTATGATGCTCTTTGCAACAATCTTAAGATTTCGTTAAGGAAACAATTGTACATAACTGTATTAAATGCAATAAATAATAAAACTCCAACAGGTGCTCATTTAGTTATACAAGCTTACAATTACGACTGTAATTCTAGAAGACAGATGTAAAAATGGCAAAACAAACAGATTCAGTACAAAACAGAAACTATAAACTGGGGTGTAGTTTATCACTTTGACTATAATTACAAGTATAATTACTATTGAGTGGTACTAGGTATTGTCTTATTGTACGCAAGCTGTAGGTATAAACCGTAACAAAGCACATACCACTTATATCAGTGGAATAAACGAGGTAAAACTACTTAAATTTATTCTACTCCATATTAAAAGAAACGTCTGTCTGTTTCATACTACACGAAAAATCAAGTGTATTGGAAAGGGGGCCACATACTCCTTTATTTTGTAAATCATTCAATTTATTTAAGAGCCTTCAATTAAAGCTTACATTTCGTGTCAAACACGGCTGATATACAACATTCCTGTCTGAGCGAGAACACATCTGCTTCTCGAGATCAGAACAGAACAGAACAAGCCTTGTATGTAGAATTTCATATTCTAAGAAATATGAAATAGAAAATTATTTGCACCTAGATGCACTTTTACATGAATTTGTTTTTTTTTTTAAATTTAATATCGAGTCGATAGACTTACCTAAAGTTCTCGTGTAGAATTGAACATACAAAAACACTAAAGCACATAGAAGCTGATTTCGTCCAGGATTTGTTTTCTTATCTCAGAACGGCTACTCACAAATTAACCCAGTTTTGCAAATTGAAAGATGTCCGCAGCTAACAGCATTGATCGTATTTACTGATAGATGAGATCAAAGCGACCATGGTGCATGATGGTCAAGATAAAATCACGAACAACCAACGAGTGTTTAAAGAGCAAGTAAATTAGGAGCAACTTAGACAAACTTCTTTCACTTCTAGCATCGACATATTTTAAAATTACTCTAGCATAGCTCTTACTGAAAATTTTGTGCAATTGTGTGTGTGTGTGTGTGTGTGTGTGGTTTTTTGGTTTTTTTTTTTTTTTGCTTTTAAACATTTATTCGCAGTTCGTATAACGTAAGGAGAAGGGAATAGAGCAGGATATTTCAGTGACACACTGAAAAACGGATTTCGGAGTGCTAAGCGGAATGACTGAAAATAAAGATATCTTATAATTTTTTGACCATTATCAGTCTTGTGTACACACAACCCCTTTTCATTCCTAACGCTTCCCAAATATCACTTAGTTTAATGATTCACCAGAGCGAAATGTTTTGGTATTTGTCTGAACGAAACATATTACAGTTATCTATTTAACTGCTAAACATTTCTATTTATTATTTTATCTTGTCTGGTCAATGCAAGCAGATATCACGCTAATTAAATGAACTTCCTCGTTGAGAATAACGGAATTTTTTAAATACTAGCTTCTTGTTTGTAATGAGAAACGCATTTGTAGAACCGCTACATTAGTAAGATAAGCCATAGCGTTAATCCATCTTCGTACAGAAAATAGCTGTAAAATGTTTCTCACGCATAATAACAAGTGTTTGGAATGCAAGAATTTTCACATTATTTTGAAATTGTGAGTCAGAAAGAAATGCATTGGAATCCACCAGTTTCACCTGTTTTTTTCTTTTATTAGAAAGAATTCTAAAAGAATGCAAGTGATGTCTCAGATTTATTCAGAATGTCAATACATTAAAAAAGAAACTTAAAACACTTTTTCGACTTTTTAAAAGAGTTTTATTATTGACTTGTTAAATCTAAATGAAAATTATTTTCATAAATGTTAATTACCATTCTGAATTTTGTATAAACTCCACTTAACCAGACCTCTGAAACCCGTATGGAATGACAGTATATAGGCAAACAACTCAAACTCAACTCAACACAACTTTATTAACTCTAACCAAATGGTATGGTTCAAGAGTATACACAGCAAATTCAAATTAATTAGTTACCACCGTGAGGTCACGTGACATTTGCCGGTAGTGGGGTATAAAAATAGTCAAGTTATTAGGTCAAATTATTTTGATATTGACTATAGGTTGGTCTAAAAATAGTCCGGAATGCTTTCACATTGATCCCAAATACACAAGTTAACAAAGGCATGTTTTTAATGGTTTTCTAAAACTAATTATACATTGTCCATCTTTTCACCTCATCTTCTGAATGGTCTCAGACTGAATTCATTATTTTTATAAACCACATTGTTTTGCGGCCAATTTCTTTACCACCATATGATGAAGCAGCTTCCACTTTTGTTGTATATCATAACATCATGTCAATAGCAGATAAAATGGTAAAACACTCGTCGAAAGTAGTTGACAATGTTTGCGTGACCTCTCGTGTAGAATCCAAGAAATACAAACGAGTCTGAAATAATTGATGTATCAATGTTTGTATTTGAATTTTCAATATTTCACTCCGATATTCGAGTTATTGCAAATATAGTAAAAAAAAATGACTATAACATCGCTGTTAATTCAGACAATGTTATAGGTCAATACTGCTGTATTTAACCAGACGAGACTTATGTTACTTTAATCTTCGGAATTTACCGGTATTAACAGATTGATATAACATATGACAAGTATCTATTGATATTATTCATTTAGTTTAAAGATGACAATAGAAGTGAACTACAAAAAAAGATAATTGTGTTTTTAAATTAATTAAATTAATTTTAATTACACCTAATAACCTTTCATAAAATACTTTATTCAGAAATCAGTGTCTCAGGGAGTCTGCAACATTCTTTTAATACTTTGCATGTTGGTAAAAATAGTTCTGATTTAAATTTATTAAGACATGAATAACTTTTGTTAGCATTTATAATAAATAGATTTGAATTAGTAATTCTTAGCGACGGCATTTGTCGATGTATGTGGCATAACAAAACGCGCTGAACTGATAGCTCTGATATTCCCTTTTAGCATTTAGTAACTACACATAACCATTCAAATTATCATGTGATTAATGTAACAACATAAGAGTCTTAATGTCTCTATAGAATTGTTATACCACGTATGTTTTACTCTTACCTTCTGCAAGTGTATCTCTTTGACGATGTATTAAATGTGTAATAAATCTGCTGATACTACTTAAGCGAGTGTTTTGCATTTACCTCTTAATAGGTGCATTTGCATTAAGAGTAAACCTGTATAACTGAAGATGTGACTTTATGTAGACCATTATTAAAAGAGTCATTTTATCAGCCAGTTACATGTACTGTTTTCAACGTATAGCCTAACATTTATGTTAAAGTTACTGTTTTCAACGTATAGCCTAACATTTATGTTAATTTATCGTTTAATTCGCATACAAATCTATTTCCAATGTAGTAAGAGTATTCAAAACTATATACCTAAAATGACTTTGTTATCTACTTGTTTCACTCTACTAACCCTTACCATGCTATTTATCTAAAATGGACTTGTCCGCCTTTCAATCTGGACAGATCTATTAATTCTTTATGGGGGTGCTTATTGAAAATTTACTTACTGAATTGCGAATAGTGCAGACCATGATCTGCATTGATTTCAAAGGCAAAGTCATTTGCCTCCAGAATTGTAAGGGTTAATAAGACAGTGTTCGTTGGATGACGGTAGACTTCGAGTGTTATGAATATGTTAAAATGATATCTAATTTGTTTTAAAGCGACTGACTCACAGATTGGTCGACAATGCATAAAAAAGGAAATGTTTATATATGTAAAAATTCTGGTTGTTAATGTGAAGAACATATCTAAGTTACTGCCTCAGTTTTTGACACGGAAACACATCATAATATAAAGTTTTTCACACTTTTATCGGTAAAAAATTTACACCGTTAGTCACGGGGTAGGTATTTTGTTTATATCTAATTTTAACATTTGCAAAGAACATTCATTCCATTGTGGCTCAGTGGTGTAGGTTGTTGTTCCTTATTTTTACTGACCTGAAGGGCATGACCTGTTACAATCACATTCTTTTTCTTCAGTTTTCATAAAATTATGGATTTTGTTCCATAGTATATTAACTTCTCCTTAATTTTAAAGAAAAAAATAAGCTTAATTTTGTGAGTCAGTCGCTTTAACCAGTTAAAACTTTTGTGTGTGTTTATTTGCTTGAATATTACAATTCCCGAGGCATCAAATAAATCATAAGTGTCTTGTAGTTTACTCAAGTCAGGTAAAATTTAGAGTTTGTAGTGATTTAAATATGATAATATCGTGATTTTAAGATACACTAAAATCTATAGTATTACAAATATCTTTATTGTCAAATATAATTTTATGCCTCATAACGTACCATGGGGTGCTTTTTCGCAGTCTTAACTGATTTTATATTAAGTCTTTATCGATATTTTATGGTAATAAATTTGTACTCAAGGCAATGAGCAGGTGCACTTTCAGTCATACATGCATGTAAACTGAAATGTTTATTTTTCAAGAAAGATTTAAGTTGTCTTAAATGTAACCTGCAACTATTTCAGAAACATCATCTTACCGTAAGATTTCAATTTTCTTATGAATTCCTAGCTATTTGTCCCTTGTTTTTGCTACAATTTTAAAAACATGCCTATGCGAAATGACTGTTTGGCATTAAGGTGGAAGGAATGTAAATTTCTTATCAGTTTCACACCAACATGAATTTGATTACATATTGCTATCTTTTTTTTATCTCTTTTCTGGTATCGTCTAGAACGTATCACACTAATTAGAGGTATTTCCAACGATAAGTTTAACAGAAGATCGAAATATTAACTACTTGTTCGTAATGCGAAAAACATCCCTGATTCAAATATTTCTCAGCTCTAGATAAGCCATAATGTAAATCAGTCTCCTCATAGGAAAACAACACTGTAAAAATGCATGTCTGACACGCAATTACAAGTGTTAAGAATGCAGTTTGAACAAGATTTTGCAAAGTCTGGTGAACTTTAGTCAGACTAGTATTTCAAAGCTAAATATTCAACTTCCAGTCATTTCGAACTGAATGCAAAAAAGGCAGCAGACATTTTGAGGTTTCGAAGAACAGCACATATGATTCTAGTTTCAACAGGTAGTATTTATTACTAAAAAGAATAAAATATTTTGCTGCATTTAAGAATAACTGAACACTTTTTCGAGCTCATAACGAGTAAGACACAACTAACTTGAAATTGTTTTTGACCTTCACCTTCAATCGAACACGGGCTTTGTTCCCACGTGATTTCTGTAGCGTGGACAGAATTTCTTTTGTTACTTACTTTTAGTTAATTTTCATTACTCTTTTTCACCATTCCCTATATAAACGTGTTTCTTAAGCAAGTAACTGACATATTCTCTTTTAATTTCTTAATGCTTTTAACAATGTTCTTTTCATTGAGGACGAATCGAATGACAAAGAAACAATGCAATTTGATTTTTACAAGTTAAAGCGACTGACTCACAGATGGGCCGACGATCAAAAAAAAAAAAAGAAAATGTTCTTACATCTTGAAATTTTTGCTGCAATTGTGAAGAACATATTTAAACTAAGTTACTGATTCATTTTTTGGTACAGAAAAACATCAAAATATAAAGTTTTACACACTTTTATCGGTAAAAAATTTACCCCGTTAGTCACGGGGTAGATACTTTAGTTATAAAATTAATTTTGACGCAACCTTACAAGTAGGCGCTGTTGCTCAGTGGTCTAGATCATCGCGCTAAATTTTACTGACCGAAAGGTCGTGGGTTCGAACCCTGGTTAAGTCAAAACTTTTTTTTTCAGCTTTCATGGTGTAAAGAAGCGTAATATTATGTTTTTTCCATAGTATATTAAATTCTCTTAGATTTTAAAGAAAAAAAAATACCAAAAGTCTGTGAGTCAGTCACTTTAAGGGCCTAACAGGTCTTAAAAGGAATATCAGACTGCCTAAGGTTGTACTGTTTTTCATGACTTTTCGTCAATGTGCATTTTGAGATCCTGGTTATTGTATTGTGGTTGTTGTAAGATTGCAATCTTTTATTACTGCAAAGCGTGTAAGAGCAACTTGAAAAATAACTAGCAAGTAATGCGTGTGCTTCCGCCGATGTTTGATGAGAATATTCTAATTATAGTTTTGCGTGTGTTTTTTGGGGGGGAGGGGGTAGGGGTGGTGGTGGTTGTGTGCATACGTGTACAGACAGGGACCAAAGCAAAGTGTGATTTGCTTTTCAATGTATGTTACTTTTATCAATGAAGTTTAAGCCTAGCAGTGCATTATCGAGAATATTCTAGCCGCTATATACATTTTTCCTACAAAGAAACTGTAATATTTTTCGCTTTCTAGCTTCAGAATGTATACGTTATTGTCATAACCGTGACACATCTATTTTAATTCTTATTATTAGACATTAAACAATTTTGCACAAGGCGTCCTTTCCTGTTGTCGTAAAAGATATCTGTCAATGACTATTTATCATTCTACTACTGATACTTTGGTGTGTAGTTTGTAGCTCTCTTATGTTGATTACGCTAATAACTTCAGGTCAAGCACTCGAGAGTTCAAAGGGATTGAGCCTCTAATGAAGACGCGACTAAGCCGTATGAAATTTTTTTTCTGCACTTGTCTTAGAATGGAGATACGGTTAAGTTTGCATTTAATATACGTTAACAATTGATGATCAATACATTTAAACAAAATCTGTAGTTTATTATTATTATTATTATTTTAGGTTTTTCTTGTTTGACTGTACAAAAATTTACAAAAGAGGGGATGAGGAAAAACAAAAGTACAATTAGTGTTTCTAATTACACTTCTGTTTGTATATTCATTGTATACACAAAAATTCCTGTAATGTATTTTGA
Source organism: Cyclina sinensis (assembly GCA_012932295.1). Taxonomy (NCBI): domain Eukaryota; kingdom Metazoa; phylum Mollusca; class Bivalvia; order Venerida; family Veneridae; genus Cyclina; species Cyclina sinensis. The sequence goes on from JAAONU010000002.1 coordinate 34,784,326, forward strand.
ATTAACGTCTGAACTCTAACCTAAGTTCGGAAAGGAGTTATAACTTTCAGACTCTATAATTATGCTCATTTAAAGATGTCACTTGCAGAAGCCTACTTTCACAGACCTAGTCTTACCATTTATTGACTAAAGAGTATGGAATAAAACGATTTCCCATTGAGGCAATACGCCTTCAGGTGCCATATGTGATCTATACGTCTAAACCATACCAGGTCCTTAATTGTGAATGTGTAGTACTTCTGCTAACTCTCACTAAATACACTTTAGAGGGTTTCCTACTGACAAGGCAATTGTATTGCTAGAGATGTTTCATTGTTAGTTTTAATAAGAAAATACATAAGAAAATTTGTGATTAGCTTTAAGATCCTCGTCTTAACAAATTGTCAATTACTATGCAAAGAGCGACAAGTATGTAGAACAAGAAATTTGAAACATTCAAGAAAAATAATGTATATTTTTATCTCTTCTATATGGATAATATCTATAGATAAAGCTAGTGTGCACAGTGCATTACTTAAAGATAAGCAGAACAAATGTTTAGCTCACCTGATCACCCTTTGTCCGTCATATGTTGAGTCGTCAACTTTGTAGTTTAAACAACATCCCCTCAAAAGTTGATAAAACTTGACAGAGACGTTTTCTGCACGAGCCTCTACCTAAGTGTTTAGAGAATTTCGTTTCATGAATGGCAATATGACTGAAAAAAAATCTTCTTGACCACTAGGCCGATAGCTCTGAAATTTGGTGTGAAGCAGCATCAAGTGGACCTCTATCACGTTTGCCCTTGGGGTTATTTACTCTGCCTCGTGGGTGTAGATGTGTTACGTTGATTTATATAGGGCAAAACTTTAAAAATCATCTTTTAAGTTATCAGAAACCGACAGTGTCTTTTGAAATATGGTGCTTAGCATGTTCTAGCAAAACTCTATCAAGTTTTCTGGGGGTCAGATGTTTTACATTGACTCATAAAGGGAAACTCTGTAAAACCCTTTTGTAAGAAACCCTTTGGCTGAGATTTTAAAAAATTATTATGTTGCATCATAAAGTGGCAACGTATTTAGTTTCTTGAAACTAAATAATGAACAAAGTACCCTGGGTAACTGGCCTCACACGATGGGTCATATATTTTACACAGAAATTCAAGTATATAAAAGAAATCTTCTTTATATTCTTCTCTGAAACAAAAAATCCTAGTGTTTTACCTTTACATAAAGTATAACTGTAAAACCTTTACCCCAGGGGTCATTTTGGCTCAAGCCCGGGGGTAAGATATTTTACATATAGCCCGACTCAAAATGTTCTTGTGAGAAGTCATGAGGCTAAGACTAAAACCTGGTGTAATGCATTGCCTCTACTAAATTATTAATATTATTTGAATTGTGTCACTTGTTTAATAATTTCTTTCTTTTTTTTGTTGTTGATTAATCTAATACATAAAACGCCATTAGCTGCTCAACTCATGTGAGCGCTTTAGGGCCATTAATGGTCCTCTTGTTTCCCAACCTTTTCACTTATTTTGACGAAAATGTACAATAAAAAAATATATAATTATATAAGATTACTATATGTGTTTATAGTATTTTTAAGTGTTTTATAATGTGTTCGAGATAATAAGATGTTTAGTTATTTTAAATTGTTTTAGAATGCAGTTTTGAAATTATATAAGTTATTGAATATATCTTTAAAATATACGTTTATATTGTAACGTTTCACATGCCAATGTTATGGACTATTCTTGCTTTAAATATCTGGGGAAAAATGAACCTGGTATTGGTGTTTCTAAAAACATGAGCCTCTGTGTTCTCACAGAGATTGCTGTAGTTGCGTGTGTATCGAACAGACATGAAATAATAGGATAATGTGAACCACCAAGCACTACAACTTTGATAACCTGCAGTTTTGTTTTGATGTGAATCACACCTGACTGCCTTGAAATAATGAGGCTTTGTTTCGATTTGCAAATTAAGACATTCGTCATGTTAACACGTTAATCTCGTCCCATGACCACACAGTAAAGCCTGGTATTGCTAAAACAAGATTAAATAACTCTTCTCTATAAATAAAACATTTACTTTTGAAGTGAATGGTGAATATGTGTGAAAAGTGAGAATGATCTTGATTAACAGTATGTTGTTTTGTGTAGAATACTGTAGTGCTTTTTAGATCTATCAGCACCCGTTTTAATATCCTGACACATTATCTTAATCTTTGCACAATAACATATACGTATATTTCTATCCAGTACTGTCAATTTCTATAATTTTGTATATCATATTTGTATTCTATACAGATTGATTTGTATTGTAAAAATCTGTAAGTAGTTCATCTTTTTTTATTTGTATTGTAAAACATCCATTTCTATTTAATATTTGATTCAAAACTAAACCTGAAATCAATTGTATATAATAAATTAAATATTTTAATATTTACAATATAAATGAAACAATATAGAATACAAATGTTGACACTGCATACGACATCGTTTCACATGCCATCCATAACAAACAAACATAATTATTTGAATACAAATTTAAAAGAGAGAAGTAATCTCGTACTTCATACAATTGTACATGATAACTCACAAAAACGACCAAAACTGCCAAGTCGACGAACTATAGAATTATAAGATAAATTGCTACTCCTCGTGCAATAAGTAACATTCTGCTACATTTCAAACCTAGGGTGGTAGTAAATTTGTTTAATCAAATGTCGTCGAAGGCCATTGCAAAAACGTTAAATAACTAAAGGTAAAAATGACGGATACTGAAGCATGTTTCAGAGATCCCAACAAAAGATAAAGTTTACAAAAGAAATGATTATGACACGTTGAATACAAAATAAAACAGCATAATGTGGGACACCAAAATGCCTCATTAATAGCAAATTAATAATTACTTAAATATGCACTCTATGAAATGATAGGTTTTAACGCTTTAAGTATGCCGGGAGTATAGATAGACTGAAAACGGTTGTTTCGATAAAGAATCTCTAAATCGAAAACAAAAGTAAATTCATTACAAAATTCCTAACGACATAATACAAAAACCATGATAATCTTCGAAATCAGAACAGTTGCTCGTTATCATTGTTGATCCTTTCTGTGTTAAAATTCTGATAAAGATTAAATGTATAGAAAAAAAGGAATAAAGGAAAAAGGCAATCTGGCAAGCATTTTTTCTGTTATCGAAATTAGTATCTTTTTAACATTGACTTTGGCAGGATGGCACGTGATTCTATATTTAGATTTATCAGACAGATGTACAGCCATGTTATGGTAGGCGTTATAATTGGAATGGACATGGATTAAGTGCAAGAGGTCAGAGCATAGCGCACTGGACATCATCTGATATATTTCTGACAAAATATATGTTTGCTTACATGCTTTCCAGTTCTTTGGTATTGTTCAGCGCAGAGGTGTAGTAACTTAATGCTATATCACATTTGTTACCTCCGATTTCGTAAAAAAACTGAATCGTTTTCGCCTTTCTATTCGAATGTTCTGGTATCAAAAAAAAAAATTCTTACATTTTTTACGTATTTGAACAAACTCTTCAACCTTTCTTTGATCTAAGTACTCAACAAGTAATATACTTAATTATACAACTTAAATCGAATATCATTATCCAAAACCCATCAAATCCGAATTTTAGTCGACATATTAGACGTTGACATAATTTTGACTTAATCCATCATTCTCGAAAGCTTTCAATTTATCTTGAAACATTATTACCGACAAAATTGACAGTTGATTAATATTTGCTGCAGGAAGAGACATCATTAAAAGTTTAAACACATATGAAGAGAATTATACAACGAAATATTGATAGAGTAAAGAGATTGTTATCGACTTTCCATCATTTTTGCACAGAGTGCGACTGATGGGTCTTGGTATCATATTTCCCGAAGGGCTTTGTGTCCATTTCGTTCCAGAAAAAAAAGCAGCAGAATAGCTTTGTTCTATCCAACGCCTTTATTTGTTGATTTCAGGTTTTGTTCATTGTATCAAAATTTGATATATGAAAAAACAGTTACCTCTCCTGGCATAAACAAAAATGAGCAAAAATTCACTGGTGTCGATGCAAACGCGGAGTCTAATCTGGATCTATACTGTTTGAATAAGGAACTATCTTCCCTAAGTAGAATGCATTTGAAAATTTTTACCAGAAACCCTTTTATTTGAAAATGTACTCCTCAAACGCATAATCCAATGGGCATAGGGTTAACAGCACAAACTGCCAGTATCACACAATGTGTGATAGTTGTGTCCCTTTTCAGATTAATAGAATATTTTGTCATTATTGTGTTCAGTTGATTTAAATTCAACTGAATTATTTGGAGTATTTATATTTGGTGTTGCAAGACAGAAGCCAGAATAAATGCGACAAAGACAATGGAAGGCAATAGTCTGTGTGTAAAAATGTTTTGACAACCTGTGTTAAATATAAGTAACTATATAGCATTTCTGACATTCAAAATATACAAAACAAATCCCAAGTCAAGAAGAAAAACAGAACCAGCTTATAGGCAGCTGGTTTTATTTTAAATATTCAAATGTCAAAAATATCAGTCGATGTTTCTATGTTCATTTTACCTGAACTTATGTTTTAATGGCCAGTATGAGTATGTAAGTATTTATCAAACATCAAACTGAACAAGAATTCGACGATTTATACGTAATTATAACGAAATTCGAGATATTTTTGAGAACAAAGATTAATAGGAATGAAATATATTACATGAATTCACTCAATAGGAAGTTTCAGTGGATCAGTCCGTTAGTTATACATTGATTAAATGGTGGTGGAGACAGCCAAATGTTCGGTTTTATGCGGCATGTAACCAGTAACCTTGACCTTTATTTCATTCTATAAACAGTAACGTCTATGCTTAAGGGGATTTAACCCTTACCCTTTCGAGGCTATTGACTTTGCAGTCAGTGCAGACCAAGATCATTCTGCACATCCGTGCAATCTGAACATGTCTGCACTATTCGCCATCCAGTCAGTAAATTTTCAGTGAGCACCCCATTAACATTTATTGGGCCCGTCCATATTATAAAGCAAAGTGTACACTATAACAGAGCTAGCTATCAAACATGTATACAAAAATATATCAAATAACATTAAAGAACAGCAAACAAGCACAGTTAAATGAGTCCGAAATTATTATTAATCAATCGATCTATAAATCAATCAATCAATCAATTTTGGTGTTTAAAGGTCTTGTAGAGGTAATCATTTTTCGTGACATAGGGACTGCATTCGGCAAAATCAAACCCCAGCAATTTTTTTGCAAAACTGTTGCCAATTTGATGACTTAACGATACTCAGTTTTGATACAAATATCAGCTTACGAGAAACCATGTTGTCATAAATTGTGGATTACAAGGAACTGATCCAATTACCTAAACTTATGAGACGTTTACTAAATATTTTTCTCCTTCTACTTTCGAATGTTTCTTCTTCCGAATTCGTTCCTCAGATAGAAAATACAGTTCTTGTGTTGACGGCACGACTAAATCTTATATTTTTACCTACAGGCTAAATCTGTTTCTACCATGTGTGTGACTTCTGGGTTCAATTTTGACTAACCTCTTACACTGATTTGGAAACAGAGATTGCATTTTTCTGACTGTCAGATGCAACTGATAAAAATCCCTAGGAAAATTGATAAGCACATTTTCAGCACAAAATATTCCCAGCGTGTGAGGTGGTATTTTTTCTTTTTTTTTCATGACAAGTTTGATGTTTACTTAAAAGACAACATTGTTTTGTGTAAGACAATTGCGTCTTGTGTTTGTAATCAATCACAGCTCAAAATACGGGTTATTCAGTTCTCCAAAATATAAAAACGTAATGAATGAATTTCATAACGACCTCCCTGCTTAATATGCTTTAACTCTTGAAAGCTAGGCACTACATTGAGAGTAATAAATTAGAACTAACAGAACATTTACAAAACAAAAGTCAGAATAAATAAATTCATATTTTAGTTCGCAAAGGGGTCGTAAATCATGTAAATAATTTGTTTTTATTTTTTGTACTTTATCGTCATTTGTGCACATTTTTTAAGCCTCAAAAAAAGGCATAAACTTTTTAATTATCTTTTTTCAATATATATAGAGAATATTGGAAAATTATCATAATTCTTCTTTCAGAGATCATGACCTTCATTTACATGAAAAAGATTTTGTTTCAAATTATCAGTCACCTGTTACCTGTAGGAAAATGAAATGTCTTTCAAACGATGGACTACAACTGTTTTTAAATTGTTATATTTCCCCAAACGATTATGCTAGATATAATAAAATTAGTAGATGATTCAGTGTGGAATCTTGTTTTTTACCTGATAAGAATTCCTCTTATCTGTAAATAATTTTTTGTGTGAAATCAAGCCTTTTTAATTTTTATTTTATCAACTTTTTAAGGTTTGTATTAACATCATAAAGATAAGGATTCGTTAAAACGTCATACAGAAGCAAACGTGGTTCTCGTCAAATTACTGGAATTGAGTACAATAAAAAGGTTATCTCATACATTTACTGAGGAATATTTAGTAATACTTTGTCAAATTAATGAAACAAATTAATATCTGTATAAAATGAAGGTAACAAGACACAAGATAAACGTGTTAACACCTGAGTTGTAAAGAGATTCAATGAAGATTAAACGTTTTCCTTCAATGAGAATTAATTTTTGCAATACCAGATCATTCATAGTCAAATTTACACTTGTAAGGTTATTTGTAAGATTGTATATCCAGGCATTTAAAACATTTTTGATAATGGGACAATAATCAATAAATTTAAAATAATCAATAAATCATTAAAATCATTTTACTTCTATTCTGGAATTATAATTTCGAATCTATTAAAAAGAAAAATGATTATATTTAACTAGACCAGAATACTTAAAATTAACTTAAGAACCTGAAGGAACATGTAATTGACAGTTTTCTGAATTACGTACGTGGGCGGCGATTTTTTTTTTAATTTATTGTTCTTATAATTCTTAATTAAAGATCGACCACTTTTTATATCGGTTTTAAATTTTATGTGGAGGTTATACGATCACCTTTAATTAATATAACCAGATATAAATTGTCACTTTCTTACAAGTAAACACTTTCGTCTAAGTATAAATTTTAGATGACGACAGTAATTAAGTTACACCAAGAATAATATACAAATGAGATTGCGTTGAATATGTCTTCATGTCAGTAAGACTTTCTGTTCATCTCAAAATAGTGGCCAGGCAGAGTTTTGAACATTAACAATGATTTTACATACATTTAATTCTCCTACATAATTTCATAAATATTTTTCATTTTCATCTGTTTTGATGCTTAGTGATTTATTTCTACACTATGCTATATTCTCCCGATAAAATAAATTTTAAAACTTATTCACATAAAACAGTTAATTAATATTTTTTCAGACAAACAAGAGATATAAGCCCATTAATGCCTGGGGTCTACAAAAGTAGACATAGGCAAACAGTGCAGACCCAGATAAGACTCTGCAAAATGCGGCGTATGATCTGGGTCTTCACTGTTTGCATAAAAGTCTTTATTCCCTAAATAGAATGAAATTGAAAACTTATACCAGAAAACCCTTTTTATTGAAAATTGACTCGTCCAGCTGACAAGAATGGCATTATCCATTAGGCATAAATTGGTTAAGAAGTTCAAAGCATTATCAAATATACAACGTCGGTGTGTTGTAAGAAGGTACATACTATTCAGAGATCAAATTTGGTATGTTCCTAACAGACGCATTTTCTCTTATTCATTAGTATGAGAATCCAGTTAGGACTGAAGATGTGGAAGATTTCTTTATTCAAGTCTTATTCTGCATAATTTGCAATATATTAAATCATTAACATTAAATAATCATAAAAAACTATTCTAGAAAAACAATTATAGGATACTATAATAGATTTGATATACAAAAATAGTAAACCATTGTGTCTCTGTTACACTTAAAATCACAAATACGATTAAACTCTAGAAAATACCTCAGAGAAAAGACAATTATGTTTTTGTGTAGCAGCGGCAGTTATCATATACATGATTACGGCATTTACTGATATCTTTAAACAGGAATTACACAATGCAAAAGTTAACAGAACAACTCCACATAGAACAAATGGTAGGAGTTGTCTTTGTCACAAGACATTAACATAACTGTGTCTAAAATCTGATTTAAATATTTTATAAGAAACGACAGTATGTTTGTTGATGCACTAAATATAAAATGTAAGTTTTTTATGTTGAGGGTTTTCCTTGGTGTTCTCGAATATCATGTTTTAATGGTGTCTTTTTGTCCCGTTTCTCTGTATGTTTGGTCTCTAAATTGTGTCTTCGATCGGTGTTCAAAGGTTAGGTTTTACCTGTTGACGTTAACTTGAAGATGGGTATAACTTTATTCTAGAATGACTTAATATTGATCTACATCGGCAGAATATCAAAATGGCTATTTTTAGAAACAAACACGTTCATCAAAATTATGAAATTATACTTATTGGCATTCATAAACAGCAAACAGTTATATTTGTGAGTCTTAAGAAACATTGTAGTCAACATCGCAGTTTTCGCTTCTACTTCATTGCTTCTTTTTCACATTTACACTGATGTACTATTTCAGAACAATTATTGTTTTACTGTTTGTACTGTTTGTATTGATTTTGTCATCTTTCAATTAGCGTCAAGACTGTGTTATTTGTGTGCCTACTTGTCTGATTTTTTGTTTGTTCCTGCTACGATTCTATGATAATTGCTTCTGTTCTTCATTTTTCCATTTAAGTACGCTGATTTGACTGCTGTTTCCATTTAGTATAAACGGTTTTCGGTAGGTTTTGACATTCTACAAGCTTGTTATCACCATCTATAGCTGCTGTGTAATAGCAGCTATTCTATTCTTATTACTGAAGTCAAATGCTTTAAATCAGACACTCCCATACTGTTTGTTGAGTTTTTATCAGTTTGAAACCGTTTATTATTTTCTAGTAGACAAAAAGTGGCCATTCTGAGAAGACTTGGCTTTATTTAATATGTGACCATTCCTAGAGTACAAAGTCGCTCACTGGTTCAACAATATTGTAAGATTATTGACTTTAGAACCTATATGATGTTATTTACAGCTCTCAAATATGGATGTAAGTTAATACATACGTGTATTACTATCAAAACATATTTATTACACATTTTTATTTTAACTTTTAAATAATGGTGGCATTTTTGTAGGAGACGGTCAAAAGCAGCGCAATTAATACTGTTTAGATTGTTATAAGTACTGTGTAGATGGTGGTAGGTACTGTGTATATTAAGTATTGTGTGTAGTATGAAAGGTACTCTGTAGGGTGTTATGAGTTCTGGGTAGATTGTTATAAGTACTGTGTAGATGGTGGTAGGTACTGTGTATATTAAGTATTGTATGGAGTGTGATAGGTACTCTGTAGGGTGTTATATGTTCTGGGTAGATTGTTATAAGTACTGTGTAGACAGTGGTAGGTACTGTGTATATAAAGTATTGTGTGGAGTGTAATAGGTACTCTGTAGGGTGTTATATGTTCTGGGTAGATTGTTATAAGTACTGTGTAGATGGTGATAGGTACTGTGTATATTAAGTATTGTGTGGAATGTGATAGGTACTCTGTAGGGTGTTATGTGTTCTGGGTAGATCGTATAAGTACTGTGTAGATGGTGGTAGGTACTGTGTATATTAAGTATTGTGTGGAGTGTGATAGGTACTCTGTAGGGTGTTATGTGTTCTGGGTAGATTGTTATAAGTACTGTGTAGATGGTGGTAGGTACTGTGTATATTAAGTATTGTGTGGAGAGTGATAGGTACTCTGTAGGGTGTTATGAGGTCTGGGTAGATTGTTATAAGTACTGTGTAGATGGTGGTAGGTACTGTGTATATTAAGTATTAAGTGAAGTGTGATAGGTACTCTGTTGGGTGTTATGAGTTTGGGTAGATTGTTATAAGTACTGTGTAGATGGTGATAGGTACTGTGTATATTAAGTATTGTGTGGAATGTGATAGGTACTCTGTAGGGTGTTATGTGTTCTGGGTAGATCGTATAAGTACTGTGTAGATGGTGGTAGGTACTGTGTATATTAAGTATTGTGTGGAATGTGATAGGTACTCTGTAGGGTGTTATGTGTTCTGGGTAGAATGTTATAAGTACTGTGTAGATGGTGGTAGGTACTGTGTATATTAAGTATTGTGTGGAGTGTGATAGGTACTCTGTAGGGTGTTATGAGGTTTTGGTAGATTGTTATAAATACTGTGTAGATGGTGGTAGGTACTGTGTATATTAAGAATTGTGTGGAGTGTGATAGGTACTCTGTAGGGCGGTATGAGTTCTGGGTAGATTGTTATAAGTACTGTGTAGATGGTGGTAGGTACTGTGTATATTAAGAATTGTGTGGAGTGTGACAGGTACTCTGTAGGGTGTTATGAGTTCTGGGTAGATTGTTATAAGTACTGTGTAGATGGTGGTAGGTACTGTGTATATTAAGTATTGTATGGAGTGTGATAGGTACTCTGTAGGGTGTTATATGTTCTGGGTAGATTGTTATAAGTACTGTGTAGACGGTGGTAGGTACTGTGTATATTAAGTATTGTGTGGAGTGTGATAGGTAGTCTGTAGGGTGTTATATGTTCTGGCTAGATTGTTATAAGTACTGTGTAGATGGTGGTAGGTACTGTGTATATTAAGTATTGTGTGGAGTGTGATAGGTACTCTGTAGGGTGTTATGTGTTCTGGGTAGATTGTTATAAATACTGTGTAGATGGTGGTAGGTACTGTGTATATTAAGTATTAAGTGAAGTATGATAGGTACTCTGTAGGGTGTTATGAGTTTGGGTAGATTGTTATAAGTACTGTGTAGATGGTGATAGGTACTGTGTATATTAAGTATTGTGTGGAATGTGATAGGTACTCTGTAGGGTGTTATGTGTTCTGGGTAGATTGTTATAAGTACTGTGTAGATGGTGATAGCTACTGTGTATATTAAGTATTGTGTGGAATGTGATAGGTACTCTGTAGGGTGTTATGTGTTCTGGGTAGAATGTTATAAGTACTGTGTAGATGGTGGTAGGTACTATGTTTATTAAGTATTGTATGGAGTGTGATAGGTACTCTGTAGGGTGTTATGAGGTCTGGGTAGATTGTTATAAATACTGTGTATATGGTGGTAGGTACTGTGTATATTAAGAATTGTGTGGAGTGTGATAGGTACTCTGTAGGGCGGTATGAGTTCTGGGTAGATTGTTGTAAGTACTGTGTAGATGGTGGTAGGTACTGTGTATATTAAGAATTGTGTGGAGTGTGACAGGTACTCTGTAGGGTGTTATGAGTTCTGGGTAGATTGTTATAAGTACTGTGTAGATGGTGGTAGGTACTGTGTATATTAAGAATTGTGTGGAGTGTGACAGGTACTCTGTAGGGTGTTATGAGTTCTGGGTAGATTGTTATAAGTACTGTGTAGATGGTGGTAGGTACTGTGTATATTAAGAATTGTGTGGAGTGTGACAGGTACTCTGTAGGGTGTTATGAGGTCTGGGTAGATTGTTATAAGTACTGTGTAGATGGTGGTAGGTACTGTGTATATTAAGAATTGTGTGGAGTGTGATAGGTACTCTGTAGAGTGTTATGAGTTCTTTGTAAATTGTTATAAGTACTGTGTAGATGGTGGTAGGTACTGTGTATATTAAGAATTGTGTGGAGTGTGATAGGTACTCTGTAGGGTGTTATGAGTTCTGTGCAGAGTGCTATGAGTATTGTGTAAAGTAAGCTCAGTACTGTATTGTGTAGAAAGTGGTAAGTAATGTGTGGTAAGTAATGTGTGGAATGTAATAAGTATTTTGTAGAATGTGATAAATAGTGTGCAAATGGTAAGTGAGGTATAGAGTGTAGTAAGAGACACAGATCAAAGAACAGAGTTTATAGACTGGGAGGATTGCACGACATCATTTCTTTTCAATGTTAAGTGAACAGACAGTAATGTAGGTAGTTCCAACTGGCGACCTTAACTAAATGAAACCTTTTGATCAGAATTAGTGATTGTATTATATTTTCATCGAAACAGAGAGTAAACAGTTACATCTTCAGTCTTTAGTTAATTATTTCCCAAGCAACTGCAGATCGTTTGGAATGCCCTTTGAAGATATGACATCGTTGTGTATCAGACTTTTAATTCTTGGAAGTAATTTAATGCTTCTTAGATACACACGAATTAGCTGCCAGGTCATTTTAACTACTGATATGCACTGGATATTGAAGAGTCTTGCAAAATATGACTGAAAACTGCTTAAATTATCATTGAATAGCGAGTTATATACAAACTACTTGACAGAACCTGATGCATGATGAGAAGCCCAACTGCTTTAAGATTGGAACTAAAAAAGGAGCAATTAAAATGTATGCTTTTTTTTAAAGGAAAAAAGTGTAAATTTGTATACACAATAAAACAGGAAGACAGTAATTTTAGTTATCATACCGTGTGGAAAACGATCACACTGTGTAGAAATGCGAGCTAGCAGGCGAGGATTTCTACGAGGCTAGAGTGTCCTTTCGTTTCCTCTAGAGTGCACTAACTTACCATATACAACTCGAAATTATGATGTAACTATTATTTAGAATAAAAGACAGATTTCAGTAATATATGTAAACACAAACCCTTCTAAATTGAATGAAAGGACATGATGGACTTATCAATTATTAGTAGTATTATATATATATGCCAGAAGCTTACAATTTAAGTGGCTCATTTTCTAGGCTATCGCATGCTTCTTCAAGAAAATACTATGTATGCTGCTTCGACATAGCATGTAGCTTGCGTAATATGCGTGCCGAATACTGTAGCTAAACTCTACGGATACGATAAAATGTTAATCTGAACAAAACTCTACGGTTACGATAAAAGGCTAATCTGAACAAAACAGTGCTGCTGAACAAGACACATGTTATCTATGATACATAACAGCAGAACGTCATTTGAACGCTTTGATTCCAAACAGTTCCATATATATACTTGCCTAAAAGTAAACGGTTTAAACATTGACCTATTGCACAGCATCCAGTATGACAAATTACTATGGAAATTTTGTCTTGCTTTACAACATGAATTAAAGTAAACATTTGTCTGTTAGTCAACATTCAGCAAATTTGGTCTATACGTATAAAATACTTATCGTTAACGTAACCATTTCGGAGTTTATCATCAGCATTCAGTTTGAATATTAACGATGCAAATTCAGTCGGTATATATTTAGAAAAAACGTTAACGTAAACATTTGTCTGTCACTCTGCATTTGGTATGAAAATTAACTATGCAAATTTTGTCCTTTTGTAAACATACACATTTCATTTCTCAATCAATCTTCCCACCTGTCGGAGATAAATTCTGTCTGAGAAAACCAATCTATGCAATGTGTTAAGAAGACCAGAAGGTTAACGAATTATCTGCGATTCAGCAATTCATAATGTCTAGAAGAAATGTATTCATTCATCAATACTTTTAGTAGTTTTGAAAGATGACTTGCGTTGTGCAGAGGTAAATTTTCTCGTTTGTTAAATATTGTTTTCTTGTCAATTAAAAGGTATATTCCGTCGTTTTAAGCATAGACTATTAATCATATTGAAAATACATTTAAAGCTTTAGAATCTCAGTGGGGAAGTAAATATTATGCGCATGAACATCTTTTTGTCATTTCAACAACTGTGAAACGAAGAGTAAAATGCATGTACATAATGCACTTGTCAGTTTTTTTTGTCCCAAGAGGGTGTTTCATGCTTCGGTCGTGTAGGGAACACAAGAAAGCAGGCAGGCGATTCCCGACAGGCGGGATTTTTAATGGCTCGATGAGACCGCCACTTTTGAAATACACTTGCCTGGATATTAACCTCGGGAAATTTTCGGTATCTTGAGTAATGCCGATCCTGGGGATTTAGACAGACCACCTGCTCAAGAAGTGGTATTTGTATTACCAGATATCCAGTTCAGTATACGTATGTTTTTAATCTAAGACACTATAGATCCGAGGGCTGAAAATCCACCATCCCACTCCAGATGAGAAGAACTATTCTGCAACGTGTCAAATTAAATCTTTAATTTCTTTCGATAACTTAAAACCTGTTTTATCTCTTTTAAGCTACAGGAAATCCTTCTGGGTGGTCACTTTTTACTCCACGAATCTCTGAAATTAATATTAAAAAAAAGGCAAGTCTTGTTTTGAATTTTGATGTGATTCATATCACAACAAATTTTGACAGCAGATACTTCAAAATGTTGTTTTTGCTTACATCTGTAAAGTTTAGTTCTCAACAAGTTTTTATACATGCACACCATTAACTCCGCTGTGGGAGATCATACCGTCAGGTGTGTCTCTTTTCCCAAATAGCTAGAAATTAATGATTTCTCGAATATTCACAGCATGTAATGAATTAACATGCAATTACCTGATTTATTCAAGTGCAAGCGCTGTAATAACACTGTAATAACACTGTTCAAGGTGCTGCTTCATTATACAAGGAGAATAAAGCCGGAGCAGATTACGCTATTAGAAAGTTAAAGAAAAGTTATAATTCTTATCGAAATTCGCAATCATTCCTTTTTTTAGATACTATTTAATTCAGCACGGTACAATTTCATTTTTAAAATATAATTTAAAAATGTAATAAACATGTTCCTCCATCTTCGCTAGCCAAGGGTTACGATCCGCCCCCCTCCTCTTCACCCTTGGCGGATATAGCCAATATTTTCTATCTCCGCGGCGGTATTTTTCATTGGCTGCAGCTATAGGTAGCTGCGTCCAATCAAATCGCCGATTACAAACGATCACGCAACTATCACGCACGGGGAGACAAAATGTAAATATGGCAGCATGTAGCAATTATTGCCGTTTGTGTCACGAAACATTGCCGCCTAAGCACAGAAGAACCATATTTACTGAGACGTTTTCTTTGCTTAGTCAACTAATACAAGTGTTAGGATAAATTCCACATAAGGATGACGGGCTGATATCCGCTTCAGTCGTAGTCATATTAATTTTACTGGGCGCAGCCATTTTTGCTTTCGACAAAGTGGTTTTACAAGGCTTGCGCTGATTAGCTATCGATGTCATCATGTTAAGGGGAATAACCGTGGAAATCCGATAGGCGGCGCAACCCGCGAAATACAAAATATTGGCTATATCCGCCAAGGGTGAAGAGGAGGGGGGGCGGATCGTAACCCTTGGCTAGCGAAGATGATGTTCCTCGTGCAAGATGTCAGAGAAGACAGCTTGATATAGTGGTAGTCGTTTACATGTATTGCAACACAGTTAAAACTATTCGTCTAGTTAGCGTAAGTTTCAGGCAGAGGAATACCCTATTTAGTTTTTTTAGTATCTTTTTTCCACAAAACAATTTGAATATTTTTCATTGCGTGCGTAGAGTATAATCTCTGAATTCAAAAAGCCTTTTTGTCTAAAGTTGCTTTTTTCTTGTTGCAAGTTTCATCGTTTCTTAATGGCTATTTTTCTGCAATTAAGACATCAAATAATAAAGAATATTTAACCTTTATACATACATCATATTAAATAATTACATCTAAGATCACTCCTTAGACAAGTAGAATGTTTATCGCTCAAACAGAGACTTCTACCCAATCTCAATCATTAGGCAGAGCGCGAGCCTGAAGGACCTATAATTGGTGTACAAGAGGAACTGGAACGAATTCGTTCAAAACCATCTTTTTTTTTAAATCAAGAAAAAAATGTGTTTCATCGAAACGAATGCTTTATACCTTACCATATATTAGAAAAACTAACATGCAAAATACCTTGGTGAAGTGCAAGATGAAATCAGGAAATGTATATACCAAGAATAAATACGCTTTTTTTTGCACAGCTTCTTTGCTAAGATTGCCCTTGACCTCTGTTGACGATACTGCTACAAGCTATGTCAATATCGCCATTTCGTGGTTTAATTGAACAGATTTGTCTCCGTGAAACAGCTTGATCAAATCGCATTAAACGATTTTCAAAATAATATAAATTGCCGCAGAACTTCAGTGAATTACGCCACAGAAGCGATTAAAACTTAAGCATAAAGTTATGAAAATGCGATTTCAAGGTGATCCATATCTGTCTAGTAACAACAGATTCGTAACAGATTCGAAGGTGTTACTTAAACGCACGAAAATAAGTAAATCATGTTTTATTTACGTTTGCACGCCCACTAAACTACAGATTTATTTCAGTGATTTACTTTTTCATATTCTAATTTCCTGGATTCTGGGTATATTTAATTTTTGACAATCATATATTCGTGATAAGGAGACTGATTCGTATCTCTAAAACCAGGTAAATCTCTGTAGTCAAATATAATTTTATGCGTCTTAAAATTTTATTACACGCTATACAACAATTTTGTCTGAGAACATATCATGTATTTTACAACAATAATATTAATGAAAGCCCTTAGTCATAACATATCAGACAGGTGCACGTTCAGTATTATCTTAAAAGTTATGGTGGAATTCCTTCCAGATGTTTAAGTATGCTCTAGTTTCTGACAGCGGCATAAATGAAATGATGTAACATACATGTATGTTTTGTTAACTCCTGCTTAAAATTCTCTATATCTAACGGCCAGAATGACATGCAACATTGTTCTTTGTTTTAATCGAAATCGACAGGTCATGGTCCTATTAAAATGCAAATTAAAGCAGTGTTATATATATCGCGTACAAAAGATATTTGGGGTTCAAAAGAAACAAGGTATGATGACCTGTTTTCTTTAGTCGTAGCTTGTAACTTCTGTTCGCGAAAAGAACACCTGTTGGATAAGTCATATAGTTCTGTCGCATATAGTTAACATTATTTTCTGTAGATCTTTAACTTACAGGTTTTCCTACTGTCATTATGCAAAATACATTACGAGAGTCTATCATGTCTGCTAACAATGCTCGTTAAGTGGTGCTATAAAGGTCAGTGGTTGAGTTAGGTAGCTTTGCCTGAACTAAGAGGTTTACAAATGCATATGCAATAATTTCTACTTGAAGAAAAAATTCAGCTAAGAGCTTGACATTTGTTTGACAGTTTATGGTGATTTCCTGTCGAATAAACGAGAGGTGGTATTTTAAGCAAAGCTTAAGAGTGCAATATTCGCTGATAAGCTTATTAAAATTCTGTTTGGAACTTTAAGTTCTAGAAAGTGTTTGTCAAGAAACAAAGAAAACAAAATATATCTTATTACTGTCAGATGAGAGCATTATTTCTTACATGAAATAACTTTATGGCTAATTTGACTTCTTTTGTAGTTTCTATCTACGTATAACAATATAGACTAAAGTATATAAGACCAAATTATCACAAACTGTTCTTTCGTTTCTGTTTGCCTATTCTCTGCATTTTTGTAAGCGTCCGAATGCACTTGCAGTATTATTATTATCTGAGCACTTGCAAAGACAGCACCGCTGATTATTTAGTTTAAATAAATGAACCATTTTATATGACGCTAATGAATAATGTCCTAGCTTAATTATCATGCCTGAAAAAGGTATGATCTTAATTAAGTCTTTGTCAAATATTTAGCAAAACACATAATTTATATCGGATGTAAAGACGCCTTGCGGAAATTTATTTTATTCAGACGACCTTCTAGAACGCAAACATGCGTACTTGAGTGATTAAATAAACGCAAGGAAGGATTTTTGTTTTATATGCAATGTGTCAGCAAAGTGCTATGAGAAAAAATACCAAGCAACTACATTATGTAAATAAGTTTTTTTTATCCCTAGAGCCTTTCAACAAATTAAACAATTAGTCAAATGAAAGTATCAGAGAAAGCTGTAATCTTATAAGCATTAAGATGCTAACAGGTTAATGAACAGCAATCACAATGATAATAAAAGCTTAAGTCACAAAGGCTCAATTGGCTGATATGAAAAATTACTTTGTCTGCTATTTTTGTCCCTGTGTACACAACACATATTTATTTTTGTCTTAATCAATCCACCCACCTGTTTCTAATCAATTCTTTCTAGGAAATCTAATCAATCAACAGAGTTTGGAAGATCTATGGGTTAATTTAGAGTCTGCCGGAAAACGTCCAGAACTCGCACATCTATTTTTTTAATGCACTATGTACTAAAATATAGGTCATTGTTCTAGATCTTTTTTGCTGCATTTGCATATCTGGTACTTATGGTTAAATGATACTTCATACTGGCAATGTGGATTCCAGAGGTTAATGAATTAAACAAATCGGATAATACAAACCAGCACGGCCTTTAATCAAAGAAAAAAAAAACCTTTTAATTTCGTGAATGCATACGTTTTCGCTATTTGAGAAGGAAGTAATATGCCAAATTGTTTCCGTGATTTCAAGTTAGAGGTTGAATTTAAGCTAATTTAAATATAAGTCGTCTGTGTGCCTATTGTACAGGTAAATTTGACAATCCTCGTTTATTTGAAATAAGCCTGTTGTATTTCTCTGATTGTCAGATGTTCAAAGGTAAAAGTTAAAGTTTTCAAAAACGGCAAATGCTATCTCTTTTTTCTAGTGCTTATTTTTTATTTTTATTTTGTTGCTTGGTTAAAGAAATAGAACAGCACGATTCACGTATACATGTAGTTCCAAAAATATGATATTGAACAAGGTACGTCCATGTTGCTGTGTTTGTATTCGACGTTGGTAAAGAGGTCAGACTTTGATACACTCAGAAAATAACTGATATCTACCATGGTTTGTGTTAGTGTGTCTTGTAACTCAGTAAGCAATGTAATACTTCTGTCGGAGCTTTTGTTGTCAGCGATATAACATTTGTTATCTTCAGTTTCACACCCAATCACAGTAAGAAGCGTAAATCCAGTTAGATTGAATTAAAGTGAGCAGAACAAGTGTATATGGTATTTAGATCAAATTTAGCTACTAATTATTTACATAATTTCGACTTAAACTTCATATGTAACGTATATATTTTTGTCTAACAGGAATTCTTGTTCCTACCAAAACTGTTAGTTGATTAATATTTGCTAGAGAAAGGCACAAAAGAAAAACAAAGAAATTAGATAGAACAGAATAGGAACCTTCTTAATCTACTTCCGTTTTGCAGACGGAGATTAATAAACTTTCAGTATTTTCCGAAGTGTTTTTTCTTTTTACGTGTTCAAGAAACAAATGGGACACTTCTTATTATGTCATAAAAGGAGTTGTTACGAAGCTTTAACGAATAACAATGCTATATTTTAACAAACTAAAAGTTCGTACTTCGTGCTGAAATTCTTGTTATAATCTGATAAAGCCCACTTTACAAAAAAAAAAAAAACATTTTGTCTCACTGGAGCACGGATATGCATTGATGTACAGTAATTTTGATTGGCAGAATGGGTGATTCCAAAGCACAACATCTTTATGAACATACAAAATGTTATCCAAACGTTAATTAAAAATGAAAAATTATGGACGACGAACAAAATGTAGCACGCTCAATACATAAATGTCTAGATGAAATACTCCAATTCCTATTTTCCAAAACATTTTTAAATTAATCGACAGCAGCATTACCTTTATATATGAACCATTTCGTAGCTTTGACAACAATCTAGTTCGTCTCGCCATCGGTGCGCATTACGCCGCTCTTCCTGTTCTGTCGTATAACATTTTTTTGCATTTTGCTTTCATCTGTTGATAAACTGTTTGATATCTGTAGGCCGACAGCTTTCTAATTGTTTGGTCTAGGTTGTATGCTTCCAAATTCCATAATTGATCATACTAGAATAGAACTTGTTTGATGATCGAGAGATATGTTCACAAACGATTTATGACAAATTGCATAGTGCGTAGGCAGGGTATCAAGTATGATTAACAAAGTATCTGTGGGTTTGTAGCAGCCATCAGTAATAATCAAATGTACACGGTTTCATACAAAGAAATTCTCTTTTTAATCGTTAATTTTGTGCGAATTCAGAAGAACATAGATAATACTTTATGCTTTATATCGGATCCCCACTTACTAATTGTTGCTTAAAACTACGCGATATTGAAAACATCTTTCGTACTTTGGGTTGATATGAAAATACTAATTTTGTTTACATAGCTTCCGATGACGTTTTTTAGATTAGACGAATAACGTCATCCGAAATAATTTCGAAACGACAAATCAGTTTACTGGAAAGGTAGTGCGCCTCACATTTTTTAATGAATAGAATAACGTTATTAATAAATAAGGCAGCGCTTCGTATACCTCAGAAGTTTCCAAAAAGTTTCTGAGAGATGGAGGCCATTAAGAGAATAGTGAAAACAAGAGGCTTTTGACCGTTGTTCCCAATGAACACACTCAGGCTGCAAGAAGGACATACTAGACCTAGAACGATGCCATATGAATATCAAATCAATTCTTGCAAAACAAATTTGCATTCAAATCGAAATGGCAAAACACAAGTCAGATTTGAAAGGTAATTATTATTCTATTGGAAATTTTCTTAGGATTTCTGTAAATTAGACAGGGTTTTCGTGACAACTCGCTACATAAGTGTAAATTGCCTCCAAATTCATTTTGGGAGCCACAAAAATCGATTGAAATTAAATAACACTTCGCGTAAATCGCATGTTAGTTTAATTCGTCGTGGCAATCAGCTATTTCATCAGTAGGAGAGCCAACTGCTCTGACGTAATTTGAATTAAATTATTGTTAGCCAAATGAACATTTGCTGCTGTGGTAATATCAGGGCAATTATCAGTATTACTTCGTCTGTTTTTTATACATGTAATTAATTTAGTTCACTGTATTATGTTGCTTACCTCATACTAGCAGGGGAATTTGTAGTCGTGATTTTAAGTATATCAAATTCATAGTGGCCGTCAAATATATTATCGAGCATATTGTGTGCCTGTACTATTTGAATAAGCGGATGATGTAAATGAAAGGGTTATACGTACGTCATATTTTTGAGGCCGTAAATTATTTTGGCGCATTTTTTTTAAAGATTTAGTCCATCAGCTGAATAAAATACCATTGTCGTGCCTGAAATTTTCTTACTCAATCTTCTTTTTCAGTTAAATCCAGTTCATACAGACCTATAATACTCAAGATATAAGATAATCCAATAATCCCATTTTATATTTTATAACTTTGATCTGTAAATTACTCCAAGGTTCAGCACTAACATGCAAACTTTATGTAAAGAAAAGAATGTTCTAGATTTCATAAATTTTTTACGATAGATATGAAATTTTCTTTATGGCTGTAAAACACGTAACATGCATCAATGGTTTTTTTTTTTGCAAATCGCAATTAATAGCAAAAGTGGTCAACTTTAATCATTTTTTAATTATTTTATTTCATTTGTTTTTGGTTTTATTTCTCTGCTAGCACGTGGTGTATTCTTGGTAAGTGTAAATTGTAATACATCAGCACATATACATGAGAGTTTTTATGCTCCCGAATGCGGGAATATAGTGTTTGAACCTTTCGTCAGTCAGTCCGCCATTCCGTCCGAAAACGTTAACATTTCCAAAAACGTCCTTATTAGTAAACTAATTTACTTCCTACTTGAACACAGTACTCTCTTGGAAAAAGACCTTACCACTGACATATATTGATATGACCTTGACCTCGATGGTCTTATTGTCAAAAATACTTAATTTTTACATTAACTCCCTTAATACACAACAGATTAAGTTCATGTTTGCAAACAACAACCCTGCGGGAGAGGTCTTCCGAAACAACGTTTATTTTTTTACCTTGACCCTGAAGTCAAATTGTCAACTAGAAAACCCACACACCTCATATGAATCAACAGGTTTAGTTCGTGTTTGCACACAACAATCTTTAGGGAGAGATATTTCAAATGGCATATATCGTTTGACCTTAACCAGTAACTGAGCTTGACCTTAAAGTCAAATTTTCTCAACCAAACACTTCTTTTGAAGGGTCTACACTTTATTTTCATCTGGTCCTCAGCTCAAAGGTCAAAGCACCACTTCGTGGACATTGTCGTCTTTCATTGACAGTTCTTGTTTTGTTTTCTACCGCAGTTTTTAAGCTTGGATGTCGACATATCGTTATTAATTTTTATCAGTACTAATAAGCCGTTAGCTGTTGATAATACAAAGGTATATTATAACCAAAATATCTACTTTGGGACATTATCATATAAGTATATCCACGTGCAAATATTGACTTTTATTACCTTTATTCCAACCTGGTTACTTCGTAAATAAACGTCCTGTCCCGCCTTTTGTTACAACGATATCAATCCAAGCAAGAAATTTGCAATAAATCATGCCATTTTTAAAGGGGCTGTGCTCCAGATGACAAAAAAAAAGAAAGTTTTCTTGTATTATAAATTACTTGTAATATTTATGACAAATGCTTAAAAATTAACTTACTGACAAAAAAAAGTCAAATAATTGCATTATAAATTGATATTTTTCCCTTTCAAAGTGCTATACCGTAACGCGACGGTATAAGTATATCGTATAAGATTTAAAGTAAATATCTGTAATATCATATGCGGCGATGGTGGTGACAGTAAAAGCGCTGGTAATATTTTGTTAGCATGAGGGTCCAGAGTTCAAATCAGGCTGGAGCGAAAATATTTTTTGTTATTCTATTTTGACTTTTATAATCAGTTTTGAAGTAAAATATTATGTTGTTATAATTTCATGGCATCTAAATATATAATTTATGAAAAAAATTTTTTTTATGTCAAATCTGGAGTACAGCCTCTTTAAGTTATTCCCTGTAGTCATGTTTTTTTTGGGGAAGATTACTTCTCAGTTGTACATTGTTTATCAAAATGCGTTTTGGAATTATATTTGTACTGTTACATATTTTTATTTTGAACATTCAGTGTCATGTAATTTTTTTCTTCAATGAAAATTTGAAAATAATTATTGTGCTTATAAAAAGTAATACCTAGAAATGTTCTGAAGTTTATATTTTCCTGTTATAATTATAGTCTAGCAAGGTTAAACGTTAAGACTGGAGGATACGCCTTCTGGATTTTTAACGCTAATTATGTAAACAACATATGGGAGTTTCTTTGTCATACGATTTAGAAAGTAGGCAAAATATAAATCGTGTTCACTTATTTGATGGAAGAGGAAACAAGGATAATTAATGAACGTAAGAATAGACGAGCGGATGGGTTTGTTTCTGTCTGACTGAGGTATAATTGGGCATAAATTTTGAGAGCTGTTCTCTTTAATCTAAATGGTAGTGATATATATTTCGTTTTATGTGATTATTTTGCAACGGAGACAGTAGAAAATTCCATACGCCCGAAAAAAATATAGAGACAGACAGCGTACTGCTACACAAATGAAATTTAAAGTATGTAGACTTCTGTCTAACGATTTGATGTAGAGTCAAAATTTAGATACAGTAGATATCAGAAAGAGTTATGTTCTTAAGTTAGCATGCGTAACAGCAATAGAAGGCCGCATGAATGCGCTTTCTTTTACTATTTATATTTTCCTTCTTTTGTGCAGTACAAACATTTTTTATGTCGTTCGTAACTGACGTATAAAGAGCAATAAAGGCGCGATCAAGTTAATGACAGAGGTGTCATATAATCATTATATACTGATTAAACATGCATTTGTGTGCAATAATTGACTACAGACTTCACTTGAGAATTTCCCAAAGGTCCCGACCTAACATTTGTTTCAGCAAATGTTGCAAATAAACTTAGAGAACCATTCAACATTCCATGATATATTGCAAATAAACTCAGATAATCATGCAATATTCTTTGCAGTGCAAAGAAGGTGTTTTGGAGATGTCCCTCAGGCATTAATTACTTTAATCTCAGAAATTATGATAACACTACTGGTGTATTAGTCACTTTATGGGAGTAAGGTCTTTCTGATTTCGAAATTATATAAAGTAATGAAAAAGAAAACCAATTTTCTTTATTAAATTCGGAACATTATGGGGATAACTGTGTCCTCGTGAATGTTTATTTCTTGTCATAGTTTAGAAAATTAAATGCAGATTTATTCTGAATGATGCATTTTTCTTTTGCATACAATTTGTTTGAAAGCACTTAAATACTAAAAGGTAATCGTTTACATAAATTGCTAAGTGTTTATTTCATTTAAATCAATCGAAAATGCTGCCATTCATTACATTTGTTAATGAGCTGCTAGGTGATTAGATGAGATAATTACGTCACCTATTTATTGTTATTTTTACATGGAAATATATCCGACAGTTGAGATGAAAGCGAGACTTAATGCACTTACCATGTTAACTTTATTGATTTAAATTGATTTCCGACTTCACTTAGGAATGTAAAAAAATGACGCATGTATTTATTTGTTGATTATAGAGATAAGCTTTTTTTATTATCATTATTATTATCTGTAAGGTGTTTCGTAAAATGCCCATACAAAATTAATGACTTTAATGACTCCTACGTGGATAATGTCATTATTTATATTAAAAAAAATGAATAATATTGGCGCCTTCTTTTTTACGTCCACCACGTGACTAAATGCCATCTTTGTTATATATACATATGTTTGCCTATACAGATCAACAGCTTAATTTCGAACAAATTCAATTATTAATTATGCCAAAGTGACTAATGAACGTTTTGCAGCATCACGTGATCATATATTTAGGAACTAAATGATATTTCTTGCAAAACTACTGATATCCATTATACTATGTGCAAGGAAACAAATTCGTCGAAGTAACTATCATTTAGTATTATTTGGAGGCAGTGTTTAAAACAAAGACTATCAGATGGAACAGATGTTGTTTTATTTAAGAGAAAATCTATTATTTTAAGTCTTTTTCGTTTAATTACGTTCATTGCAAAGTTGATTGTGTCGAAGTGATCTTCTAAATACGGCGAGGTCTTAAGCCATTACGAGTTACAATAAAATGCGAGGTAGTGAAAGGCGAGCGCAATATATTATGTCATACACAAAAGGCAGCTGTCGTCTGCCATCATTGTTTACAAATTTGCTGGCAAAATGTGAAACCAACGGGAAAATGTTAACTGTTCTAAAACGAACTGGAATTGTAAGTAGACATAATATGTTTTGTAACTTAGAAGCAGCTGTCGCTAGCAAAATGAATTCACAGCGCTGACACTGATTGCGTGATTTTCTCTGGGCGAAGCTTGACGTTAAATTGTGCAAAACCTTAGTCAAAATCCCATGGCGACTAAATGCATGTATTGTTTATATGAAACGTAGTCTCACTATTTCGCCTCCGAAGGTGAACCCATTTTACAATCTGATATTTTATTGTTGTTCACCTACGTCTCACTTTGATCTGCATCTGGCTAAGCGGACTCGCCCAGCCGTAGGCGATTGGGCACTTTTTATGGCTCGTTTGTCCAACAGTTCACAGAGTTTAAGGCAAAAATGATAAAAATATGATAAAATATGATAACTAAATTCATACCTGATCCTGTAATCCAAGAAAACACACAAATACAGAAGTATAGAACTGAAACACTTATTTCGTACCTGATTTATCCACCATTTTATTCAAAATTTGGCAATCGGAATACTCGGTGTTCTAGGTAATAAGTTAACTAAGGTAGAGTAAAGAATCTACCGAACAATATCCGCTCAGTTATATGCAGTTTAAAATTAGGCTTAAAGGTTGAACAACTAAAAAATATCAGAATTATAAAATGGGTTCAACCCTTTAAGCTTAATTAATTAGACTAATATGAAACGATGATCGCCATACAGTACTGTAACACAGTTTAAAAAATTCTTTGCGAAGAGGCATTTTGGACAGTATAATTTGACAAAATGTAAGACAAGAATGCCATGTTGGCTCTAGGTCGCTCACCTGAGTACTGTGGCTGCGGGTCTGCTGTTGAGCAAACACCAGAAGCAAAATAACAAGTTTTGAATTTTTCAAAGATTTTATATTTTCTACAGATAGAACCCTCGACTGGGGCCAGTTGTTACCTAAGGGACACAATTTGATTAAGCATGGTATGACCCCAAGACAATGGCATTAATGACAGGTCACCGCCAATTTTGACCGCATAATTTTAAAAAACTTGGTAGAGGTTTACTAGACAATGCAACATAAAAATATCAAAGGTCTACGGAATACATTTTCAGACAAGAAGATTTTCTAAGTCTCCCTATTTAAGCCTTTGTAAAATCAAGTGACCCCGGGTACAGGGCCATTTATGATTCTAGGGGCATAATTTGAAAAACAAACGAGAAGGGTTTTATTTTGTATTCCCTATATAAGCCTTGTTAAAATCGATTGACTCCCAGGGTAGGGTCATTAATGATTCCATGGGCATAGTTTGAACAATCTCAAGAGTGGACCTCTAGCTGATGTTCCATGCAAACAATCTTAGCTCTAGGCCTTGTGGTTTCAGACAAGAAGATTTTCAAAGTTTTCCTTAAATAAATCTATGTCAAATAATTTGATCTCCAATGCAGGGCCATTTATGACCCAATGAGCATACTTTGAACAATCTTGATAGAAGACCTCTATGTTTACCTTTATGAAAATATCTAAGCTTTAGGCCTTCTTATTTCAGACTAAAAGATTTTTAATGCTTTTCCTATATAAGTACATATAATATAAAATGTGATTCCAAGGGCGGAGCAAATTTGACTCCAGAGGTTTGATTTGAACAATCTTGGTAAAGGTCAGCTAGACAATGTGTCACACACAATGCTCAGACTCAAGCCATGTGGTTTAAGAGAAGAATATTTTTAAAGTTTTTTTAATATATATGTCCTTATAAAACTAAGTTATCTCCGGGTCCGGGCCATTAATGACCCAAGAGGCACAATTTGAACAATCTTTGTAGAGGATTTCCAGATAGTGCTCCATGCAGCTCTATACTTTGTGGTTTAAGACAATAAGAATTTTCATAGTTTTTCTTATATAATTCTATGTAATATATGTGAACCCAGGGGCAGGGCCAATTTTGACCCCGGGGACATAATTTGAACTATCTTGGTAGAGGCCTACTAAAGGATGCCTCACACAAAATTTCAGTTCTCTAGGCCAAGTGGTTTAGACAACGCGATTTTTAAATGTTTTCCTATCGGTTCCCATAGCGACTAGAATTCTGTATGGAATTGATCTTTAACAACTTTGATGGAGTTTCGTGCAAGGAACACCCATGCAAAGTTTAATCCAATTTGGCCCAGCAGTTTTAGGGAAGATTTTGTTAAAACAGAAGTTGACGACGCACCCTGTACTCAGGTGAGCTAAAACGAACATAGGTCATCGCAACAAAATTATAACCACAACAAACACACATTTTAGAAATAAATAAAAGAAAAAAATAACTTCAGGTTCAAGAGATTGTTTACAATCAGAAAAAAAAACCAAATGTAGTGCTATTAATTCCGCTATGTGACTTCCAGCGTACACTACAGAACTCATTCAAACGCAAAGTTAAATGTAAGAACAATCGAAAAGTTTTTTTTTTCAATTTGCAGGGCTGAACAAAAAAAAAAGACGTCATGGTGCTTAATGTTTCTCTGATAAACGGGTTTCAATTACTTTATGTTGCACGAAAAACAGTAATTAAAGTACGTAATGCTTGTACTCACAATATCATGAAACCTGTTTCGTGATAAGAAATTCATGAGTAAAATGTATTCTAACCTAATTATGGCCATCCTGTTAACACGCAAGTAAATTTAGAAAAAAGTACATGACGACTATCTGTCGCCATTTGATTATAAATGTAGCTTAAATTGGTACAGCAAGGAGTGCCAGATATGTTACTGCCATTATAACAATGTTTATTTATCGAAACAAATTGTTTTAATGTCTATGCCTAAAGAAGATTTATCGGCGTTTTTTTTTCTCTTTCTGCTTGCTTCTTTTAAATATCTTTACGAACTCTTTTATTTCCTGCTAGCTTTTTTTTTAAATATCCTTACGAACACCTTTAGCTCATTCATATTACATTCAGTGCCTGCTGTTGCTGTATTAAGATTCGATACTGTATAAGATATTTTGTAACGAGTTCTTACTTTCTTACTTAGAAGAGGAGTCGTGAAAATATTTTTTTCAGCTTATCAATTGCAACAAAATGTTTTTGTCAAACTAAAACAAGATGCAATAGTCTAGGCTTCTTTTAGATATAGCATAATTTGGCATTTGGCAAGATAGTTTCAGAAGCTGGTAACTTCTAAACAGGGATCAAATGACAGGTTTAAATTTGTCTCGTTATACAAATCAATAGATTGAAACAATTTTGTCTAGTAAGAACATTAAGCATATACAATTTTGTTCATTTTATAACAAAACTTTCTAAATTAAAAATCTTCCAAAGGATCGTTAAGTATGTTGTTAAGTTTGTCTAGACCTTTAGGAAAATCTTCGTTTCTTTGTAAACTGGATCCTGTCAGTAATCAATACACTTGTTTGTGCCTAAGGCATTTCCCAAAGGATAACACAAGTAGAACAAACGCCTTTGAGTAGAAAAAATAACATGAAGAAATTAATCAGATGAGAGTTTTTGAAAAAATAAAGGAAATGTATTTTCCCTAATGTTGGTCGCAGAACGTTAACATATTGTACATATTGCGAAACTCCTTTAAAAGAATCATAAAGATTGTCGACAGTTTTAAATAATCAGTGACTTAAAGTTGTAAGATGCATTTTGAACTTAACTCAACTCAGACCCGTTCGGTTTCTTTGTTGTTGTTGTTGTTGTTGTTGTTTGAAACAATGCATGAGACATCAAGGTAAGATTTAACACTTCAAAATTTATTTCAATTACACTTGAACAACGCTTACAAATGCAGTGTGATTACGTAAGAACTATAATTCAAACATTCTCCTAAAAACCACAGTTAATCTGACAAAAGCTACACAGTTATGTCCCTTAATTTTTGAAAGCTTTTTAGAAAATATTATCTCCTGTATACAGATATAAAACTAGAATAGGATTTCAGAAACATAGACAAGATTTGATAATTGAGATTGTTTTTTTAACTGGGTAAATAATATCACAGAATGTTAATCATTCATCGAAATGCATTGTGTAATCTTCCTTATGCGTCTGATCTTTATTTCAGTCAGTCAGCAACAAAACAAAACCCTTGATGCAAAAACATTTCCATTTTAAGTAGAGCTTTTAGCGAACTATGACAATAGATTTTTTAACAAAGTTTTCAGTGTTCAAAGACTGGTTCCGTATTTCCCCATAGGCCTTCTGAAACGCTGTATGATTGTGCTGAGAGCCAGGTCTTTTAAAAGTGCTTCTTTTTCAACAGGAGGCTGTTTTCTTTACAAGTCGTTGAATTATTGTATTTTGAACGTCCCAAAGGCTGTTATAAGAAGAGAGAATGCCTTTGAAGAGCAAAAACATGGATTGACAGATGGTAATGGGATATTCTTTGAACAAATTACGAAGACAATATACCTTTTATAGCGGTTTTATGGCTGAAAACTTAGCCACTTGTATCTTTAAGCAAACTGGTGAATCAATGTATCTGCTTGCATCCGAGCAAGCATTTCCAAAGGTTTTCAGACCTAACAGATACCGCCTTTACTCAACAAACAGTACGAATGTCCAAATGATAAGAGTAGAGGTTTTGTACAGGAAGAAAACGAAATAGTACATATATGTTATTGTTCTAATACAAGAAAGTGCAAGGGACCTCAGAGCAAGATACTTTATAACCACTTACAGTAAATGAAACAGATTAGTACTTAAGACGTTAATCTGTTACAGCATGTTATGCAAGAACAACAGTCTTAAGCCTTTAGATAAAACGAATATAAGCCGACATAGGTCATACAGTAATGCATTACCTATTGATAATGTTAAGTAAGGCCTATTATATTCTAGAAAAATGAAACTAGGATGGAAAACACAAAACAAATGAATACCTATATACTCTTACAAAAGGATTCTAAGAGATAAACCCCTTCAGCCTAGTTTTAATATTCTGATCCGGCGTGAATAATCCTGTATATGTCATAAACAGGCATTATCTATTAATGTTTTTTATGGTTTATTATTTAGTTTGATCTTTCGGCCAGATGCATAACTTCTTTTGTTTGATGTCGAACATTTTGAAGATTCAAAAGAAGCTAGGAATTAAGAAAAAAATAACAGGATTTGTTGGGAATGTCTTTGTTGTGTATTCTTAAAATCTGACAGATTCGTCGTGGATGCGCTTGGAAACTAGTTTATACCTGAATGTTCTTCTATGGCCCGTTCGCTGTTTTTTCATTTAATGTCACTGAATGAATAAATTACACTTCAGACGCGCGTTTTATTTATTTGTATTTGATGTATTGCTAATCTGAAAAAAGAAAACAACACAATGAAAAGACACATACACTTAAAAACAAGCATTATTTTTGTAACACCAGCCTATCCCTGGAGTAGTTACAGCGATTTCTTTTATTGAAAACTAATGAACGAGTTTAAATACATTTAAATGATTTATGACCGATGATTAACAAGTTAATCAATCATTAACGCGACTGATTAAATTAGTTCACGCTAAATCACTTGGATCACGACACCTTATGAAATATGCAGTAGTTCCCATGAAAAACAGATGAATTTCCCCGGCATAAATCTTGGTTTTACAAAACAATTAAACTCAAATTACTGCTTTGATAGCGTGATTAAGTATTTACTACTGCATCTCTGCAGGACGTCTCTCCCTTATACCAGATGACTGTACATGCATGTCACAGCAAGCTAAACTGAAAGACTTTAAAAAGGAGTTCGAAAAAATCTTTCATTCGTAAGTTGCCTTTAATTTCCTGTTATTTCATTTTTTAAAGCCAATTTTTGTTATTGTATTGTTTCGTTACTACAGCCAATACAACCACAACTACACTTCTGTTACTACCATTTCACTACTGTTACGTCTACAACAACTGCTACTACTACTACTACTTCTTTCACCAGGTCTACTTCTACCACAACAACTACTTCTGTTACTACCACCACCACCACTACTACTTTTACTACATCAACAAAAACTAAGACAACTGCCACCACCACTACTACTGTCGCTATAATCATACTGCAACCACCACTACTAACAACAACTGCTGCAACCAATTGTTTTAAACACAACTACTACTGCTGCTCCTAGATATACAACCATTGCTACAACTGCAACCACCAATACTGCTACAAATACATAGAGGATGAGTTTTTCAGTGTGTGATCGAACTACGCACTCGTGAAAATATTGAAAATCTGATGGTCACGAGTGAAATAAATTTAGATCACACACTGAAAAATATCAAATATTCTATTTATTTCATGCTTTTCAGTGTTATTTCGGAAAAAAAGGTAAAACAGTGATAACATGAACATCTTATCCACCTGTGGTGCACCCCAATATTTACTATGTCTGCACGTGCGAGACGCTATTCAAAGTAGTTCCAAGAAATTCGATAAAAATAATGAAAGTATGGGCTTTCAGTGTTTATTTCTTCACTCATAAGCACAAAAATAACATTTTAACAAAACATTTTTAATATTTATTCAATCTAACGAAATATTACAGAAACTGCAATGAAATATATTCCTCCGCGTTGGACATGACGCAAAATTGAAACGTCCGCCATATTGTTTACACTTTCTTTAACAATAAAATCGCGTTCAGGTCCACTAAGCTCTTTAAAAGATAACTGATCAAAATAAAAAAACTGTTTTCATATTCATCTGGATTTAATTAAGTGTTTTATTAAAAATTCAATCACTGTCATCTGATTCTATCATGTGGATACGTTTATATGCCGGTCGAACTGTGTTTCTTTGCAGTTGGGGTGTAGTGAGGGGAAAAAAGTAGTCCGGCATAGTGAAAATTATATTATGTAAATTTCACTTGTGGTTTTTCAGAATATAATCATCTGATATTTTACAATAAAACACTGGAAAGTATAAAATACTTTAACTACCACGACGTCAGCCTCAATTTCTTATACTGCTGCTTCTACAAATGAAACCACTACTACTTTTACTACAACAAGTATTACTACTTCTACCACGATCACTTCTAGCATTTAAACTAATACTTCTACTTCTACAACAATGACTACAACAACAACTACTTTTACTTCTTACTTTGACACTTCTTATTTTCCTATAGCCACTACTTTAGCTACAGCCGATACAACTTCAGCCACTCCTACTACTAAACACTGACTACATTTGTTATTTCACTGTATTGTCAAAAGCATAATTTGATTAGCATTATTGTTATCGTTATATTACAAAACATGTATTTTGTATATTAGGTATTATATGTACTGAGTCCAATTACTCGATCCTGCGTTCATTTGAATATATTTAACTGTATTTTCGTTATAATAGCAAAAAGGAGAAAGGTTGTCCAGGTTGGGACCAACAGAGTTCAAGTACAATGTATATCAATTTATTGCGTATTATTGTCTTAAGTAATCTATAGGTCAAATTAACTGCCTATTAGCAGTATGTACTAGCTTGTACAGGGAGACAACTTGAATTAATTGAAGCGCAGAGTCATTGAAAAGTTAAACTTGTCATACGAAGAGATTCAGGACATGTCATTTAGAACACGTGATTTGAAAACTATGAGACAACAACAAACAACATTAGTTATATCTGAATTAAAGGACTTTGTTGTAACCTATAGTCAGACTGAAACAACTCCAAGTCCCGTACGTAATATAACAGTCCAATTGTTTCAGTACCTTAGCCAGTAGCTGTAACAGAAAAGCATTATACTGAAAAAATATGTAGAAAAACGCTAGCACATCTACATATCTTTCGGTCAGTTCAATCAGCTTAGTCCATTATCTCTGGTCAATTTGTAGATATAAAACTATGGCTTGGATAAAACTGGGAATTGATTATCACTGGTATTCTCTGAAGTTCTGTTAAAGGAATTGTTCGCGACCATAATATAACGTATTGCCGTTGGCGTCCCACAAAAACAACCTAATGGTAGTTGATTAAATAAGCGTTTCACGCAGAGTCTTATAAAATATTAAACATTATTTTCGACACTTTGGGAGAGTTCTTATTTCACATAGGAAAAACAACAGCCACATAAACATTACAGCCGACCTAATGTTTATCATTAATTTGACCACAAAACAATTTAACGTTCAATGTCAATTGAATTCATGTGAAATACTTCAAAGGAGCGGACTTTATACAGACAAAAAAGTAGTGTTTATACTTTGAAATGGACATTGTTTTGTCAATCCTATTGCTATGCCGTTGATAATTGATGATATACTGTCACTTCGTAAAAGCATGAGCGAAAATACCAATAACTCTAAATTCATTAGAAATATCAAAACGTACACGTATGAAACACACTCCTTCATGACAAAATGGAACTAAAGTAAATAAATCAAATGTTCCCTAAGCTACCCAAGACCCATTCATTATCACTCATTGTCCAAGCAGTCTGGTGCACCAAGTTTTACACGACAGGTTCATAATGGATATGGTCTATAGTTCATGGCCGCATTTTTCAAACTCCTTGAAACACAGGCAAAACCTAAGTACGTTCCGGTCTACACCAATTTTGCATCTGTTCATAGATACTGTTACCATGCAACTTTCAACCGCTTAGATTCCAAATCTTTAGTCCCTTTTAAGAAAGAAGGTTGGACCCTTTTATAAATCGGCTTCGGTGACAGGGTAGTAACTGTTTTACAACATGGCGGAAAAGAGCAAAGATTAAACGTGTCGCGTCTGATGAATTTCTTACGTAATCATAATATGTATGTCTTGGGGCAACAACAACAACAAAAAGGGGAAAAACGAGGAAGAGAAATATACAAAAAGAAACGTGTTACTCCGCTTGATGAAAATGAAACAACAACCCTAAATGATGTTCATTGTCCCATCAATTTTACTGAGAAAATTTTCTTTCTAAACTGCGGTCGATTATGGATTGGCATGGTCATTTCGAAATTCACTTTTTCAAACAAATTCTGTTCCATAACTTGATTTTTCCAAGAAGACTTTGTGATAACTTCGAATATTTTTTCTTAAAGAGAGTTAACTAATTTAAACATTGATGTAGGCTTAGCTAAACATACCTGCTGTATCACGAATTCTTCGAAATTCCTTGCAGTTTATTTATTATATACGCACCAACGGAAATAATCGTTAGGTCACACAATCTAATGCCAACTAGTGATGTTGTCATTGCTTTCTCTCATCTGTATTGCATATTTGTAACACATTGAT
This sequence comes from Cyclina sinensis, assembly GCA_012932295.1. Lineage (NCBI taxonomy): Eukaryota > Metazoa > Mollusca > Bivalvia > Venerida > Veneridae > Cyclina > Cyclina sinensis. Next base: position 34,818,521 of record JAAONU010000002.1, read on the forward strand.
TACAATAATCAACCATTCTCTATCGATATTCTGGCTTACCTTTGGCGAAAAATATGGTGACAAGGGCCGTATTATTGTTTCACTTTAACTGTGTCTGGTTCGACTTAAGTCTGGTTGCTTTTCGCACTGAAGGTGTAAGAAGCACACAGAGGTTTTCCGAATATCAACTATGGCTTGACCACATTGATAGGGTCGCCATTCGGAATACTTCTATATTTGTTTTTCTTTTTCTGGCTGAAGAGTGACCAGACTAAAAACGAACCCGTCGGCTAATAGTTTCTAAAGTGGCCACACATTTCTCTTAAAGTCAGTCTGAGTTTGAATGTTCTTTCTAATAGCAACGCTACGTAAACTTATTGCCGTTGTCCTGACTGCAAGTTTTGAGAAGTTGACGGGCTCTAGCTGGCTTTAAACAGATTTACTTACTGTTTTTGTTCAATGTATTTAACTGTTACTAATTTCAACACTTTAATGGTCATTTGCACAGTACATGTTGTATCTTGCGTTGTATGGCTTTGTTTTTCCAACAGTTAGCAGTCAATAAATGTAAAAATATGCTGCCAAAATATCTCTGTATCATTTAAAATCATGCATATTGTAAGGGAATGCCTCCCTTACAGGATTATTATTTTAGTCAATAAGATGTATTTTTGTATTCATAGTTAAATTGTTTGAGTTAAACTTTGACATACCTATGACATGTATTACAACAATAATTCCATTCTTGAATTTCTAGAATTGAACTTTAAAATTCCAGTTTTCTCTCTTAATATTGTAGCACAATGTGTGTATGAAGATGTTTTTATCAGTCAATGACCTAGAAATGCATTGTCTCTGTTGAAATGTAGTGTTTATCTACTAGGGCTCCTTTCTGGACAATTGAAAGGTTTACATGTTTAATACTGAGGAATTTCATTCATAAAAATGTGGGTCAAGAAGACAAGGACTACTTTTTCTATTGTTGGAGTGGCTGGCTTTTCATGAGTTTAATGTCATTTTACTTGAAATTTCGCAGAAATGTTCTTTGTAAAAATTAAATGAAGAGCCACGATTGAGCCACGAACGATAGGCTGTAATTCATTATTTGTTGTGTTATATTTTTGTGCTCTGTATAGAAATAGTAAGTATTTTTGTCTTGTATTCCTACACTTGGCTAAAATGCACGTGGCTCTTCAAGAATACAGACGCAATAGGTCATTTTCTTTGTTGTATTATGTAGTATTTCAAAATTTATTAGAGAGCCGCGATTGAGCCACGCGCGGGATGACTGTTTTAATTGTCAATTTTTGATTTTTGTCAGGGGCTCATCACATAGGTGATGAAATGCCAGTCCTTTCATTGGCTGAGGCTGTCACATGGTATACCCAGGAAAAGTATATAAGTAAGAGAAGCAGGCAGCCTCAGCATCTTCTCAATCTTCTTCAAAAATCATATCAAAGCTTAAACATCTTCTTTCTTATATTAAAAACAGTGCAATACTGGACATTATTGAGAGCAAGGTACTTTATTTATACACTTTTCTGCTCTGTTTAAGAATGATTTTGTTCAACAATAATTTTGTGAATTATTAAACTTTAACAAGAACTTTAAAGATGATAAATTACCATATGATTAACAATCAGAGATGTTATATTGGACTTAGAATAAATAACTTAAATAAAATGTGATAATTAAGCACTGATATAGAAGATCCCGTTACATAGACTGAGTCTCACACTGGAATTATAAGCTTTTGATTTTCGATCTTCGCTGTATTAAAGCTGATAATCAACAATCGCTTTGTTGTTTGTATGGAGTACAAGGGTTGCCATGATTTACCAGTTTGTATGTGCTATCAAGAAGGGTTGGTAGCATATGCATACTGGTTATTCTTCCCATGATGCCCCAGCCCCTATGAGGTTAACGAGGTGCGGTAGCCATTACACATGGCCGACAAACGGTTAGACTTGGGTGCACGTCTCATTACCATAAGGGCCTTAGACACCGCCATCCTTGACTATAAGGCATTCCTCGATAGATGTGTATACCGATGCGAGGTACCTTACAACTTTGGTGTCAGAAGTGGGATGTCCATTGATTTACTAACAGGGCATCAGCATACGAACCATGCAAGTGGGACGGTAGAAGGAAGATGGTTACTCAGATGTGGTGGCTCGGGGATCAAACTCATGGAGTTCAGGCTTAGGGTACAGTGGAAGTCCTATGTAATGGTATATGTACATATACTCTGCTTAAGAGACTCAAAGCAGACATGTTTATTAGCTCATATCTATTTATTCAAGGTACAACAGATTAGATCAATTATAATGGGAGACTCAGACAGTGAAGTCCAGTTTAACTTCCAGGGGGAAGACATACTTGGTGAAACCCAGGAGTTCTTTACTGAAAGCGTTGATGAAGATTATCCAAAATCTTCTCAGATGCCAGATTACAGAGGTCGAAGCAAGTCGAAGGGTCAGCAATCAAAAGATGTTTCTCCATCAAGAAGTCCAACTGAGCGTGGAGTAATCGGTGATGGTTCAGGTGATAGGTTGAGGTCTAGGGATACTGGCTTAAGTGGACGTGAGCATAGTCATGATGCAGATCACAGAAGTCCAAAGGATCGAGGGAACCTGATCGGTACTGGGCACAGAGATATCGGGGAAGACCATGGAGGGTTTCGAGATGCTAGGCGTTCAGTGGACAAGAGACCTGGATATTTCGGTGATGTCCAAAAGCAGCATGGAGATGAGCATGTGCTGGCTCCTGAAGGCAGGCGGTATGGTCAGTATGACTCTGATGAGAGTGGTGGTGGATTTGGCAGGCGACCTAATTACTTTGGCTTCCGAGGAAGACATGAGAGAGAGATAAGAATTTCAGGTGATGACAGAGAGCCAGGTGGCTGTGGAAGGGTTGGTGCTTCTCGCTCGAGTATTCCTGCGATACGCCCAGAGATATACGATGGCAGCGGGGACTGGGAGTCTTACTTCTCTCACTTTTCGAATTGTGCAGATCTAGGCAGATGGTCTGAAGAAGAGAAGGCTCTTACACTCGCTTCACGACTACAGGGACCTGCCCGTACCTTCTACTTAGGTCTGGAACAACGTGACCGAATAATATTTCGAAGGCTAGTCGGCAAATTATCTGATCGATTCGGTAGCAAGAAGCAGCAGACAAAGTACATAGCAAGGCTTGAGGCAAGAAGGCGGGGCAATGATGAGATGTTGGCTTCCTTTGGTGATGACCTTCGCATTATGGCACAGCGTGCATACCCAGACCTTGACAGTGCAGCCCAGGAGTCCCTTGCTCTTCACCAGTTTTACAAAGGTGTAAGTCCTGAGATGAGATGTCGTTGCTTGGACAGGGAGTGCAGAACTGTACAAGAGGCAGTAGATGTCGTGGAGAGATATGAGCTCGTACTTGGTCGAGATGACAGAAAGCGTTCCAACATCAGAATGATTAAGGGAGATGTAACAGAATCAAAGCCTGCTGTACAGGAAAAGCCCAAGCTCACTCTAGAGGAGCAGATGGCAGTCATAATAACCAGACTAGAGAAGATTGAAACTATGGCAAAACAGGGTTACAACAAAAGAAGTATCAATAATGACAAAATAAGGGGAAGGTACACTGGTTGTTACATTTGCAAGTCAATGGAACATTATGCAAGCAGCTGTCCTGAGAAGCAAACTAAAACTAAGGCAACGAAGTCGGAAAACTCGCGTCCACTAGCTTAGGTGGCCAGGGGCTAGTGGAGGAAGAATGGCCAGTTGATGAGACATCACAAACAGCCAACTTATTAGAAGAGCTAGCGAACATTGATACATCAGACAATGGGTTATATACTAAGAGTGTCCTTTTTGGCCAAGAAGTTATTTTGCTGATAGACAGTGGATCATCTACAACGTTATTGTCTAAGAGGGTTTTTGACAGGATTGAACCAAGCTTAAGACCGGAATTAATAGCAACAAAACACAGGTTACAAGGGGCAAACGGCAAAGACATTATGGTTCTTGGCAGAGTAAGAACAACACTGATGCTAGGGAAAGGCTGTTTTGATGTGGAAGCAATAGTGTGCGATATCATACCAGATGGGATACTTGGGCAGGATTTCCTTCTTCAACATGCTTCAAAGATAGACTATGATGAAACCACCATATACACTGATAGAGCAAACATCAGTTGTTGGATTGGCAAGGAGATAAGTTGTAATGTAATGACAGTTGCCAAGGTTATCATTCCACCTATGACTCTTATACGTATTCCTGTTCGAATTGAGAATGTAGAGAACATGGAGGATTTGGGCTTATTCTGTGCATCACTTCCGCTCGTCCATAGCAAAGCAGCTGTAGGTGTAGAGGGTATAATCCAGCCTCGAGTTGACGGTTTGACTGTATGTATGATGAATACTAGTGAGGAAGAAGTCTTTATTCCATCAGAGGTGCCTATTGGTGTATGTGAGCCATACAAGGACAATTTTGACTGTGCTTCGTTCCACATAACATCTACAACCAAAGTAAATCAAGGTGATACTGAAATTCCTGAACATTTGATAGACATTTTTAATAGAAGTAAAACAGAACTCAGTGAGGAACAAGAAGCTAAGCTGCAAGCTTTGCTGATTAAGTATCAGAATGTCTTTGCAAAATCTTCAGAAGACTTAGGCCAGAATGACTCGATCAAACACGAGATAAACACTGGTAATGCTACACCTATTCGGCAGCCTCTTAGGCGACTTCCAATTGGAAAGAGAGAAGTAGAGCAGCAAGAAGTCCGAAAGATGCTGGAGAGAGGAGTAATTGAGCCTTCATCAAGCAGCTGGTCTTCACCGATAGTGTTAGTGACAAAGAAAGATGGGTCTGTCCGTTTCTGTGTAGACTACAGGCGTTTAAATGACGTAACAATCAAGGATGCATATCCGATACCTAGAATTGAAGATTGTCTAGATTCCTTAACCGGCTCAAAGTGGTTCAGTACCATGGACTTGAACTCAGGATTTTGGCAGGTGGCTCTTAGTCCTAAAGATAAACACAAAACGGCTTTCTCGACAAGCCTTGGGCTGTATCAGTTTACTGTCTTACCGTTTGGTCTTGCCAATTCGCCAGCTACTTTTGAGAGGCTGATGGAAAATACTTTGCGAGGTCTTAATTGGGAGGAATGTTTGGTCTATATGGACGACATAATTGTGCCCTCAGTAGACTTCAGGCAAGGACTTGATAGACTCGAACACGTTCTTCAGCGTCTTGAAAGTGCAAATCTAAAGTTGAAACCATCAAAGAGCATTTTCTTTAAGAAAAGTGTGAAGGTTCTGGGTCACGTAGTCTCAGAGGAAGGTGTTACAACAGACCCTGAGAAAATAGCAGCAGTGTCACAATGGGCAACGCCAAGGACAAAGAAACAGCTTCGAAGTTTCCTGGGGCTCTGTTCATACTATCGTCGTTTTGTTGCGAACTTTGCTTCAATAGCCAAGCCACTGCACAAGCTATGTGAAAAGGCACAGAAGTTTATATGGACAGATGAAGCTCAGTTGGCTTTTGAGAAGTTAAAGAAAGCTTTGACTACAACACCTGTTTTGGCATATCCAAAGCTAGGTCAGCCTTTCATTTTAGACACAGACTCGAGTGAATTTGCGACAGGTGCTGTCTTGTCACAGGAATTTGATGGCTCAGAGAGGGTGATCGCTTACATGAGTAAGAGTTTGAACAAACATGAGAGATCATACTGCGTTACAAGAAAGGAATTACTGGCTGTCATTGTGGCTCTTAGAAAATTTCATACATACCTGTATGGACAGAAAGTTTTTATTAGAACTGATAATTCTGCAGTCAGCTGGATGCGAAATTTAAAATTACCCACAGGTCAGATGGCACGTTGGATACAAGAGCTGAATACACATGACTTTGAGATAGTCCATCGAAAGGGCAGGAAACACTCTAACGCAGATGCGCTTTCACGAGTGCCTTGCAAAGTTTGTAGGAAATATGCAGCAGATCCAGCAGTCATACCTGAACTTGAAGCCCTAGAAGAGTGCCAGCATGCTAATGATGACAGTGCCACAGTAAGAGCTGTTACACGTTCACAGACAAAAATGAAGCATATTCCAGAGCTTCTTTCCGGCTGGGATAAGGATGATATACGCAAGAATCAATTAAGTGATGAAAGCATTGGTCCAGTTATCAACCTTACAGACAGAAACTTACCCAGACCAGAGCAAAAAGAAGTTTCTATTTTATCACCAGAAACAAAGATCATTCTAAGGCAGTGGGACAGACTTGTCATGCAAGCTGGCATGCTTTACCGGCTATGGTATGAAGATGGTACAGATAAACTACAGCTTATAGTTCCAAGAAAGAATAGACAAGAACTTATGTCACTGAATCATGACATACCAACAGCTGCTCATTTAGGATGGAAAGCTACTCTTTCTCGTATCCAGAAAGACTACTACTGGCCTGGAATGAAGACAGACATACAGAGGTTCTGTAGACAGTGTGACAGTTGTTGTGCAAGAAAGCCAAGTAAGACTTCAAACAAAGCACCACTAGGAAGCAGAATAGTTGGTGGTCCTATGGAGAAGGTGTGCATGGATATCCTTGGTCCATTAGCAACATCTGACAAGGGAAACAAGTATGTTTTGGTAATCTGTGATGAATTCACAAAATGGACAGAAGCCTATGCACTTCCTAACCAAGAGGCGGTCACGATAGCCAGAGTATTTGTTGATGAATTTATATGCAGATTCGGTGCCCCTCTTCAAGTTCATAGTGACCAAGGCCGAAATTTCGAGTCACGCCTTTTCAAGCAAGTTTGTAAGCTTTTCTCCATATACAAAACTCGTACAACAAGTTTTAGACCCCAAGCTAATGGAACAGTAGAAAGGTTCAACCGCACTTTACTGAACATGCTGTCAATGTATTGTAACAAAAACCAGAGGTCATGGGATGTCTATCTTCCACAAGTGATGATGGCTTACAGATCAACAGAACATTCTACTACCAAATTCTCTCCGAACCAGATGATATTTGGGCACAACATTCTGGTCCCTAGCAAGGCTGTCATTGGTCAACCAGATGAGGACCCTGTAGACATGGATGTTGATGAGTATGTAGCTGACTTACAGGAGAAGCTCTCTGAGATTCATACAACGGCAAGACAAAATCTTAAGAAGCAGGCTGTGTACAGAAAGAAGTACTATGATGTAAGGGCAAAACATAGATGTCTAGAAATGGGGCAGCCAGTCTGGATGCATGATCCAACAAGAAGGATTGGTGTGTGTAGTAAACTGAGCAATCGTTGGAATGGGCCGTACCTTGTAGAGAAGAAGTTGGATGATCTAACCTTCCTGATTCGCACTTCACCAAGTAAACCACCGAAAGCTGTTCACATTGATCGTCTACTACCCTATCGTGGTGAAAACTTGCCAAGGTGGATGGAACGATTCAGGCAGACGCCTGATGTATAAGCAGTAAACAGTTCTTTTTCTGTATGTAAATATTATGTTGTTTTGCCATTAATGCTAGTGAATTTCTTGCATCAACCTGAGTTTATGGTTGAACTGATCCGTGAGTGTACCAGAGATACCTTGGAGCAGCACGTTGTTGAACAAGCCTAGGGGATTGTTCAGAGGGAAGACAAAGTGGGGTCTTCTGTGTAGGAACCTTAGGGGGTTTCTGTTTAGTAAGACCAGAGGGGTCTTGGATTAAGAAGGCTACAGGAGTCTTCATTATGTTGGGCCTAGGGGTCCCAGTTTTCAAGCACAGAAGGTCTTGTGTTTAAGTCTCAAAAAGCAGTTTAGTGAACAGAAGCTGTTCGTCCCACTGTGATTGTGCGGTGCTCAATCGTGGCAACTCTTCGGCCGGGGGTTTACACATACTAGGTATCAATGGGTCAGGCGGTATTTTTCAACTTCAAGGTGGGGTGGATGCTAGATTTTCATTATCGACCATTTTTCTGATGTGCACTAAACCATGTTACTGTTTGCGGCAAATCCAACTGCAGAGAACCTCAGTTTATGTAATGGAATAAAACTGATGTTTCCTTCGTCTTGTTGTCTTCAAAATGATATATTTTCAGATGTCATTCAGATGCTGGTCATGTGATGCAGGGTTTGATACAATGAGTGACAGAAGAAATCACTACATGAACAAGCCTCACCAGTACTTACAGGTTTATTGTCCATGGTGCGCTGGCGGTAGGACGTTTAGGAGGCCTGCTGACCTGAGAACACATCTTGCCAAGTATCATAAACGTGAGGTGGGGAGTCAGAATGCTGGTTTTCCAACTGATGAAGAGTGCTTCTTTCTTTCAATTGGGCCAAGGGCGTACTGTCAAAGCGTGAGAAAGCTTCCAGCAGAAAATGCAATAACTTCCTATCTGAGGAATGCAGTGATTAAAAATCCCGGTACGAAATCTATAGAGGCCTGGAAGTGCGGTTGGGAGAGATATGGTCCAAAGAGTTCATCTAAAACCCCATATTCACCAACTAAGCCAGATTTAATGGAAACTTTAGATGTACAACTTGGTATGGGGACAGCCACTTTCACGAAATTGGATGAAAGCCAGGGCACCTTCTATCGCATAACAGTATCTGCTTCATCTCCAAAGTCAAGAGACAGAGTTGTACGTATGATGGGGTGTGTCAAACCCCAGGCCATTTCCTTACCAACTAGGTGGGTTTCATCTTCACTGAAAGCGGGAGCGATAGCCAAAGCAGCCAGGCTGACGGCTTTCAACATAGCACAGGTGGAGGAGAGCAGATGGGAACCAGAACCACCACAGAAAAAGAAAAGATCAGAGTCCCCAGCCATAGATTCTCAAACAAGTAGTTACAGTCCAGATAAAGAAAGAGAGTCCTTTTCTCCTGCGCTAACAAAAACTCCATTAACACCAATTCCTTTTCCTGAAAATGAACCAACTGTAGATGAACCACAGACGATACCATTTTGCTGGTCAAACAATAAATCCCCAGAAAAGAAGGCACAGGATAAGACAGACAACAACAATCTAGTCGCAGATGTAACAAGTCAACTAACTCCATCAAGCACTTTCAAACTGTCTGCTGGGTTACCATCTTCTGCGCAACTCATTCTTACATCCACAGCAGTCACCTTAGTTCCCACAATGAGTACCATTTCTACAGCAACAAGACCAACATCGCTGTGTAACCAAGTTAAACCCACAGCATCAGATAGTGGCAGTCCATCGTCTTCAATAAGTAGGGTGTCCAAGAAATCAAAAGCTGTCTCTGATAATGAAACAATAGGTCAATGTTCAAGCGATAGTCCCTTTGATATAGATGCAGAGGTGTCTTCTGTAGCTGAGCAGTTACTAAGGACAGGTGGTATGCCCCTGTTTCCACCTGCAAGGCGTGACTGGGAGAAAGCGGAAGCAACCTTATCACCAGTTTCAGGAGTGTTTAGTGTCTGGCCTCCCACTAACTGGAAGACCATGGATCCAGACACTCGCCTTTTGGTATGGGAGACCGCATCAACAGCACTGGCGTTGAAGTGTGGATTTCCCCTTAATCGTCAGTACATCATGGATGCATTCCAATTCCTCGCGTTACCTGGGAGCAAGGATCACAATACATCAACAACAGAAGCACGGTTGAGGCACACGAATTTCACCATCTTGAGAAAAATGGTGCAAGGAAAACCAATAGTGGAATCTAAAGAATTACTGAAAATGTTTGAATCCTCTGCTAGGGAAAGTATCTCAACAAAACCAGGTCCATACACAGATCTCTTAGAACAAATCAAGAACATTCCATTAAGAATAGATTAGAAACATTAGTCTGATACATTTTCTTTTAAATACATAAGTCTTCTCAAGGCAAAGTTTAATAGCAAGTTTATTTACCTTCATATGAGGACTCCTGTAATAGCTGACATTCATCTGGATAATATTTGGTTTTGTATATGATTAGTATTTCTGTATTTGATGTGTTAGTCGCATAGGACAGATAGTCATTGTATTTTATTCATATATCAAGTATGTAACCTTTTATATAAAGTTATGTTTGTTCCTTTGATTGTATCAAGACAGTTGCATTATGGCGCAAATACAGGAGTATTTGGTTCTTTGAGGTGGGGAGAGTGTAAGGGAATGCCTCCCTTACAGGATTATTATTTTAGTCAATAAGATGTATTTTTGTATTCATAGTTAAATTGTTTGAGTTAAACTTTGACATACCTATGACATGTATTACAACAATAATTCCATTCTTGAATTTCTAGAATTGAACTTTAAAATTCCAGTTTTCTCTCTTAATATTGTAGCACAATGTGTGTATGAAGATGTTTTTATCAGTCAATGACCTAGAAATGCATTGTCTCTGTTGAAATGTAGTGTTTATCTACTAGGGCTCCTTTCTGGACAATTGAAAGGTTTACATGTTTAATACTGAGGAATTTCATTCATAAAAATGTGGGTCAAGAAGACAAGGACTACTTTTTCTATTGTTGGAGTGGCTGGCTTTTCATGAGTTTAATGTCATTTTACTTGAAATTTCGCAGAAATGTTCTTTGTAAAAATTAAATGAAGAGCCACGATTGAGCCACGAACGATAGGCTGTAATTCATTATTTGTTGTGTTATATTTTTGTGCTCTGTATAGAAATAGTAAGTATTTTTGTCTTGTATTCCTACACTTGGCTAAAATGCACGTGGCTCTTCAAGAATACAGACGCAATAGGTCATTTTCTTTGTTGTATTATGTAGTATTTCAAAATTTATTAGAGAGCCGCGATTGAGCCACGCGCGGGATGACTGTTTTAATTGTCAATTTTTGATTTTTGTCAGGGGCTCATCACATAGGTGATGAAATGCCAGTCCTTTCATTGGCTGAGGCTGTCACATGGTATACCCAGGAAAAGTATATAAGTAAGAGAAGCAGGCAGCCTCAGCATCTTCTCAATCTTCTTCAAAAATCATATCAAAGCTTAAACATCTTCTTTCTTATATTAAAAACAGTGCAATACTGGACATTATTGAGAGCAAGGTACTTTATTTATACACTTTTCTGCTCTGTTTAAGAATGATTTTGTTCAACAATAATTTTGTGAATTATTAAACTTTAACAAGAACTTTAAAGATGATAAATTACCATATGATTAACAATCAGAGATGTTATATTGGACTTAGAATAAATAACTTAAATAAAATGTGATAATTAAGCACTGATATAGAAGATCCCGTTACATAGACTGAGTCTCACACTGGAATTATAAGCTTTTGATTTTCGATCTTCGCTGTATTAAAGCTGATAATCAACAATCGCTTTGTTGTTTGTATGGAGTACAAGGGTTGCCATGATTTACCAGTTTGTATGTGCTATCAAGAAGGGTTGGTAGCATATGCATACTGGTTATTCTTCCCATGATGCCCCAGCCCCTATGAGGTTAACGAGGTGCGGTAGCCATTACACATGGCCGACAAACGGTTAGACTTGGGTGCACGTCTCATTACCATAAGGGCCTTAGACACCGCCATCCTTGACTATAAGGCATTCCTCGATAGATGTGTATACCGATGCGAGGTACCTTACAATATTAAAACCACGCCTTCTCGTAAGAATATCTGATAAATAAATAATTTACAATGGCGCTTTAAAAGTAATTTTGACCAGCCTATGCCATATGATCAGTATTATACCCGATTGTATACAACACGTAATGACATACATGTGGGAAAAAATGGTGAACGTTAGTTATCTGGTCACTGCAGAAAGATATTCGTGTCCACGTCGAATCAAATTCTTATAAATAATTTCGGTGGTATCTCTTAAAAAAAAGCATAAATGCACTGGCTACCGTTATGGTGTCTTGATAAAAGTAAGTAATGGGGAAAAATACAAATGATTTTACCCTTATTAAAATTAAGTATAAATATAAGAATTCATGGCGCAATCATGTTTATTCGATTACAAGTTCACATCATATCTAATCGGCATTGTATTTACTTACGTGTATGAATGTACTGCTGACAGAAGATGCATTATCAACAACTTCTATGCGTATTGAAACCACATGCTTCAATTAACGGAACTGCACGTATTTGAAAATAAGCTATGCTGTAATCAGGAAACATTTTTTTCTGCAGCTGCTGTAAATGGAACAAAATTAAAGTGGTTGCATCAAATGCATGTGTTGTGTTAGACCTGCCAAAAATACATACAAACCTGCCAGAGAAAAACTTAGAAGAACGTACACAAGTGTGCCTGTACATGTAACATAATTAATGCCGTCCGTTAAAATAATTAGTATTAATAATTCGCTTATTTTGAGCACCTGCTTCAAGAGATATTCACTGGCATTTTTTTTCTAAAAGGCATTCTGTTACTCATGCAAATGACTCTACCTAGAACAAATGCTGAAAGTCTCTTAGACAATCTTTTGCCGCAACTGAAATGTGAAGAAAAATGTGCAGTTGTGAAATATGGTCAAAAGAATACATACAAAGCACACTGTGTTTGGCTTCATTGCCAAATTCTGATTTAGGAATTACGATATGAGAAAACAGCCGGATATAGGGAAGCATTAGTACTTGTTAGCCTGAAACAGAAGGAAAATCATAATTATTCGTCGTTGTATCGATGAATCGAAGACAGAAAAATGTAAACATTACTTTTTTGCATGTGTGGATTTTCCCAAAGGATAACATTTAATTTGAAAGATTGATGAAAAGATTATCGTCCAATCAGAACTCTCCCTTGAGCGAATGCAGCACACAACCTGAATATTTCCCCTGATTATACGGTATCAGGGTTAGTAAATTGCATTCTTCAAAAAAGCAAACAGATGTTTGATTTTTTTTACAAGAGCCTATGTTCCATTTTACTGTATCAAGTATCAAAACAGTTAATAGGAAAAAATAGGTTAAAAATGACTAAATTCGCTCATGTTGATAATACCACAGTAAATACTCCTGCTGTTACTACATTAATAAAATATTTTCATTATGATAACATAAGACATAAGAAAGTATTATTTATATCATTTATATATTTATTATATCAATTTTTAAATGACATTTCATCATCATTATTTTCGAGTTACCTCGTTGTCGCCTCAATTTTTTTTCATGATGAAAGTAAGTACTGTATTGATAATTTTTTTAGCAGACTGATTCCGCTGTTGATATATTCACTTATGTTTCCTAAAGCTAGATTTTGTTCTGCTGTTCGTTCTTTTTTTTGCAAGAGAATAGTTTATTTTCTTGATGATAGTAGAAATAATTTAAACATTAAATTCTCTTTTTTGTCGTGCCGTATTGTGGAAGCTTGCAATCAAGTAAACATCTCTGCTCCCTGGAGATCACCTTTGCGTAAATGTAACATTAATGCATCGTGATAGTTTTCTGCTGAATTTAAAGATAAATTTGTACTATTTTCTATAGTTCATTTGATGCTATTTGCGTATTAATCCGCAATAAATACCAACAAATACATTCACGTTCATAAGGTTACCCAGTGAATAAAATACCTAGTGAATTATCTATAAAATAGGGCTATAGATTTTGGCGCCAGAAAATGACATTTAGACGTAAGTGATGAAAGGCACGGTCGGCGCATGACGATCTTTTGATCTGTACCATTTATTCAGTGTTTATATTGCAAAAGGTTTTTTCATCGAAGACATTGAAAACATACACCATTGATTGACGGGTGCCAGTGTTACGATCGATCAGTTCGGATATCTTCTCATGTCATCGTAAATGTAGCGAAAAGAATTTCAAATGAAGCGTTATCAAGGCTATCCTGCCTTCTTTACGTCTTTTGTGACGTTATCATTTTTTTTTCTTGGAAACGTGTTAAAAATTAATATCTCAGCAATCTTTCTAATGATCAAAGGCATGAAGTACACAATAAATCTTTCGGTTAAACAGCAATCAACAGAATTATATTCATTTATAGACGGATAGAGATAGCATGCCTCTTAACCGAGAAGTGAAAAAAAATTCCCGAAAACTTTCACGAGATTGTTTGCTGTATGATTAAGAATTTCTATTAATTATAATAACACCTGGATAAATATGAATAAAACAGATCTAAGAGAAGTGCATAAATATTTGTATTCGCTCGGGAGTTTGGTTTGTAAAATTTTCTAGAAAATGTCTAAATATTGTTTTCCACAAAACCTTTTCAGTTGGCAATGTTCTATCTCAAGAAGTAGTTTTGTTCTTAACAGTGATAAGTTTTGTTATCTCATATAGATATTGAAGATATATTTTTTGTTAGACATTGATATAAGAACTACTTTTACTACTTTCAAATCCCATTCCATTTACAGGGAATGCTTATTTTTATGTTGAACAAAAAGATATCTTGGTTTTCAAGGTTTAAATATCATTTAAAACAGGGGTCAGGCGAAGGTTTATCAATTATGATTTGTTTATTTGGTCGTGCAAACGTTTTGCTTAAAACCTTCGTATTTGTTTATATAGGAAACTACTCTCTAAATACAACATGTTTACAATGTTCATTAGCAAGGGTAGAAACACAGTTCACGCTCCCAAATAATCTTGTTTTAAACTGTTAGCTGAAATGTTCTTTTGTATATCTATTACAATGATAAGGCATGCCTGACGATTTTCCAGCAGCTGTTGTACTAATATTTTATCACTTTACTTTCAGGTATAGACCGGCTGCATGTTGTTGGCCGTGTAACAGAGCAACGTCCTGTGAACCCTATTCGTGCTTCGGTAAGACCTTTTAAATGTTTGAAATCAATGCAGTCGATTAAACTTATTATGTAAACACCTATTTTATCAGTTCTCTACTGGGGTTGATCGTCCGTATGCCCAACCGTAGAGTCTTGTTGATGATTACTGAAAAAGTATGGAAGCTAGATAATTTATGAAAATTGTAATAAGATAATTGAAGGGTTTGTACAATCCATTAAGGGTGTATTTAGTGTTGAAGTTTAAATAAAGACACGTCAGGAAAGATTGCCCGCTGTGACTCGTAACTTTGTAACGTAATTGGACTAAAATATGGGGCAATCTATTTTTTATATGTGAAGTAATTTTTCAAATGCAGCATAATTACAGGCAGTCTGGCACACACCTCATTTAATGCAAGGAATTTGCAGCATGGCAATTTGCTCTTTGGCGACTAAAGTAATGAACCGTTAGTAAATCATTTCATCTTAATTCATCTGAGCCGGTACCATTAATGTTTTCAGCTGTTGTAAATCAAATAGTGCAATGTTACAATCAAATATAAATTTTCCTAGGTGCTAATTTCAAACAGTGTCGATAACATGAAGCCACTGCGAAAATTGTGTTTCTTTTACACAACGTTGATTTGAATTCATAGAATTTAGTTGTTAGATCAAGTGTTGAGATCTAATATTTTAACAAACTCTATGTTAAGAGAATTCAACTGATTTCTTTCTACTCCTGTTTTCAAATGCGTGTTTCTTTGTTATTTTTTCCTATTTAAGATATGGTGAACATATATCTCGATGTTCAGCTGTGCGTTTTTATTTAATCAAGATTAGACTGTTAAATAGAAAGCTTTAGAAATCGTTTTAGGTATCGTATGGGTCCGTGCGCCTATCTTTGTTCACAATATATGCAAAAATTGCTATAACTATCTAAGAAGAATGTCTATAAAAACATTATCTTGTATTATTGCAGACACACAATTTGTTTCAGAATCTCCTTATCTTCTCCAGTGATTCAAACAAAGGGTAAACAACCAATAAATAAAGATCATTGTACGTGCGTATTTGCAAATTTAGTAACATAAGCAAACAAATATGACCCTAGACTATGCCTGGTTCATTTTATATGTCATATTAATGTCTTCTGCCAATTATTTTATGGAGGTATCTGCCTGAACCTTTGGTTACAAATAATTCCGCATTATCACCATCTAAACACTACATTAAACAACCGAAAGATATGATTGCATTAAAAAAATATTATTCAGAACAGTCAAAACATAACTGTCAGTCATTTATTGGTTCAAGGCTAGCAATTCTTAAAAGCTCGTTTGGTTTGTGTGAAATTTTCTGTACTTTTCGTTTCTCATTCATTAGTCCAGATCGGTTTATTCGGCAGCCGAAGGTTTTCTCTTCTTTTTAATATACAACACAGCAAAACATTTTACTAAATTCAGAAAAAGAACGAGTAAAGTCAGTATTCCATGACCAATTATTTCTTTTCGATTTAATTTCAGAAAGCGTTTTCGAAATTTACTTAAATCTGTCTGTCTGCAGCGTTCGCGAAAGACACTTCAAAATCTAAAAACCTTTTACAGACAGAAAAAAACCAACTGATATTGGCAACAAAACAGTTAATTTGGCAGAAAGTAAATTCACCTAATGCGTTAAACAGTTGTTAATATATTTCCCATTTAGCTTTGATATATCGTCTAATTCTATTTTACAATGTTGCACATCTTATCTGACAGAGCAAAAGTTGATGAGTTATTATGTCTGCATTATGTGAATGCATGCGTCTGAAGATTATTTCAAACTGAGACCTTCGACTGGATTTATCATAGAGCGATTAAAATTTCTTTTTTTCTGGCGAAAATATTGAACATAAAATAAAATGTGCATGAAAGAAAAAATGACAAAATATGAACAAATCTTGCTCAGGACATTATTATTAGAATACTATTAATCTGTCACAAATGTCTAAGATTTCAGATATTGCGATTGTGCCATACAAATAGAAAGTTTTGATCTAAATAAATGAATTAATAAATATATGTCTGAGTCAGTAAAATATGTTAGTATATAAATAACACACATGAGCGAGGGTGATAGAGGATATTGACAACCCAAAAATTGTCAATATCCTCTATCACCCTCGCTCATGTGTGTTATTTATTTTATTATACCGAACCATACATGTTATCATGTTATATATACCTTAGGACTGTTTTCGTTTGGTAACGAGTCGAATCAAACTCAGCTAAACGCTTACAGTCAATATATTCATAAGCGCCTTCGACGTCATCAGACGCTTGAATTTTCTGCAGGGTGTGCCAAAAAATAATAACACCCGAAGGGTTTTTGAAAACAAAATGTTACCCTCTGAGCTGATGCAAAATGTATCATAAGTTTTAAAAGCCCGATCGCCTATGGGAATTTAGTATAGGCAGTTTACGTGAGGTATAATAATATAGATTGTTGCTGTTCATTTAGCCTAGTGAACATTTTCAGAATTTTAAAAACAGAAATATTCCTATGTGCGTCGCCAAGCTTTTTCGAGTACGTATATAATGGTTGTCTAACAACAAGCAAAAATAAAAGTAATGTAATTCAAATAACAATTACCGTTGACGTTGTGAAGGCAGTGCGGGTATGGTTGTGACAATTGCCAATCAATCACATCCAGACATCAGATTTCAATTTGACTTCCCCGCCCTTTCCATTTCAAGTATTCGATAATTCAGTTCAACATCCGTTACACCGTTGGTATGCAATGTATTCCTATTGTTTATTGCAGCTTCAGTCTATTTATGAAATCTATTAAATTCAGTTATAATGTAATTGTGCAGTGAGCGGATGTAAGACAAAAGTAAAATGTTGGGTTTACTCGCAGCTGGCATGTATGAATAATCTGGTAAACATAACAAAGCACTTGGCAACAAATTACGTTTCAGTTAACAAATCACTTTGATATTTGTTTCCAATGAGTTTCACTGTGTCAATTGCTTGAAATGTGCGCTAATTAGTTATTGCAGTTCTGAGATAAAACGTACAACGAAAATGAGAAAACATAATTAATTCTTATATTTTCGAATCAAAAATAATGTACAAACACGAAAGAAATATACGAGACGTTTCCAGTTGTGACAGTCCTACACGTCTCTTTGTATTATTTTAACATTAACTTTAACAGTAAATTTTGACGCCTTCCTGTCCACTTTATTGAAAGAACAGTATAAAAGACGCAAATGATCAGTTTATCTAGAGCTTACTTATTATGCAACATGTTGTTAAAAAAAGATAAATAAGGTATAACAAACAGAAACATTTTTTTGTAAAATCCTATGGCGTTCTGTGTTTGGATAGGCGGTCATGTTTGATACTTCATCAAGACATTACCGAATATATATATATATAAGTAATCGTTTTGCTTATTCCATTTTTGGATGAGATGTGTGTCTTGATTATCAATTTTAATTATACGTTTATAACGTTTTTTTATATACTAGACACTATTTAATCGCAAACTGGTAGTTAGTAGAACAAACGTATGCGTATCTGTAGAAATTTTCTATTACAATATTTCCTACGTAGTCTATAGCATTATTAAGCTAGCATTGATCCAGTATCATATATTCTCCTGATATATTGCAAAGTTGTGCATCATATTACGTTGTTGGATATTTTTTCTGTGGATATATGACGGTATAACGTGCAGATATTGCACTATTATTTCATGTGGGAATTTCGAAATTGAATATGCGCCCAGAGAGAACATATTGCCCTTTTTTCCGATTGTACGTGAAAAGAAAAGTTGTTCGAGAAAGTAAAAGCGCCTAATAAACATGATAGTGCGTCTGCATTTTATTCAAATACACAGATTTTTATTGAAAAATTCGTGCGGTTTCTGTTCGTTTGGGAATTTAGTTTAAATAAATTTACAAAAAAACTATTAATAAATAAAAAGAATAAAATAAAAAGAAAATAAAGAAAGAAATTAGATAATAATAATAATAATAATAATAATAATAATAATAATAATTCAATTTTGAAAGAGTTTTAGAACAGAGATGCTCATTTTTCAAAATCTTAATTGTGTTCCTAGTATTCCGTACTTAACACAACAATTCCTGTTCATCAGTTAAGGCAGCCATTAAACCGAAAATCAAAGGTTTCTCAATTAAGAAGTCAGAAAAAATGTTGCTTGTATATCTCGACATTACCGGCAATTTTATGTCATCGTCTTGACAACTACTGTTAACGTTTATCCAATGTGACACTTGCATGCAAAAACAAATCACACCGTCACCTTGACAGTGACGCTAGAAGGTCTGTTTACGCGCGTATTTCTTGATTACACATCCTTAAGAATAATTTATGAAGCCTAAAATCTCTTTTATGTCGCTTCAGAAACGAATCAAACGACTAACGGAGGATGTAACTATTTACCTTAGGCTTCTTTACTTCCATCGATAGTTTCAGCACTTCATATGTTAATTGCCATTCGCATAATGAGAAAAGAAATCCTAAAAAGGTGCATGCCACAAATTTGGCTGTTTGTATAAAAATGGTGAAAGATTGGGGATTAAGTTGATGAAGTTGATGTTTTCCACCTGAGAATTGAATTCTTTAATCTGTTAACGTTCCAGAGAGATGTGCTTTTACGTGCATTTTTATCCTATTGTTACTATTTATAGGCAAACATTGTTACTTTTTATATTCAGTAAAATTTGGACACTATATTGCTAACGACTGCTCTGTTCCTATTTATTTTATTCCATCCTTATCCCATTATTTTGTTTTCTTCTCTTCTCTCTTCTAAATGAAAACAAGTCTTCCTTCACGTGCTCTCCATGCTAACATATTTTGTCAAGGACACTGAAGATTTAATCTAATGTACTCAAATTACACACATTCTTTAAGGGCAGAGACATTGTAATCTAATTACTTTTTTCTCTCTTTCTTTCGTTGCCCTAACTGATTAAATTTGTAATGGTATTGTTACTTGATTTAATACCTAATTGGACAAAGGCTATTCTAAGATTCTAGAAGAATGTTTGCTGTTTTTTCTATATTAAATAGAGTGGAATAGAATAGAGTTTTTTAATATTCTGAAAGATGATATATATTTGTTTTTATACCAAAAATCGTTTTGCGTTCATAGTTTGACAAAATAAAATTTGACTAATAAAATATGAAGTGCTTTCTGCTCAAAAATCAAGGATTGGAACGATTATTTCTACCAGAAGTCTTAACTTGTAGTCGTGGCCTTTTATTTGGTTGAAAATTTTAGGTGCGACAGCATTTTCAGAAATATTTTCTGTTTAACATTTGAAATACAAAAAAATATTACCATATCAATAGGTTTAATGAGAAAAGTGAAGAGCAAAAGAGAGTTACATACGTTGATAGAAGTATTTTGTAATTCACATGCCTCTTATTTAGTGTAATATTAAATTTGTAATTTGTTGATTATAACAAGGACAAATCTACTTTGTTAAGATTGTTATCCTGTACGGACTTTCTACATGAAAGTGTTTCAGACTTGTGATACATCACATGGTAATCCAGGCAAATACCACTCAGCCAAATCATTTCCCGAACATCGCTAACCAGTTTAAAAGTCTGAAATACAACGGCTGCTGGAAAAGCGTTGAAATGTCCGAACTTATACGCAATCGTTTTTAATTCAAGATTAAGACTTTATTTTAAAGATATATTTAATTGAAAAATTTCAGCTTGAAAACGTGACAGTAGCTGAACCTAAAAGAGAGGAAACTGTAAGCTTTTTTGAAATCTGTTAAACAGTCACCGTTATCTTATCAGATAATAATATATTCGTATGCTCTATGTTTCTTATACTGCAAGCCAGTTAACTCAGTCGGTAGAGCATCAGATTGTCAATCTTGCTGATCCCAGTTCGATGCCCATCAGGGCCGGCACAATTTCTCCGTGATAATTGATCAGGCAATGTGTCTATAGATCATGTGTCCCTTACCTCTGACGCAAGGGAGGAAAGAGTCAGTCACTTGCGCAGAAATTGGTAATACAACTGGTTGGATACCCAGGGACACTGGTTAGGCGGACTGACCGCCGCGATATGACCTTCGCTGTTAAAACTGGTGTTAAACCCCAATAAAACTAAACTAAACTTATACTGCAGCCTAACCCTTTTCATTTTTGTATAATAATTTGAGTAATTTAATCGTTTCTACACTGATAGATCAAGCAATAAATTTCGTAATATGTTCTTATCGTTAACAGAATACCAGTGTAATGCTTTATTTGAATATTTGCAGACACCATTAGTTTTGGGTTTTTTTATCTTTGATACAAATCAGACAAATGATAAATAATAAAGAAATGGATCATTTGCGTCTGATTTCGCAGATTTAGTAACATAACCTTACAGATATGCCCTATGAGTACACATGGTTTGTTTTACACGTCAAATAAATTTGTTTTTGTCTGTTATTTTTACACAAGTGAATGTATCTAGCCCAGCTGTTGTTACAAAACAATCTTATTATTATCTGAACAAAACACGAGTTTTTCAAACTACACGTGCCTCTAAATCTGCTAAAGCTATTACACAGTCTGAATATGGCCGAAACAATCGTCTGCTGTGTGAATATTATCACTTAATTAGGTAAAAGGCAACCCAACTGAATGCGTAAAACAGTAGTAAATATTGATGCATTTTCGAATCATATGATGCATTTGAAATATGCAACCATACTTTGATACGATTTTTGTAATAGTATAACGCTTTTGTAGGTTTTTTCTTCTTTTTGTTTCGCCCACAAACAAAACGAGGGTGGGGGAGGGTTGATTTGTTTATGCTAGAAATTAGTACTGTATATAAAAAAAAGTTAAGATGGTACCTTCAGCTTGAACATTTTCAACCGAGTTTTATAAGCGAATGAGAAAACAGCCATTTTATATATAAAATTTGGAGCGTTACATATCTTTCAGAAAGTTTTAAATTTGAATGATACCAAAAAAGTCTTAACATAATAAGATGTCAGTCAAAAACAGCTTTTAAACTGAATAAATTAATATAAGTTTTTATTCAAAGAGTTGTAAAATTTTAGGTGGATAGAGATTTAATACATATAAAGACGTCCTGAGTGTCTAAATGTCCCTTTAAACAATTTACGTAATTTGTGTACTTGTTAACTTTTTCAGTAATATTTCATTTTATAGAGAATAAGTCAATACAATGTATATGGTATACAGTGTACCTTTCTAGGCCTCTACTATCCTTAACATTTTCAAAACCGCGAACTACAGAGATAAGCATCTCCGTTTTAGCGCGCAAGTGTCAGCGCAATTAAATTCATGTCATATTGTCATGGGATGAAAGATGTATTGTAACATACGAGCATTTCTCATGTTTTAAGGTGATAGCATTCGAATTCAATTATACAACGTCTGTATATTATGTATAATGAGATGATTATAGATTAGATGATTAGAAATGTATTGGCAATCAACAGATAACGAAAGTAAAACAATATGCGATGTTTTCATGAATACTACTACTCCACTCGGAAGCTCGAATTGCTGACGTAAAAGCTGACGTTTGTAATTATGGTTTTAAGATAAGATCTATACAGGGTAATGATATTGTCCATTTACTTGTTAACAAAAGGTATTTCTACAATCTTGAGTGTTGTTTGACCATCTGTAAGAGGATTTACTATCTTCAGTACATTTAAACTTCCGTCTGTCTCTCAAAAATTAACAGAAATCTATCCTTGCGTCAAAGTGTATTTCTTTAAAGTTTAAATGAATAGACAATTTAAAGAAATGAAATGACGTTTAATAATTTCTAATATATAACAAAAATATGCTTTTTGTAGTCGGTTTCCTCACGTACGAAAAATCACCAAAACTAAATGTAGAACAATGCACACTTAGAATACGAATATTTGGATTTAAAATTTCATTTATGAGTTGCTAAGTACCACTTGTATGTTATCTTGAGGGCATATTTTATTCTAAGTACCGTTAACAAGCGCCTCTAAGTTTGATTGACATCATGTTAATCTTCCTAATAGCAAGCACCTGTCAGTACCTTTTTTTAAAAACAACAGCTCCTGTTGTTGACCTTATTTATGTTGGTAATAGTGTGACAATTTGTCTCCAGTCACCTGCTAACATCAGACTTCAGTTTACTTTTACAAGCCTGTTCCGTTTCGACAGACAAATTATTCAGTTGCACATCCGTTACACCATTAGTGTTTCAATTGTTGCTATACTTCAGACTATTTATGCAATATTTTTAATTCAAATTTCATGTTAGTGTGGGGTGAACAGAAATGAAATAAAAGTTAAACGTTAGGTTTTTCCTGAGAACGCTAATGAATTTAAAGTTTTGCTGCGAGCATAGCCAAATATGTATAAGTTTTGCTCTGATGACGAAATATTTGATACAAATTGCTTTTTAACCAAGTTAACACATTATCTTTACTTAGGCTTTTAGTTTCCTGGATGTCAAGCATTTAACTTTCAAACTAGAATTAGTTTCAGATATTTCCGAAAAAAAAATAGGATACCACAATATGACGTCTGAGGTAGAATTAGCCTGGCTATGGGAAGAATCATTTATAATAAAAGTGAGTCAGTAGAAAATGACACATTTACACATTAAAGCTGCATTGATCAAACAGTTACTAAAAATTCTGTATAATTAAAATATTTGTATATTTATTTTAAAAGTGTTGAATTACTTTAAGAAATCTTCTGAGAAATGAAAAAATCTGAGGACTTTGCAGGAAGATAATAAAAGAATATAATTAACATTGTGCAAGTTATCAAGATTTCTGAAATTAATATACTCAAACGACTTTTTCTGCGAAATAACTTGTCATTTAGTTATTGTTACCAAGTTGCATTTTTTTATTTAGCTAAATACTTTTGCTTCTCTCTTTTCAATCTAGCAAACAATCCCTACCCCCCTTCCCGCCAACCTCACCCCCCCCCCCCACACACACACACACAGTTAAATCATATATTAAAGACGCAATTTATTGTGTTTACACTACATGATTTAAGCTGTCTGTGTTTAGTACACGCTTCTATGTGACAATACAACACTACTTTACATACACCAGTTCACATTCTGTCCTACAGGCACAATCGTTCAATTCAGATACATTGCACGAAATTGATTATTATTAAAAAATGATACAAGTAATTTTTCATCATTCATTTTATTTTAGGCATCATAAAATTCTGTAATTATATATTATTTTGGTTAAATGTTGCATGCATTCTGTATCAATGGTAGATGTTCCAGTACTGTGTTTACCTTTATATCAATTTTATTCTGTACACTCTCCAATTCAAAAATTAATTTCCGGCGCATGTTTTAATATCAAAACGATTTCTTGGCATGATGTCCTAGGTGTTTCTATGAATCTTTATGAAATAATAATGGTCACATTTATTAAAAGGCGTCGATAGATTTTTACACGATTACACGTTAAAGGGGAATAACCAAGAATTGACCGACAATATACTTCATAATTATTCGCTCATTCTCTGTATATAGGATTGTATATAGGAACATAATTGATAATGTAATTATTAAAAGAACAAATTTCGAGAAATTCTCATTGGGGCAAAATTGTTACATACACTAAGAAATTGTCCATTTGTAGTAACTTGGAGATAAACTTGTATATGTTTTGCAAATAAAATATTTGACTTGACTTGGTATCCACCAAAACATTGTACCACAGATCACTTTATAAAGACTATAAAGATATTAATGCCTATAGTTTCCTGTTTTATTTTTATAATGACCCTACGTAATAATGTGCTCAATATCACTCACATCTATAATATTTCAAAAGAAATGGAAATCTCTTAAATTTAGGAAATACCTCTTTCAAGCTATCTGTGAATGGGCGATGTGTCATAAAGTGTTTGGATCATGATAGGAAGTTTCCTTATCAAGGGGTAGGACCTAAATCATGTAGCTCGGTGCTTTAAGCGAGAAAAACGTGTAGTCTATGACTAATGTCGTCAGTTTTCGCGTTAATGTTCAGGAATTTGGATAAATTATCAACAGCTATGGGGATGCTCTTGGAATATTTGTATATTGTATACGACTAGTACCTAGCCATATACGTATGCTAACTGTAGCTGCTATATGACAGAAGAAGAAATGTGTTACAAAAAAATTATTGAAGGGATGCCAACAAAGGTGTCCCGTTTTTTGTGTGAATCTGCAATATTTTGCTTCGGTTTTTCAGCTTGACCAGCAATTTTGCGCCATTAAAATGATATTATAAGTAAACAGGAACAGAATTGAACATTTACAACCAGTCAGGAATATATATAATGCATCTATGTTCGATTTGTTTAACTTGAAGACAATAAACGTGTAGTGTGAGTCACTTTAAGACCATATTGTGTAACCTCGGTTCTTTCATAACTACATAACGGTATTCTTATACATAAAGTATCTTTCTGTCACTAGCATATTGGTTAAATTTAACACTTATTTTGTACTACACCCCTACTAAACGGTGGCTCTTTCACATTTTGGTGATCTGTTTAAATGAGAGCCCTCGACACTTCCGTTGTAGAGCCCTCGACAAAAACAAGGCTGAAAAAGGTAAGCACGTTTTATAAAAATATACGTTATTAAAGAGCATGCTTGTTTTTCAAAAATCGAAGAATGTCATGCCACGTAGAACATTTTTCTCATCATTTTAGATGCAATTTCGATAAGAAATATCCCATAATGACGTTGCTAGAACTTGTACCAAATATCAACTCGTGTGTTTTCTTTTACGAGGAGGCACATCTTGAGTGATTTCTTTACCGTGAGGTAGGTGTTGGCCCACATAATCGTCTTGTAACATTGTTCCAACCTCCTCTTTGGCTCAGCACTAAAAATATTTCACAGAGCTCGGTTAAAAACAAAATACTCACATTTTTTCAAATGTGATCGAGCCATCGACAATGTGATGGCGCCATCGGCAATGTGAAAGAGCCTTCGAAAATGTGATGGAGCCAACACCATCATTCAATAAGTGTTAATATTGTATATTAAAAAGCACGAAAAAAAAATATTTTTAGTGCTGAACCAAAGAGGAGGTTAGAACAATGTACTATGACGATTATATGGGCCAGCATCTATTTCAAGGTAAAGAAATCACTCAAGATGTGTCTCGTAAAAGAAAACACACGAGTTGATATTTGGTACAAGTTCTAGCAACGTCATTATGGGATATTTCTTATCGAAATTGCATCTAAAATGATGAGAAAAATGTTCTACGTGGCATGACATTCTTCGATTTTTGAAAAACAAGCATGCTCTTTAATAACGTATATTTTTATAAAACGTGCTTACCTTTTTCAGCCTTGTTTTTGTCGAGGGCTCTACAACGGAAGTGTCGAGGGCTCTCATTTAAACAGATCACCAAAATGTGAAAGAGCCACCGTTTAGTAGGGGTGTACTATAATCATACTCAAAATCAGTGTTTGTCCAATTTAAAGGCATTACATTAACTACACATGGTGATTTTATAAAGTGAAAGCAATCGAATGTCTTTTGATACAACTGAAGTTAACGTTCAATATATGTTTTCGTTTAAGATTGTTTTATAGACAGCTAAATAAATGTTAACAATAAACAATTCTTACAGTTGTGAGTTGAAGCAATAATTTAATATCATTATCAGATTTTGTTTGATATCCAGCGAGAATTAAAAGATTGGAATATTTTAGCACAAATTCACCTTGGCATTGTAGATGCTGGCATGATAAACTCTATACTCTGCAACTTGGGGCAACAGCTTATAAATAAAATATCATAGCAAAATAGCATTATCACATATACTTACAAGCAATTCATACATACCATACATAAGAAGTAAATAGATCCTCCAAAGATAACTTACATTTTTTTTACAAATACAGAATTAAATCTCGTATGTATTAAGATACCTGACGGCTTGGAGACAAGGGAAGTCAGTGATTTTACCTATTGCAAATTATTTAATTTTCATCCCCTTTCTAAGTTTCATTAGTAAAGACTAATCACTGCTTGCAGGAAATACCTTAAAACCACAATTATTAGCAACCTAATTTGATTTATTGCAAAATGGCTGTTTAAGCAAGGTGATGATATTTATCAGCCAGGTCTATTTTTTCATAAAAGGATTTTCACTTCATCTTTATTCTTTGACATAGTGTTTTTAATACTACGAATAAATACGAAAATATACACGTAATTTCTCATCAAGTTATTTCAGTCATCAAAAGCTGTTCTGAATGGATTGCATGACCCATTTGAAATTATGCATTGTAATGTAGACAAAGACTTCATAAAAACATTGTAATCATGTAAACATTTGAACCAACTAATTATGCAAGTACATTCTACATCAAATTTCCTTTTTTTTTTCTTTTTTTTTTTTTTTGCTTACGGAGAGATGAACTTTATGTTCATTATTTCATTTAAGTTTAATGACAGTCTAGTCAAAGGGGAAGAAATATTGACTGATATGATTGTGGAAGAAGTAAGATAATATTTTTCAAACTCCATTAAAAACTACAAATGTGTTAAGAAATCTGACTTGTCTAATTTGCGTGTATCTCTTATTTATTTCCTTTTAACTGAAACAATGGTAATGTGCAAATGAACATTGGATACAGCATCCAAGAATACATGTCGCATAGATATTTTGTTGAGTCCAGGGATTGAACCATTCACTTTTGAATCTATATGGAGCTTAGCACATTGGCAGTTTTTATATGTACCAAGTATATACAGTTAATTTAACTGTGCGGCACAGGCTGTCTGTCAGTTGACAATTTGTTTTCGCACAACTTAGAAAGTCCTTTTTGATTTCATAAATATAATGTTTGCATGTATGTAATATCTACAAAAAATTCAATTTTGATTTTTAAAATGAAATCTGCAGACTTGTGGTCAAACCAAAACCTTTCATATTTTAAATTTACTTGTAATATTGTATTTGTATCTGACAATGAAAATCACCACATAACCTCCAAGCCTAAAAATCGCAAGTGTTCAAATTCATTGAAACATTTATGGAATTATCTTAGCTTAAAAAAAGGAAATACTTTGGGTTTTTTTTAATCAGAAACATAAAGATAAATATAAAAACAGAACTCTTTGTAAAAATGTTCAATATGCTTACTTTAAAAAACTTAACTTTAACATCAATAAAGAACCGAGGTTACGCAATATGGTCTTAAAGTGACTCACACTACACGTTTATTGTCTTCAAGTTGAACAAATCGAATATAGATGCATTATGTATATTCCTAACTGGTTGTAAATGTTCAATTCTGTTCCTGTTTACTTAAATATCATTTTAATGGCGCAAAATTGTTGGTCAAGCTGAAAAACCGAAGCAAAATATTGCAGATTCACACAAAAAATGGGACACCTTTGTTGGCATCCCTTCAATAACTTTTTCGTAACACATTTCTTCTTCTGTCATATAGCAGCTACAGTTAGCATACATATATGGCTAGGTACTAGTCGTATACAATATACAAATATTCCAAGAGCATCCCCATAGCTGTTGATAATTTATCCAAATTCCTGAACATTTACGCGAAAACTGACGACATTAGTCATAGACTACACGTTTTTCTCGCTTAAAGCACCGAGCTACATGATTTAGGTCCTACCCCTGGCTTATAGTCGTTTGAGTTATAAGATATCATTTTGAATTATGACGTTCTGTGACTTTTCTGATTTATTTTGTTTCAATAGACGAAGGTCTGTTCTTCTACCGAAATCGGTAGATCAAATAAAATACATCAACATAACCGATGGTGACGTATTCTATTTCAACTAACTTTGTTTGACTATTGTTTCGTTCTAGATTGAAACATTCCAATATGCAGCCAATGTGTTGTGTAATTATTCTGCAGTTTCATTACGAATCAGAATACCATAAATAAAACCATAAATAGTGTCGCAGTTGGCAAGTGAAAATACCACATGCAGCTAATGCAATGTTATTGCCCTTTGATGAATAATAAAACTGTCTTCTGCGATATTTTTTGGTTTACAATTAATTGAGCATGTACTGACTTCAGCTTTCTATTTTCGAATTTAGACTGGTTTCATGCAGATTTCTATACTTATATCATGAACGGTTATGCTTAAATTGGAACAATTTATGAACAGGAATGCAAATAGAGAACTGTCTTTAAACTTATTTATACTGAAATAACTATAGAGGAATTCTGATCAGCCAGTGAACCAGTGAAAATGTCCTTGGATGCAACTGTTTGGAGAGCAATAAAAAGGGAGCTTCCGATAAAAAGTCAGAAGAGACTCTGGCGAATCTCATCATTACGACAATTTTATATCCGGCATTAATCCGAAAATATTGTAGTCGCAACAGCTTAATTAACCATATCGATATGTTTTATCTCATTTGACATTTCCTAAAATGTTGCAATCAAATACAGAACTTTCTAGGAATTAGTTTACGTAATTAGAAAAAAGAAAGTGTTGGAAAAGGTTATCTATAGAAATGGAATACAGTAAAATAGAAAGATCTCCTAAAACAATAGCTGAATATTGTGAAAAGGAGTCACTGTCACGAATACCTATGACTATGTCAAAAGAGCACCACGGTTGGCAGATCTCAGTTAGTATTATATAGATTATTGGCGGTTAGAGCTGATATAATCCGAGCCGCCAGGCGAGGGTTTATATTAACTTTAACAGGCTATACGAGTCCGTATACCCAGCAAAGAATATACAATACAATATTTGGTATTCCTCTAAGGCGCCCTTTTCCCCACTTCATTGTTGTTTATATTTATGCAAAAGCTTCGGAAACTGCCGAACATAAACAAGTTTCAAATCACTAGCGTTCGTCATGTGGACGCTTGGTTTTCGGAAAACTAGCGCTTGATGGTGAACAGAGTCGTAAGTTGATCTACATAATAAGGGGTCAAGGATAAAACAAAATAACGCAAGAATAAGACCTCCATTACATTTTTTAAATATTGATATGAATTGCTAAACATTTGTAGATCTAATAATAGTCATCGAAACTTTTGAAGTAAAGCAACGTCGGCCATTTTGTTTCGCCTGTGCATATTCTTTCATAGCCAATCAGAAAATGGATGCGGATACGGATGCGTATACAGAAGCTCTCGTCAATGAGATCCATTCAAATTTATTTTCGGTATTATAAAAAGATATATACTGGAATATCCATGTTTCCAAAATTCCGAGAGCTTTTATAGTTGGTATGATAAAGTTACTTCAGATAGCATTTAAACATTAAAACTGAGTAGGAAATGTCAAAAGTACACAACATATGAATGAAAAATCTGAAGTGTCAAACTTCCAAAAATTTTGAAATGCTAAGTGCCACTTAGTTAATATCTTAAAAATGGAAATGAACACTAACCATCATTTTTCATTGACATTGCGTAATATTCCTAACAACGACCGTGTTTACGATGAGTGATAAGATAAAAACAATTGTTGAACACGTGGTGCGGTTTATAGTGTGACGATCGCTCTGGCATCAGTGACATTAGAGCTTAATTTATCTAACAAATTTGCACTGCGTTCTGCCAATTTTTACAGAACATTCAATTTTTACTTCATCAATTTGTAAAACTAATCAGAAGTGAGAGTAAATTACAATTTGTAATTATTTAAACTATACAATTTTCACCTGAAATGTCTTTGCAAAGTGCGGGGTGAAAGGAATAGGTCACGACATTGGATATTTTGGGTTTGCTTGCGTTACTGAAGAGGAGGTAACGCTCAATACAATACTGACAAACTATTTTATAAGAGAGCTTATATAATGGCTCAAAAGACTGTATTCTCTTTTAGCAAATTTATAGTTTATGAGTTTATGCTGAAAAAAAGTAGAAAAAAAAACGAAAAACATAAGGCTGCATGTTCAATCTTTAGGTTTCTTTAAAATCCATTAAATGTCAGGTTTCACGAAAATAACAGTTTCATAAAATTACGTATCAAATGTGTTTAAAAATGATATCAACAATGTATCAGAAGTAGAAATAGAGGTCTGTGTTTACTTTTTGTGTCGGTCTTGTTTCATACAGGATTTCAATCAAAAATTAATTTCCGGCCTATTGCTGTAAGTACTAACGTAAAAAGGCACACCACGACATGACGTTCCGGGTCGATGCAATTTGACAATGACAAATAATTAGAACACACATTTCGAAAGAAAAAATGTTATACAGATTTTATATTTTGCAAGCGTTAATACTATTATGCGCATGTTTCTACGTGGAGATCTTTTAAATTAAATCCTCTATTTCACACTATCCTTACATCCAGTTTTTTAAATCTGTTTTCTAAAGCTACGTGAGTAGATAAGCAAGATTTGAAAAGAGATTTTTACAGCAGTGGTTGACTGCAGAGTGTAGATACTAGCAAATATGTGATGAAATATAAAAGTGAAATTGAAACAAACATTGACAAAACACTTCTCTAATAGTAGTATCTGGTTAATGAAATCAAGATTATCAAATTTAAGAAGCATTTATATATATGTGGCAATTCAGATTAAGATAATATCGTTTTTTTAACTGACTGACCAAGATAGTTACTGAGACTAATAGCTTGTCACGTTTATTTATATAAAATAGGACTTTGTTGCTTTCCCCGATTATAGCATTGCTAACCTATAACTCAAAACGGCAAGGAGAATAAAGGTGCTTTTGGTCTGGTTTGTTCTTCATTTATAAACTGCACAATTTAGGGAAAAAAAATGAAAAAGAAATTACATATTTTCAGTAAGTGTCCTGAAAGTCCTGAGACTCCATAACTCCTGACAAATATAACATGTTAATTCTTTTGTTTTGCCTCTTTTTCTTCTTTATAATTCGTCCACTTTTTGGCTGAATGCCAATCATTTCTCACAGTCTTAAATATCTTTTGTTCCACAAGGGATTCGATTATGTTACGATATCACAACCGATTAAATTAATTTGAACAAACGAAAAGGAAAGAATAATCCAATCTCAGAACGTTTCTGACAATCACTGCGTGTAACGTGAAATTTGCATCGGACTAAATCCCAAAGGCTGCTTTTGACAAATCTTTATGTATCACATTGATTCAATAATTATTTTGTGTATTTTTAAGCCTTTTCAGTTTGTGGAAGCTTTATAGGTTCCAGATAAATGCAGAGTTTGAAATTGCTTGATTTTACGAGATCTGTTATTAGTATCATTTTTTGTTTTCTTTATTATCATTACTGTTATTATCATTACTGTTATTATCATTACTGTTATTATCATTACTGTTATTAACATTAATGTAGATGGTATTAAAAGAAGTAATAGTAGGTATCGGCGGTAGTGGTTGCGTGGAGTAGCAGTTGAAATTTCTATAGAATTTAGTTGTACATGGAATTCAGATCGCAGTAACTTGAATTACCATTTTACCTTTAAGGAGGTGCTGCGTGTAAAACAAACATGGATTTCCAATGATGTGTAAAGCCTTACTTTTTTAGAATCGTGTAAAATCAAATGATAAGAAGATCATAAATATTTTCTTACACTTTAAGTAGATCAGCCAAAACACGTTTATCGATATAAGAGAAAGTGTCTTTTAAGTTCGATATAATGGTGATTTTAAATCATTTATATGCAAAACCTTTGCCCATCTCAATTAACCATAGCAGAAAAAAGAGAATAATACGTGAATGACAGGTAACGATGTTCCTGTATAGACAACAGGACATAATGCCCTCGTATTGCAGTTTCAGAATACAAGGTCATTAATTTTTTCTGGACCTTCAAATTCCTTTTTTTTTATTATGAATCATTATTTTTATACGTAAGTGTGAAGTAAGTTTTTTTTGTCAGTAATGTAACTGTGTTTGTACTTTCGAATAAACTGGAATTTAAAAGCGAATGTTTGCTTCAATAAAACGTTATCATTAATTAATGTTTGCACTTTAAACGCTGAAAGTTCTTTTGTATTTTCATATCATATTCCCTCTTGCCGCAACATATAAGCTAGACTTATTTGCTGTGAATCATGTCTCTGTATTGATTTCGGTGTGTGGAACTTAATGCACCAAATTTATCTTATATTATAAATTTAAAGTACTTCCATTGATATACTTTTGCACTTTGATCAATATTGCCTTGAAAATTGTCAGACAGTTTAACTAACAACTCCCCGCTTTATAAACTTAGTAAATTTAAAGCCATGAGGTACATTCCAGTAATCTTCGCCCTGTCTTTTTCACTCAATATTTTTATCAAATAAGACATCATTGCGACAATACATATGAGAAAAAAAACACTTAAATTCTAGTGTTCTAATTAAACTTTTAAACTGTCTCGCAAAAAAGTCCGCTATCCGTTCGACACTTAGGACTACATAAGAAAGGCTGTATGCAACTGTAACGGTCAATTCTTTATGAGTATTTTTCACACCTGTTGAAACGACCCTTTTGTGTTTGGATTCTATCGTCTTTGACTGCCTACACTGAGATAGATGGTGTTTGAAGCCCCTGGGTTAGTATGATGACTTATTGATGTAGTTTATTTACATTTTTGCTATGTCAACATAAACTCATTATTCATAATAAATTATTTTTTGTCTGTCATGGCTGATTTCTGTCCGTTAATTTTATTGCTGTAGTTCTTGATGTTATTAATGTGACTTTTTCTGAGTCTAGTCAATGACTGGGTATGCAAATAGCATTCAACGGGTCCTTCTTCTTAACCAGTACCTGCGTCAGCAGAAAAAACAAATCATATTATTATTTATTGTACGTCATCTAAGCGCGTCTTTCACTTGTCCTTTTACTAGTTCATGTTTTCCACGACGCCGAAAATTTATAACTATACCGAATAACACACAGTATATGTAGACACAGACAGAGACTTGTTTTCTTTGCTCTTAAGTAAATTTAATTTGCAATCATACGTTACTTGATCTTTTCCCTTGTGTAGAATAAAATGTGTTTAATTGCACAAACACTAGTATGTTTAATGTTGCAAATCTTTTAAGGAAATACCACGCACTTGGAAAATATTCTTAACAGACTGTCTTGCGTGTATAGAAGAACAACTCTACTACGGATCTATGCATACATATGGAAAAATTCAGCCCGATATGTATTTAAGCTCACCTGACACAACTGTTTAATAAGATTTTAGACACTGCATGCCTGGACTTAAGATATAATAATACCTCTTCTTAAAAATGGAAATACTACTGATGTTCCACAATTATAGTGGTATTACTCTTCTAAGATTTTCGGAAACTTATTTTCGTGTGTGTTAAATCAGCGCATTACATTTTATATTATATCTGCACAATTTGGCTTTAGACTCGGTAAATCAACAACAGACGCTGTTTTTGTTCGTTATTCACTAATTCAAAAGGTACTTGGTGAGAATAATAGGCTCTATTGTTGTTTTAAAGACGTTGTTTAGATTCCATAAATCGTACGGTTAAAATTGTTAACGTGTGGTATCAATGGTAAATTATAACTTATTATCAAAACATGTATGATTCTGTGAAACCGTTTGTACGTTATTGCGAAAATTACTCTGATTTTTTTAAAACTTCAATCGGGTTACGTCAAGGAGAGATTATTTCGCCTGTGTTTTTTCTCTCTTTGTTGAAGACCTCGAGCTATACCTGAAGGATACAATAAACTGGATTAAGTTTACAAGATATAACGTTTATATTGCTACTTTTTGCGGACGACATGGTATTATTTGGTCAAACACATTTCTATGAGTTTGAAATTTTGGGCTTTATAAAGTCTAAACAACTTGAAAACTAACATTTGAAATTTTGAAAAAACAGTGTTAGGGGTGTGTAAGACAAATGAAATTGAAGATGAGTTTCATTTTGTTTTATTGTGTACAAAATTTAATACACTACGTAAAAAATACATTAAATGTTATAACAGATGTAGACCGACCGTAAGCAAATTTGTTAAATTATTCAAATCCCGAAATAAAAACGAGTTACATAAATTAGGTAGATACATATTATGAAGCATTTGGCTTATGTATTGATTTGTTAAATGCAGCATTTTTATGATTATTTAATTGATTTAGGGGGTATATTTTGCCATTCATAATTGTTTAGGCAAAATTGTCTATAGGATACAGATCCTGTTAAGTATTGTTTAAAAGTATAGTTCATTCAAATATATCATTAAACCGTTGTCCATTTCCTGTTTAAATAAGTAGTAATTTTATTGTTGCTATTTATTATTATTATTATTATAATCATTGCTCTGGTCTTTTCTCTAGATGTCTGATATTAAAACTTTAAATTGTATATATTGTAAGACACTGTAAAGTTTACGTGAATAAAAAATTCTGTTCTGTTCTGTTCAAGACGGTAGGTACCCCAAAAAATTTCCTAAGATAGCCCTTAAACGATACAATTTTTAAAATTACAGGAGAAAATCGGACAATATCTATAATGGTTCTTAGGTGAGCGATATAGAACCAACGTGGCCCTCTTGTTAATTTATACGCACCGGTAAAGTTCTATTTTCTGCTATAATATATCAGACCTAATCCTTGTCCCTCATTACCCATTACAATTATATTCTAAACCAATGCCATTTCCTAAACACTATTTCAAAGTGTGTCTGTATAGATCTTATTCTAACTTCTATCTTTTTTATCGAAATGGTTACAAGTTGATATCTTTTGACGTAACATTATTACTAAGATATTTTTCATTCCTCAAAACACCTTTACAAACTTTCCCTAAACACACTGCATAACTTAAAATTCATTTTAAGTATTTTTTAAACCTTATTCTAATTTCAAACGCAGTATAGTTTTAATGGCAGGGATCTATATCGGTTAGTTTTAATCGTATTTGTGTATTAGTAATACATACCCTGACCATACTTCTGACCACATTGAGACCCTATATTGAAAACATTTAATGAATACAATTCTTCTGTAGCAGTAAAAAGTGGTAATATTTCTGACGAGTTTATAGATATTACAGTATATAATGACTGATTAATACTTTGTTTACTACTAAAATAACAAAATAGTTGCAATATTTAGGACCTTACAAATATTTTACATTTATTTATTACGTTAATGTATTATGAATATTATAGACGGTTGCAGGTAGTACAGAAAGTCTTTAATACAAATCTGTAGAAATGAATACTTGCTTTTGTTTAAATTTAGAAACACCTTGGTGATGTGACACAATATTCAGAAAAATAAATCCCTTTCGAAAGTGACACGCAAATTTGCATTGACATGTCAATGCATTACAGAAATTTTGGGTTTGAAATGTATTGAAATGTCGTGACTTCATTAAAATGTAGCGAAATACATGACTTGCAAACCAAACAGAATGGAAATAAAGCGATGCCTTTGCACCATATTATATATAATTTGTTTTGTAAATCTGTTTCAAAATTGATTGAAGACATTGAAAGAAATATATTCTTTAGAACTGAGGGATTGTTGAAACATTTACAGATAAAAAGATGGTAGAACTATTTTATTTCATCTGGAAACAAGAATTGTAATTACAAGTTTCCTTTAAAAGTACAGAAAGAATGGGATGTTAATGGAATCAAGGTTAGACTTTCTAATTCATTTGTAGTACAATAGGAAGCAAGTACGCTTAATTGTTCCATGCGTAAGTTAACAAAAGAAAGACAACGTATCTGTTATGTGTTATAAAAACGATATTGTGGAATATTATGTCTGTTTTCAAAATTATATCAGTGCTAAACCTATAAGAAAAGCAGTTTTGTATATAAAACAATGCTTAAGCGTCACCTGTTCAACATTGTTTTCTAGAAAAGAAATATTTTCTTCCATATTTCTGAGAGTATTATACATTAACTCATCAATCAAGTAAGCCATATTGATATTTTGCCGATTTATAAAACACATTTCATGCTTAAAACATATTGTCGATGCATAGGTAGCACAGATTTTTAATGTTAGCAATTTTTCGTGATTAACGGAGTAACATTCTTATTGATAAAGTGTGTAAAACTTTATAGTATGATGTGTTTCTGTAATAAAAATAAGACAGGCACTTAGCTTAGAAATGTTTTTCACAAATACAACTGGAATTTCTATATGTATAAACATTTTCTTCTTTCTGCATCGTCGACCCATTTGTGAGTCAGTCACTTTAAGACAGCAACTTGTATACGATTCGATATAATACTAAACGTCCACCATGCACTGAAAGACCTGGCTCGGCAATATCAATTATGACTCAGATATTATCCCAATGTGACATAGAGATGATTACAGTCTTCTAGAAATATAGCCTTAAGCGACAGAACTATTGGTGAGCTTAATTTAGGTATTCATGTAAGTATTAACGAAGCAAACTGGCAAAGATCAATACCGTAATGAACTGTAAAAGATCGTAACAAGTGCTTAAACAAGAAACTAGACATGAGGAAAGTTTCATGACACCGCTGATACCACAGGGGATTTTGAAATAATAGGTCACTGAGGACAAATGTGGTACACAGTGCTTGTTTTCCATCTTAGAGTAAATGACTCGGTTCAATCATACCTTAATTGATCAACATAAAGAGGAAGATGCTCTAAACGGAAGCAAATGCAACACAGAACGAATGTTGATGACAAAAGTCAATTATGATGAAACATTAGTAAACAACACAGTTTCCTTCTTTTTTTGTAAAAGAAAATATAAAAAAGCCCAATGGTTTATCAGAGTAAAACTGAAGAAAACTGTGGCAGTCTTTATAACGATATAGAAAACAAGTTGTGTTAAGACAACGTGCCGGAGCAAACACTGTACTTTTGATATATGCTTTTTACTTATCATGGAGGAGAAAACATCGTATTTATGTCTACTTGCTGATCTACTTCAACCAAAGATACAGCTAGGTGTAAATTAGACATGAAAGTGAAGTTGGCACATAGATCGCAGCTCTACATCTAGCTCTGCGATCTTATATCATTGCAGAGCTGGGTCGCAGCTCTACATCCAGCTCTGCGATCTCATATCATTGCAGAGCTGGGTCGCAGCTATACATCCAGCTCTGCGATCTCATATCATTGCAGAGCTGGGTCGCAGCTCTACATCCAGCTCTGCAATCTTATATCATTGCAGAGCTGGGTCGCAGCTATAAATCCAGCTCTGCGATCTTATATCATTGCAGAGCTGGGTCGCAGCTATACATCCAGCTCTGCGATCTTATATCATTGCAGAGCTGGGTCTCAGCTCTACATCCAGCTCTGCAATCTTATATTATTGCAGAGCTGGGTCGCAGCTATACATCCAGCTCTGCAATCTTATATCATTGCACAGCACGGTCGTAGATCTACATCTAGCTCTGCGATCTCATATCATTGCAGAGCTGGGTCGCAGCTCTACATCCAGCTCTGCAATCTTATATCATTGCAGAGCTGGGTCGCAGATATACATCCAGCTCTGCGATCTTATATCATTGCAGAGCTGGGTCGCAGCTCTACATCCAGCTCTGCAATCTTATATCATTGCAGAGCTGGGTCGCAGATATACATCCAGCTCTGCGATCTTATATCATTGCAGAGCTGGGTCGCAGCTCTACATCCAGCTCTGCATTCTTATATCATTGCAGAGCTGGATCATAGATCGACAACTAGCTCTGCATTATTATTATCATTGCAAAGCTGATTCCCAGCTCTTTATCTAGGCTATCGACATCTAAATTTGCAATCTATGATTAATACAGATCTGGGTATAATATCTAAATATAGCACACTAATCTTGTATCTTTGCTCTAGGAGAACTGTGTCGTAGTTCGACATCTGGTTGCAGTTTAACATAAGTGCAGAGGTTGATCGTTTATAGATATCTAGCTCTGTTATCAAACATAAGTGGGTCATAGATCGACATCTAGGTCTGCAATCTTGTTTCACTGCAGTGCTGGATCTCAGCTCTACATCTAGATCTGCAGTCTTTTTTTCATTGCAGTGCTGGGTCGTAGACAACGAGCTCTTCAAACATTTGTTTTTACTTCTTTTTACATATTCATTATTCAGTTTCAATTAGGTGTGCAAAATTTTAATGGTATTTCAGTATATCTTCACTGTAGAGCGTTATCTTAATGACGTTTCAGATGAGCATAGTTATTTGACCAAATAGATTTGTAATGGTGTTATTATTATACAGAAACAAAAACTGGAAGGATAGAACTTGTTTTAGTTT
The DNA here is from genome assembly GCA_012932295.1 of Cyclina sinensis. Lineage (NCBI taxonomy): Eukaryota > Metazoa > Mollusca > Bivalvia > Venerida > Veneridae > Cyclina > Cyclina sinensis. The sequence goes on from JAAONU010000002.1 coordinate 34,857,382, forward strand.
TGTCTACTTTTCATGTACAGTCATGTAGGTCTATTTACACTTTTGGCGGCTCTTGCAAAGAAATGTTTGATTTTCTCATATCTGCAAGGGGAACTTTGATCTTTTCCCTGCTTTCTTGCTACCTTGTCACTACGGTGGAAAAGAGGTTATACATGTTTAAAAGTAATGTATTCCGTATAAGATTCGTTTTTTTATCTCGATCCAAAGAAATGCGACGTAGTATATCGTAGTACATTTAACGAGCAACTGAGTCGTGTTGAAACGACATGCAAAGTCAAGTGCATTATTTTCAAGATTACAATAAGATGAGAGACAGATGCGCTCAAGAAGGAATGCATTAAAACAAGAAGTATACACTAACTATGGCTATGAATACAAAGTGCGTAAAAGATTAGTTTTGATGCAAGCATCAAAAGCGGCGCACATATTTTTAAAGTATGGTTTAAATTCACCATAAAATATTATAGTGTTTGTTTTCGATGCTATGAGCAAAATTATTTACTGCTGGGTTGTAACATTTTTGACAGAATTCATGAACTGTTTGTCTTATTGGTTGTTTATGATTTTTCCTTTATATCTAACCAGCAAGTATCAATTTCTCCACAAATGAATGACTTTCTCCACTGTCTCTAACATGAGTCTGAGACAGTGGTGAGAGACGAATGACCTTAAGGCAAAACGTTCGAGATCAATCGTCACAGAGAAATTTACACTCATTCCAGTGATCGAACCTTTGATTCTTAATACATAAGATTGCAGAGCTGGATGTAGAGCTGCGACCCAGCTCTGCAATGATATAAGATTTCAGAGCTAGATGTAGATCTACGACCCAGCTATGTAATGATATTAGATTGCAGAGCTGGGTGTAGAGCTGCGACCCAGCTCTGCAATGATATAAGATTGCAGAGCTGGATGTAGAGCTGCGACCCAGCTCTGCAATGATATAAGATTGCAGAGCTGGATGTAGAGGTGCGACCCAGCTCTGCAGTGATATAAGATTGCAGAGCTGGATGTAGAGCTGCGACCCAGCTCTGCATTGATATAAGATTGCAGAGCTGGAGGTAGAGCTGCGACCCAGCTCTGCATTGATATAAGATTGCATAGCTGGATGTAGAGCTGCGACCCAGCTCTGCAATGATATAAGATTTCAGAGCTATATGTAGATCTACGACCCAGCTATGCAATGATATTAGATTGCAGAGCTGGGTGTAGAGCTGCGACCCAGCTCTGCAATGATATAAGATTGCAGAGCTGGATGTAGGTCTGTAATTATATAAGATTGCATAGCTGGATGTAAGTCTGCGACCCAGCTATGCAATGATATAAGATTGCAGAGCTGGATGTAGAGCTGCGACCCAGCTCTGCAATGATATAAGATTGCAGAGCTAGATGTAGAGCTGCGACCCAGCTCTGCAATTATAAGATTGCAGAGCTGGATGTAGAGCTGCGACCCAGCTCTGCAATGATATAAGATCGCAGAGCTGGATGTAGAGCTGCGACCCAGCTCTGCAATGATATAAGATCGCAGAGCTAGATGTAGAGGTGCGACCCAGCTCTGCAGTGATATAAGATTGCAGAGCTGGATGTAGAGCTGCGACCCAGCTCTGCATTGATATAAGATTGCAGAGCTGGAGGTAGAGCTGCGACCCAGCTCTGCATTGATATAAGATTGCATAGCTGGATGTAGAGCTGCGACCCAGCTCTGCAATGATATAAGATTTCAGAGCTATATGTAGATCTACGACCCAGCTATGCAATGATATTAGATTGCAGAGCTGGGTGTAGAGCTGCGACCCAGCTCTGCAATGATATAAGATTGCAGAGCTGGATGTAGGTCTGTAATTATATAAGATTGCATAGCTGGATGTAAGTCTGCGACCCAGCTATGCAATGATATAAGATTGCAGAGCTGGATGTAGAGCTGCGACCCAGCTCTGCAATGATATAAGATTGCAGAGCTAGATGTAGAGCTGCGACCCAGCTCTGCAATTATAAGATTGCAGAGCTGGATGTAGAGCTGCGACCCAGCTCTGCAATGATATAAGATCGCAGAGCTGGATGTAGAGCTGCGAACCAGCTCTGCAATGATATAAGATTGCAGAGCTGGATGTAGAGCTGCGACCCAGCTCTGCAGTGATATAAGATTGCAGAGCTGGATGTAGAGCTGCGACCCAGCTCTGCATTGATACAAGATTGCAGAGCTGGATGTAGAGCTGCGACCCAGCTCTGCATTGATATAAGATTGCAGAGCTGGATGTAGAGCTTCGATCTATGTGCCAACTTCACGTTCATAAATTAGACACCATTTCACAGAGCAAAAAGAACTCTCCCTCTGAATCTATAAAAGTTCAGACAGTTCACTTCCTAAAGCTTTAAATGTCACAATACAACAGCTAATGAATCTTTGAATATATTTAGAACTTTTAAGAAAATGACTGAAAGGTCGAAATTGAGAGCCTTTTTACGACGTTAGAATGTCTGATAGCTCCCGTCATTGGCTTGTTACAAGTGATAATCAAATTGTGTAGAATACCAATTGTGTTTTAGCTAGGAGAGATGCAAAATGGGCAAACGTTATAAAATTACCTCCTTGTAGATAGAATCCATTATGTCCCATCTTCTCCTGTGATTTTATTTGCAACAGTAAGCGGATTAGAATTCCTCGAACGCGGTGAAAATTTATTTTACATTTTCCCGCGATGTGTTCAATTTTCTTTTGTGATAATGGTTGTTAAGACAGCTCGGGTTATTCCTTTTCTGACGTCCTACAGATTTAGATTTCTACGTCAGCTGATTTGTAGATAGTTGCAAAATCATCCAGGGAGGAATAAAGTATCTGTTAGGACATGTTGTAAAATCAGTGTATGTGGGTGTAACAGAAAATGATGGTTACACCCACAAACCTCTGAAGCTTGCATGTTTCAGGTTTATTCAAAATCTTTTCAACAGGCAGAAAAAAGAAGAAAAGAATTCGTGTAAAAATGTAATTTGTCAACGAGAAGGAAACATGCAGAAAGTAACAAATTATCGAGCAAATGTCTTATTTGAAATGTCTTTTATTAAGTTTATTTACGTGGCATTATAAATTCCAATCAGTCTTACCATAAATCGTGTTTAATATTAATTTTACAATCTGATGGAGGCTGTAACATTCAAATACAATTTAGTCTGACATAAATAAATGGCAATTGTCACAATGTGTATAGAAATCACTTGGCTTTCTTCCAATGTAAAACGAAAATGTTCAAGGCCTTCCAAACAGCGCATTTTATACAATATTTGCATGTGAATTTGTATGGTGATTCTGAAATAAAAACAATAGTATTAGCTTTCGAGACTCTAACGCTAGCAGAATCAGTGTTGTTTCAACACATGTAAATATACAACTGTTTTGATTTTGCATCATTCGTCTGCTTGCTGTATACTAGTAACCATGCTTTTTAAATTGCAGATTCGCGGTAAAAATGCATTTAGTAAATATTTCTAGACGCTAGTTGCTAAATGTGCTCTAGTGGATAATTTAACGTGCAAAAGCGTCCAATTTAATTTTCCGTAATTGACACCAAAGCTAATATGTCGCGCTTGCCTCATCGAGAAATTTCTTAGAACTTACACAAAGTCCAATATACAAAATTTGCATATGAAGCCCTTTTCTAAGCTTTAATCATCAGTACAAGACGTTGGCAAAAGTCCAATAAATTAATTCTTTAGCCGCTTTTGAATAAAACATGTCAAATCTGTTACCCAATCTATCAAACTGGGATAGATGATTCTGCCCAAGAAAAGACCACAGATCAATAGTGAGTCCTCTTCAGTCTTGTTACACAAATTTCATCTTTTAAAATGAGAGCGTAAGAGACGCTGGCGTCTCAAAATACATTATCGTACCTAATTGGCTCCTGGTTGAAATTGTCAGGAAAAAAGATTAGAACGCCGTCGGTTGCAGTAACTGAAAACCCATTTTATATTAAGAGAAGTTTAGTAAGATCCTCTTGTCTGAGGCAAAATTATTGTAACAGCATAAATGGCTTTAGGCATATATCGTTAATAGTTGTTTATATATTAGATATTCAAATTGATAAAACTTTTATAGGTATTTGTAATTCTCATTAAAGGTAATCCTTGAAGCAGATGTCGTATTTTGTATGGGTTAAACAATATTACAACATAGTTCTCTAAAAGACAATCACTGGCTGATAAAGGACTGTAACATTAAGTTAAAGTTTTCTGTCTTTTCTGGAACAACATTCTTTATAATACTTTTTATAATAAAACAAACAAGTGGTTTGTTACAGTTTACCTTTCTCCCGTGTATTTTATTCATTAAAGCATTTTAACGGATAGAAGTGTTAACTATTTTATACTTTTTATGTTTAGTTTTTGTTCTCATTTTCTCATTTAGTTTTTTTTTGTCTCAGGCATTTAAGTTTTACATTTACGTCAGTCAAGTTGCAGTTACTACTTGAGAAGAACAAACAATAATTACAATGCAAACCTCACGCCTGTTTAAACAAGTAATATGATTGTGATTAAGAAATTTGTGAAAGCACTGAACCTACATGAGCAGTGACTGTCAGAAAACCTTACGTACGAAGCATAAAACATATGATTAGATCAGTGATGATTTTCGATTACATCTCTCCCGATTTCATTTCAATTAGATATGTTGCCCGAGAGATTTCTGTAGCAATTAATTTTCTACCTTTGTCATTAACGAATCATCGTCACTCCTGTTTTGATCGAGTAGTCGTCATCTAAGACTGTAGCCGTTGGACTCATTGCTTTCCAAGGATCAATTTCTGCTTCAATTATTATCCTAAACTCATTAGCAACAATCCCGAGACGGTATTGGATAACATTTGTCATTAAAACTTATGAGTTATTGTAAAGACGCGTTTCTCCTGTTACGAAATTGCAGAAATGTTGCAGGAAATTTGGCAAAAGGAATATAATTATTGATGCCAGCGTGATAAACATTCAGACCGTGTATTTTGATACGTTTGCTTCCAATTTGCGTCTCATTTGAAATATGACATGGTTAGTCTGTCTGAGATTTATCTAACGACTCTAGATTCCAAACTTCTGTTCCAACGATTAATCCGTAGTCTGCAAATTTTGGTCTCCAACAAGGAAACTGTTTGCAGACATGTTCACCAAGTTTATTTTGTATTATGTATACAGACAATACAGTCTATAAGTAGCTCTGTTTTACATGAATTGGTTTGAAACTTCCTTAAATCAACACATACTGACCATGCAAATATGCACATGTCCAGGTAATTAAGCAAATTCGTTTAATAAGTGGTCTTTTAATACTCACAATGTTAAGGACAAAGACATGAACATTCTCACGAGCCTTTGTTCTGATATAATCCGTACTCCATCAGTTTCATGAACTTAAATGTTTTCCTTCAGGCTGTAGCGTTTAGTGAAAGTTTGATTGTAAAAATCTATGTACTAGTCTTATCTGATATCAGCGCTAATGCAGCTTGTAAGTCCATTCTTTGAGACATGTTTCGGACTAAAGGTCTGTGTTCAAATTAGTTTTGCATAGAAATGCAAAAGCCTGATTCGAATAGGCTTTGTTGTAGCGAATTAAAATAAAATGTTTCAGTTTGAAAATATCAAGCCCGTAAAATTGAGACCAGGGACACAATGTACATACATATCGGCATATTTACTTTATTTAGTATGATGTCTAAAAATAAACTAAGCGTATCTTATTGTTTTATCAGTATCTGCTAAAAAAGAACAGAAATTTATCGCCAAGCCATATAAGTTAAATTGTTACTGCCAAATATTACAGACAATGTGACGCTTCTATGCTCCAAACATACATCAATACTTGAACATCGGCAGATGGATGACGTTGATTGATTGCTGTTGCCTGGACAACGTTTTCTCTTGATTAAACCGAAAGTGGAGCCAAAATACAATACCAGCTTCGATTTGGGAAATGTTGATTATTCAGTCTCAATTATGGAATGGTCGTACACGAAATGTGGGGTTTGTTCATTTTGTTCATACAATTTTCCTTGGTCATGTCAGTGAAGATCGCCGCTGTAAAAAATCTGAGATTGTTCTAATTCAGAGACTTCTGACATCCGCGAGGGTGTTAATTCGTTAAAATATTGTGACCTATTTGCAAACACTTCGCTTTCAAAATAACAATTGTAATGTACTGTAAAGCAAAGTAAGTGAGGGCGTAAATTTGGAAGTCTAGATAGATGACCTAATTGCAACAACTCAACGCTTCCAGTGTGATCTTGTAATTTAACTATACTCAGTGTCTGTAGGGGTGTTTATTCAATAAGGTATTCCCTGGCAACAATCATTAAATGATTTCCGTGACTCAGTGCCTCTTTGAAGAAGTTTCTGATTATTCTTATAACCATGGAAACACTGAGCTTACTGATCTCTTTGATGTCTCGCTTGTTTTCAAATTGTTAAATTTTCTAGAACACGGGGGCAGTCTCCTGGATAACTAAGAAACTAAATATGCTGGTCTCTTACATCCTGCCCAAGTTTCTGACAGCAGACTAATTGTTATTTTTATGCTGATTCCTATATCTTCAACGTTCGCACTGTTATAGCATAATATAATCTGAAGATGGCAGTTTTACAGTTTAGGGAATATTGCATACGTTATTGTATTCAACAGGATATTTGTACATGAAATCTGAAATACTTTAATAAAACATCAGAACTTGACAGTGGACAGGAACTGAGATTGTTTCGTTGTTTAAGGACTGAAAAAAATGTATTGATAATCAATGTAAGTTTGGTTCACAGAGTTGACTGCTATTTAGACAATAAATCAATGCACGATCAAAGAAAATACGCAAACATAGCCTATTGTTATTCTTACTTGAATCAAACACTTAAAATTCCAACCTGTTCCTTATTCTGAAAATATGCAATAACGACCTTAGACGAGAATCGACTTATTCTATTGCAAATGTCGAAAATCAATTCAACTATGAATAGATAAGAGCATCTGCTCAATTACTTGAAAACTTGACAAAGTCTCATTAAATAATTCAGATATTTTGCTGTATAGATGCTTGACAGGAAATCATAATTGAAATCTTTGAATTCCGCTTTTTTTATCTTAAAACACCTTAATCTAGAACATGCTAAAGAGGGTTTATTGCAAATCAGATATGACGTCATATGACATCGAAATGTGACATTGACCTCAAATTATTTATTTCTTAACATATATTTGGTAATACGGCATTTTTTGTCTGTATCAGTGAATCTGATTTATATTCGTGTCATAATGTCTAATGTCAAAAAAGAAATCCATACCTTGTTCGTGTAATAATTTTGTCAGCCTGAGCCAACAAAAACTGTACAATATTTTAATTGCTATCTTTATTTTTGGTACGCTTATTTTAGACTAGCCTGCAGGAAATGACAATAAACCTGGAACACGTTTAATTCTTTTACCCGCAAAGCAATACACGTAACCCTATGCTTTCCTTAAATGCCAGAGCCTTCTTTGGATCGCTGAATATTGATATAAAATTAGCACGAATTTCAAGTCTCTCATAAACTGCCAAAGCTTGCGTTTGACATGTTATTTAAGTCCCCTGCCGATAAGGAGTAATTTGCAATTCTATACCGCTGAACGGCTGGGGAAGTTTCGTGTATCAACTAATGATGACACGCTGATGTGCTCTTGGGAGAGATGCTGAAGCTGGTATAATATGAAGGTAATTTATCTTTAAAGGCAATATATCATAAACGTCTCATTTAAACAAAAGCTTATTTTTTTGTGTGTGTTTTCTCACTGTTACGAAACGAGCTTTAATAACTACATGTGCGAAGCCATTTTTAGTGCCTCGATATAAAACTGTAGTAAAATGTCGCTTGAATTGCGCAAATTAATCAAGCTTTTCTCATTTTGAGACTAGGAATCGGAAGTATTCTATTTGCATATAGATAAAGACGGCGATAGACGAGTGTTGCTTCGATTTCTGGATCTAGGCAATAATTGGATCTAATCATCAGTAAGATTATTGGGAAACGTTCAGAAAGAATCCGGAAACTGATTCTCAAAACGAAGTATTTTCTGAAACCTATTGATAAGGAGTTTTATAGGCAGAAACGCTATGCTTTTAATATGCACCGTTTCGATAATTCGCTTTCGAAAGACTTAGCCCCACTAAGGCATCATGCATACTGTTTTTCAATTTAAGCGCTCACAAATGTTCTTTTGCATTATGTATGAGCCGGGAATTGCCTCCGTGGGTTTGTGGTACAGGCGCACATCTTTAGGACAAAACATGTTAATATTGCCGTGCTGACACATTTATGAAAGCTACTCCGCCTGTTATTGAAGGCTACTGAGAACTGAAATAAGATGTTCACACAAGACAGAGTTGGACCGATTATAACCTAAAAGCCTGGCTATGTCATGCATCAATGTCTCTGAACTTACTAAGTTACAGAACCTGGATTTGAGAGCTAACTGACCGTTATGAAGCCATGGGATTACCTCGTCGGGAAGACAGTGAGTTTTCTGCCAGGTGATAATCTTTAATAAATATAATATTATAAATGAACCTATTAATCGCTCAGGATATGAAGCTTTTAATAACTATTTTAGGCTTAGGATTTGTAATTAAGTTACGGTCCACGTGTGCGTGTTACTAGTACATAGTCGAAACAGAATTAAAAAAATATACCGCAGTGTGAAGAATTGACGTCAGTCGACCTTGTTTAAAAAGGTGAGGGAGCGCGCGTCGTGCAATATATGACAAATCCTGTATTTATAGTGTGACTGATATTCCTGCACAGTGTGCCTGAAATATACACAGTCGAAGAAAATTGAAAATGTTATTCACTATGGAAGAATGAATTGTTACTAACTCAGTGTTGAATACATCTTTATGAAAACAGATACATTTTGAAAATAAAACAGCTGTCTAGAACGTGCACCTTCTAGGAAAGGTCATTTGGCAGAGTTAAAACGTTCACTAATAAGATGTTTAATGGTGTAAACCTAATTAAATGGGCTTTATTTTGGTTGCAAGGGAGGTAAATCCAAATGTTCGAACAATACATAAATCACATGCAAATTGTATTAACCTCTGCTTCTAACGGCTGTTAATCTGGCACGAAACAAAATATTTAATTAAGCAATACACCAGCTTAGATTGCCTGCTAAACGCTTTTAGACGTAGATCTGTTTACACTAACTGTGCCAATATTTTCAAGTGTGCCCGTCTGAAATATTAATTGCGTGGTGCTAATGAAATAACAAATTATCAGTTAGTGGTGCTAAAAAGTGCAAGAGGAGTTCGGAACAATCTCGGTATAACAAGGTCTGTAAGATACGATCCAATTAGCATTTGTCTGCCTCTGTACTCGCTTTTACACTAGATAGGACTATCAATTTATACGAGTGAATGACCAACAAAAACAAGAAGATCTGTTGCTTTTACTTGTAAAGAAAAAATATCATTTTGTTTGCCTAAAGAGACGTATCGCTTTTTATATATACAATTATTAACAATCTACGAAATTTAATTTAAAGATAAAATGTACATGGGAGGGGTAAAAAGTATTTAGGAAAATTAAGATTTGGCGCTTTTGCTGAGCAAAACCGTAGAATAGTAAAACCAACGATCTCGTTATGTTATAAAAATCACGTTGTGGCAAACACTGAGTAAGAGCGCTTTCTCTGATTAAATATTTATGTATAAAAGATCTTTAGATATGCATTGCGGAGCAGAAGAAGTTCTAAAGGCCTGGGGAATTAAAACTGTTTGGCCGAAATTGTAATTTGTTTCGCAAAGAATTCAACAATTATGTATTTAAGTTGATTTGCTTCTGCTCATATATTATTAAGAGCCAGAAAAACGAGTTAAAGCTATTTCATCGTTTGAAATATTTTGTTCTGTCCGAAATCTTGATCTTTCCCGCAATCAAGAAATTCTAATGATTTCTGCCTTATGTAATGTGAAAAAATGCTTCCCTATCTTGACTATATTTTAGCTGGAAGGAACAGACAGTTGTAACACGGCTAGTGCAGCTGGCCCACATAAATCAAACAGGCTAATGTCGATCTTATCCAAATAACCTACATCTTTTTTCTTATTGAACTGGCTGTTTATAGGATATCCTAATATTATAAATCTTTCAATACATTGTTTCTCGTCTGCAAAGGTCACATAGATAGCATCGTCTGCAAAAACAAACTCATTATAAATTCTTATTAACGCCTTTTTGATAAATTACTAAACATTTTGTTTGAAAACAAATAACTCATTAACTCCTTGTTTGATAACTAAATCTAATGTAACAAATAAAAAGTATAAAATAACAGATAGGTTCATTATAATTATCATCTGTGTTAATTTGACAAAGCGCAAACTCTGTTAATAAAATTGCCTCTTTAAATGATGAAGCTAATGACGATGGTGATGATGATGATAGTGGTGGTGATGAAAATTGTGGTGTTTATGATGGAGGTGTTTATGATGGAGGGGATTATGATGCAAATACTGTTTATGTATTCTTATTGTCATTACCGTGATCATCATTATATTTTTTCTTGTATTTTTCGTATATTTACTTGTTAACTATTATTATTATTATTGTTATTATCAATATTTTTTATTATCTCATCATAAGCAGTAGAAGAACGTCAAAACATTTATCTCTATTGTTTTCTACAATAATAAACAAATTACGCATTCTATTCATATTCTGTTAAATATTTATCAAATATTTTTCCTGCAATAAAAAAGCTATTTTCACGTTAATTTCCCGTTGTTGGAAGCCATGGGAATAAGCGTATTCTGTATTTATCATTGTTATTGCTGTTAATTGTATCCTTTTTTTATAATCACTGCATTAATATTTAATAACTTATATTATTTACGAAGACGATATTAAACGATCAGTATGACTTGTACATAGAGCTGAGGTCTTGGTTGCCTTGTTAACAATTATTCATTGTCGGAAACCCACGTTTAATCCATTCCGTTTCACTCTATTTATCTACCGTGGGACAATTGGTTGGTAAACATTTCGTACTAATGAATAATTCATTACCTACTTTCATTGGTTTCCGAAAGATTTCCCTTGCGCAATCTCAGCCAATGAACGTACTCGTTACAATTTGCCTTTCGCGCCCATGTTTAAATCATGGGAAATACGTCTATTTTAAGTAACTTGTCATTATTCATACTCTTCACACTGAAGAGTATCTATTTGTATTGCGGAATCTTATTCGACGAGGAGTTACTTCCCTTTGCTCATAAATATTCATGAAAACGAATAATCTGCAGTCAAATATCCCACGGTACATAATGTATTGTGCGGAATATGTACCGGGGGTCACCGACGATGACAATTATTGAGTTTTTTAAAAACTATATTCCATCTCTGATACGACCTTTTTTTCATCTAGCGCAATTTTTAATACAGAGTGTCCATTCAACACATACAGTGATTTTATGTTGAACAAGTCTTCAGTGTAAATGCAAGCAATGTAAAAGTTCCTTAAAACCTGTTCTGTCTACCGACGAGGTAGTTACTTCAGAAGACTTTTAGTAATATCATTTCTACTACAGTACTGAATTGAAAAAAAAAATGTTTGTCCCTCAATAGTTTTACAGAAAAGAACAGCTAACTCTCTCTTTTTAACCCATTAATGTAGACAAAGGCAAACAGCGCAAACCAAGACCGCACATTGCGGCGTCTGATCCGGCTCTGTACTGTTTGCATAAAGGACTCTCTTCCCTAAATAGAATGAAACTAAAAATTTATACCAGAAACCCATTTAATTGAAAATGGACTCGTCCGACTAACAAGGATGGCATAATCAATAAATGGGTTTATTGATAACGAAAACACCCGTTCCATACAATCAATATTGCTCGAAGCTAAAGTCTGTAAGTGTTATAACGTATGGTGAGAACATCTTTACTCTCCATTGTAATATTTACTGTTTGAGTTATGTTATCACGCAAGTAATCACACAAAGGTATCACCACTTCCTCGAGGCGTTATTTGTTTTGAATCGCACATGTGAATGTCACCAGTAAGATGATGGCATATGGAAGTGAGGTAGATAGTAGTGATTCATTATGAGTCATAGTACCGTTACATATGTATCAAGCAATTCCTAATACGGCAATGTTTCTACTTTCTTGCAACCTGCTCTTATTTTTTTCCTATAAACTTCAAAACGACAAGTAGGTATTACTCGGATTTTAGTAAAAAAAAAATATAGAACGTGTTTTAACAATCGTCTGACTGAAATTATCTTTTATGCATTCCTTCTTTTAATAACTCATCAACATTTATTTAGTCACGTGACCTTTAAAGGAAAATATGATTGTTAATTTTAATCCGTTCAATTTAGTCATGTGCTGTCAGACAACCGAACAACGTGTTGAGACTGTCATTCTGCCTTTCTATCTTGTTTTGCTGTTAACTTAGCTCTCTGACGTTATGTTCGTTACAAATTCAGTTCTGGTAAGGTCTTATGACCAACTGTGCGGCCATTGCGTATTTGCATATAGTGGATTTATCCTCCAGATAGTGAAACCGTTGTAGTGAAGACTTGAGGCTGTAGTAGGCCATCTGGATCTGGGAAATTTAAGATGAATATTTAATTTCTGTTATTTGATTATATTCATCTTTGTAAATGAAACAGGGTCTTTTACACAGCTTCTACAAAGAAGTCCCAAAAATTGTGTTTTATTATTATTATTGTTATTATCATTATTATTATTGCGTTTTAGTGTTATATTTAGTATTTTGAATGATATTTGTTTCGATATGCTTAACAACGACTTTAGGTTGTTCTATCTACTATTAGACAATTACTTTAAAGCAAATATTTCCTTTTATCTGCAGTGCGAACACTTTTAAACAAATCCGACACTTTGTTACTGCATTTAAATTGTTTATTTTCTTTTTTGATGACAACCAGAAACATTTTACTGCAATATTTTTTTAAACGTTCTGTATAAATCCTATCATGAACTTAAATAAACATCGTAATTTGAGTAATGCAACATAATTTTGATATTTTACTGTCAGATATATTAAAAATCTTCTCTGAAACACGTTGATTGTATACAAACTGAAAGTCGATGCCTGTTTGATAGATAATATGATTTTGGTAGCTTTTTTCATATTATATTTATTTATTTATTTATTTATTTATTTATTTATTTATTTATACTCTGCTGAATTAGTGTAAGATTGTAATCCAGATTGACTAAAATTGTTATCATATTTTTAATCAATGTGTGCAATTTAATGTGATTTAGTTCTGCTCTGTAAATTTTTATGAATTTTAGAATTTACTACAGTCTCTTGTAAATCTTAGTTAGATTGGCCATGCTCTTGTCTTGTTCTATGATTTTATATTGTACTGTATATGTATACGTGTGCATGGATGAGACTTAAATAAACTAAAGAATAATAATAAATATATGATAAACTCTACCTTATTACAACATCATAAAGTTGGTTTAAACAAGATTTTATTCAGTTCTATGCATGTACAATTAATCATATTTACAACAAACATTTAGGATCGAGTAGAAAGCTGTAAGCTTGTTTGAAACTCTCTCCTTGGTAATAACATATATATCGAATTTGGTAACAACAAAATTGTCTAACAAATTGTGCTTGCAGTTTATTTAAGGTAACCATTTTAATTTTTTTTAAAGTAAGAATTAAGGCTTGTGAACAAAGAGAAAAGCTTCGAGTTTTTTATGTGCAATGAAATGTAAGTATATACAGTAAATATACAAAAAAGTTGGTTATTGCTAATATTTCAAAAAAACATTACGAATTTATAAATAGGTTTTATTATAATAGGTAGTATTGAAGATACAAGAGAGCGATGTAGACTTGAAAAAAGTATAATGCAGAGAAGGCTTGGAAGAGAAAGATAGAAGGAAGGTACATGGTCACACACAAAACTGTAATCTGATAGAGCTCTTTCCCATGTTTATATATTTCCTATTAGATCTTAACAAATAAATATATACAACATCCCTAATAAGGCACTTTGTTTCATTATGTATCAAATCTCTTTGTGTTTCTTATACATGTGTGCACATGATTAAAATTAATGCATTTATTTCATCTGTAAGTTGTGTTGCCGTACAATAAAGTTGATAGTGTGATAGGAGCGAAGTTATTTCAATTGTTTGTGAGTTCAGTGCGTGATCGTTGGTATAGTGGATATATAAAGAAATAATGATGTGTATTGTCAATGTCACCACACTCACATCGAGCGTTATCAACAATGTTTTTTTGAATATAGATGTTCTTTTAAAGAAGTACAATGTGTTCTGAGTCTAGAATGTTGTATCTGATATTTGCGTTCTCCAGCATAATAGTAAAATGGAACTTTCTCTATGTTTGAACTTAATGTTCGTTTGAAGCTTTCAAAATTGGGGAGTCTTTTTGGTCCGTGGTAAGTTTGTTCCAAAAATTTATATATCATAAGGTTGTATATGTAATTAGTGTAAAGTAGACGAAAATACTGAAACTAGAGCTTAACTTAAGCGAAAGTCAGTTATGTCTTTGGCTTTATAAACGTCTTATGATTTTTTTGCGTTTCGTAAATACCCGTACCTACCGGTTCAGTGCGTCAAAATGATTATACAAATTCTAAACTGGAGTTTAATTCTTACATTGTTCATTTACTGATTTTATCATACTAGTAAAATTACCTCGGTACAGAACCAAGTTCTCTTCGATTCCTTAATCAAACTCTTTACTCATAATTCTGTATTTGGATAAAATATAATTTTCAGACAAAAAAGTTTTATGCAATTGAAATTTTAATCATTTAGCCTTCGTACACCAATTTCACTAGAAAATAAAATAGTTCGCTTAATAATATGGCAAGATGCCAATGTCTGAACAAATATGATAATTGATCTCTGCACGACTGGAAATTTCTCATATATTGCTAAAATAATCTTACGGAGTCGCCTTATCCCCTGAAATAGCATATAAAATTAAGTCGATAGATTCTAACGACGGTTGCCAGTAACTTCGGGTTAATAATGTGAATAGCATGCAAAAGCGATCACCTTTCAAATCATATTTCTGTAATTGCATTTCACTGATATTCATTGGATATCATTAAATAAACTATTATTTTACCCCAGTTGACCATACCAAATGGTTGTCATAAAGATTAATAATGTATATAGCATGCAAAAATGATCACCTTACACGGCATATCACGACAATGACGTTTGTAATACATTTCCCAGATATTCACTGGATATGATTTATATAAAATGGTCATATATGTCACGTGCCTTTTACCGTTTTGAATGGTGTATATGCATCATTTGAATATTTTGCATTGTCCCATGCGACGTAGTAAGTCGTCCTCGCGCGGGACAAGAAAAGCGGCATGTTTTCAGGTTATTGTTATTATCACATTTGACTGTGCACTTTTATTTCTGTGCAAAGTAAACTTCAGGTAATAGAAACTGAACAATTCCAAGTTGTTGATGTAAAAATGGATTTGTTGTTGTTCGTGTTTTCTGAATAAAATTACCTTTGATGCACATATTTTCCCTAGTGCAGTATCCGGTACAATTATATAAATAACATGATTATTCTTTTGTCATTGTAGAGCAAGAACGAAATAACTAAGGCCTTGCATAAACAGAAAAAAATACCGATTGAGACGTCATAGAAAATGCTGAATTTCATTCGGCTATAGTTAATTTAACAACAAATTAAGGCTTTATAGTTCACAGATTTCTCAAGACCTCGTCCCACTGGGTATTTCATACTCGTTATTACCAGCATTCTGTTAGTTGCAATGTTTCTTGTGTGTTCTAAACTTAGAGGGTGTTTCATTTTCTCAGCTGGTTTGTTATACAAAACGGCACCTGTTAAGAGCAATGATGCAGCTGTGAATTTTGATAATGAACACACTTTACAAATTCCCAAATGCTCAGTACCAGAACGTAATCAGAAAACAAAAACAGACTGGAAAAGTTCCGTTGTGCAAAACAAAATACAGGGAGGATATTTAGATGTAATGTTTGTGTTTAAAAATAGAACGATTGTGATGTAGGAGCGAAAGTTTTATTTGCTTAACAAGAGATTGCCTATTAGATATCTTACTATCGTATACTTAAATTCTGCAAGTGTTTATAATGCCTGTTATATTTGCATCGAAATATTAACCTGTCGAGATATTGGTCATTTAAACTTATTAAAATGTTTCTTTTTCCATTTTCAGATGACAGAGAATCACTTATCAAAACTATAATACCAGAGCCAAGAGAAGTAAGTAAATGCAACTTATTTGAACTTACAAGACAAGACCAGACAAGACAACACAAGACAAAAAAATATAAGTGTAGGTCTTATCAACATGATAGAATTATCTATTTATATATATACAGAAACTTTTCTGGTCAACTTAGACTACGGACTATTGTTGAAATATAAAGCTGCTTGTTTTGTCGATTAATGGATCCCTGACCCCTCACATTTGCACGATTAAACAAAAAAGTACAGTTATATTTTCACCACAAACAAGTATTTAACAAAAGAGCACATGGTAATGTTTGTGAGTAAAACCTATTGTTGTAAGATTTAAGAGTCATGCTGTGGATCCATGATTACTAAAACGTTTTAAGGTGAATCTACACCATTAATCTGCAGTTGTCCTATCCTCGCTCGATTTACTCAATGATTCGAACATGACACAGGGTTCCGTTTTCTCGCATTATTTGATTTGAAATGAAACGATTATCATTGCTCGATTTCGTTACTCATATTCCCCATGAATGAGCAAATCTGCTTCGTTTATTGTTCTCAGGAGTCAATGAATCAGTAAATTTAGCATACGATATCTTCACAGTTTGTGTAACTGAAATGCTCTGGATTTAACAGTTTTTAACGGATGGGTAGCAATCATGTATTTGCGCTGACTTTTTTCGCCTGTAAGACTGAAAAGACATTACACCACCGATTTGAATCTTAAAATGCGGCAGATAAGCAATGTTTTAACGCCACGCGCAAGAGATTCTATGGTGCAATGTTAAAAGCCATTAACGAATTCTTGTTAGAGGAAATATCGTTGTAGAAATCTTATCGTTGATACGATAAATGTAACATTGCTTTGTATTTATTTAAATTGTTGGGTGTATATCTTACATTATTGCGGTTTATCTTGATAAGTGTCATTATTTTCTATTCTGCGAATTGCGAACCCTCGTTTATTTTTTTATGTTTTAAAGCGAAAATAAATACTGTAAGCTCATGTATCTAATCTGTGTTGTAAAAGGAATTAGATAGAATTCATTGTCATTTCTAAGACACGTATGTCGCAGTAATGAAAATGATATTATAAAAAATATCATTGCCATTCATACCTCGAATAAAAATTGTGAATTGTGAATTTAAGATTGAGTGTAAAACAGTGATGACCGTGAAAGGAACGATGATTATTTTATATTCTAACACTATCCGCAATTCGCCGACAATAAACAAAGAAGGAATTTAGCTGATATATCATAGGCAGTATAGCACGCTGAACACAAGCGCGCGCCCGCTGACGTCACTGAGAACATTACTTTTAAGTAGTGCACATACTTGCGCCCCTTATAAATATACCTACGTGTTAGAATGGAAATAGATTCATTCATTTTCGTGATTCTACCGTCGTATATATCACGCTTTCTCGTTCATATGCGTAGTTATTTAATCACTCAGGCCTACGGCCTTCGTGAGTAAATTACTACGCAT
This sequence comes from Cyclina sinensis, assembly GCA_012932295.1. NCBI lineage: Eukaryota > Metazoa > Mollusca > Bivalvia > Venerida > Veneridae > Cyclina > Cyclina sinensis. The sequence continues at coordinate 34,875,154 of JAAONU010000002.1, forward strand.
CTGAACTCGACACCGTGATATATCAGACGGTATATCACTCAAACTTAAAATCTATTTCCTAAATGAAAAAGTATCCGCTCCGTAACATACCAGACGCCTGACTTAATAAAAACGTGGGCCCGCTGAATATCAGGGCCAATATTAATAACACTGATCGGCCGTTGGCAGGAAAACTGATATTGATATTGGCCCTTTTGTAGCTCAGTTTGATTGTTTTATAGATAGATCATGGCCGAAAAATTGATATAGAATTCAATGTTAAACTGCAACTTCTTTTCCAAGTGATAGTATCGAGTTTTAGGAATATTAGAATTTGTTCTCTCGAAACTATCCTTTTAAGTGACTACCCAAAAAAAGGTTTTGTGCGGTCTTAGTCCTGTATTCGTGTGAATAGCCGATCTGCTTAATTCACAACTTGTAACTCTCATGAACACAGAAGATTTACAAAAGTGTCGTTTTTGACAGTTAATGGTCCAATACGGCTGTCGTCGAACAAATAACAGGGCCTATATCAAATCAGTTATTTAATAATACATAATCTTGTTTTTAATATTTATTTAAGTAGAGACCAGAACACTTCTTTAAGGTTCTGTTGAATGAAGCATCATCCCATTTCTGTACAATGTCTCTTGTGTTTTATGTGGTATAATTCAAAGGCAGAGTATTAATTCCTCTGTTATAAAAAGATGTTAAATTGCGTGAGAATATTTTAACTTAACGTTTAGCAACTTGAATTAGACCGGTGCCACTGAAAATTCATTTAAAGCTTAAGAAATACTCATTTATTCACTTTCGTAAAGTTTGATATTAAACGGATGCTACTTTCTTATCTGCACTGAGAACATTTCGTAAAAATCTGACACATTTACAGCTTTTTTAGTTTATTTTAAGACAAGCAGAAACATTTTATTGCCGTGTTTTTAGAAACATTCTGAATACCTTCCGTTAGAAATATAAATAACCCTCGTAATTAGGCTGCCGGATCTTCGTCAGTAGTGTGGATTTAAATATACAGCAACCTTACGGACACTTGCTTATTGTCATTTTTATTCAGCTTATCAAATATATAATTTCTACACACATGCTATATATCCTTACACTACTTTTCATTTGCCTTTGATTTAATCTAGACATATTTAATACGATATATATCTGTCCCCGTTGTTAACTAATTGCACACGACAGAAAAATTACTTAGATTTCAGTTGCTTTGCAAATAAATTATCTGTTGTTCTCCATTCATTCCATGTATCCTTAAACAGATGACTTCAACCACGTCGCTTTGCTACAAAGCTAGCATGACATAGGCATTGTTACATTCTGCAAATTTTGGATAAAAATTCTTAACAGTTTACAAAATAATTAATTGAAAAACAATATCTAAAAATGAGGAAAAAAGATAGTGTTCTTGATAAGAAATTTCAAGTACATCGTGGAAAAAATCTTGACTTTGTGTAATAAATTCAAATTGATCTATGTGACTGCAATTTTCTCCAGTACTGGAATTATTCTCTGGATTTTTGACAGGATCCCATGTCTGAACAAATATCATTGATCAATGTACGGCTGGAAGTTCCGCAAATATTGATTAAATAATCTTCCAGATTTGCCTTATCTCGGAGACTTAAGTATATACTGGAGTAAGTAGGTGCTAGCGACTGCTGCCAGTTGATATTCATTAATTATTTTTATACGATACGATAATTCTAATTTCACAAATCGTGTCTGTAAACATACAAAGATTTTGTTGTGCATTTTAATTAATAAATTTCTCGAAAAATATCATTTATCTGTGTATCTCATTAAAAATCTAATTATGTAAGTGATAAACATACTTTTGAAGAAGAAAAAAAACACTTCACTTGAAAGCCATTATTTCATCTATTAGTGACACAATTTCGTTAAAGTGCTCTGGTAGTTTTGCAGATCTATTTTTAGTCGAAGCCAAAGTCTGTAAGTGTTACAACGTATGACGAGAAAAGTGTTTCTTGTCGCTACATTATTGTCATATGTGTTATGTTATCACGCAGAGAAACTCACTAGGGTATTGTCCCATCTTCCTAGCATTATTGTTTTCCGTGTCGCACATGCGGATTTAACCAATAAAATAATGACATATGAAGGGCACGTAGAAAGCTGTAACTAATTTATTTCCAGTCCAATAAAGCAATGTTCGGAACAATTTTCATTGTGTGCTGTCATGTTTTTAGTTATGTGAACAAGAAGAACTGAGAAATAAATCTTGAACGCGCGAACTATGGGCTGTAGAAGTATGACCAACTTCATAATTCATGTATTCTGATTGTTTAATACAACGTCCATCAAGATGATTCAAGGGCTGTACAACAACGTTCCTGTCAAATGTCAACAATTCACTGGAGTAATCTCAGACCTTTGCAAAGAGCATAATGGTTTTTGGTATTTCAATCTATTTTATACAAAGACAGCATAGTAAAGAGTTTTTATTCGTATTTAGTTGTGGCTATAGAATCACGAGAAGTGTGTGTGATAATGGATTTACAATTGAACAGTTATTTTTCTGCTATTCCAGATCTAGTTATTTAAATGTAGTAAGGAAAAGCCACTTTTTTATAAAGGGATACTGGGGCTACATCTTATAATAGCATATAAAAATGCCCTCTGTCGGAAAAGTTTGATATCTTCCTATTAATAGGTGAACTCACTTTTAGGCTGCCATATACATAGCCTGCTCAGCATCTTAAATTTTCAAGTTATTGTCTGTATGCTTGTTTGTTTTGTTTGTTTGTTTGTTTACTTTCTTCTTCCCAGGAGTACTTTACACAAAGCCTTTAATTCTGATAAAAATCATGCTTTGGAAAAGAATTAGCACTTTCCCTCTTGAAAAAAAATTACCAAATTTGTTACATTCAAATTATTCCGTGCAAGTGCAATTTTCTCCTGTAATGGAATTATGCTCGTGATTTTTTGGCAAGATCCCATGTCTGAACAAAGATCATTGATCCATGCGCGGCTGGAATTTTCTCAAAAACTGCTTGAGAAATCTTCTAACTTTCTGCGCAGACAAGGGTACACAGCGAAGAAGATAGATTGCTGACGAGAGTTGCAATTACCTTAAGATCAGTTTCAGCAATAAAATGTAATAATGATTATCTGAACCATCGTCTCTCTTTACACTCCATATACATCTTGATATATAGATCTGGTGTTATGAATCACAAAACAGAAACAGAAACTAAGACAATGCGTTCAGTCTTCATCTGATAAGGCATTATATTTCCTGGAATTATATTTAAACGTGCGGAGATAGATTATTCATTTCTTGGAATTATTCATTTCTTCGAGATGTATCCTTAACACGATATTTAAGGCAATTTGAAGGATTCTGTTTGAAGACTCAGATTAAATTAAATTCATCTTTGAATTTGAAGATATGCTTCACTAACGATGCACTGTATTCCTTATGTCATTATATCTATCGAACAAATGACAACGCATTTTGTCGTCTGCTTTATCCGTGTCACAGTCTTTCGAGTACATTACACACTGGTTTGACATCTTGGTAAGCATGTTTGAGCCCTTAAGTATCTTCTTGTGACAGGACAAAATGGCAGTGGTTGCATTTTCAACCAATACGTTGAATTATTTTGTGATTTTTTTTCTAATTAATAATTTATATATGAAACACAAACAGGTGAACAGAAAAGAAAAAATCCCACTTTACCTGAAGTTATTCCCTCCCTCCTCCCTCCGAAACATTACAATTATTCGTATTTCCCCGTCAAAACTTGCTTGTATAAATATTTATCGGTAAGGTTGTTTATCGGTGTTTAATAGTCAAACGTATTTTACTTTTAATTAGTTTCTTTGTTATCATTCTTGAAGAACGGAAATGAAAGAAAGGTAAACAGTAAAAATGCATGTTAACTCTTCCGGTTAATAGATATTTTAAAATTATTTCATAGGTAATCACGTGACTATGAACTAGAAGATAAATCGTATTTTGTCAAATCGCATTGCAGTATTTTTCAATTTTCTGACATATTATTAAGGTCAGTCAGTGTAATTTATCGACTGATTTTAGTCAGTTGACACAATTTAATTTCAATCTGTTTATTAGAAGACATTGATAAAATCAAATTGGTCGTTTCTGACCGTTTTAATCAGGCACGCAGGTCTTTGCAAAGAGGACCAAAAGTCCTAAAGTTTATATGCCATTTTATTTAATGGTGGCCCTTTTAATAAATTCGTTGCAAAATAGATAGAATCATTATAGGCAAGATCTACAAATGTAAGGTATATTTACTGCTGTCAAACTATCCTATTAAAGTAAAAGCAAAGGTTTGTACAAAGCTTATTTATGACATTGCGCCTGAGCCAAATATCTAGTTGCATAGCACTAGTCCCTGTCATCTTTTCCTATTTCCGTTGCGATAAAAACTACTCACAGGTACCCGGTGTCACTAAAAGTGTCCTAGCTTCTGCAATATTTTTATGTCTGAACGGCACACCAAGAAAGAAAAACAAATTTGCAGCATTTACACAACGAACAGCAAGACTAAAAGTGTTCTGTGCAAGTCGGGAATATATTGAAGGGACCACGTGAAGCTTTTCTTGATCAAATTGACGAAGATGTACGAAGATCAGTGACAGAATTTATTCATCCACACTCGTATATTGCCTATTTTTGAAATTTACTAGCATTATAGAATTCAAACCATGATCCAAACATTGACTGTACTCTCCATGAAAAAAACGCTCTCCAATTGTGAAAAGTTATATGTTTAAATCATTTTTAAATGTACGGTCGAAAGGAAGTAATGCACCTAGCACATACAATATTCTTCTCATTTAGTGCATCTAGCACATACAATATTCTACTCATTTAGGGCACCTAGCACCTACAATATTCTACTCATTTAGTGCATCTAGCACATACAATATTCTACTCATTTAGGGCACCTAGCACCTACAATATTCTACTCATTTAGGGCAACTTATTCAACACCATTTAGAGCCATTCTTTTGTATGAATTATAATAATTCTGATTTTAAAATAACAGTATATAACTGTACAATAGACTTAGTGACTACGAAACAGTGCAGTAACTGAATTAGTCTTCGCAAAAGAAACTGGTTCTGTGAAAGACGGCGTATTTCCTTATGAGAGTGGAGATTTTATTCCATGAACATATTTCCCATGGGTCAAGTGTATTTATAATTTCAACACTAAAGATGAGCAAATCTTTTCTTTGATACAATGTGAGCAGAATGAGGCGTCTACCTAGGTGCGAATCCAGAAATAAGGAACTGAGAAGTAAGGGTAAACGGGAAGGCTGATCTTCCTGCTTACTCTTTTCAATGCTTTATTATAACCATTATATTTTTTATAGAAAAAAAATGTATTTCCTGAATAACAATTGATATGCTACATAAAAAGAGCAAGATTTGTTTTTTGTTTTATGGTCGCACTTTGAAGTCACTCAGCGAACCAAGACTGACGTCTGATTCGTCTGTCATCACTCGCTCATGAGCCTCTAATTGCTGGCCTTAATTCGAAACTGTTACCTTGTTCTTCTACAGATCAGTAATGGTTTATTTAGTTATATCTATCTGTTAATTGCTCTTATGGATGGAAGTGATTTGTCTTTTTGGATAAGTTTGCCTGAATCAATTTGTAACATTTGCCTATCGTTATTGATAATAAATAAACTCTTATGATTTGTATTTTTTTATCCATCGGTACTGTGCTACAAACTTTCATAAGAGTCCTTCATTCGGTACAATTTAATTTTTTATTGCACATCGCCGCATTCTTTGCATAGTATATATGACTGTGAGGTGGATATTACTTACCCATTGTAATCCTACTACAGTCTTATCTCAGTATAGTAAGTGGTTTCCGTGTGATCTACATAAACGTTTCTTAATGCTAAGACAATAACGCTGAAAGCTGAGAACATTTTAGCCTGGTAAATAGTACAGTACTATTTTCTGAGCCTTGGCTAGAAACCATATCTAAAACAAATACCACTGAACGTTAATGCGGCTGGAAATTTTCCTCATTTTGGTGAAGCAATTTTTACCTAATTTGATTGTTCTAGACTGCCGAGTAGAATCTAAAATAGATGGATTTTTGGCAAGGGTTGCGCGTAAATTTAGATTTAAGATACCAATGAGCTAAAAAGTAAGATTTGGCTTTACATCATTTTTCTTGGCAATGTATATGCCTATATGTCTAGATACCATGTTTGGTGTTTGAATTACGTCGAAGTAGGCTTTCTTCTGATTCAGCAAGAATATTACCTAGCATAACAAGTTGTTTGTTCCTAAAAGGAATAATATTGTGGTCTGATGCTGTGCAGGCAGGACACGATAGTATTTTTTGATTTTCTTTTACGGTATTATGGATTGTAAATCATTTAACTTCTTTCCGTGTGTCTTCATCTGAAATGGTAGCAGTAAATTTTCTTTCTGTTTCAGATGAAAATGAGTATTAGATAAGAATAACATGTAACTTTATACATAGATAATATATTTTATTACAACCAAATTGCAGTCTGCAACTATTCTTGGAAAGTTTTAGGAGAGATAAATGACATTTTTTTATTCCAAAAGTTACGTGTAAATATGTTAGGTAATTGTCTACCGTTCACCTTTACGCACAATTATGAAATGCAGCAACCGGAGGCAAACTAATTGCGCTCAGTCGTTTTAATGACTTAATAATATATTTTTAGTAATTCTCATTTTAGAATTTTCTGTTTAAACATCAGGGGGGTAGCTCTACCGGCGGTAATTTATTTTCGATAAAAATCTTTTGATTAATTCCTACGTTTATAGGTTTATTTATATTACCTGTACCAGTAGAAGTAAGTAATTTCCGCAGCAATTCACAGGTCTGTTCTTCAGATATTGTGCGGTATTTATTCAGCTATCTTCTCGCTTTGTGTAACTCACAACGAGCTTGTTAAAAGCAGTTTTGACATAACACGACGCAAGGTGTGAGAAAGATTTTTTTAGTCAGCTGTAACTACAATACATATGTATAACTGTTCAACATACAATTTCAAAAATGTTTCAATTACGTTCTAACCCGATGCGAAACACAAGAAATCAGTTGAAAGGCTTAAGATTCAAAAGTGGTATTTGAAATGACACTTATTCGATGTAGTTCATTCCTGGTGGTATATATCCCTCTTTTCGGAGGACTTTGGCCAATTTGTTCACTAGAACGATTCGAGATAGCTTTGGACATGGTCTCACCCTGTGAGTCAAAAGAAGAAATCAAATTTAATTACTTCATTACTTCTGTTAAATTTGGCAATTACAGTATATGTGTTAAACTTTTTAAATAGACACACAACAGCTTTTTCATGTGCGATATTCATTCAAATCTCCTGTCACGCTTTCATAAACGATTTTACACAACGTCTTTTACGGCAGTTAAAATCGAAAGCAAAAGTAGGTCACCGTGTTATTAAAGAGCAACGGCATACGCCAGTTATCATTAATGCAACTGCGAATGCAATCAATTTTTGTCGCCGTCCTTAGAGTTATAATAAATGTCAGCCATTTCCTGCAGTGGCATTTGGATACAGGAATAAAATGTTCCAAACTTAAAACTATAAAAAACAGAAAGGCAGTTTCCTTTAGTAAAATGTATTAATAGTTTTAACTGCTCTTAAGGCGCATGTCTTCTTCGAGTGGAAGACATAAACTGGTATAGATCTACTCACAAAATACGTTTTAGAGGAACATTTGAAAACTGTATTTTTACCTCTCTGTAAATCGAAAGAAAATAAGATGTCAATGGACTGTGCCAGACAAGATGTAGAAGACAAGCTGATGTTTTTGAAGGCTTTGAATCGCCCTTACAGTGTCGTGGCGCGACATGGTTATACTGCTCTTATTCTTTTGAAAGGGTCTTCAGAAAAGCATGTGTCAGCAAACATTATGTAGACGAAAGAAGCTTCGTTTCCATGATATAGTCACTGATCTGCTATAGAAGACAGTTAAAATTGATTAAAACCTTCTGAGATTAGTGTTATAGATAAACGTTCAAACATACTAGCATAAAATTGTATTCGTTTATCAAATATATTATGGCTGCATTCAGAATTTTTAGTTCACCTTCCCGTCCTTATAAATCATTTTAATTGCTGTAATTGGTCCTAGATCTTGTAGTGATTCTTTAAATATTTCATGACTGTTGTTATTTATTAATACTTAAAGTATAGTTTATGTGCAGATCTGCTTAAATCAGATTTTACATGCTTATACATAAATCATTGAACCATTTGCACTCTAATCTTTTAGAGTAGTTTTGTTTTGTTAACAGAGTCTTGTTACCGTATAGTTGCCATCGGAGCATCACTTACTACATTCTTTTGTGTATTGTACTGTTTCCGAAGCAGCATCTGATATGTGTTCTCTGAGTAGAACATATGTGTATCGAAGTAATATCTGAGCATATGGTAAGAGCGACGCGTAAATGCACGTCGTTTTCACGGGACTTAAAGCAGTTTACCACGTTTAATCTGAAAAATCTATCACCGATGTTTGAAAAGCTTTTAACTGCCTATAATGCAATAGCCACATAACGGTTTAGGCAACCCAATTAATATTTATTAAGTTCTTTCCCTTTGAGTCTCGTATCTTTTGACCATCTTTCGGAACAACTTCCGACAAGAGACATATTCATTTTAAAATGGCAAAGATTATTTTATACAAAAGTTACTCAGAATGGATTTGAATTGTTTAAACATATCAGATAGAATCTATCCATGGGCTAAGACAGACCGAAGTAGGCGTGGAAATGACAAGCTTCAAGACAAACTGTTAGCTTAAACGTGCGTTCAACAGAATACAGATTGAATAGACTTTTGAAAATAAATGACACCCCTTATCTATCTGGAATAAAACTATTTTCTTATCAGTAACCAGCTTTTTATGGTAATACTTTAATGTTAAATACTTAAAAGAACATATTAACGTTAGCATTGTATTGAAGACATAATGAACGATGCAAAGTGACTGTTTAGCAACGTGTCAGTAGTGCCCAAAGTATTCGTCTTCTGTCCCCTTTCCAGATGCAAGTGCAACATAAAATAAGCAAGGACTTCGTGCAAGTAAGTATGTAAAACTTACTTCTCTTTGTCTTATTTTTATGTCCCCACTTATATGGGAGAGAAACGTTTGCGTTACATTCATAATTGACCTACCCGATCAATGCAATGGTTTACCCAAACTGTCCATTATCTACGTACCACATCAGAAATCGTTCACCATTTTGTACTAATACCTTATATTGAAATTATGCGTCTAAAGTCTTTCTTGAAGTTCCGAGTGATCGCTTATGCTTGAAATTGCAGTAGCAATATAGCTTTATGTTGTTTGTTGTTGTTTCATATCTCAGAGAATCAACGTACGTTGGAAAACAAAACAATAATAGATTGCACATTAAAGTAACATTTATGTGGATGATGAATATTAATCAACGCTTTCATGCTAAAAGCATTAATTTCCCCTGCAAAAATAAAAAAATCTCAAATAATAGGATTTGCAAATATGTTACATGTCTTCTGTCAATGGTCTACATTCATAACAGATATTGCACTTCTGTTATGTGCGAGATAAATTTAAGATATATCGAGGGTCGTGCTACCACCGACGGGACAATAGCTAATTTGCATGTAGTTGATGTATCATCAAGTTAGTGAAACCGTTGATGTTTCCTCCAGATTTCTAGATACGGGGTTGTATTTAGCAATTTGGATAATGGTAATGTCGATTAACACATAAATAAATCCTGTTAGATTAGGATAGTTTACCGTGGAAAGTAAACCTGAACCTTTAAAGTCCCAGGAGTACAATTACAAGTTGTTCTTATTTCACCAAGAAAAGCTGTCTTACCGGCGGAAATGATTTTTTTCAAAGATAATATGTTTTTTTAAATAAAGAAATGACTCGAATACTATATAAAGACATAATATGTCAACATTGTTTTAGAATGAGTACAACGTGGTTCGATCATTATTCTATCAGTATATTTATTCTTCTGTACCAGTCTATGTGACCCTTGGATTTTTTAAGTAAAAAAGCATCGCAGTTTCATGATACTTTTGCTACAACAATAGTTAACGTTGATGATTATTCACCTACCATCACTACCACATTGAATAACTTACATTGAATAACTTATGGAAGGTGTTTGAAATAATTAAATGTTTATATTGGTTTTTCAAGGTCGAGACAACATAAAACCAATGAATGTAACACGTGAAGAAATATTTATCTGTATAACATTGCTAATATTTCGTTCAAATTAAGAGTAACGATACGGCGTGGTGTCTATTGAATTTGGTTTGAAATATAGTTGTTTGTCTGCAAAATGTTAACCTCCCATGTCGGAGAATACCACAAGTTATATCCGGATTTTTTTCACGAAAATGATGCTCAGTACGTAACTCTGTAGTCATAACATTATTATTACACAAAATAGTAACATTGACGCCATTGTCGTCTGTCGCTAACGTGTCGTTAAAACGCAGTGATGCTCTTAAACCTTGTTTTGTTTTAGCCCTTAACTGCAGGACCGCACATTGAAGTAGAAGCAATTGAAGTTTAATGGCGCTTGAATGAGAATTGAAATGCGTTATAAAGCAAGTGATATAATGTCTCTGTTTATGTAGCATCGTTTCGTATATCCGAATAGCTGGTCCATAAACATAATCATTCAGTTTTACATGATTGGCAAAGTGTGTGTGTTACATGAGAAAGTAAGGAAAACTTGCCTTAAATTAAGTCAATAAATCAGTAAGTGAATAACATATCGAGTGTTTGAAATCGCACGATTTCATATAATATATCCAGTTTTTGAAATTGCACGATTTCATATAATATATACAGTTTTTGAAATTGCACGATTTCATATAATATATCCAGTTTTTGAAATTGCACGATTTCAGATGGATCGATAGTTCAGGAGCTTGTGGTCAATTTGTTTTTTTACTGAGCATAGAAAATCGGAAATTTTAAAAGATTTGAATCAGTGATAAGTAAGTATGTAAGAACATAAATTAAAAAAGCACCATTAATAATTTTTTAATTTTGTATATGAGTAAAGCTGACTGCACTCACAAGAGCAGGTCAATATCGCTATTTGATAACGATTGTGGCGATGAGAATGCATTGTACTAAGAAACGTCTGCAAACAAAAAAATGTAAAGGGCGTTTACCGTATGCTTAATGCTAAACTTGAGAAAAAATCTGCGTAAATGGAGGAAGTAGTCAGATCTCCCGGAAACATTACATTAGTTTTGATCCTGTACTGAATTTTCTTTGTAAATATTTATGTGTTGTTTCGCCGATGATGATTAACTTTTAATAAGTTCCTTTGTTTGTATCGTCTGCTTATTTTAGTGGTTCCTGGACGTAAACAATTTTCATACTTGGTAGGTTTATACTAAACATAAACAATTGTCATACTTGGTAGGTTTGTAAATACTTATAAAATCTTAAATACATGAAGATAATTGCGTGCGCGAACAACCAGTTGTTTTAAGAAGCTGCGGATTTTAATTATAGGTGAAGTGATGTAAGTAAATCATTTACTATCTTCCATTTAGTACATTTATTTAGTTACATGTTTTTAGTAAAGTGAAGATAGTGGTATACTGTAAAAGATCTGGTGACGAAAACTAGGAAAACTGAATACAAATATAATTTTGTATATATGTAATCATATATATACAAGTATATATGTAATTGAGATTTTGGACGCTAGGACATACGACATGAACATTTTGTGCGGTTTTGAATTAAATAATTCTTCTGACTCAGAGATTGCACTCGTATGGACTCAGCATGCATTGCCTTTGTGCTATTTTCTTTCTTAATTGTAAATAACAGCAAAGTAATAAAATGTACAAAAGAAGGAAAGAAAGAAAAGAAATTTCAGTATATTTTTCAACATCTGTCAGTTGACTATTATCAAAGCCAAAGAAAAACGAAAAGCAGGCCGAGTGTAACGGAAATAGAATTTTTGCCTTGTCTGCAACAAATTAAACACTTTAAAGATAGGTAAAACAGAAATCCCTGGAAGGGTATTGTCTGTGGAACGTTGAAGTCTTGAAGCAGTGCTATATGAAAGTGTAATGACGAATCTTGGCAGACAAATAAAATGCAACTCCGCCTCCACAGACATCATATTGTCTTAGGTTCAACTATCGCCAGAACGGTCATACAAATGTATTTTACTCTGTCAGGTTTGTGCGACTGTGTTTGACTGAGACCTTGTGCTAGTCTTGTTTGTGACACGTCGATTCCATATGAATACCCTATTTAAAATCCCTGAATAAATCGGAAATACATAATAGACATGGAAGTATTCTATATCAGTAGGTGAGTGAATTGTTACCTTAATCATCAATTTGAGATATTGTTTCCTCTGCAAGTCACATTGCCTCAGTTTGAAGAATATTGTCGATTGTTATAAACATGTAAATTCTTTATAGTGATAAGTGATGTACACAAACTTCCAAGTCTTATAATGACATTAGCCCCATCTTTAGAATTGACTGACAGACAATTAAAAATACATGGCACCCATGTAATGATCGTTTACATCAAATTATTTCAAAATGCTACCAAGTAACAGTGAGTAATAGATCGGAGTGGAACAAAGATAGAACTGTACATTTTATTTTGATGGACTGACATGCACATAAAATGGCAATTTGATTGTAGAAACTGTTGACAATAAAACTGTAAACATTACCAAGTTACACAAAGAGCATGGCGTTAGGATTGCCCTAGGCAGTGTATGGAGCAAAATTTCATGTGTTTCACGGCTTTCCTCGCGCTGAAGAGAATTTGTTTTATTTAGTTTTTCTTTCTTATCAAGCTGCAGTGAACCAACTCTTGTTTCTTTCTTAGTTCTCGAATGAATATTTGCCTGTATCTTTAGTCCAATATGATGTCTTGAAACGTCTACATAGCTAAATATCTGACAAGTCATTCAAACTTTAGATAATAAAGCTTAACTCGGCTCAACAAAGAGCAGTAATTTTGCAAATTGACGATTAAAAGGCATAAGGTTCTTGCACGTTCTGCTACCTTCTGTTATAATCCAGAAAAATTTCATATGAGAATTTAAACAAAGTGTTCAATCAACAGCAAATTGCCGGGGTACAGTTAAAATTTTGGAGTTCGCCTGCACGTTTCCTCCGTCATCTAAGTACTCTATAGTTTAAAGCCAATTTATCAAACTGTACCATAATAATTTTAACAAAGGGCAATGACTCTGTAAATAGTTATGGCTAATTCATTGTTCTTTTTATAGAGGGTATTTTTCTGTACTTTAAGAAAACATGACTCAAACGTCGCTTTTCTGAGAAGTTAGTTTATTTAAAAGTGTTATCGGGATATCTTTAACATGATCTTGAACAGAATCAAAAACATAACAGTAGAGAGAGAGAACTTTCAATCACATGACCTATTAACAGTTATGCCAGCACATTGGTAGAGTGCTAATAGCTATCGACACGAAATGTATATCTAAACTGAACTTAAAAACCTCGGCATCTTTATCTCTTGAAGTGCTTAAAAATTGCCTGGTTGTGTTTCTTTCCTGTTAAAAAACTTGAATATATCTGTTTGAAAAGGTAAATCTTTTTAATATTTTTCGATTATTTCCTCATATTAATGTACCACACATATCATAATTTCATTTGCTATTATATTTTCTTATTTCTTATTATTGTTATCTTTTGTAATTCTAACCATTATCATGACTGAAGTGCAGCTTGTCTCTTCAATATCTCAAGAATATCAGAACTGACTGCATTCGTGGCGAGGCAAACTTTATTCTTATCAGTCGTATATATTATGGCATAGGCATAGAACGTGACTGTATAAAGATTATATTTTTCTTCAATTAAAAATACTAACATGACATCATTGAAGTGATGAATAGTTGTAAACAGGTGTATTGAAATATTTTGAAGAGCAACAGATTGATCATTCTTCGCCCTTTCTGCTATGTCCCCCTGTAGAAAAAAGGAACTCGTTAATTCTTCACCCAATCTGCCATTTCTCCCTGTAGAAAAAAGGAACACGTGCACAACAGCGTGATCCAAGTTGTGATTAGGTGAAGAGGGCTAATAGATGTATAAATGTTTATTTTTAATATATTTATTCAGATAAGGTACAATGTTATAATTCACCCAATATTGATTCGTTAAAAGAAATATGAGCTAATATAAATGTCTTTATTTTTTTTACTTCTTCTTCTTATTATTATTATTTTGACATTGCTCTCTGATCTAAAGAGTATACTAATAGAAATAAATAAACTCACGCTTCCTCTAGTCTTGATGATTTACTTAACACGTAAGTGTTCGGATACTTTTTCTGCGTAGCTGTATTAAGATCGATTTTGACCTACATTTGCAACGAATGAAATTGTTTGATACAAACTCTTCAGCTGAAGAAGTAACAACAACAACAACAAAAGGAAGTTTGTTATTGGTTTTAAGTGTTGCTGTTATGAAATTTTAGGGCAAAATTCTTAATTTTTAGTTTAATTGCGTCTGAAAATAGTGCAAAATTGATAGCATTAACACAGCCGTAAATTAAATATCAGAACGTTTTTATTCTGAAAAAACAATCTAATTGGACTTAATATATAATAATAAATATGAAGAAAAATTTAATTTATCTAATTGAAAATGATATTGGCACTTTTAGCATTAAACTCAACATTTTTTTTCTTATAGCTTAAACTGTTTTGGAAATATATGCAAGTTCATTATCTGCCAATGTCCGAAAACTATTCACTTATGTACTGTACCGATCATCTTTACGGAAGATATTTCTTGGTAATCAAGCTGAGATATTGGAACTGATAGATGCTTGATAGAATTATTATTATTATTATTATCATCATCATCATTTCCTTCTTTGAAATTATAAAAGTTTTTGTTCGATATTAGTATCTTAGGAAGTCCTCCAAAATAATTTTATTTAAACTTATTTTAGAAAGTTTATAACAGATGGTACAACAATCACGTAAAAAGATTGTCTAAAGTCAAGCGATATTAACGTATTCGAGTATCTGATGGCGATGATGACGATGATAGTGATGATACTGGTGATGTGAAAAATATGACACTGATTGATGATGATAAATAGTTTCTATATTCACCAAATAGCAGGCTTCTGAACACCTGCGTCATCTTGAAAAAAAGTAGCTAATTTTTTGCTAAATTACCCAGAGGAAGTAAAGCAGTCAACTGCGATTCAAAACTTCCGTAAACCTATTCTTTGTATGTTCTAGTCAGAATGAAAGTGTAAATATTTAGCTGTGGTTTTACCCCTAGACAGTTAAAACGACTAATTTACCTCTAGTCATTTCCTTTGCTTAAAGGTTTGTTTATGTTAACGGTACAGATAATGGAATTCTTCTGCAATTTTGAAATCAGCAATTATGCACTGGGAGTTCAGTGCGTGCGCAAAGACAATTTTCTTGCGTATACTCGCTATTATTAATTTAAAATATGAATTTATTTAAGGAGAATACTTAGGAGAGTGTTTCACACAGAGATGATATTAGATGAACTAAACGCAAACGACGAATCTAATCTGGCTTTCACCTTATTTAGAATATTAATAGATAACATTAGCAATTACCAATATAATGTTTATCTTACTGTTCTATTTTTGAGTTAAAGCTTTATTATCTGTGTTTGTAATGCTGTGTCCCTAGAGACTGAACTTGAAGTGTAAAAATGCGATAGCAATATAATTTCAATGACACGGCATCATTGAAAAAAATAATAATAAAAATAAATAAATTTTCTAAGACCCAATAAGACGTATACTGTAAGAAAAAAATAAAACGAAGACAGTTCCAATGGTAATTATTTATTCACAAATCTTATCACACGTTCGTTAATAATTTACATAATGTCATTTTATGGACGTTGGAAAGCTCCTGCAACAATCTTATTTCGTTAAAAAACGACCGTCATTTGTCATTGATACAGCTGCGAAAATAATCAATATTCATTTCTGCCGCACTCAGCGTAGAAAAAAATAATGTCGTTCTTCCACAAATAACTTTCGTTTGTTTGAAATTCTCACGAAGAAAGTACTCGTGATCTAATATTTTTTATGTAAAAGACATTTTATTTCTCTCAGCTCCTAGAAGTTAAAAAAATGTGTCGAATTGAGAGGTATATTGTGAGTCAAATGATTTTAAAACGAATAGAGATAGAAAGGCAATTAGTTTGAGGATAAATATTTTACCTTACTATCAATGCCTCCTAGTATATGTCAAGTGACCCATTTAACTGAAACACGCCATTGCAAGATCTGTTACCCGCGAACTATTTTATACTCTTTCGTGATGGCTAAATTTACCTGTTTTCCAGTTTTTTTCATATATTCTTTATATTTTATAGATCATATTTTTTCTCAGTTGATTTATTATCCACAAAGGCACGTCACCTGCAATGTGCAATATTGCAGATGCGAAATATTATGAATTTGATAGATAAACCTGCTTGGATACTTTAAAGTTTTTATGATAGAAATAATTACTGTAGAGGGAACTTAAACATCTTGAGTATTCAAGTATGCTTTCGAAAATACAAAGAGAATATACTTTTGCGACACACAAGTAACATGTTCGTTCTTTAAATTCATGTTTTACAATAAACAGTCTGTGTTTGTAGTGTAACACTTAAGTTAATCTTGAACTATACAACGAAATCCTGAACTGTTTGTTGTGTAGTTAAATTACCTCTTTCTCTGTCGTTCTTGTTTAAAGTCACATTGTAAAGCCATAAAAGAACCATATACAAGTTTTGCACAATTCCATTTTTATAATACGAAACAACCGTTTAGACCATATAAGTGAATTTCTTTTGTAGAATGGATTGTACCATTTGGGTAATGAAACACTGTTCGTTTTTTCTATAAGAAAAAAGTGAATTAAAAACAAGCTCCTAGGGAATAAAATACCGGTTTATCATTTCTGTTGTTCCCGACACATTTCCTCTTTGTAATCCATACAAAATACTATTAACTGTCGCTCTAAAAATAATTGAACACCAACAGGTTACAGATATGTGGCCATCTTTGAATAGGGCAGTCGTGAACTTAAAATCCTTATTAAAAGTGTTATGTTTTTATATTGTTTTCGAAAAAAAAAGTTGGCATAGACTTTATAATTAAATTGTAAGATTTACAAATCTACATTATAACGAAATTGTTGACGAAACAAAGCAAATAATGTGTGTTTCAGTTTCCATCAATCTTTAAAAGTTTAAACCATCTTCAGAATATAATTATAAAACCCAGGAATGTAAAAGTAAATCTGCCATGGATACATATTTCGATGTATATTTGATCATTTCTAATTAAGTTGCACCGCTAAATATAGATACCTCCTGAAATACGTCGTAAATTTTAACAGCACATTTGATTATTTTTCGGCATTTCATGAGAGCAGGGATTGTTTAATCTCAAAAGCTTGATAAATATGTTTACAGGATTAGCTCAGACTGAATTTAAACAATGTATCAGTCGAAATTGTTTCTGGAACACTGGCAACAAATGATAGCTACTCAAGCGCTTCATTATCCTTTTCCAAGACTAAAGACTGCCCACCGACTGTCAAAAAGAATAAGTATTTGAGAACAACAACAACAACAAAATAGTTGAGATAAACAGGATAGAATTTCTTTTTCTTTTATGCTCGGTCTTGACACTGAAGAAATGCAAGCAAATTTTAAACTCAATGGAGTAAGAAACTATTTTATTTTTTTGTTATTGTTTTATGCTCAAAACCTGTATGTTTTGCAGACATATTTTATTAAGATACAACGCGTCTTGAGCTCACATTATTGACAACTTTAGGCCTATTTTGGTCAACACTTTTGAGGTCAGTGTGATGATTGTATTATACAGAAACATTTATTGACATCTATCGGAAACCAGGAAGTCAGCCGGCTTTTTTAGATATATAATTCCACTGATCAATACGGTTTTCACATACATGGCAAACAGTCCATTATCTATGTCAAACGGTATCATTAAGCTAGCATATCGGAAATAATTGATCCTTTGTCTTATTTCCCTATCATTTTCATTTCCTTTTCAACAGTTTTGACATGTGCAACTTAAGGTATGTCCTTCAGTTGTTTACGATGTTCTTTACTCGTCATTTTCCTCTCCTGTATCGTCGGGGCAATTTATGATGCAGATATTTTATGTTTTTAAGATATGTAGGATTTGTCGCGAGTTTTCATTTCGTATTAAATTTAATTCAACGAGTTCAGGATAATGGTAAAAAGCGAGCCTCTGGCGAGCTTAATAATCTTATGCCTTGACGAGTTGAATGAAATCTTAACGAGTGTCTGATTCTTTTTATCACGTGACGAAGGTCTTACCGTAGCTATATTTATTTTAACTATATACTGGAAAAAAGCGGTTACAAAACATCCGCCAAGAAAATATGAAATGTCAAAATATGTCAGAAATACTGACAGAACATTCAAAACGTCTCTATTCAGCAGGACGCTTGTATGATAACAAATTTTAAAAAATGATAATAGATAAAAAATATAATTTGAAGCAAGAAGTAAATACGTAATGTTTAGTTAGCCTTTATATTACATGTGTGTATTATAGAATAAAAATGAAACGGTTCTATTGTATTACAAACAGCATTTGATAAAATTCGATGAGTGACAATAATTCGGTGAATTCTTGTAGTACAGTTTCTCGATCAGTACAGACAAACTGATTATGATGATGATACTGGTTGTAACAGTATTAATATCGATTGATAATATGGTAGTAAAAAACGCCATGATAATTATTATCCTAGATTTTGTTTTCAGAGTAGTTATTTTTCAGATTTATCAAATAAGAATCGTGATGCATGTTTTATTTTCAAAAAAGTTGATTTCTAAGTTAAATGTTATTTTAGCGTAGTTTAGAATATATTTGTCTTTTTTTCACACACAACGTATATGTGTTTGTGGTTGACATTTTGCTGCAGCACTTTCATGCCAAATAAATGTTAATATATAATCTAAGTTTCATAACAATGATTACACTATATGATATTAGTTATCATGAAAACCGTGTTATTGGTATTATCATTCTTTCAGTTTTAAAGGCACGATTGAAACAATATAATATGACAAATAATCCGGTAAAATTTAATGTTTTGAAAGAATCATGCTTAGGTACAGACACAATCATTTTACCTTCGTTAAATCCTGAATATAGCAGAGAAATTTCAATCAGCCACAGGTGCACCAATATGTTTTCAAATAAACGTCAGGGTCAAGGTCAACTTTAATAGATGAACAGGCAATCAAGGAACAATGAAAACACTTTCAACACTCTTAGCAAATCTTGTTTTTCTGAAGATAATCCCATCTTGAATATTGATTTATAGCAAACTATGTAATGAGTACAAATACCTCTTATATATTAATAGTTTACTCAACTGCTACATCTGTCAGATCTGAAGAGTGTATCACAGAGTTTTTGTTTCTGTTTACTCTTCTGCACTGCAGGTGATTTACGTCAATTTACGCGACAAAATGTGATTTGTAAGGATGCCTCTTTTGTCTTCCTTTGAAACAATTGGAATAAGTTAGTTTTTATCTGCTTAGAAACACATAAATGCAATTGCAATCTGCGATGATGTGTTAATAGATTCTTAGTTACCCATCTATAACAGTTTCCTGATTAGAAGTGTTTGAAAACATAGTTGCAGGTTTTATGTACATGAAATATAATAAGCTTCTAAGGAAACGTGTGTTTTACACTTACATTTATTGCAATACTTTTGCTGCGACATTACCATGTTTATCAAGTCCTTTATTGCAATACTTATGCAGGGACGTTACATAATTATCAAGTCGTTTATTGCAATACTTTTGCAGAGACATTACCATATTTATCTAGCCATTTATTGCAATGCTTGGCAGGGACATTACGATATTTAACTTGTTATTAACTGCAATACTTTTCCAGTGACATTACCATATTTATTTAGTCATTTATTGCAATACTTATGCAGGGACATTACCATATTTACCAAGCCATTTAATTGCAATACTTATGCAGCGACATTACCATATTTATCTAGCCATTTATTGCAATACTTATGCAGGGACATAATCATATTTATCTAGAAATTTATTGCAATAGTTTGCAGGGACTTTACCATATTTATCAAGTCATTAATTTTATTGCAATACTTATGCAGGGACATTACCATATTCATCAAGTCAATACTACCTTATTATCCTGTCATTTTAACATTGTTTTAAATTGCGCAAGCATTTAATTCAAGTAGCTAACATTCGTTTAAAAACATGGTATATTCTACTTTATGGAAATACGTTTCTAGTATATAAACAATTTTCGGAGGATATTTTACTTCTGAAAGGATTTTACCATATATTAATTAGATCCACCGGCCTTGCCTTCAAATAACCTGTGTGTATAACGAGTATTTATTCTGATAAACAAAAATATCTAGAGTTTAAAAAATGCTTTAGAAGATATAGTTTTGATGTTTTTTTTTTCGCCTGAATTTCCTCTGTCAGAGAAAATCATTAGCAAAACATGCTTAAAAGATATGTAACCGTGACATTATACTGTTGAGAAGACACAACAGTATAATGAACAAAGCTATGAAAATGTTATTCCTAATTCCTCGTTACATTTTGTTAACATAACAACAGTAATATTATAACAGGAAGATTCATGATAAATTAATATCATTCCTGATAAAATGTGACTGAGCATGATTCTAATAATAAAAATGGTTATTGTGTGTGTGATGTTAATTATGAGTATTTAAGACCTGTGTTAATGTGAAGGCGTATGTTTGACAGGAATCGTAAGTTTATGACTCATAAAAGAATAAATCATGTATGAAGTTTTGTCAAAGCAGTCTGTATCTCTACACAATCTCTATTAATAATGTAACATTTCCTTTTGTATAAACCCGAACTCATTTAAAGTGTGGTGTGTGACTGCATTATCTCTAGTAAAATAAGCGTCTAATTCCTGTCAAAATCGTATGCCTATATAAATGATAACACAGGCTAAATTTTCTTCGATATTTCTACCTCAGTTTTTTTTTTCCTTTTTTTTGACATTAAAGTCAACAGATTCTTGCAAAGGGTACTATGTGAAGGCGTAAGCTTCAAACGGTGTAAATCTTTTCACACACTATTATTGGCAGGAAAAGCTGGGGAATTAACCGATTGGCAAACTTCATTTTTTGGGGTTATTAGAAATATGCTTTTTATGTTTAATATTTTTGATAGAGTTAGGACGATCAGGAATAGTTCAAACTGAAATAAGCGATAAATACCAGTGATGCTTCTTGGCAAGACAATTAGACGTGGGCCAAAGAAATGAGAATAAAGTAAACCAGAATTATAGTCCGTCACCATCCATGGCCCAAATGGCCGGTTAGCTTGTGTTTTTAACATGGAGAGAGCTACATGTGAACTTTGCAAATTGCGTTGTACATCCATAAAGTGCGAAATGTAAAGCAAATCCGTTAATATAACGCGTGACCCTTACGTAAGTAATAATTACACTGTATGAAACTTTAATAGATGTGAAGCTTACTTAGATGTGAAGCTTACATAACAGAGTGGTTGAGGTTAACTATTTCTGAAACACCAAAGAAGGAATATGAGAACGAGGTAGTTACTTTTTCTACGAGGAAATAGACTAAGATTGTTTATTTACTAGCCTATCAAGATTATGTATCTTTATAGAACATACTTTCATTATATTGTGGAATGAATGACAAAATTGACATATAGAATAAATTAGGGGTAAGAGAACTGAAGTTTATTTGTGACAGTGCTAACTTCCATTAAGTAAGAAACATTTTCAGTCGGGGTAGAAACGGTTTGCTGTTGCCTTTTTCTTTATTATAAAAACAGTTAAGCTTTTGAAGTACTAATTTGAATACTGATTTTATACTGATAAACGATAGAATTATGTTACTGCCTGTAGAAAACTCGAACCGTAAATTTAAATAACCGAGTACAATAAATTATAGTTCGTCATATGATAACATTATTTTGTAAGATGAATAAGAGGGTTAAAAACAGTCCCTTCCAAGAAATGTTAATTTAAATGTATGTTTCTGTTCGTGTGAATGCTTCGAACGGATTGGGTGGATGTGGTAAAGATATATACAAACGCAGTCCTAGACAGAAAGATTTTAAATTGAACTGAAGAAGAGGGGTAGATAATTTCCCTTTTTACTTTGGAATACTAGTAAAGTACAAGTATTTGTTACAGTTATAATATTCAAGTGTTTTATTTCTTTAGCTTGAAGTGCCTCTTGTGTAGCTGCGTGTGTCTGAAGGGTTTATAAACTAATATTATCTCAATGAAAAAAATATTTGAAACACACTTATACGATTTTTGTTCTAGTATTACTTACTAGAACAAATATTGCTTACTAGAACAAGTATTGCCTACTGAACAAGTATTTCTTACTAGAAAAAGTATGGACACGTATTGCTTACAAGAGCAAGTATTGCTTTCTAGAACAAGTATTGCTTACTAGAACAAGTATTGCCTACTGAACAAGTATTTCTTACTAGAAAAAGTATGGACACGTATTGCTTACAAGAGCAAAACGAAAAACAGAAAGCAGTCATCAAGCGGGAGTTAAATAAGTTACAAGAATGTGTTTCCTATGTTAAAATAAATAGAAATTTCAAACTTTACTTCTTGATTTTAGCAGTTTACATCTTCATTTAGGATTAAAAACTGTAAAACATTTTTGCTTGTTTTTTTCCAAAGAAAACAGTGTTTCTTCAAATCCGAATTGTATATTATAAAAGAGTTTAATAATTTTTCTCACAAGTGTAAGACTAAAAAGTGTTTGAACACATACATTTTATCTGATGTCTGATCGCGAGTGTTGCTAAATGGTTCGTTCATAAGCTTTTCGTGGACTGCTTCTAAAATGTTAAGTGCTTACCTGTCATTTAATTCTCTTAAATCATAAGCCAATATCTTCTGTTTGCTAGTAAAGTTTCTTGTGTGTTACTTACATACGATGGATACAATTTTCTCAATTGATTTGGTACTTACAAGTGCGCATGTGTGTTGTAAAATGCGGCAGTTGTGAAACTTCTATAATAGTTTGAACGTTTCAAGAACAAAGTCGGCCAGGAAATGATCAGGATTAAAAACTAAACAAATCTAGTTGCTATTTAAAACAAACGACAGGCATGATATTTGACGACAATTTTGGACCTTTCAAATTATCCTGATAACAAGTAATTCAAAGATGCAGAGCATAACTTTAATCGGGTATCAACAGACTCTTTTTATATGCATGTACGTGTTCGTGGTCAAACTATATCTTTCTGTTGTTTTGTTAAAAATGAGGGTCCAGGGATCCGTCCACAGGTTTTCTACTGTTGGCCAGTTTAACATAAAAAACACTATCAGTCTGATATCTTTTTAACATCTATTTAGCGGTTAAAAGATTTGTAGCGCTAGAGTTATTTTAAAACATTTATAAGATAGATAACTTACTAGTTAAATGTTTTATTTATATTTGCAGATGACAGTGACATGTTGCAATCACTAAAATTATGTAAGTATTACACTAGCTTGTTGATTTTGCTTCTCATTCTTTACGAGAAGTTTTTTATCGTTTACTACTAACACATTGTTCACAGTCACAACATCTTGTCAGCGATAGCGATTTACGTAATCTGACCAAAATTCCATAATTCGTTCAAACAACGGCTAATAAAACAGGGAATGACTTTTAGTCAGTCGTTTTCAAAATTTAGGAGTTTTTCTTAAACAGCTACTATCCTCTCCGTCTTACATTTAAATCATTCTCTGAAAACCATCCGAGATAATATGTTCTCCCTTTGCATAGGATCTAATACCCATCTGTACCAAAACGAATGCTAGAGAGTAACTTTGCAGTTAAGCTAGTTTTTCATCACAGGGTATGTAACATAAAAATGCAGATCATTTTAAAATCATGCGAGGCACAAGAAAATGTAATTGAAGCTGAAGTACCATACACTCGTCGAGAATTTTTCTTCCTTGATATTTTTTTTTATTTCATGTCGAGTAAAGTGGGCAAGAAATACTTATTCTCACAATTATTCCAAAAAGGAAAAAGTTGACTAAAACTGACGAATTTAAAGACACTTTTATAAGAATGATGTCGGAGCCAGAACAAGGATTTGAAACAATTATGTACGTAAATTGGCATACTGTGAATATCTGGCACATTTTCACAAAGAACTTCGCATTAAGGACAATAGAAACAGGTTTTAATTTCATAAATTTAATGTATACAACTTGTTCTTGTTTGTTCTTATGATAACCTGCTGAGGCAAGTGTGAGGTTTGTGCACCGTAGAACCTGGTTTAAATCCCGAGTGGCTAATGTTTTGCCATTGACTGTTCCAAGGCGGTAACCCCTCGGGTTCTTATTTTCGTTAATTGTTTATGGCGTTCTTCTCCCTTTTTTAATTGATCAATAAATGAATTTACGTTATCTTTTCATCTACTTTTGACTGTGTAGGGAGGCTGTGTTTTTTTCTTGATATGTTTTTCCCACTTTTTCCTTCAATTCATCTGCCTGAATTAAGAGGGCAATAGGGCTCATTAAAATTCTCTGCTTTGTATCCATGTACAGGGAACCGATTTTTTTATATTTTTATCATTTGATAAAATCCTTTGGTACTTGAAATGTAATTGAAATTTCATGGCATACAGTTGGTATACATTTATGTGTTACAAATGATGGATATCTGGCACAATATAACATGCATTAAGTACTGGGAAGGCGATAGACACATCGATTAGGTGACCTAGATATTGAGATGCCAAAAGATTAAGGAGAGTTCTGATAGCTGATTGACATGAGAACAACAACTTACGTGCAAACTAAACTTGTCGAACAAATGAATCATAGATGACGATGTTCTTAAATACTTGCAAAACTACTTGTAAAAATACTTGTAAAAATACTTGCAAAACTACTTGTAAAATACTTGTAAAAGGCAGACCTAATTACATAAAGCGTTCTTATTGAGAGTAGCAGTATTGAGAAAATGATTATAACACATTGTAGATAAGGATAAAGTAAAATGTTTGAAATTTGAAGCCATTCTTTTGCATCGAATTTATGCATTATGTAGAAAATAATTTACTCTCCTGCGCATCGATCGAATGTTTCACTTTCTTACCTCTGCTAAAATTCAATTTTCAGAACGATATTTTTATTTTTAGACAGGAAAATCCACAGTTACTTTTCAGCCAATCAGTGACTAGCTTACAACGAAATTTCCATACATACAATTGACAACCCAAAATGTAAACAAACAATGCATGTCTGCATGTTACTTACGTACTTCACTTTTCAAAGTGATTTTTAATATGTATACGTAAATAAACCAGAAAAACTATCAAAAAGGTTAAAATCATGATGGTATGGTTGTTTTTAGAGTTTTAATTGCTGTATTAAGATGTTTACGTAAACGCATAGTTGAAATGTGTTTACACAATTGTCAGAAAACAGCCGTCTATTTATAACTTTTGGAATCACATGATCGTTTAAACTAATGAAAAATGGTTTAAAGATTTTTCGGTTTAGGGAATATTGGTGCACTTTCATTGGTTGCTTAAAAGTTCATTGTAAAGGTCAATATCATATATCTACTCTTATTAAAGCAGCGGTGTGAAGTAACGGTAGTGTACTCATTTAGCTGCTTAGGGAGCGTAAAAATAATTGTAGAAAATGTTTTGTTTAGAAAAAAATCATACAGAACAAACAAGTGTCAGCATTCACAGGGGAATATGTTTTTTCCTGTGCAGTCAAACGTATAGCTTATAGAAATAGTTATAACAACGCGATTCCAAAACAGAACATAATGCAAATATGACATGAATATGACGTATGCGTCGCGTAAAACTCACTTTGTGTCAGGTTATATATATTTTTTTCTAATATAAATCTTTCGATCAAGATATCAATCCTGTATTGGTAAGATTTGATCTGTTGTGAAAACCAATTTTCTCCTGAAATCACGTGACCATTTATACTTTTTCTTTCTAAATTCATATGTGTAAAGAAGGCAGACGACTTTTTTCCAATAAATGCTCGCAGGATAATGTACGAGTACGTATGAGTGACAACTTAAGAAGCCGTTTGCTATGACCTTTACAGTTCAAATACCTCTATTTCCTGGCCATTATACTTGGATATTCTTTGACCTTTTGTATCTTATATCTGCTAGAAACAAAGAAGATGGACTGCGCAAAGGAATACTAACTGACCTGATCAATATGAAAGATTTTTGTTTTGTAATTCCACGGCAAAACTGTCCGTTATTTGTGAGCAAACGTGTAATTAAGGCTGGTATTTCAGGAATAATTGACTATTCGTCTTTTTTTCCTTATTACTTCATTTTTTTTTCGTTTGTATGTGACACGTGAAACTAAGAATAAACCTCCTCACTGTCAGGAACATTGTCTTCATCTGCATACTACAAATATCAATTTCCTCTTCACGTGAAACTATCAGAAAGTCGTGTATGCTGTTTGAATGACCATTTTGTGCGATATCATGGTATAATAATCGTTGAACCCGTTCGTTCAATATGAATGTACTAAAACACAGGAGAACTCAGAAATCAGGATCGATTTGAAATCTTGAGCAAACATGCAACCAGTCAACAGAGAAAAGTTGAAGAGTTCTCTCTATATAGATACGTTTAAATCCAGAATATTCATTACAAAAATAAAGCCAACGAAAGCTTTTGAACATATCCGTCTTGTAAATAAAACTTATGTAATTTCTAATACATTTACGATTTTGTTTTACATTAAATCTTTTGTTTTTCAGCAAAAGATTTTTAGCTCAAGGCTCACGACAAAGTTTTTTAAAGTCCTATACGTACTTCCTAAGACCTTTCAATACAACATTGTGTTTTTCTTTTCAAACGAAACTTGCTGGATCAAGTTTCCATTAGCCAAGAAATTTTAAACAAGATTTAAGTCTACGCAATTAATCTTTATAGATTTTTGGTTAATAATTTCTCCGGGAATAAGTGTTTCTGAAACACTTTTTTCTCCTTTTGCTTCTGTCTTCAAGAAATAAGTTACTTCAAGGACGAGGTTCTCTTACAAAGATAAAATACACAGAAATAATTTTACAACAACATTTTTAACCCATTTATGCTCAATTGATTATACCATCCTTGTTAGTTGGACGAGTCCATTTTCAATTAAAAGTATTTATGGTATAAATTTTCAGTTTCATTCTATTTAGGCAAGGAAGTCCTTTATGAAAACAGTGTAGACCCAGATCAGACGCTGCATATTGAGGCCTCTGATCTGGGTCTGTACTGTTTGCCAATGTCTAATTTTGCTGACACTTGGCATTAATGGGTTATGTCTAAAAGCAAACAATACTCAAGAGTGTTAATTCAGAAACGGTTGTGTTATAGCATATACATTGAGGAGTTTAACATTAGATATCAACTCTGAATAATCCATTATTATTTGCAGCAGTTTTTTCTGTCTCTTCAGATTTCGTAACAAAGAGTTTACTTGTTTAAAGTTTTAAAAAAACTATCAAATAATCTTTCGTCTGAGAAGGAAAGTAGGTTCCGACATCATGGCTATTATTTCGCTGTATTTTATGCGGAAAATGTTTCACAACGTCATTAGTTTGTAATTGCTATTGACATTACGTCGCATGGGGCCAACATTACACTTATCAAGAAGCGCTAAATCACATTTGGAACCTTGCAGACGTACCTATCGCTCTGTTGGGTACTTTAAGGCTATATTAAACACGTACTAAGAAATTGCAACACGACGCATTTATGTACCTGTCTAAGCAAATATTAGTGACAAAAGAAGTTACTGTAATTGAATTTAATATATTGTACGGTCCGTGCTATTTTCTTTTTTATCTTTACACCTCTAAAGAGGCAAGAGACAATTTTGAAAAGTAGAAAGTACTTCACTTCTTAAATAATTAGTCAGTTTGGGTTATATGTTAATACTACCAGCTTGTGTTTCAAGAAAACCAGTTTTTTAAAAATTAATCCACTAACAATAAATTGATGGAGATAAGAACAGTCAGTTTGAATCACATAATATTTAATTGCCTAAAAAAACAACTCGAAAATGAATGCTGACAAAAAAAAGTCAGTAAATATATTTTCAAGGGAATGTAGCCATTTTTGATCTTCACGCTTAATTGCGAGCCTATTTGACAGACAAAATGTGCAATAAATGGCGGGCTGACATGAGCACTTCACTTTTGACATTTGCCCATCTCTCCCCAACTAGCAATCTAAAGCACTCGACAAAACATATTACCGAGAAAGGATGTTTCAGATATGCCAATAACGCTACCGACCTTTAGTCGCACATGTACAAATATTGTTTATTCGTCGGACGTTACGCCGCAGCTGCGTGTGTAAAATATCCGGTGAATTCCTTTAACTAATGGATTGTATTGAAGAATTCAATGATTTTGTCTCAGTTGTTAAGGATATTCAATCAGTTTGAAGGTTTTACGAGAATTTCTTTTTTTATCCTAGGAATATTGATCATGTGCCTCAGAGAAATGCATGAGTGTGCATCGATACCATCAGTCGGGGGTAACTGCTCGTTCACGTATGCCGGTATTTCCGCGACAAAACATCGAAACGTTTTTAATGGAATCTGATTTCATATTCAGTATCGAAATGCAATCTATTCGGAATTATTTGAACGTGTTGTAAAATTAATTTTGTTTAAGAAAAAAAGTGACAGTTCAGGATAGCTGCTAAATTGACCGTGTTGAGAACATGGTAGAATTCGCTAAAAATCGAGGGAACAGATTTTACCATTACCGCTAATGAACAAGATAGCCATGGTTGAATAGACAATACCTTGTATGCAGGAAACAATCTTGTCCTGTCCACATGATAGGAATTATGAATAATTCAAACGGGCTATATGTTTCAACGTTAATCAATTACAGAAAGACGGTCATTGACTTTTTGTGCTCTTTTTATTTATCCAAAGTAAACAAAGAGGGATTGTTTTTACTCATTTAGAATACGTAACACCTCGGAGGTATTAAAGAACTGTTAGAAAACTTAATTAAACAGTTTTTGAGGCTAGACAGAAAGGGAAACATGTATATTTGATAAGTTTACGCTATCTCTTGAAGAAATGGAACAGGAATTGTAAATATTTTATTTATTTCAAACGTACGACATATAACTGTTTTGTTTTAGACAGGAAATCTGATGTTTATAAGAATAAAATGGAAATTGTTTAACACTGTTTTAAATAGTGGTACTAATTCAATATGAAAGGATTTTATTTGGGAGAAAAAGAACAAACATAAAAAATCTCTAGTTCTAAAACTCTCTACAGAAAAGTTATTGTCTGGTAAGTGATTTTCTATTTTGATTTAAAAACTTAGTTTCTGATATAAAATGTCGCAAACTTGAGCGATTGCCACGGCCAAATGTTGTTTTTTGTCGCAGTAACTTGGGTTAAAGTACTTGAAAAAAAAGTTCAAAATTGTTCAACATCCAGCTAATATCTTTAATTCTAACGGAGACCTTTAACTCATCTAACCTATCTTAAAAACGTATCATTCAGTTATTCATGTTTATAAAATTCATTTTCCCCTTTAATTTTCTTATGTTGAGACCCATGTTATTTCATTCATCCATGCCAGAATTCTCAGTCCATACTTTTGTGTCTATCTAATACAAAGCGAAGCAATCAAATACATTGTCGATCAATAGTCTAAAACAGCATAAGATTTATTTTCCTTCTTTTTCTTTTTTTATAAATAATTTTTAAACAGTTAAATAAACTGCATTTTCCAAACACTTGTCCTTTGAACAAAGTCTTTGATACCTAATTAAGCGTTTAACAATTACCTTTAAAAAACATTACGATTCTAAAATGTAATGAGAAATTCTTAGATTTTTCATAAAGTCAAATAGATATTTAAGCTGCCGACTCTAATAGGGACTTCTTTCAAAATTCTATATTTCAGTAAAGCCAAAAAAAAAAGAGAAAAGCTTTGGCGAGCATGTAACGCATTTTGAAAGTGTTACGATATAGCATTATTCTACCCCCATTCAGACTCATGACGGGATTATATAAAATCAGCTCTATTTTTGTTATGGTTTTATCTGCCTTTGCAAATTGAACCAAATAAAGCTGGAGCCAAGCGTTTACTGTACAAAATATATCTGGAGAAAAAAATGCAAAGCGGCACAACACCCCAAGATTCCTACTTTATCTTCCAAAATCAATACAACGTATTTGGGACCTTTAGACAGAATTGGTGAATTATTTACGTTCAATTGCCAGATTTCTTAAACAGGATGCAGAAATCGATAGGTGACGTTCAGCTTGCCCAATCGCCGCCGCTTTATTGCCCAAAGAAAAGATAAATCATCTAATACTTACAGAAATTTCCAAGTTCTTTGTAACTTTATACAGTCAGCTCAATCTAGCTGTCTACGCTTTGCACAGATATATGCAAATGTAGATTATTCCTTGTAAATACTGAGTTTCATGCACAAAAGTTACTTTTTTAAATCTCAGATAAAATATAGTTTATGCTACTGGTTTAATGTTATAATTGTCGACGGCACTTACCGTAATTTGTCATTTTTATCGTTTATTTCATTTCTTCTGATAAATGCCGAAAAGAAAGCATTATGTATTAAAGCTCTGTGTCCATGGTTGCTCAGACGGTGCTGCTTTACGTTATCAATTTCAGTACTAGACAAATACCATATAAAAAAAAGACACGCCATTATTAGAATAAAACATTCCTCCATTGTTTTCAGACATTTGGGTGTACGTTGAATAATCAGTTACGCCAGATTAGTAAATTTCATAGAGTGTGTTGATTTTTTGCATATTCTGTATATAACTCTGTCTAAAGTCATTACGACTTTAGCATATTCTGTTTCATAGTCTGTCTCTAGCCATTTCATCTTAAGCATATTCTATATACTAGTCATTACATCCTTATCATATTATGTTTACTAATCTGTCTAAATTCATTTATTCTTAAGCATATTCTGTGTACTAGTCTGTCTGAATACATTTAATCTTTAGCATATTCTGTTTACTAGTCTGTCTGAATTCATTTAATCTTTAGAAAATTATGTTTATTAGTCTGTCTGAATTCATTTCATCTTTAGCATATTATGTTTGCTAGTATGTCTAAATTCATTTAATCTTAAGCAAATTATGTCTACTAGTCTGTCTGAATTCATTTAATCTTAAGCAAATTATGTCTACTAGTCTGTCTGAATTCATTTCATCTTTAGCATATTATGTTTACTAATATGTCTGAATTCATTTAATCTTTAGCATATTCTGTGTTCTAGTCTGTCTGAATTCATTTACTCTTTAGCACATTATGTTTACTAGTCTGTCTTAATTCATTTCATCTTTAGTGTATTCTGTTTACCAGTCTGTCTGAATTCATTTAATCTTTTGCATATGATGTTTACTAATCTGTCTTAATTCATTTCATCTTTAGCATATTATGTTTACAAGTCTGTCTAAATTCATTCAATCATAAGTGTATTCTGTATACTAGTCTGTTTAAATTAATTTCATCTGTGGCTTATTTTCATTTTGAGCATTTTCTGTATACTAGTCTGTCTCAATTTATTTTATCTTTAGCATTTTCTGGTATCTAGTCTGTCTAAATTCATTGAATCTTTAGCATATTTGGTATGCTAGTCTGACTTTATTCATTTAATCATTAGCATATTTTGTTTACTAGTCTGCCTGAATTCATTCAATTTAGCGTATTTGTGTACTTGTCTGTCTGAATTCATTTCATCTTGAGCATATTTTGTTTACTAGTCTGTCTAAATTCATTTCATTTTTAGCATATTCTGTATATTAGTCTGTCTAAAGTCATTACGTCTTTAGCATATTCTGTATTTTAGTCTGTCTCAAGTCATTACGTCTTTAGCATATTCTGTATATTAGTCTGTCTAAAGTCATTACGTCTTAAGCATATTCTGTATATTAGTCTGTCTAAAGTCATTACGTCTTTAGCATATTCTGTATATTAGTCTGTCTAAAGTAATTACGTCTTAAGCATATTCTGTTTACTATTCTGTCTTAATTCATTTCATCTTGGGCATATTTTGTTTACTAGTCTGTCTTAATTCATTTCATTTTTAGCATATTATGTTTACTAGTCTGTCTTAATTCATTTCATCTTGAGCATATTTTGTTTACTAGTCTGTCTAAATTCATTTCATTTTTAGCATATTCTGTATATTAGTCTGTCTAAAGTCATTACGTCTTTAGCATATTCTGTATATTAGTCTGTCTAAAGTCATTACGTCTTTAGCATATTCTGTATATTAGTCTGTCTCAAGTCATTACGTCTTTAGCATATTATGTTTACTAGTCTGTCTTTATTCATTTCATCTTGAGCATATTTTGTTTACTAGTCTGTCTAAATTCATTTCATTTTTAGCATATTCTGTATATTAGTCTGTCTAAAGTCATTACGTCTTTAGCATATTCTGTATATTAGTCTGTCTCAAGTCATTACGTCTTTAGCATATTCTGTATGTTAGTCTGTCTAAAGTCATTACGTCTTAAGCATATTCTGTATATTAGTCTGTCTAAAGTCATTACGTCTTTTGCATATTCTGTTAAGTAGTCTTCTTAATTCATTTCAGCTTTAGCATATTCTGTTAACTAGTCTGTCTAAATTCATTTAATCATAAGTGTATTCTGTAAGCTAGTCTGTTTAAATTAATTGCATCTTTAGCATATTTTGTTTACTAGGCTTTCTTAATTCGTTTAATCATAAGCATATTCTGTATTCTAGTCTTCTAAATTTATTTCGTCTTGTAATTTTATTTCATATTTTTTGTCTTTACGTTTGACTTTGACATTAAATGTGAGATAACCACCGTCTCTAAAAAGAAAACATCAGTTGTTTCTATATGAATATGGGTATGTACAACAAATTAACAATGCCATTTTCACAGAATGTAAAAAAGAGTCATATAATATAAAAAGGGCCACTGTTGGGTTTTCAATATATAAAGATATTTGATTTCTCCCTTATTATGTGTTGATAATTAATTTATCATCATAAGGTTAGAGATCATGGTATACCATATCAGTAATGTTAAGAGATGAGGACCTATTATCGAAAGCTGTTGCCGATCTATGAGTAAGAACTTGCTGATGTAACGAAAGAACACATTCATCTTTTCTTTTCATTACACAAGGTGTGATTTTTCGATAATATTCTATTAACAAGCCAAATTAACTTAGGTTAGCAGTATAATAGTTGTACAATACATGCTTAATTATATCCAGTCAAATCAAATTGGTTAAATTGACTTCTTGCATTCTTCATTGTTTACCGCTGAACATGTGACGCAATGATACTTAAAGTCAATACCTTTCTAATATATATAAAGAACTGTCCTTTATTTTCTCATTTAGCAATTACCCCCCCCCCCCCCCCCCTCTGTTCTTATGTGATTTATTTATTTTATTTTATTCTTGGATAAATTTTCCGTAATTGCTTTTTTCTTTGGCTTTTCTTACTTTCAAAATTTCCTTTTGATTCAATGAGAGATTATCAAGTTATCTAATGAAGCAAACAGACTCTTGCCTGATCAAGAAGGCTTATGCTACTTTCTGATTTGAATTGTTAAAAAATGCTTTACAGAAAAAGATAAGGTCATTAGAAAAAAAAACAATCAATTATCTATTCATTATCAAACAGAAATAAATTATAATTTTATTCCAAACCTCAGGGCTAATAAAGATAAAGAGAAAAAAAAGAATGATAATTAAGAAAAAAAATACACGAAGGCATGTGTGATGAGCCGGTGACAGATGTTATTGAAATGTTTAGGACTGATAAGAATAAATGTCCTATTTTTATACATAATAAGTTTGCTCAAAGAAAAATAAAACTATTCCTCTCGTTAATGTTATTATTCATCCTCTAAAAGTTCAACTGATAAAAAAGCATTATCATAAATATGTTAAGTTAATCTAAACACATGGATTTGTATAAATTATGGTATGATACCGAACAATCTCAGTGTACGACTGATGCCTGATAATTAAAAGTGCAAATTACAGGTTTAGAGAGAGGTATGTTTGCGTCTAAAAATGTCTCAGTTCTCGATATCATATTTTACTCCTGTTATCGTAATATTACCATTCACATATTATTCCCCTTTTTCTTTCAACCAAGCTGAAGTTGATTTAAAGGAAAAAAGCTGCATAAACCCCCCTGTACTTTAATTTCCCATGAGATGTTACATTTTTCCGGGAGTGTCTATTTTTTGTTGATGTTAACACCGCTTTCGGTGCAGTTCGACATTTTAACACGATTTGAACAACTAATGCAAAAGAAATTACATGGAAACAAGCTATTATGAGCGACTGCTTGTGAATGAAACGGCACTGAGGATGCATAAAGAGTTGGGTTAGACGTAGTTAAATAAATAGTTCGCAGAGATTAGGTCGAAAAAGATAAAAACATGAGTGAATGATGGTCAGAAAATATGCAAAAGACTTTAAACACCTGTAAGTTGATGTTGACTTGAATAACCATTGGATGTTTTTTTGTTGTTTTTTTTCCAACTAGAAAAGATTATTCTGTTGACGTTTTATACAGTGGTAAATGATATTTGGAATCAGCGTATGCATTTTAACGAGACTGTTTACATGAGGTATTAATTATCTGAAAGCAATTAAAACCTCTGCTTACTCTATAGAAAAATACTTTTAGCTGTTGTAAATGGGTCAATATCAATCTGTACCTGCGACAGTGAATTTTAGTTATAAGTTTTAAACTGTCTTTTATAGGACTTTATTGTATGGAGGATACCAGAAGGCACGTCAAGATTTTTGTTTGCTAAATATATATCTTTCGGGACTTTTACAGAACTTACGTAATAAAAATTAAACTAAATTGTATGAAACTTGCCTTTAGTTTAAATATCATTGATACCTTTTTATCGATTGATTTTAAAGTTTTACTTTAGTTCCTTAATTGTTTTCACGTTTCAGGTTCAAGTAAACAATATGGGTTTGGTTTAAATAATTTCTTGATTGCGTTTGAAAGAAACACTGATTGTTAACCGAGCAGCTAAGATAATTTACACTCAAATGCCTTCATAAATCTGCAGAGGCCATAGAGATTTGCGTGTCAGATCTCGTTATATTTTGACATGCTGTTTTAAATTTCAGCAGCTAATAAGCATTCGTCTCGTATTATACATAGCACGTCTTCGTATTCCGGTCAAAAACAAACCACGTGTTTACTCTGTGTTTATCTCTGACTATGGCTTTGCATGTTTGAAGTCAATTATCTGCTCAATCGATAGGTCATTGGTACAATAAACTTCAAGATTTCTAGACTGACGCAGAATTATTTGACCGATTTGCGATACCATACAAAGAAAATCGTTGTGTCAATACAATTTAGTAAACACCTCTAATATATGGTGGTCAGATTCAATTAAAACGCTCGGTGGCTCCCATATGCTGACAGTTTATTGATTGCTGAATTGTAGTAACATTTATTTCGCCCGTCCAATGCGCAGCTAATGTAATTGGCAAGACTTATACTTGAATCATTTACACAATTTCCGAAATAAATCTTTCCTCTGTTTAACAAGATTGTATTAACTGCTTTCAGAGTCTTAAATCAGGATTTCCTCTTCTACACAAAAGAATTTGTCCCTATTTTCTCAAGAAAAAAATAAATAAACCAAAGTGAAAAAGGCATACAGTGAACATACCCTAAAATGTAGAGCTTTCTTTTTCCTGTAGAATCATATAAATGTGAATCATTGCCGAATGTCAAGATGTCAATCAGATAAACTTCCAGTATAAAAACTAGTCTTTATACAAAGAGTTGTTTTTGTTTTACACTATTAAGCCTGAGACCGATTTATTATAACTGAACACTCCCTATATAATCTAAGTAAAGATTTTTTTTGACGTAGAATCCTCTTTACAATATAACTTATTTTTCAATTACAGATAATGAGCCAGTGATATAGATTTGCAGTAAATCATCGCCTGATTTCTGGGTATGTCCCTTTAAAATGTTTCATTTTATTTAAGTATTATGCAACTTTTCTGAAAAATGAAGTGTAAATCTTCATTACAAGGTGCTCCGGTGAACGTTTCTGATTGAAATATCTAAATAGTTATTATATAGGTATAATACATATATAAAAGCTTCTATAAGTCTTGTACGACTGATATATTCCGGACATCCTAACCGGAAAACCCACATTTTCAGTACTCTAATCGAAAAAAACTAGGTTAGTATTAATTACTATATTTTTAGTTATTGGATACTGCCAAAGGCAGGCTATCTCCCACATCTTATTAATGTCGGCAGAGAAACAAAGTATGAATAAATGTATAGGAAAATAAGCAACTCAATAAATCGGATCCTCTGGGGTATGCTCACGAAAAAAGATCGGGATATCCCTCTGCTTTCATTGGCGGCAGAAAAATCTATTTTATCCCAATGAATGGAGATAAAAAATATTCCAGTCAGTATTTTAAAAATGTTTACATTTAAATCCTTACACTTCAAAGGATACGTGTTTAAAAAGAAATGACATAAAACTTAATACAATACAAATTACCAGGCCAGCCTACTTGTGTAAAAAGGTAATAACTTTAAAATGCTATAGATCTCTTGATAATGTTATACATGCCCTCGTCTCGGACGGACACCGTTCAGGGATTAATTTTTTGTTAACATACGATTCGATTAAGCAGACATAAAGCTGTCTGGAGTTTGTATTTGTGTAGATATTTTACTTGGGTTATTCTCCTATATTTCAGAAGTCACTACTTTGAGGTCATTATTCTGAGTTTGCCTGTCAATTTTTTCCCCTTTGTAGCATTACTTGCTACAAATAAATGTTTGTTTCATAATGAACGACACATTTTTTTTAAATTTCTTTGGTAAGTGACAATACGTATTTCAAATATACCCTGCACAGTAACTTGCGAAATATTATTTTATACTCAGTGTTATGGATTATCGGCTGCAAAATTAAAGATAAAAAAACAAAACAAAAAACAACAAGAAGAAAAGTAATAAAATAGAGCTGCTCTCAGAAAATATTCAAGAAATAAAATCAGAAACATCTGGACCGCCCGCGTAAAACTCAACTTGCTATAGACATAAAATCATATTTATTTCGCTTTATTTTCAATACCTACAGTAGTGTTTCTGTTTCTTTTCATGTAATATTATTAGATCGTTTGAAATTCTGCTACATTTTGCCTTTTGATATGTTACAATTGTACAAAAGTTTCATCATCATGGCATCTAGGAGAACTAAAAAATGTCTCATCCACATTAGGCTTTGATGTTTGTTGTTTTAGTAACGCACTGTGAAGTGAAGATTAGATTCTGAAGCATCTATAATGTAATTGTTTTATCCCGAATTTCCCTGTTGTATAACGAACAATATTGTCTGCGGTTTCAATCTAATTTATAACCGGTGATAGAGGACTCTTTCAGATATGTCAACAACATTCGTAACTGTAATGTCCTCAGCAACGCCCCGCAACGCCATGTTTATAACAAACATAGGTTTGTTTACCAAGTAGCTCTGAAAACTAAACATAAACTGTTTTAACTATAGATTGAAGTATTTTAATAAATGACTAAAAACAGATGCATTTGCTTAGTGACTGCGAGAACACTTAATTAAACGTATCTTTCACTGGCCATTATCTCTAACGAGAAATTAAACACCTGCTTTCCTTAAAATATAAATTCGAAAGTGTTCAGGACTCGTTTACCTTTTATATATTTCTTCTAATTTAGCTACAGCACATCATTCATAATAAATATAATAGATATGCCAGACCTGTAATTTCTCTACAAAGATTTGTCCTCAGTAAAGTGAAAATGTGCTTAGAAACGTTGTCCGCAGTCAAGTGGAAATGTGCTTAGAAATGTTGTCCTATGACAAGTGGTAATATGCTTAGAAACATTGTCCTAAGTCAAGTGGAATTATGTTTAGAAACATTGTCCTAAGTCAAGTGGAATTATGTTTAGAAACGTTGTCCTCAGTCAGGTGGTAATGCTTTGAAACATTGTCCTACATCAAGTGGTAATATGCTTATGAGCGTTGTCCTAAGTCAAGTGGTAATATGTTTAGAAACGTCGACCTTAGACAAATGATAATATGCTTTGAAACGTTGTGCTAATTCAAGCGTAATATGATTAGAAACGTTAGCATCAGTCAAGTGGTGATATGCTTAGAAACGTTGCCCTAAGTCAAGTAGTAATATGCTTAGAAACGTTGTCCTCAGTCAAGTGGTAATATGCTTAGAAGCGTCGTGATTAGTCAAGTAATTATATGCTTAGAATTTATGTTATCATTATTGCATTATTTCAGAGGCAATTATACTAACAATTACGAATTCAGCCCTAAAATTTCATAACTAATGGCAAACTTCCTCCTTGTTTGTATATAAAAATGTAGGTCAAAATCGATTTTAATACAGCTACGCCGAAAATGCACACAGAAAGTTTCCTGTTTATTTGTTTTACAAACATCTTTTTTTAAATATGAATACGGTTAATGCTTTTGATACCCCAGAGAAGTATTTCTTGCTAAGAGATTATGCTGTTGTCATCTAATTGTGTGGAAAGGTACATAGTAACCTGATCATAACATAACGTAAACAAGTGTAATGGATGAAAGTCACGTGATATGAATGAAAATAAAAGTATGGTGGCAACATCTCGTACATGCTGCAGTTTGGGATATATTACGCAAATATTCTATATGGCACTATATTATGTTCGCTTCGGTTTATTTCATGTCATTCTGTATCATTTATAGAAATAATGAAACAGAATTTGTCTGGATATATGTCTTTAGTAATATATCGTCTGAGGAGTTTCGCAAATGTCAGCATACCCCTTGACATCTGTGTTCGCACTGTTTCAGAAGACTTGTGAAGCCCTATTTTCCTCGGTATATGGGATTTAAGATTCGACCTTTTTTTCTTCTTGTTTTGTTACATTTTTTCATCACCAAAACTATAAGTAACTGTCTTCTTGATTATCGGCAGACGAAAACATTGGAACTGTTCTGAGCCTTTAAATATCAACGATAATCTTTGAACTGAACCATTCGTACTCTGTTAAGGATTTAAAGGACTATGTATGTGACCTTGGTAGTGCAAAGTTAGTTCGTAAATCATTTACGGTTAAATTTGCAGATACGAGTCCTGGTTTGATTGAGAATCAGATTGCATGAGTGGCTCGTGCTTACTGTCGGTCAATACATCGATTACTGTTATTAACAGTACAAATAATAAATTCAACTACCTGTTTTCACGACATACGATAATAAATCTCTCAAGACGATTCTGTTGATATCTGAGAAGGGTTATGATATTAAAACAAGTCATTGTTCTACTATTTTGATCGTGTACAAATGTAATTACTGTCTTGTATTTTCCTGAGACTTTGCATGTTTGCGAATGTTAACCCACTCAAGG
Source organism: Cyclina sinensis (assembly GCA_012932295.1). NCBI lineage: Eukaryota > Metazoa > Mollusca > Bivalvia > Venerida > Veneridae > Cyclina > Cyclina sinensis. Next base: position 34,914,798 of record JAAONU010000002.1, read on the forward strand.
TAGATAATTTGATTTCAACACAAAATCCAGTCTCGTAGAAGTAGGATATTTATGAAGTGGCGCTCGTTGGCGAACACCTCTAATTTACGTTGGTAGAACTTAATTCAAGCGTCCCCTTGCCGGTTGATAGACAGCTAGTGTAATCTGGATGACCTGTTCTTGAATCTTCAGTGCAGATCCAGTAATATACCTTTCCAGTATTTAAAAGAATTATGATAACTCTTGTCTAAAGGATACTTTATGATTTTCTTCAAATATGTTTGTCATGTTATTACGCCGAATAGGTAAACACTAGTGTAGCAGATATGATTCGCCGGGTGAAAGTTTTATCAGGAAAATTCAAATATAACCATATTAGCCATATTTAAATTGATATCTGTGAATATTTCAAAAACAATTACACGATGTGTGAATTTACCAGGTTATATGAAGAAACGTCAGTTTATTAGAGATGTCAGCATTTGCCAGGTTAGTATAGACGTCAACATTTACCAGGTTGGTAAAGACGTCAGCATTTACCAGGTGAGAAATGACGTCAACATTTACCAGGTTAGTAAAGACGCCAGCATTTACCAGGTGAGAAATGACGTCAGCATTTACCAGGTTAGTAAAGACGTCAGCATTTACCAGGTTATTAAAGATGTCAGCATTTACCAGGTTAGTAAAGACGTCAGCGTTTACCAGGTTAGTAAAGACGTCAGCATTTACCAGGTTAGTAAAAACGTCAGCATTTACCAGGTTAGTAAAGACGTCAGCATTTACCAGGTTAGTAAAGACGTCAGGATTTACCAGGTTAGTAAAGACGTCAGCATCTACCAGGTTAGTAAAGACGTCAGCATTTACCAGGTAAGTAAAGCGTCAGCATTTACAGGTTAGTAAAAACGCCAGAATTAACCAGGCTAGTAAAGACGTCAGCATTTACCAGGTTAGTAAAGACGTCAGTGACATCGGTAAGTGCCTATGTTGTCTATAGGTTACATCACATTTGGGGCATATATTAGAATTTAAAGAAAGGGATCTAGCACCGTTTTTATCATCTTTTCAAAACAGTCTGTTTTGAAATACAAGAGGCACAGATGAAACGTTCGGACCGTTCAACGCTCTTTCTTTTTAAAAGTCTTTTTAAAAATACAAACGTAAAGGAGGAGAGATAATTTGAATAACTGGAACAAGAAATATCTGTAATTAGTCTTGTTCTCTGGTAAAAATTGAAAAGTAAAGTCCAAAGAAAAATCATCAAAACAAGACTTTTTCTTATATTCAGACATAACGTTACCACGAATACACCCTTCTGTACATTATCTTTAAAACCAATTAATGTTGCATAAAAAATAGAAACACATCACCCCTGTGTTTAGTTTCAGAAGAATATATAGTTATTGTTGATATATCCCTGGAGGATTATAAAGTTTTTATTAATGTATTTCGTTTTGTATTTTATGAAACTGATATATCTTTTTAAAGTGTATCAAAATAGCATCTCCGCATTCAATTCCCATTTTAAAGAGATTGTATATGCCAAGAACTAAAAAAGACTGAAATGAAATACAAATTGAATTTACACAGAAATAGCACTTTTTTTTAAAAAAAAAAAGACACTGAACTCGGAACTAAAATGTTACTACACCCTTTCAAACTTATATCGTTTCGATTTCGCTTTTTTAGAATATTTGCTATTATCTTTAAGTTTTGTTGAATGTTCTGGCGGCGTACAATTTATAAATGGCAATAATGTGCAAAATATTCATTATTATAACACTTATATTATATTATTACACGTAGCCCTTTGCAATGACAAATTTCAACGAATAAACACAAGGCAATCTTCAATGGAAACTAACGTTTTGTACCATTCAACGCAAATGTCATCTTTTTTACATTAACTGTATTTGAAGTTATCGTATACTGCCGTTGGCAGGCTATTTCCCATATCTAATAAATAATGTCGGCAATGAAACGAAGTGTGAAGACAGGTATAAGGAAATAAACACGAGGCTCAATATCGGATGCTCTTGGGTATTGTCTCCAAATAGATCTGGCATTCCTGTGCTTTTGTTGGCAGCAATGAATTATTTGATCTTATTCAGAATATTTCTAACAAAATAGAGGAATCGTATAAAAATACGCGGCGCTTCGAAGGCAAAACAACGGAAAAATCCGTCGCGTCGAATAGAAAGTATCTGAAAATCCTTAATTACGTAAAAAGGTTTTGCGATGTTTAAGAGGCTATAAATCATGTAAATATATGTTTTCTTTCGAATCTGTGTTTTGTTTGAGAAGGAAACGCTTAAAGAACATGGTAGAGCTCCATTTAGCTTTACGAGACTCAATTAAGCTGGCAACATGTTGCATTACATTTTCGTTTTTGCCTGTTTTTATGTCTTGTTTTTTAGAGATAAGCGTAACCATTCGCATTGTTAATATCCCTCCTTTCGTATGCAATTGTTAATAGGTTTCAACAGCTTCGATTTTAAATGGTTTCTATAATGTCTCAATGTAACATACCAGGGATAAAGCAAAGTAGATTTTCCTTGAAATATATTAAGAACAAACATCCTGCATTTAATATTTTGAATTGTTTATAAGGTGGGAATGCATACTGGAAAGATTCTTTTTGCAGGGTAGATATATGACAAGGAAAATATATTTCAATAAGGTAACTATTTTTATTCTGTATAAAATAAGCATAGCAAAAAATCCTTAAACCTCATGTAAATATATTAAGTAAAACAACGTGACATTTTGAAATTTTATCAAGACAAAACTATACTTTATAACCGGGCACCATGTTGCTTGTAAGACAAGCAGATTGAAATAGTCAGTGATCATAGCATTCATCATTTGGGGTTATTTCAACATTTTCCTGAGATATGGGTATATTATGTTTCACTATGCTTGTAAATTTAATACTTTAAATCATATTATACGTGCGTTACAAAAACGTACGTGTTTGATATGTTTGTTACCTTTTCTAATAGTAGAATACTACGTCATCGCGCACGTTCTGTGTGTTATCTGGCGGACCTTTTTTTGTCAACAATCCATCACTTGAAAGATAAAATGGTCTTTTTCAAAAAGTCATATGTAGTGTTACAAAAAAATCATGTTGTGTGCTAAAGATTGGCTGGTGTGCTTTGTCTTTACGTAAAGATTTTTATAATGTAAAATTCTAGTTTAGACCTGAAAACGGATGAAAAATTTGAAAAAGACCATTTTACCTTTCAAGCGACGGATTGCTGACAAAAAAGGTCCGCGAGAGAGCATAAAATAGGTGATCTCTCCAAAAGGGCTGTTGTGTGCAAAACCTACACTCAATGTGTCGAGTAATAACGGGATTACGGCCAATACTGAGTATTTTTGACAACTGGATCTTCGAAGTCAAGTTCATTCAGGGATCAAAGTCATATAAATATATGTCAGTGGAAACGTCTTGTCCAGAGGGGTGTTATATTTAAGTATAAAGTAAATCCTGTATTAATAATAAGTTATGGGGATTGTTAGAGTTACTGGACGGAATGACGGACTGACAGACGGACAGGTCAAAAACTGTATGCCCTCCTTCGGGAGCATAAAACAAGGCAGGGAAAAAGACTAGTTTATATCAAATGCCTATTATAAAAACACAAACCGGTTCTATACCAGCATTTCTAAATACTGTTTTCTTAGAAAAGCCAATATATTTTGATTCCCTTAGGACGGTTGTCTTTTCTGCAGAAGTTAATGTTGTAATTAATTTGTCAAGAATTCAGAATTATAACCCGATTATATCCTTACTTGGGTAAATGTGAAAGAAGGGAAAGCATTCACCACAAGGTATAAGAAACCATAAGTCACCATCAGAATAAATCAGTTTGTGATTGCTTTATTAGAACTTTAGCATTACTTTAACAGTTCGTCTATACAAAATTTATTTAAAGAGGTATACATATGCATGCAAAACTACTGTTGGATTATGGCTTGTTGCATTTTCAAATGCTCGCAGACTGACATTGTTATACTTCTTGTGTGTATAATTTCTACAAAAATACGGAATATATTTAGAATCTTGTTTGTTCATCAAAACATCTTGTAGCACTATATACTAATTCATGTTTATAAAGATATTGTCGCATTCATGAACTAACTAATTTACGCTAATATTTGGTTCCCTTTGATGCGTTTACTGTTGTAACATATTTGTTTGTGATTTATCAAAGATGTTTTGTTTTAGGGAATATAACGAAAATTCTTAACAAACTGTGTCTGTGCCCCGTATTCCAAAGCGTTTGTGGGTTGGTGGCGTCTGTGTCGTATGAAAACATTTCAAGCTTTTCAAAAAAGTTTCAACTAGAAATTATGTGCTCCAAAGAACCTCATTCGGCAAACGAGGAGAAGAGAGGCACATGCTCTTGTGTTCTCGGTCAGACTGTCGCAGACGTGAAATACAAAACAAAACAAAAATATATATGTACATGAATAAGAAATTGATATTTGATTAAATGTCGACACCAGAGCGCTGATAAATGCTAATGTAATTCTGCCAAGTTTCGTTTCCCTATAACACTGAGAGTAACAAATTTTAATTTGAATCAAATGTGTTACAGAACGCTATTAAATTATTCGTTTATCATAAACTAGGCTTAAAACGTCTAATGTGCTATAATTAAAGTATTTATTCCTCTTAACTGCAGCATGCATGATTTAATTAAACGATGACGAAATGATGTAACGGCAATGATGTCCGCACTAGCCTGGAATCGGCATGAATTACTAGACAATACATCAGCCAGATGAAAGTGTATTGTACTCTTATGTAATTTAACTTGTTATAATGTCTTGAATTAGTCGTACGATTTAGTTTAAACGCAACGATTTGCCTGTATGATCCGACTGTAAGCATTGAAGACTTTTTCTTTTAGTCGGCTAAGCCTAGGTACACAGTTCTCAGTGCAGTATTATAATAAATAATCATTTTTTTAACTCATATTGATTATTCAACAAACATACAATATTTTGAAGACATTACTTATACAAATTTAGTTTAACTACACCTTCATCTTCATATGTAAAAGATTCTATCATTGTCTTTTCTTATTTTATTGTGGTTAGATGGAAATGACTGTATCGGTTGAACATATACATTATTTTAGAGTAGTGATGCATCTGTAGTAGATATTCCTTGTTGACTGCTTTTAAATTAATGGAATTAAACCTGACGATTTAGTGGAAGTTCGCATGATTTTGTGTGGACAAATCTTTAGTATATAGATACAATTATTAACGTACAAGAAATGCGATATGCAACATGTTTTAATATAATTTGAAAGGTCAAGTTATGATATCGAGGGGTGAACGGGAAAAAAGTTCTAAGTATTCTACGAAATACAGAAGCTGATAGCACTTTTTTACTATTTACCTCTCGATTTTATCTCGTGCTTTTTTCCTACATAACAATCCACTTATGTGATATGGATTTATCTCACCATTCTTTACAGTCTTGCAACTTTTTTTCCAAACTACAATTGTCAAATGTTATAAAAACGTCCGTTCCTATATGCTGGGGCGGGGGCGGGGAAATGGATTATTTTACCACTATAAAGTCCTTGTCCGTAATGTTGAACAGCTTATAAATCAACTTGCTATGTGCAGATATTGTAGACAACTACCAGACTTTTTCAGCTTCTTTAGTCAGAGAAAATTGTTGTAAATGGTTAAAGCATATGGTTTTAGTCATCGTTTAAAGGGTTAAAACATATGGTTTTAGTCATCGTTTAAAGGGTTAAAACATATGGTTTTAGTCATCGTTTACAAGGTTAAAACATATGGTTTTAGTCATCGTTAAAGTGGTTAAAACATATGTTAGTAGTCATCGTTAAAGTGGTTAAAACATATGGTTTTAGTCATCGTTAAAGTGGTTATCACATATTGTTTTAGTCATCGTTAAAGTGGTTAAAACATATGGTTTTAAACATCGTTTAAATGGTTAAAACATATGGTTTTAGTAATCGTTAAAGTGGTTCAAACATATGTTAGTAGTCATCGTTTAAGTGGTTAAAACATATGGTTTTAGTCATCGTTTAAATGGTTAAAACATATGGTTTTAGTCATCGTTAAAGTGGTTCAAACATATGTTAGTAGTCATCGTTTAAGTGGTTAAAACATATGGTTTTAGTCATCGTTTAAATGGTAAAAACATATGGTTTTAGTTATCGTTTAAGTGGTTAAAACATATGGTTTTAGTCATCGTTTAAATGGTTAAAACATATGGTTTTAGTCATCGTTAAAGTGGTTAAAAGATATGTAAGTAGTCATCGTTTAAGTAGTTAAAACATATGGTTTTAGTCATCGTTAAAGTGATTAAAACATATGGTTTTAGTCATCGTTTAAGTGGTTAAAAGATATGGTTTTAGTCATCGTTTAAGTGGTTAAAAGATATGGTTTTAGTCATCGTTTAAATGGTTAAAAGATATGGTTTTAGTCATCGTTAAAGTGGTTAAAACATATGGTTTTAGTCATCGTTAAAGTGTTTAAAACATATGGTTTTAGTCATCGTTAAAGTGATTAAAATATATGGTTTTAGTCATCGTTAAAGTGGTTAAAACATATATTAGTAGTCATCGTTTAAGTGATTAAAACATCTGGTTTTAGTCATCGTTAAAGTGGTTAAAACATATGGTTTTAGTCATCGTTTAAATGGTTAAAACATATGGTTTTAGTAATCGTTTAAAGGGTTAAAACATATGTTAGTAGTCATCGTTTAAGTGGTTCAAACTTATGTTAGTAGTCATCGTTTAAGTGATTAAAACATATGGTTTTAGTCATCGTTTAAATGGTTAAAACATATGGTTTTAGTCAACGTTAAAGTGGATAAAACATATGGTTTTAGTCAACGTTAAAGTGGATAAAACATATGGTTTTAGTCATCGTTAAAGTGGTCAAAACATGTGGTTTTAGTCATAGTTAAAGTGGATAAAACATATGGTTTAAGTCATCGTTAAAGTGGTTAAAGCATTTGGTTTTAGTCATCAATTAAATGGTTAAAACATATGGTTTTAGTTATCATTTAAGTGGTAAAAACATATGGTTTTAGTCATCGTATTAGTGGTTAAAAGATGTGGTTTTAGTCATCGTTAAAGTGGTTAAAAGATATAAAAGTAGTCATCGTTAAAGTGGTGAAAGCTTGATTGATGATTGTTTTCATAAATATATTTACTATGAAACTAACTAGCTAATAAGCCGTCGTTTAATAACGGAGAATAGAATGAATGTAAAGTCCTGTATCTGTGTGAAAAATCAGCTTTCTGACTGACAGTCTCTTTTCTTAAGGTAAATGATTCTAAAATGATTGGTGTCGTGAATTTAATTTCTGCGAAAACTTGTGAGAACCCGTGCCCGTGTTGTAAAAAAAGCTAGTTTCCAAAACGGTCTAGATGTACGATTTCGTGAGAGGGACTTAAACATTATGTCCCTTAGTTACAGGCAGGTGGCAGTCTCGACCATGGAGCGCCAGTGACTGCTCCATGAACATGGTACATTATAAAATACTGCAATTTGTTTTCTCGTAAATTTAACGTAAATTCATTCCTTTTACAGATTTTAGATTCGTTTTTTGTAGACTGTTTAATTGTCCCTAGAGCGTATAATGCTAATGTATTAGTCTCCCATCTCACCTTCATCTGTATTTTGATTTTGATTGCGCATCAAATTTATTATCCGCATTTGATTTCCCAGTCCGAAAGGCTGTTCTTCCCAAATAATTTTCAGTAATTTACATTCAGTTTGTTTGATCTAAAGCTGAAGCGACGCCAATCGATTTCATAGATTTTACTTAACAACGATTCTTTCAAAAAACACCCATCTGCATTCTGCATAGTATATTAACACTTGATACCTACACGAGTTTATTCAAAATCAAGTCGTTGATATTTTACAGACAACCAGGTTTGATCAACTTACCTGTCTGGTTTACGTTACTTTGGTATTTTTGACGTAGAGTTTGTAAGTAAATATACCCCTTTCTGTGTGGCTAATATCACTTATAAGATCCAGACAACATCTACAGGAAATGTTTTGGACTGTTCAACTCGCAAAGTTAATGGCGGTAATTTTGAAAATATGTTATTACATTTGAAGTTATTGTACACTGGTGGTGGCAGGCTATTTCCCCAAATCTGATTAAAAATACCTACAGTGAAACGAAGTGCGATGAAAGGTATAGAAAGCATGAAGTTCTGCAGCGGGAGCTCTGGGGTATTGTCACTAAATAGATCTGCCATGCCTTGTGTTTTTGTTGGCCGTAAATATTATTTTATTTTCGTTCAAAAGGCGAAATTACAAACAACTTTTGTTGCTGATGAGTTCAGGAGATATAAATCTAATACCCATCTTGAAACCCGACGCGTCGAATACAAAACATCCGAAAATCCTTAATTACGTTAAAAGTGTTTCTAGCAGCTAAGAGTCTATAAATCTGTGGATGTTAAACCTTCTCTCGAGTCAGACACTTACCAGGAATGTAAATGGTTGTTAATGTCGCTTGAGTGATTTATCCATGTTGCATGGTGTTCTCTAGACTCAGAATTAATCTAGATAAAAATTGTCTGGAATATTCCTGATTTCAACTATTTTGCTTTCTTCAGTTTCCCTTTTTTCAGGAAAGTCAGTACATTCTTGTCTTTTAATGTGGTTTATCGTTAAATATATAAGACTAAGTCGTATTATGTAATATGCAAAGACGAACCAGCGGAAGTGAAAGAGCGATCTTAGGCACCATTGGCTTTACTCGTTGTCTACTGTTTACAGATATAATGATATAAAACAGGAAAAATCTCGTCTATAATTGTCCGCTAACTAATTTTGTTGGTCTGTATATATTGAATCTCTATACAGTTATTTAGCTAGTTTTAGTTTGGTCTAAATAAGCTTTCTAATCTGCCATTTTATTGTTCAAATTTGCAAAAATACTCGAGCATTTCTTTTATAGTAAAATAAAAAAAATGGGAAAAAACTAACAATGGCCACCTCTTTGATAATTCACTTGCTCTTCCCGTTGTTTACCTGACAGTTCATTTGCAGTCAGTGAATCAGCTAAGCCAGTTGTCTAAATCTTACTTAATATCGGCGAACTTAGTTCATTTGCAAACATCGAATCAGCTTGGTCATTTGTCTAAATTTTATCCAGTATCGGCGGGCTATGATAATAAGGTTTTTATTCGAGTATTTTCTAGAAGAATACAAAATGTTTATTGCTGCTCGATATCCAGTATGTTCCACAGACAGGACTTCTAATAGCACTTTGTCTGTAGAATTAAACAGTTACTGAGTTTTATTTCTATATAAAAGTGAACTGTAGCAAGAAGCCTAAACAATGCAGTTGTCGGCACTGATAAAAGCTCTGCATAATCATTTCGTAGGCATAATATAAGCGTTGATATAGAAGTTAGTGATAAATGACGTAAACTATCTCTATGTGAGATGAGTGACAGTCACTAGTGTTGAAATTGTATAATTTTTGTCAGTGATATGATTGTACGAATTTACGGTAAATAAATAAGTCAGGATTAGATCATAGCTCTTTTAAACTCTCCCAACATTCAGTTCCGATCAAACAACAGCAACTGCATTTGTACCATCCTTTTTATCATTTTATACTTATTTTTAGTAAAAGCCAATCCTGTTTGAAAAACTTCGGATAACAATTCTTACATGTTACATGATAAAAAAGGCGATTTGCTAAATAATCCCTAGAACGTAATATGCGTAGGGGTAGAGTTACACATTATGTATTATAAATAATAAATAATGTTATAATTCAAGCTATAATTATATTTTCTGTTTACAGCATACATACCAGACCATTTATTTCTCTTCAGAGATTTAATTTTCTGCGAAGTAATTACGCTCCTTCCCTCATTTTCAACGGAAAAGGACATTGCTATTACTTTATTGCGCCGTTTCAACTTGTCTGTTTTTTAATTTTATCATAATAATTTTTATGCACCTGAAGGGAGGCATATAGTTTTTGAACTGTACGTCCGTCAGTCCGTCACTCCGTCCGAAAACTTTAACATTGACCATAACTTCCTTATTAGTTATTTCATACTTGGACACAACACTCCTCTGTACAAGACCTTCCCACTGACTTATATTAATATGACCTTGACCCTTGAATGATCTTCACCTTGAAGATCCAATTGCCAAAAAAACATTAACATTGGCCATAACCATCTTATTAGTACGTGGATTTACTTCATACATAGACACAACACCCCTTTGGACAAGACCTTCCGACTGATCTATATTTACTTGACCTTTACCCCTGAATGACCTTCACCTTGAATATCCAATTGTCCAAAAACTTTAACATTGGCTATGACTTCCTTATCAGTACGTGGATTTATTTCATACTTGGACAAAATACCCCTTTGGACAAGACCTTCCCACTGACCTATATTTATTTGACCCTGATCCCTGAATGACCTTCACCTTGAAGATCCATAAGTCCAAAAACTGAAACATTGCTTATAACTTCCTTATTTGTAAGTGAATTTTCTTCATACTTAAACACAACACCCCTTTGGACAAGACCTTTCCATTGACATTTATTTACTTGACCTTGACTTCTGAATGACTGGTCCTCAGCTCAAAGGTCAAAGCACCACCTCGGGGCATTGTCATCTAACAGTGACAATTCTTGTTATTGTTATGTTACTGTCAGGTTTTCTCAAGTTATATCATACGAAGACTTACGGGTTAATCCTTATTATGTTTATCATTTATTCATCACTTGTTATGCATATTTTTCAATTCGTTTATCACAGTGTGGTTATCATTAAAATTTTGTGAATCACTTGTTTATTAATTATTGAAATCTGAATTTCGAAGAGATTTTCAATGCAATTTCTGATTTCCAGTCTAACTTGCTCATACAAACAAGGCGTTAACTAACTTGTTGACAATGTGCACGTTGTCCGTGGTATGGTTGAACACGTGTATTGAATGCGTGAGATTAATTTGTTTCCTTTAAATATATATTAATTGCCTACTTCAGACGACAAATTATTCTAAAATGTAAAACAATTTACTAACAGACATACCATTTCCTCATTATAACTCTCATGTAGACATAATTTATGAACACCTACAAGTCACAGACGTAATTTACGAACACCTATAAGCCATACTTGTTATCAAATACCTGGAACTTTAGACAAACTAATTGTCTATAAACCTTTACTTACCTTTAATAAATCACAACATGAAGATTAAATCAAACCCTTTTGCTAGTTTCATAATAGAAATCACAAGATTGAATCATTAATTAAAGTATGAATAATTTTGTTATTGTGTACGTTGGACCTGAACTTCTATGAAGCTTTTTACTATGAAGCCATTATACATGTATTCCATAATTAAAGTTGCGGAATAGTTCTTAATAACGACAATAGGCAAAGTAGAAGATCATCCTTCAGTAATTGCTTCCTTTTTCGATTTTAAACCAGATCAGTTACAGTGGAAACGTTTTTGGCGTTGGTTGATGAGAAAATAGTCTCCAAGTTTCACAGTTTATGTGTTAATGCTAGAACGGTTCTGACATTGATAAATGAATCCAATCGTCGTCTAGACGTTGATGTTTTCACCTTCAAACTGCTTGTCTTCTTCGCTACGTAATTATTTCATTCTTTGTAAGATTTATAATGGCTGACATTCAGTGGAACTGTCTCTCGGAAACGATGCTCCATTCCGTGTTATAAATACTAATTAATCTTGAAACGGCTCAATTTTGTATCATTTGTAATATTTACTTGCCTATTACTCAAAGCTTATTAAATTGAGTACAGTAATTGATTCATCCATGCCATATGTTACTGTTTGTCTTTTTTCTTAACTTATCGCCACCGTTTTCTCCCTTTTATACATCCTGATACACGCGGTGTGAAATTACACTAGAATCAAATTAATGAAACAGTGACCACTATCCCGATATCTCACCTTATTGTACCAGTATGTGTCCCTGGTACTGGTGGCTAAGCCAAATACTTCACACGCTTGAATGCGGGTGGGTTTTTTTATTAGCAATTAAAGGTACGATCCGACCAAATTATCAAGAGAAAAGTATGGTTCAGTACATTTGACTTGAATCCAGACAAGTTTGTACATCACTTTTATCAGTTTTACAGTTATTCATCGAAACTGTAAGATTGTCGTACAAAAATTACGAAATCAAAAACTTTACTTTTACAGCAGCGTAACGTGGTGCTCAATGATAAATGGCCAAAGCGGCCGCAACTTTGCTTGTTCTATTTTTATGCCCCCGAAGGGAGGCATATAGTTTTTGAACTGTCAGTCCGTCAGTCCGTCCGTCCGTCCGTCAGTCCGTCCGAGAACTTTAATATTGACAATAACTTTCTTATTAATAAGTGGATTTACTTCATACTAGGACACAACACCCCTTTGGACAAGAACTTTACACTGACCTATAATTATTTGACCTTGACTCGTGATTGACCTTCACCTTGAAGATCCAAATTGTCCAAAAACTTTAACATCGGCAATAACTTCTTTATTAGTTAGTGGATTTACTTCACACTTGGACACAGCACCCCTATTTTTGTTTGATCTCGACCCCTGAATGACCTTCATCTTGAAGATCCATTTGTCCAAAAACTTTCTTATTAGTAAGTGGATTTACTTCTCACTTGGACTCAACACCCATTTGGACAAGACTCTCTTACTGACCTGTAATTATTTGACCTTAACCCCTGAATATCCAATGGTCCAAAAACTATTATTTGACCATAATTTCCAAATTAGTTAATGGATATACTTCATACTAAAACACAACACTACTTAGGACAACACCATCCCACTGTCCGGTACCTATTTGACCCTGACCCCTGAATGACCTTTACCTTGAAGATCCAATTGTCCAGAAAGTGGATTTTTCTTCAAACATGGACATAACCCCCTTTGGAAAAGACCTTCCCACTGACATATATTTATTTTACCTTGACCCCTGAATGACTGGTTATCAGATCAAAGTTCAAAGCACCCCTTCGGGGGCATTGTCATCTTACAATGACAGTTCTTGTTAATTCAGGTTTTCTGATGCGTTTGTCGTGAAGATTATTCATTACTGCTTTGCCGGTCTAACTTATGTTGACTATCGTAAAGATTAACAAATTATGACTGTGCCGTTCTAATTTCTGTTGACGGTGTACTGTGCCGTTCCAATTTCTGAAGACGGTCCTGAAGTTTTAAACATAATTGTTGTGCTATTCCAATTTTCGTTGATATGGACTTATTTCTTCCAAAAATACTTAAAATCTGTTCAATCAGGGTTCGAGAATCTGAGTTGTCTGAGCCGCTGTAACCTGACTGCCTAAGATGGCTTACCGCCTGATGGTTTACGAAAAAGAGGGAACGGTAAGCCTTTGGATTATCGACGGTTTGTTACGAATAACATCTTTTTTTAACGGGTGAATGTAGAGATAGGCGATGCAACATACGAAATGAAAATTCCGACTGTGTTTGTCCACTCAGAGAAACGAATACACCCTAAACGCAATCGATTTGACTATACCTAAATGGAATGCCGTCTAATTGGAACCGACAAATAAGGGGATAACATTTTCTTGTTGTGTTGAAGGAAGGATTTGGAGATCTTGTTTAATCTGATTGCCTGATCAGGTCAAACCGGTGCAATTTATGTCTTTAAAAAGTCTTCTGGATACCCCATGAATTATGTAGGGTTACAGTTATTGTAGCTACTCTTAGAAGAGCGTTATCGATTACACCTTTCTCAGTTGATAAATACATAATCCTTACTATGTTTCTTACGTCGATCAGGTTTTTTTTTTCTTTTTTTTGAAAAAAGATTTTTTGTTTAAAGTGTCGTGAAAATAAACATACTATGGCTGTGCCGTTGTAATTTCTGAAGACTGTCTTGAAGATTAACTCGCAATGTCCGTTCCTTTCTAATTTCTGAGCACAGTTGTGAAGATTAACACAATATGGTTGTACCGTTCTTATTTATGAAGAGTGTGGTAAAGTTATTCACATAATGTTCTAATTTCTAAAGGCAGTCGTGAGGACCATCTCGTAATTGCTGTGCAGATTTTGTCTGAAGACTTTTTTGAAGATTACCATATTATGTGAAGATTAACACATTATGTGAAGATTAACACATGGTTGTTTCGTTTTATTTATGAAGACTGTCGTTAAGTTATACACATTATGTCTGTGCCGTTCTAATTTCTAAAGGCTGTCGTGAGGATCATCCCATAATTGCTGTGCAGATTTTAATGTCTGAAGACTTTTTTGAAGATTACCATATTATGGCTGCGCCGTTCTAATTTCTAATGACAGATAAGGGTTTATGTTTCTGTCCTACTTGCCGTTCTTTTACGATCCTATTCCTGCACTTAATGACATATACCTCTCGAGTTCCTGTGTTGTTAATAGTAAAAAATGCTGTATTGTTTTATGGTGTCAGCGCATTTTATGATATTGCCGTGTCATAATTTTGCAATTTTAATGTCATAATTGTGCTTGGCTATCGTAAATATTCTTTGAGGCTATAATTCTGCCTGATACATTAACAAGTTAAATGTGTAGTTATAAATATTAATCATATGGAACTTTCAGCAGACTTGGTTTATATTTTTTGTCGTCCATGATTCGTGTTATTGTAGTTCATTACCATTTATGATTCTATCTTAAACAACGTTCTGATTGCCGTTCAAGATAAATAAACATAATTTATGCATTCAGATGCCTAGTCAACTGTTTAATGAACTCTTCGAGTGCTTCCTTTGTCCTGTCACAACAAAAATTCGAATGACAAGGAGAATTTAATAGCCATAAATTGCTACTTAAGAAGATTTCAGAAGTCGACAAGCGAAATTAGTACATTGTAATAGAAACGACACTTTTGAAATTGTTCCATAACGACATTATATCTTAGTTATACTCCAACACTTTTTGCAGTCATTTATATGATGTGAAATTACTTTTACACAATACTAAATACAAAAATTGTAGATGAATATAACCAACTAGTTTACCTTTTTCTGTAACAAAATTTACATGTAGTTTATTTATAACAGGTTTCTTAGCATCGATTGTTCTGTGGAAACTTGTTTTCAAAGCCTTATGATAATAAGAATGTGTTAAATCTTTTTAAATTATGGACATTGCTTTTTCCAAGACGTACCTTTTTTTTCTCATTCCATTAGATGACATTCACCGTTTATGATATTTCCCCACAGCATTTTGACGGAATCTACATTATTACATGAACCTTTTATCACCTTTGATGTTCGATTTCCTTCTAAGGTGATAAATTAGTTTGTCCAATAGCGCTTTGCGCTGAGTAATTGTCAAGACAATTGAAGCAAAACAGATTCCGTGATAATTGAATAAAAGCAATTGAACTAATAAATTATGTAAGTGTTACATTGGTTAACAGGAATCGGGTGGAGTTTTAAAACACTTTTCTCAATTAACCGTGTACAAAAACGAAGATTTTTTCATGAACTGATTTACAACTATGACATTATTGTTGAAACGTATGGACACGAGATTAAAATAGAAAAAAAACGGATGTTAAGCTTGAGCGAAATAACAATGTGTTTTGGATCTTTCATTTAGGTTTGGCTGAAAAAAATAGTTATTTATATGAGTGTTTATGATTTCATGGACTACGTCAGTTTCATTTACCCAATCAAATGCTTCAACACTGATACGTTGTATTTTATCCAGACCGATTGATAAAATAAACATGATGGCAATGCGTCAAGTAAGTGATCGATTTTGAGATTTCAATCTTTTAACAGTAGAATGTAAATGATGTAAACATGTGCACCGGAAGTGAAATAATATCTTTCTTTTTAAATTAACTTAGTAATAACAAAACTTTATGCAATTAAGTATTAGATTATTTGTGAACTGTGTTAATCTGCTTTTCAAAATGTCTAAATATATATTTCACAAATTAAGTAAAGGGTAGAGTAGTTAAAGAATAATTTTGTACACAATTATAAGGGTCACACTATACGTATATATTTCAACCGAAAAATCGTTTCAAGAAGTTGTTTCAAACTAGCTTTATAATCCATTAAAAACATGTTAAAGCAGTTGAAATTGCTGCTTTAATCTCATCTGAAAGCGTAAGGATTACATTGCACATCTAAGGGACCAAAAATTATATCACACAAAATATGGCCTTTAGAAGACTGTTTGTGTCGGAGTGGTGTTTTCAAGAGACAATTATGTAATATAAGAGTTTTATAGAAATGGTGGCATGAAAAGAAAACAAAACAACACAACATTTTCTTGACAAAATGATGCTATAAGACGATCTTAAGTTTTGTTTAAGAAATGTTTATTGTCTTTTCTTGATGGTAAGCTAAAAATGTAGAAACGTAATTGGATTTTCTCCGTCAATAAATTCAGTTACTGTCTTTTTCCCCGGGACAAGTGGTATACGGACGCGTCTTGTAAAGTGAGCGCGGCGTCTGAAGTCACAGAATGTCGTGAATCGGAACTTCTCTTCCTTTAAAGCAAAACTAAATAAATGATGCCTATAAATGTCCATCCTTTATCTTAATAATTCATTTTTAGTGTCATACGGTCCGATGCTCGCATTCGAAACCGTAAAATAACGATGATCACATTTACTTTAAATAGAATTATTTATAAGACTTGGATCTTGTATTTTAAAGTGATATTTTATTCAAAAATGAGACAGACTAAATCGAAACTACATTCCAAGTGTTAACTTTGTGTATTTGCGTGACTTATTGTTTGAAAACTTTTCAAAAAACATTCGGATTTTGAAATCGTCTATTACTTAAGCTTGATTCGGACCTTTTCTATTCTAGAAGATGTTTTCGGTCAAAGCGTCAAAGCAGTTTAACCAGACATTTACCTAACTAACTAGTCTATTCAAAACTTCGACCGAAGCCTAGATAATAAAAGTGAATAAATGTTTCCATTCATTTAATTAGTAAAAAATCGTTAAACATAGTACAGGTAACTTGACAATTTTGATGCGCTCAGAATTTGCGGCTTGACTTAACAGGCGTCGTAATGTATTTACAATGTTATAAAGCTTAATTGGGGTGAATATTTTTCAGAATTAGTAGTCTCTACCTCTCAGAAAAGTTGTCTGAAATAACAAAGCCACCAAATCGAAGGTTCAGTGGAATGCTTAAACACTCTAAAAACCTCTTCACAGACTTAACAGCTACTATTAATCGCTGTTCGAGATAGCCATTGATTTACAGGGCAATAATACAAAAACAACATCGTATCACGCGTTATTTAAGGTCTGTAATTTTCCAATTATTCTGGCGTTTAAGGCATATGACAATCATAAAGCATTGACATTATCTGACAACAAAATGTTCGAATATCCGGCAGATTGTTAGACACGATCTTAAAAGGAAGTTGTTTTATTGAGAACGATGTACAGTTAAATGCTGAAATTTGAGGTCATTTGTCAGAACACAACAAAATCAAAAGGGCTTTTAAGTACAGAGGTTGATTCAAGATATTTGTATAAGCTTATACATTGGTTGAAATTGAGACATTTGAGACATGCCCAGTTTGAACTAGATTATCTCGGTCCCAATACGGGTGATAGTTCAGTTTTACACGAGCCGCCACTGAAATTGTAGTATCTTCTATAACCTTGGTTTTCTTTTAAAAGTTTTATATCAATATTGATCAGATTCAGGATAAGATCTTTCTCAAAATAGATTCTAAACAGGGAAAACTGTTCCTGAGCCTGTGTTTAATGCATGGTGAAGAGTATTTGTAATTGCATTCAAGTTCAAACAGTGATTGTTGTCTTTGTCAAATAACGGGAACCCTTTGATCTTCACTTGCATGTATGCACACTGTGTTTCAATATTTAGAATCATTCTACAAGTGGTCTCTTTAGCCGTGTTCGTTTCAATCCATCTGAAGACTTTATTATAGACCTGCAACTTAACAAAGAGAACTCCGCCGGAAATTTATCGGCTTCGTTTTCCGGTGTATGAATACATTTGTTTGGCGCACTATTTCACTTTACTCAATCGATTGTCTCAAACGAACTATCAAGCAATATTGACCACTCAAGAAACATTTTGAATTATAGCCCTTTAAGAGCGTGAACATCTAATATTCTTCGGCTTTTGAGCAATAGACTGTCATTTTCCTGCGAAAATTGCCTCACCGAGGCTGTGTTTGGTATATTATTAAATAAAGTCCGTTGTTGATGACTTTACCGGTAAATTGAAGGTCTCTCTTGCCGGCAATTTTGTCTTAGATGTAGTGAATAATCGAAGCTATCTTTCTATTGACTTTCTGTCTCCAAGGCCAAATTATTATGCCTTATTCGTGGAACGTGCGAATGTATCAACACTTTTGTGAGAAAAGTATGCAGAAATTACTAGAAATATGCAAACTTCATTATCCTTAAAGAAACAAACTGCTTAAAGGCAATTTACGGTAAATTTCACGCAACACCTTGCAGTGCATAAACAGTTTAAATAAATGTGTACAACAAACCATCAGACAGTCTTTAAGAAAATATGATTTATGATAGTACAGACTGGTTTAAAGTAGCTTCTGTGACAGGTGTCAAGTGCAAAGTGTTTACTCAGCAGAGAATCAAGCTTTCTGTTCACTTTTGTCAATGATTAAATTGATTTAATCTATCAGACACAGATCCTATGAAATTTTGTTTTGAGTGTGGTCTTTTAAACCAAATTTCAGAATTATTGAAATACTATGTAAAACACATCGATAATATTTATAACTCTATTTTGTTTTTAATTACAGAAAAAAGGTTCTCTGGTGCGTGTATTGCTGTACATTTCGTAATTAATCTTGGTTTGTTAGTTTTTAAAATCTGGTAAAGCTTGTTTATAAAGCAGGCCCGTAATTGAACTAAACGGATTTGTCCTGAAATGGTTATTTAACGTCTAATAGTTTATCAATCCATCAACTTTGTGTATCCGTGTTTGTTTTTAACTTCTATATTAAGATTTTTATTTAAGGATTTACGTTCAATATTTGCTGAAAAGGCCGTTCTGTTTATTGTAATGATGAGAGCTTTCTCAAAAGATGGGATTTTTTTGCTGCAAACATTTGCGAGCATATTACGTTTTCGTTGCAATAAACTGAATGACTGGAATTATTACAGTTTATAACATGGCTGGTATTGAGTTTATAGCCGCATTTACGACAAAGTTAAATCAATAGTTTCTGTAGCATGTGATACTGTTGTCATAAAGGAGTTAATTAAGATGAATTATATATTGAATGAGGGAACATTTTCAAAAGATAAACGTAATTGCTTTCGCGGCGACAAGGAAGCCTATATGACCGATAATGTTTGTAGCCTAAAGAAGAATGGGAGATTATAGCCAGCTGAAATGTTTTAAACATTTTACATTGTTTACCTAAAAGGCGATATTACCTCCCAAAAACTAGGCGATATTACCCACAAAAACTAGGCGATATTACCCACAAAAAATAGGCGATATTGATACTTCCGGTCATTTCGACATAATTCACATATACTGTTTGTGCCGCAGTCAAACTAAAACGGTAATTGTAACTTTCAACAGCCAGTGATATTTAAGTTTCAAGTACCATGTAGGTATAAACATAAAATTCAAAAAAAAATCAATCAGGAAAGTGCCTAGAAGATAGAAACCATTGAAAAAGATATAGCTAACGATATAAAGCCAGACTTCAAGCTACCTGGAGATACAGTCATTAAAGAGGTGTTGTGGCGATGTCAGATCTGGTCAGAAACGCCATTCAGGCACAGACATCCACTGCGATATAATCAGTATTCTAACGTGATTCTTTGCGACGTCTTTTAAGCAGAGAAGGACATCTACAAGATATTCGGCGATACACTATAGTACAACGCAACGTCATCATGACGTTAACTTCAAAAAATGAACCAAACTGTCGATGTCAAAAAAAGGAAGTTTCATCACGTTAGAATTTAAATGAACAATGACATAGCATGGTTTATCAGCGAAGTTACCACTGACTTGCAATTAAACCACTCCAGCTTAAGCCATCATGAATACTTTACTACGGATCTGAATTTCATACCGTGTTTTACTCGCCGACATACCACGCTACGACGTTGCTTATTTTATAAATCATGTATCAGGCAGAAACACAAAGAACTGGCTCTCGTTAAAAAGACATTTAGTTAATTACAGTTTTCCAGGAAACTTAATGGCTATGAATGATCTATAGAAACTGTGCGCTTTGAATATTATTTATTGCTTAATAATAACTATGTGACTTTTTTGGGCTTTTTTGATAACGTAAAGCTAAAGCTAGAAATGAAATATAAATGTAATGAAATGTAAGAAATATTATATGACCTACATGGTACCCAGATGCAGATATATATTTAGGTGTAAATACATTGAAAATAAAAGATCAACACTGGCATTTTGTTGCCCAAGATACTAGAAGACATATGCAAACAGACAGATGGTCAGGAATTGTTTCTTGTTCCTTTTCTAGAACACTTCTAGACAAATGAAGTAATGTCCTTTCTACAGCCTTAACACATGTGTCATGCTTATTTTAATTTCTCTGAGAATAAGTCATAGGAATCTATTCTTATACTGTATCAAGTCATGTAAGGCTGAAATTACTTATAAGCCAAGCGAATAGATCTAATGTTAAACGAGTCAGTGTTGCAGGTGTATCAGGTGATGCATAGAGTTGTGTGTGTGCGTGCGTGCGTGCGTGCGTATGTGTGTCATCAGCAGCATTTGTCGAGTTTGTTGTTAAAATGTCTAAATTACAAAATCAATTTATTCGTTAAATCTCTTGATTTTTGTTTTACATGATTTGTCAAAATAAAATAACAGTATCTGTATTCAGCCAAAGTTTGTCTGACATTTCGATATTTGGCTGAAGGTTTGATGTAATAATAAGTCAATCCGTTGTCATGCCAAGTCTATTAATCATAGAAAATTTCCTATCTCCTCGCAAGCGGAAACCAATTTACCATAAGTGATCTTATTTACCGTTATACGCCACTAACATGTGACTGAATGAACGTTGAGGTCAATTGCTATTTACATGGTGAAGACCAAATTGCGCCAATGTCGTTGTCATCCCCATCAGCCAATCAGAGACCGTGATTCGTACTAACAAGCAAAATTGGCATAAGCTTCGAGCGACGTATGTGTAATTTTCTGCGAAATTAGACTGATGGTTTGACAGTCGATCTAAGACTAATTCTTTAGTTTATATGACAGTACAATATTTATTTTGCATTGCAAACTACTCTTTCGTGCTGTTAGTCGGTAATAGAAATTTCTCTACTAAACAAAAGCTCGCTTAATGGCGGTCCACAATTTTCTCTTGTATGACAACCAACAATTTTCTTTTCTTGAAACTTCAATTACTTACTTCATTAAGAACATGTTTTATACCACAAGTGGGAGATAGCAAGGCATTAAACTGGATTACAGGAGAAGGCAACGGCTTAAAGCGTTCCTTTGCATATCGATTGGTGAATTCTTTCGTGAGCGAACAGTCTAGGTGTAGTAAAATATTGTACCTAAAGAGTATTGGTGAACTTTAAAAGTATTTGTACCTCATAGATCTAATGAACTTTTGTTAAGGGAATTGTTCATTTTGAAACCTCAAAAGCAGAGCTAAAGATGTTAAAAGCAAGAACGCGGTTTTTAAGAGAAGTGAAATTGAGGACGTACATCTGTTTCCTTCCATAAGTTTCTTTTTTGCTATTTTGTTTGTGGTGTCATGTTTTAATTGCTCTCTTTTCCTTTCTACTTTTTGACTGTTGTCTGACTGTGATTTTTCCTTGTATGCGTGTTCACTTTTTTGATTTACTAGTATTTTTAAATTCTAAATAAACGACTGTAGTTTAGATCAATACGGTTTGTGTCTCAAAGAAAAAGACGTTCAAAACATTAGCATACTTAGCGTTTACTTAAGAAATATGATAGGCTTTGTTACTTCTTTCGAAAACAGCGTCTTATTGCATTGCCTCAGTCGGTTGTTTTCTTGAAATAAACGTAAATAAAAATAAAGTCCTTTATTTTGCATCATTTATCTTTTCGTTATGTCTAATAGACCATTGTCTGTACGCTTAGTTTAGGTCCGAGCACATTAAAAGGCTAGCTGGTTGTTTTAGCAAATAGTTCTAATAAACTGTTATACGAACTTTGAATGAAACAGTTGTTAAAAATATACGATGTCTTGTAAAGCATTTCTACTAGGAAGTGAAAAATAACAACTGCAGTGATATCTGACATTCCTGACGATTTCCAGGCATACGTCTGGCATTTTTAGAACAGTTTTATCAGAGTAGCTCCGGTGTTTATTCACATTGAAACTTAAACATCTTAAAAAATAATGAAAGTCAAACGACATTAGTTCAATTTGAAAAAAAATAAACTTGTCCAAATAAATAAAAGCATTTCGCAAGATTTTGTGGGTGTAAGTAAATTGCAAATTGTTTTGACATAACATTAAAGTGAAAAATAAAAAATGAACTATTCGCATTTGCCCGTGCGAATGTCCTGCAGCTCTCGAAACGGTTTAAGAAATTTAGATTCTTGAAGATAAGCTTTGGTTTACACCTGAGTTTTATTTACCAGTAACAGCTAATGCTTGCATGTGTTTAGAACTGAAATATACCGTGAGTAGTCAGCAGTTTTGTTTAGTGAATGTCAGAGGAATATGGCCAATTTTCTTGTCAAGATCAATCTGTTTTTGAAGATTTCTAGAAAAAATCAATAAGGTTATTCAACTAAAATCAAAAGCTCTGACAAAAGTTTGTTTCTTCCTCTCTTAAATTCAGTTTGTTATAAGGAGATCGCGATTGATAAGATTTTTTTTCATAGGGACATACACAAAAGTTAGTGCACCATTTTAATGTTATTGTTGTTACTACGAGATAGTAGACACCATTCGTCCAAAAGAGAAGTATTTATTTTATAAATTGATGGAAATTTCTTGCATACACATTTGTCACATATTCTGTGCAAAGCAAATGATAGTATACGGCTGTCTGAGTGACCAGATGAAACAATTTTCATATTATCATCATTTTACAAAACCAATACAATAACACGCTTGTTTGGCCATGTTCAAGTGTATTATCCTAAAATATATCCGTCTTATTCATCACAAGTCATATCTTATGTCACATTTCAATAAGGAATAGACGATTTTTACTTTCAGATAAAAGAAAATGCTCTCTTCGAAATAAAACATATGGTGCCGGATAAACTTTTCTGTGGAAACCGAACACCAGTTTACTCTAATTGATTCAGTAACATTATTTAGACGGGACTGATTAGTAAATGGATAGTTGAATAAAACGACAACTTTATTGACTTGACGTCCAGTGAGAGTTCGTCGGAATAGTTTTAAAGCAATAAAAAGTGACGGGAAACCTTTTTTAACAATAAGACTGTAATGAACGTCCCTAGTACGTGATGTTTGACCTGTTTACATGAAATTTTAATTCGAATGCTTAGCTTCATCGCTAAATCTTTCCAGGGCACTTTGTCAGTTGCATTGATTCTACATGGGACACGTTTGTACGCATGTATCGTTCAATAGATAAATGTTTTCTATTTTTGTGTCAGGCTACATGCAGTGTGTCTAGACGGTATAGCTTTATAGTCAGTCTGCACGCAAACTCACTAACCCCGTTCTGCGTTCGCACACAAAGGGGATGGAAGGTCACTTTATATGAGTATTTGTACATAGTAAACAGTCCTTTGTGTAGCAGTACTTATCTAGCAATTCTTCTTTATTTGATCTTTACCCTGCTAAGGTTCGGAAAATAGTTTTGTTTGGTTTCAGTTTGCATATTAAAATTTATAACTCAGTGCTTTGCTTTTAGATCTTGCCTAGGTACACAGGCAATAAAGATACATTTAATACCCCTGCAAATGACAGTACGAGTTTTCTCCCTTTAACCAGCGTTGTGAAATATGATAGTCAAGAAGCCGTTTCGTTCTTTATGTTAGTGACCCCAACACCTTTTGAGAGATAGGATTGTTAAACTTCATACCTCTAAAATCAGAAAAAAGGCTAGTATTAACGTCTATTTTCGCAATGTAAAGTAAACTTATTAATTATTTGTTGTTGATGTTATCTTAAAAATACTAACGTCTCAAAACAGTAAAGTTATCTGCTATATGAAATGTGACCTTTTGGTGCTTGTGAGACAAGTGAAGTAAACTCACCATTTGTACAATAATAAATAAATAAATATCAAATATTTCCGTACATTATTACAGAATGTTGCAAAAATCACTGTTTCCATTAAGCGTAACAACTCGTCAATTATTGTCGCTGTGACTTCAGAAAATGTAGAAAAACGTCAACAATAGAAGATGCAGGTTCATTTTGGTTATTTTCGTTACTAGTTATGTTTCCCCCCTCACAACCCCAGCCCCCTTCCCCCTTTGGGGGAGACATATTGTTTTTGCCCTGTCCGTCTCTCCGTCTATCCGTCTGTCACACTTCGTTTCCGTTCGATATCTAGAAAACCTTTTGACCTAGAGTCTTCAGACTTCATAGACTTAATGAGTTACAAAAGCCTATTGTTTTTGGGGTATGTAGGTTAAAGGTCAAATTCACAGTGACTGTAAATGTGAAAATGGTTTCCACTCAACAACTAGAGTTCTATTTGACATAGCGTCTTCAAACTATACATGATGACTGTCCTTATTGAGTTACAGAAGCCTATTGATTTCGGGATCAGCTGGTCACAGTGACCATATATATAAAAACTGGTTTCCTCTCAATAAGTGGGGTGCCATTTGGCACATAGTTTTGAAACTTCATATAATTATATATGATAATTATTATAATGGTTGTTCTTAATGAGTAGAAAAAGCTTGTTAATTTTGGGGTCAGCCGGTCAATGGACAAGGTCGCAGTGATATTTAACTTGAAAATGGTATTCGCTCATAAACTTTAGTTTTATTTGACCCAGAGTCTTCAAACTTCATAGGATGATTGTCCTTGTTAAGTAGAAGAAGCTAACTGTTTTTTTTTTCAGCTGATCAAAGGTCAAAGTCACGGTGACCATAAATACGAAAATGATTTCCGCTCAGTTTCTAGAGTTCTCTTTGACCCAGTGGCTTCAAACTTAATAGTGTAATTGTCCTTCTTAAGTAGAAGAAGCCTGTTGATTTTGGGATCAGCTGATCAAAGTTCAAGGTCATAGTGACCTTATATGTAAAATTGGTTTATGCTCAATAATTAGAGTTCTATTTGACCTAGTTTCTTCAATCTTCATAAGATGATTGTCCTTGAGTTACAAAAGCCTATTGTTTTTGGGGTCTGTACGTCAAAGGTCAAGAACACATTGACTTAAATGTAAAATTATTTTCCGATCAAATACCTCGAGTTCCATGTTTTTGCAGTGTCAGTGTTCATCTGTCACACTTTGTTTCCATTTGATAAGTAGAGTACCTTTTGACCTGAAAGCTTAAAACTTCACATGATACTTTATTATATTATCTCCATTGAGGTCACTATGACAAAGGTCAAGGTCACTTACACTTAAATTTGAAATTCCTTTCAGTCAGTAATGTGCATACTTTATGAGTGACCTTGACTTGTAAAAATATTTTTCCGTGCTTAAAAACTTGAGCACGTTTTTACCTATAGGCTTCAAAATAAATAGGATGATCGCCAATATTACCAGATTTGGCCATTTTCCTGACATGTTGTCACTGTTTTTTTCTGCAACGAAAAGTGTTTTGGGAAATAACTCTGTGCACAATTTTCTATTATATAAGTTTTTCTCTACAGGCTTTGTTATATCTCTTCTTCAGCAAGAATAGAACTCCGTGTTATACCACGGCCTTTTTCCAACACACTCATTCCTATTCTCCAGTTCACAATGCTCTTCCTCCCGCTAGCTGACCTTTATCATCTCTTCTGTGCCCCTGTTTCAGTGATGCTCTGGGGGAGACATGCGTTTCTTTTTACAAAAAAAAACATCTAGTTTTATTAGAATTGACGTATGCATGAGTGTTTCTTTTATCCGTTTACTCATCCGAAACTAAATGAAAATAGTTGTCACGAATTAATGTCTTTGGATAAGCACAACCTTGCGTGGTGGTGGCTTATCTTAGAATTTCCACAACAAATGTAGCCCTTCAGGGTAAAAGTTAATTGATTTTAGGCTTTTGTCTAGTAACTAAAAGCGATTTTCTGTGGCTTAAATTTGAGTTGTATAATTTGATCAAAGCCGATTAAACATAGTCCTAAGAAATTGGAAAAAGAGTTGCCTACATTTGAGTCATATCTTCCTGATCGAAACCGATTTAAGACTGTCTTAAGAAATTGGAAAAAAGGTTTCCCAGGACAACGTCGTGATGGAAAATGTGATAGGCTACTTAAGGCAAGTCTCGTCTGTTTCTTGGTCTTCTGCTGATTCACGAAATTTTGTCTCTGCATTTGATTAATGCCTTCTTTATTGGACATCCGGTATGAATTAAGTAGATCTAGTTTGATAGATACATCTATTGAAAATGAAATTAAAGGGCGGAATTCCCTAGAATTTTGGACCATTTTGTTAACTCAGGGTTTTTTTTTGTTGTTGCAATATTCCAATGACAGCACATGTGTGCAAATTTCCTGAATTTTCAAGACATATAGAAAATACAATGACTCTTAAGATAAGAAAACGGGTTTTGATTTACGGGAATTTACCTATATATATTTTCGTTTTATTTTCATCAAGAAACGCCAAACTTTTTTTTCATAATTTCTCACACATGTCCTAGAAAGTGACTTATTTGTTTTCCTGTCCGGTAAAGTTTTTCTGTGAAACCAGTACTTTTACTAAGTAGCAGTACAAAAAGATGGTTCAGGAAAATAAACCGTGATTAAAAGGAACAATTACCTAATTTGCAATTTCGGTAACAAAATGCTGTTAAGGGGGAACAATGAAATATTAAAACTAAACAATGCTGAATTAGCAAGTTTAAAAATAAATATGAGGTTTTCTGCACACCATTTTGTCGTAGAAATCAAATGAGGAAAGTCTCAAGGGTGTCATATTATAAATGTTTCGTTATTTCCTCCTTATCTTTCATATCCCCCTCGTATTTCGAGACGAAAACTCATGAAAAAAATCTTAAAGAAATTATCTTTATCCTTTTCTTCATGGACTCTTAAAAAATAATGTCTGACCTGATCGCTGTTTTTCTTAAAGCCATTTTGGAAAGGTAGTCAGTCTAGACGGTTCTCGCAAAAATCTTTTCCAGAAGATATTTTTGCACGATTGGCAGATTTAGTAGCAGTGTGTTTTACAATTTACGCTTTCAAAAGAAAAGGCACAGACCAACCAGACAGAATTAGAACATGTCGATGGATCAATGCTCCCAAAGGGGTTGCTTATCTGTGGGTGCTGTTTACCAGAAAACACAGACACTAATCTATCGCGGTTACATCGTTTGATGATAAATAAACAGAATGAATTAAATGAACTACATTTTATCGATTTTCATCAATATTTCAGCATACGAGAATATCGGGAACTATTTTAAGACAGATAATGGTTAACATTTGAATGCGTTCGCAGTATTACTTTGACAGTTGATGAATGGCTCTTGTGTCGAAGAACACAGAAACAGGCATCTGTATTAGACGAAACCTTGCTAAACAGTAAAGCAGCAATATTTTCTAATCTTTTATTATGTTTCTATTTGAACTGTTTCGACATGTTTCTAATTATGGTTTGTTTGTCTTTTTAGATATGGGGTCAAAGACATCATCCCTTAAAAGACGAGTGTGAAAAATACTGAAAAAAAACTGAAACATGGCATCGGCATTAGATGATACCCATGGTGGAAGTCTGATGGACCTGAACGGAACGGACTTAGAAAATATTTATTTTGACTGGTGTAGTAATACATCTAGCCTTTATGCAAATGATACGCTCTGTAACAATGGCACAAACGTGACAGGAAATAGTACAGATGGAGGGAAGGAGTTTCAGCTTCCTCATTCATTGTGGTTGACGGTGGTGTTAGGGATTGCTGCTTCTGTAGTAATCATTGTAACAGTGCTAGGAAACATACTCGTCCTTCTTTCATTCGCTCTGGAAAGGACTATACGACAGCCAACAAATTACTTCATTGCCTCCTTAGCCATGTCAGACTTACTCATCGGGACATTTTCCATGCCATGTTTTACATTATATCTGCTTTTAGGATACTGGCCGCTTGGTGAAATAGTGTGTGACTTATGGCTTTCTTTGGATTGGACTGTTTGTTTAGCTTCACAATATACAGTTTTCTTTATTACCATGGATAGATTTTGCAGTGTTAAAATTCCAGCGAAATATCGCAACTGGCGAACCGACAAAAAGGTTCGTGTAATGATCGCATTGTCTTGGATTATTCCTTCAGTGGTGTTTTTCACATCCATTATCGGATGGCAGTATTTTGTAGGTGAGCGGACTGTCGAAGCTGGAGCTTGCGAGGTACAGTTTATGAGTGATCCCTTATTCACGTTTTTACTCACTATTGGATACTACTGGACAACACTAATAGTTATGATCTCTTTATACGTAGGAATTTACCGTGTTGCCTTGGCTTTACAAAGGAAATCCAATGAAAAACAAAAGAAAATGAATCATGCAATGGAACTTTCGAGAAATAAAAACACTAAACAAGGTGGCGGAGGGGCAAAATCTAAAGAAAGTAAAAAGCGAGTAGAAAATAATAACGCTAGGCATTTGAGAGGTGTGCATGAAAATAATACATTGACAACAAGTTTCTCAAGACATTCAGATAACGAGTATTCCAAACCTTCTGAGGAAGATCGTAGTTCCAGCCCTGCATTTGCTTCCGATGAGGACGAAGGAAGCAGCGCAGAAATGAAAAAGGAGGGTTGCTATGTAAACAGCGCTGTCCAAACTGAACCAACTTTAAAAGGAATGCTAGGTTCCTCCGTAAACCACATGTCGCGATTAGCGTTCTCTCTTTCCGGAACAAGTGTAAGTGCATCGCAGGCTTCAAGCTCCGGTGAGAAGGATTCTAACGAGGACCATCCAAATCAGAATGATTCTGACCATATTAAACCTCTGCTACCAGAGTCAGATCAGGTCATGTTTAAGCCAGTTAGAGATTCTCCCAAATCTGGCTTTGATGGTGATTTGCAGAAAGATCAGGAGGAAATTGATCATTTAAATGAATCAGCGACACCACTAATCGAAAGCGACGTGCTGGATGGAATACGATATATTGATGAAGACAGCCTTAAATCACTTACTTCCACTGACAATATGAAATTATTGGCTGAGATTAAAGAAATTACACCGCGGAAAACTGAAGCAGAGTCTCCAGTTTGGAGAAAGAGAAATATTGACGATGATAAATCACTCCTTGTTCCTCACTCTGGTGAGTCCGGAAGCTCCGAAGCTATGTCTTCGTCCGTTGTTGATACTACTGCCCCTAATCAGGGCCATCATGATAGATCATGCAATAACACGAAAAGTAGGAAAACAGATTCTCACAAAGTGCTACATAAAAGTAAGGACGATAAAAAGAGACGTAACCTCCATTTACCAAACCATAGTGATAGAAAATCAAAAGACAAAGACAAAAAAGCAATAGGTAGTCCTTTGCAGTCATTAGTAAGGTCTCTGAGACCTTCAGCTACTAAGAAAACAAAGCCAGTGAAATCAAAATCAGAGAATCGAGCAAGAAAAGCTTTGCGTACGATCTCGATCATCTTGGGTGCTTACGTACTCTGTTGGACCCCTTATCATGTGATGGTGTTTATAATAGGAATTTGTGGGGACTGGAGCTGTATTAACATTACCATTTATTACTTCACGTACTGGATGTGCTATTTAAATAGCCCAATTAATCCGTTTTGCTACGCCTTTGCCAACGCCCAGTTTAAACGGACATTCATTAGAATATTAAAATTTGATCTTCACCGAACATGATGTTTGACATTTATATTGCTCGTGTAGATATCATTTTTTAGTTGTTGTAAATAGAATGTTGTATGTAAATATGTGTACAGCGAAACAGCGAAGAATGATTGTTAAAAAAATCGGGCACAAGAACCAGGACTAAAATTGCCTTTTGACGTAATTGGCGGTACATTTCATCTGTGATTAGGAATAAATGTAGTATTTACGTGAAATTGTGAGTGCAAATGAATGAGAAAGAGTAAATAAGTATTCTAACATGATACTTCGACACGTTCTTTGGCAGAAAATGATCGTTATACTACGTGTTATCATCATGACGTCATCTTGTAATTTGTCAAATAAAAAGAGGAAACGAAATTTCGATGCCAAAATAGGAAGTTTCATCATGTTAGAATTAAAATGAACAGTGTTGCAGGGTGGAATATCGGCGGATATACCACGGTACGGCGTTTAGATGGTTTCAATTTTACCAGACCTTCTTATTTACTGTGGCATGTTTGCCTATACAAAGCTGTGACATTGTTTATTTTACAAACAAAATGATATTAATGAATGGATTGTACATATGTAATTGAAAACAACTGTAGATGATGCAGTTTTTTAACCATGCGATCAAAACAACAGAGATGTCCGAAACTGGTATAAATGAAAGCATACATTCATGTCAGATATATTAACAGTGTGATGCAGGAATACAGTGTGTCTTCATTAACTGTACATATAGTGTGATGGATATACAGTTACTCGACTAATGATATTTTCTTCAAAATTCGGGACTGTGCAATAGCTTTCAGATAAGTCTTCAGTTATAAGTTTTGGTGTCATAGATAATTGCTGGTTTGACTTAAAGAGCCAATGGAATCTGTTAAAATAACTTTTACTTTGAAGTAGGAATTTGGCATACTAGTCGTTATCACTACTCGGTGTTTTTTTCCTTAATCAGTATACCTAGAATTTCTTTATTACACACACCTTAAGAGTTTATATTATTTCATTTGAAAAATAAATGGTCTAAGACGGTTTGTAATTTTAAGTCAACTATTACATTTATTTATAGTTATACAAGGCTTTCTTTATGTTATAAATGCTACCTTTTATTTTTGTTTCAACCACTTGTTTATTTAAGTAGTGCAGTTGAATTGTTTCTCAGGAGTCCACAAAGGTATATTATTTCTTCTCTTTTAGTAAATCTGTCATAAAGTCTTAAAAATTGGTGTGACAGCTTTTTCATCAAATATTGCTCGCCATAAAAAATAGTTAAACAAGTTGAAAACTTTATTATTATGTTAACATTGTTTTTTCTATGTCAGTATGGTTCTAAATGATATGTTTGTGTGAATAAGAGACCAAATGCAGGGAATAAGCACAATTCATTTGAACACTATTCTTTGTCTACATGTACTGAACAGATATATCTTAAAATCTGTATTGTGTTAGCTTTGTCTGTATAACTTGTCTAAAGACAATTTCAAATTAGATAACAAAAGTTATCAAAAGATTGCAATATAATGTTAAAATATGTGGTAAAAATGTGTGTTCTTTGACCAAGGCAAAAGAACGGCGATCATTATTTATTTAGCTAGAAATATTAATGACCATAAGAAAATGCAATATCCTGCAGTATTTTTCATTTTGGTTTTGAAAATAAAACATTTCCTTAAAATTTCTAAATAAGTGGTTTTTAAAGAAATTGTGTTATAACGTATTACATTTCTCCTTGCCGTAAACAAATAAGAATGTAAGAATATTTAAAATGCTAAAAGTAATTTATTATATTTTGGTGCAAAAGTATAAAAAGTACTTATATTATATCCTTTAAGATTGTCTAAAAATATATGACCTAGGCCACGTGAAAATGAATTATTTAAATAAAATTTACTGAGATTAATTAAATGTTTTACAGGCGTCACTGACAAAAATGAAGTCAGGGTATGTTCAATTTGGGAAAGTGAAGACAAAGTGGAAAAAGAGATTAAATGATATTAGTGTCAGGATCATTCACAATTTAGCGGTGATAATTTGCTGAAAAGCCCCCGAATGTACAATTTCGCTGATTTATTTTCATCAATATTCCTGAATTTCGTCGGGGTTTCTCGTCTACTATCGACGATCGGATTAGCGAGTCAGTCGTGATTTAAGATATATTAAGACACATTGCTGCGGATATACGTTATTGGTTACAAAATGTATGGGTAATACCATTACACATTCTCAAAAGGTCATTGTAACTGATAACACATGATAAGTAATTTTTCCTTTCATAATTGTCTGTTTATTTGTCTGTTTATCTACGCTAACAATGATGCTTATATGTTACCCCAGAAATGTTTTAATATTAAAAGAAGCAATAATTGTGATAAGAATGATGATGATGACGGCGATGATGATGATGGCGATGAAGGTACCAGATAGAATGAAACTTCACTGTCCTTTCATGCGCATTTACTTTTGTTTATGAGCTAAGGTACTTAAGATTTTTATTCCAAGGAGAAATTATTTTACATGTTTTAAGTGAAACAATACCCTAATGTACGCCTGGTACAGTGTTTTTTATAGCGACTGTTATCGTGTTTCTGCAAAGAATTGTGCAATTATAAATGAATTAAATTGTTAACACGTTATTTTATCTTTATTTTATCCTTGTAACATCATTTTATTTCAGTTTGTTGATCAAGCGTATCGGTTAATACTAAACTGTCTATGATACTGCAGATAACGATTTGAACTATATTAATATGACCTTATATATAAAAACAAGATAAACATGTAGATTAACTTGCAGTTTCAAAATTTTTTTGAATTATACCTACTATTTACAAGATGCTGTTGCTATTGATAAGTGACACTCATTTTGTATAAGATTTAAAGGTTTTGTTGATAAGTGACACTTTTTTGTATAAGAGTTAAAGGTTTTGTTGATAAGTGACACTCATTTTGTATAAGATATAAAGGTTTTTTTGATAAGTGACACTCATTTTGTATAAGATATAAAGTTTGTAGTGTATATTAGATGTACAAACTACGTGAGTTTGATGTGTAAAAGACAGCAAATAACTTATTTTTAAGTTACGCTTATATAATTAAAAGTCTGGTATATTTTGTTGTTATTTTTTTCTGTATTCACGTACACAACAGATAAAAATACGATTTAGTATCCTACCAGATAACGAAGTCAAAGTGTCCAGCATATTTTTCCATATTTCATATAAAAATTATTTTGTTGATAATTTATTTCTGTTAATATTTAGTCTAATTTGGATTTATTCAAAGTCCCGTGAAAGTGCTTGACTGGATAAACATTTGCTACAGACGATGAAAATTTAAGCCGAGTTTAGTAGTTGATTTTTATTCCATTAACACTTTGGAGTTATTAAAAACTACAGCAGTAAAGAGATGAATATTTTTTCCCAGGGTATAAGAAAAACAAAATCTTGAAATAATCATTCTGTTCCTATTAAATTGGTGAGAAGTGTTTTTGTTATATTCACAGCTGGTTTTACACACTGGTGTTCTAAATGTCAATAACCAGTGACAGAATTATACTGAGTTACATTTAATCGTCTTTTCAGAACTTTGATTACATGCAGTCCGTTAAGTGAGTTTTGTATATTTTCATCTGTTTAGCATTTTGTGGCATTTTCTTATTGTGATATTTCCATACTCGTTTAGATATAATACTCATTACCGAAAATAAATGTGTGTTTCAACTCTCTTGATTCATTGTCAGTTACGGGTCAACTACCTTTTCCAATTTCCCAGTTGAATTTGATAAAACCGTTCTATGTAAATATGTCAAAGATTGCACGTGCTATTCTATGAAAAACGCATCATAAAAAAATACATCCAGATTAAAGGGGATGTAGCAGAGGAGAAATATGTAACATTTCTTTTGCAATATAATTTTGTTCATACAATCGCTTGCTGTTTCAAAAATAGTTCGTGTCTGCGCTTTGATTTGTTACGCCAAGCAGTGTAGTGTGCCACAGTATGAGTCAGACTTTTAATGAATATGCATGATAGGTGCATGTTTACAGTTTGACTTGGAAATTAAGTGGGTGAGAAAACACGAATCTCTACCTTCTCATGTACGCACAGTTGTAAAATATTACAAATTAGTTTTTTTTTTATTCACTTGCATTTTAACGTCCCAGTTACATTCCCAATACCTCTGAATCGAAATAGTTAGGTCAGTGAGTTCTTGATCTGAGTACTGATTCTTGTATGTTTGACAAGACATTTTGCGTTTGCAAACACACCACACACAGTTTATTTACACACAAAAAATGTTCTTTGCCTTCAGCTATATCACTGGCGGAGATATATTTCAAAGATGTTTGGGGTGCAAGTTTAGCTAAGCCACTTCTAGACAGAACATCGAAAACTAATATTACACCACATCGGTACAGATTTGTAACGAAGTGTTTATTTTGTTTCTTGTAAACTAGTCGATTTGTACAGCTAAAACCTATACAATCATACGCAATTTTTTACACTCACTGTGAAAGACAACCAATACAATATTCAGGAAAAGTAGCAAGTTCTAATAAAATTAACGGTTCAATTATGGGACTTACGATTGCAGGAGATTATTCATATGGCATTTTAATAAAATCGGCGACTCCGCCCTACGGAAATAAGTCATGACCATATTTGATTATCCGGAATATATTTTTAATCTCTGAGCAACTCCGACCCCCGCCCCTACTCCCACCCCCGACACTATTACACCCACCAACATGGGGTAACAAATTTGAATTTTATCTTAATGTCCTTGGTATGTGCGAAAGCCCGCCTACCTTCTCTCAATGGGTAAACACAAAAAGGTGCACAATCAGTAATAGAAAAATGACCTGTGGTCCATTAGTCTTATACTTAAAAAGAAAGGGGTGCATGCATAGCCAAAACATTGCTTTACAAAAAAATGTGCTCGACTTGAATTTTCGAGGAAAAATGTCAAACAGAAAACTCGAAATTTATCTATACCTAATATTCAAGATTTACGAGAAAAGACTTGTATTTCAGAGACTGGGCGCCGGAAGAAAGGGCGGGGGGGGGGGCAATGCTGAAAAAAAGATTTGGTGTGAATAATGATCTCAAGCTTGTTTGTCTGTCCGTTGTATGTACAGCAAAATGATTTAGAACGTCCTATTTGTTTATTTGGTTTGTTCTGTAACGTACTGATACACATTCACATGGTTCACATGGTTTTGAAATAACCTGTTTCAGTGTTCACTCACAAAGTGGTCATGTGTCACAAAGTCTGAGACCATATGTCTGTCCATCCTTCTTGCATGCTGCCTTGTTGCATGACTGTGTCCGGATTTGTCATTTCATTTCAATAGCACTGGCACTGATTCAAGCAGAAGACTTTCGGTGGGGTATTTGTCACTTACAGTGACAGCTCCTACTTAATATATCAACTACAGTGACCTTCAGAGCTGTAGATCTTCCCCGTCAATATGTGTCTCTTAATATGTCTCACCTTACGACAATATTGTTAAAGCGATCGTCAATAGTAATGTAGGATCGTGTTGTATTATATTTTGAAATACTGATTGTGATAAATCAGCGAAATTCATGTAATCCTTAGTCAGATAAGAGCTTACAAAAATGAAAAATCCAGGAAGGCAGTATCTAATATCATTTAGTTGTACAGATGACAGAAAGGTGGCAGACATTGTGTGACACATTGCTTCAATAAGGGGTACATATGTGCCAATTTATTTTAAAATACTGACATGTGCCAAATTGTTACAGAGCAGAGTGGTGCATAAACGTACTAGACAAAATTTTACAGATGAATGGACGAGTTGCCACACAGACGTTCGGCACAATTCCTCAATCGGTCGGATAATTGTGTCAAATTATTTTAAAATATTTTGATAACTACAGTTAAAGAGCAGACAAGAACATAAAGACTGGCAGCATTCTATATTATTAGGACAATGATACTGACCCTGGAAACGATAGTCCTTTTCGCGACACATCGTCTCTTTGTAACGGATATCTGTGACAAGTTACACCAAAATCCTACAAAAAATAGCAGGTGTACAGAGCCGACACACACTGTACATGGAAGGATGGTAATATAACACTCAATCTCCCACGCAGTGATCTCCCCTTACAGGATTAGATCTCTACCGTCACAACATTTTCTTCAAGAGTTTTGACGATATGACTTTTCAATTTTGATATGTTTTAAAAAAGTAAACACGGTTTTGCTAATGTTTCAAGACTGTAAGGTGTTAGATGTGAACTCAAATAAAAAATAATTTCGGAAACATAAATATTATGAGAATATTTTTTAATATCGCACCGTTTAATATCAAAACAATATGACTGCCTTTGAAAAAGAAATCATTCAAGTCATCAATACTACTGTACTAAAGTTCTTTTTTAACAGAAATGAAATTTTGTCAATCATATCAGTAGACTTGAAACCAGAGCTCAAATTATAGTGTCGCTGTTTATCACAGATGAAACAATTTTTCAACGGTTTCTTTGGCGTATCCGCCACCTTGACACAATCATGTGATAAGACCATCATCACGTGATTCGTGTGAAGACAGTGGTTACTGAGCGTAGCGTAACCGGTGCGCGGAGTTTGTATAACAATATGTCCACATTTGGGGAAAATTGAGTATACATTTAAGTTTTAATCTTTGAATTTTTAATACGCCCTCCGAAAGACAGGTGAACACTCACGGCGGGTTGATGGTCAGTCTTGCGGCATAAATAAGCCCTGTTCGTAAAAGTCAGTTTTATGAAAGTGTAAAATGCAATATAGGCTTTAATTTTTCAAAATGCAATATCATTGTACCCTTGTTGATGGTATACGGCGCTTCAAGAAGTTTGCACTCTAATTATACTAATTCTATTACTACTACTAAAATTTCTACTAATTTTCTATTACTTCTTTAGTACTACTAAAATATTACTGACAATAATACTAATAATGAGTATTTCTCATTTACATTACACAAGAATGGATAGACTATTAATCTGAGGACAAAAAGCTCATTTGAGTCACAACTGTAACCTACACGACGGAAGACTAGGGAAGATTTTTTTAATTTTTATTGTTCAACTATGACATGAAAAATCAATGATCGACATCCGATGAAAAATATCAAATGAAGATTCAAGATTTGATTGTTTTCTTATCAACTTATTTAGATATTTCAAAACCTATAAACTTTGTTATGAAGGCGGTGAATCAGAAAAGAAACAGGACAATCACATAATCGTAACTGGTGAAGCACGCAAATAAAATGGTGTGCATCATCTTAGATTGCTAATCAACGACCTTCAGATAGCAAATATTTTCTAATGAAAAATACTAGGTAATATAGGATTGGCGTTTATTTTTTAATCAAAATCAAATTTAAAAGAATAAATCTAATTAAATTTGTTAGATACTCATCAAATTACCAAGTTCAACAACATTTGCTTAGACAATCTTGAGAGTAGAAAGAAAATGAGACTAGAGAGTAAATGTTTTGTTAAGAAAAAAAATATATCCATATATAGGATTTTCTTGTGTATTATTAGAAAACTGCCGTATATATAAAATGTCAACATGGCCCTTTTATTTTTTTAGATGTATTTTTTTTCCTTTTTTGTGATCAATTTTTCCACGATCGTTTTACAGACTTACAGAATCGAAAGATTTCATAAATAATCCTTTCATCCCTTAATTTCTAAATAAAGTATGAATTTGCACCCTGTCTCGGTACTTAGAATGCCGACACAAAGTATATTCTAACTATTTATTGAAAACATCAACAAATCTTAATTTATTTTCCAGACTGAAACAACACGAGAATTCATTTTTATTACTATTATTGATTTTCATTTTCAAATAACTGTTTGAAATTGGCTACTGAGATCTGGTTTTCTAGCAGAATTTTCAAAACATTATTGAAATTTTTTTTAATGGTTCTTTACACACGCAAGAGGTAATTGACATTACATCGTATAGTCATATATTGTCATCGTAAATCATCGATCGTAAAACGACACGAAAGCAGCTTGGCTAAACTGCACGAATGAATTACAATACGAAACTAACAATGAAAATTTTCATCAACACAAAAGTTGACCTTTTTCATCCGAAATAAATGACGTTTCAAGTAAATTGGTATCAAAATAATTATATTTTCTGTAGTTGTAAAAAATGTCATTTTAACGTTAATTACTGCTTTAGCTTACAGTGTGTGTACCAAATGAGCTAAAATGTTTTAGCTTAAAAACAGTCATTGAAAAATCATAATAACTTGATATTCCTTTTGTCAAAAATGTGTATAAAGCCATTCAATATCCCATCACTGAAACGACTTCTACAGGAATTCACTGAATGAAATAGCTTTATACTGCAGGAAAGGGGAGTAACAATACTCTAATTTTTGGAAGATATCAATTAACTTAGAAAAGAACTGCAGGCTTTCATTTTATGACAATCATTAGTAATACAACTTTCTTACTTTCATACAGCTCAATTTTCTTCCCTGTGTCATATAAAAATGGACGGTTTATACCACATGTGTTCAGAGAACAACAAATCTACCTGCGATATATAAAACTGGAATCTTAATCTGTAACTAGCTGACCGTTTGTCAGTGGTACTGTCACAAAGGAGAAAATTCACTGAGTTTGTACTGAATAAAAGACCGATAATTAAACGTTTTCTCTTAAAAGAGTGGATTTGAAAGTGTCAACTCATAAATAGAAATAAACATGTACATTTCACATTTTCTTCTAGTTTAACTTTTACTTTATTTTTTTTTCACACAACGTTGTAACAGACCCACTTACTCTGCAGACTTGTGATTTGCAATAAAACGTTTGTAATTGCGAGAAAGATGTAAACTCGCTGTAAAACTACATTTAAAAAGTCCTTCAACCTAGAATCTTAATTAGGCGAATTCCTTTCTAGTGTAAGTGCTGTGCTTTTATTCGGTCAGTGACATTAGAGCATTTACACACACGTCAAAAGAATATGCTTTCCAATTGTAGAGACTCAAAAATATGTATGCAGTTTGAAACATAAAATAATAAGTAAATAAAACTCGATACACACTTTTGCTTTGAGTTTGCAAATATACAAAGAATTAGCAGCTTTGAAAATATATATAGGTATAAAGTCTATAATGGACATTTCTCTCGCTGTGGTTTTTTGTGAGAGTACAAATCCCCTTTCTAGAGCAGTCATCAGTTCCAGAATTCTATTTAGGGTAAATTATCTTGTCAGATGTTTACATTCGGCAGAAAATATGCAAATAAAAGTTGTTGATGCAGAGGTTTCATCGGAAATGAAGGAAATTGAACGTTGCATGCGTTTGTTAGAAGAGGAAGACTTTACAAGAGGAAGATTGAAAGGTAATTTTCATTCGAAAATAAACAGATTTTAATGAAGACACTGCAATTGTTGTGGTTTCATGTATGAATGTTAATTTTCTTTGAAAGGCCAAGCTACAGTTAAAAATAACAAGATCTTTATATGTTTTCAGCACTGCTTCTAGAGGACATTCCCAGAATTCACTCAGCGATACACACATCTGTTGAAAACACCACCGGTTTCACTGTGTAGATGATACACCGACTAAATGCAAATTAGCTTCCGTCACGTGAGTAATAACAAGACCAAAGGCCGACCTAAATTTATAACAATCATGACAAATGTCAAATGTCTTTTAAGTAAGATGCTTATAAGGAGAATGTTTATAAGACATATGGAAATCAGGTTATTTATTATTATTATTTATTTATTTATTTATTATTATTATTTATTTATTTGATTGATCTTTAACTCACAGCAGGTCAAAAATTGGATTATATTTGTAGGATGAACATTGCCAACATAACTTTTTGGATGTGTTTAACTTAATTTATATAGTCAGATCTACGTATAATGACGTTTACGAATGTTGAGTAATTTATCCGGTGTACAAAAATACAGTACAGTAAAATTCTGGTGAATGTTGTCTCTACGGTGAAGGGCAATTTTTTTAACATAATCATTATACAGAATGTTCAAAGGATATTTACCTCATTTTTATCTAGTTATGACATATAATGATTTTTGTAGTAAAAAAGACATATCCTTCACGATAATTAAATAGCTGTATGCAGACAAGGAAGTGTCGAGCCCCTTAGAGCGGTCTCAAATCTTTTAAAGCTTTAAATATGTTACTGTACCATTGTAAAGATTTTGACTTTAAACCGAAATTATTATGTCATCTCTTTGATGCATTTGTTGGCTCAGTTTTATCATGTGGTTATAATAAGTCTAAAGACATTGAACGGATACACATGAAATTTTGTTAAAGAATCTTAAATGTTCGACTTAATACATGCAATGTAAGCATATATGGAGAATTAGGTAGATATCCTCTTTGTATTAATAGACATGTTAGAATTCAAAAATTCTGGTGTAGATTGATAAATACAGACAGTATTACCTGGCGGAAAGTTTGTGAGCAAAGTTTATACTATTGCCATAAAGGTTGTAAAATTGGGTGACTTATGTTAAAAATATGCTAGATATATACGGGTTTTCAAATTATTTTGCAGATAAAAAAATTGATTGTATTTTTTTTCAAGATTGTTTAAACAAAGACTGTTCGATAATTATAGACAAGAATGGAATATAGCGATTGAAAATAGTTTAGTCTTGGATTATTATAAAATTCATAGAACTACGCTAACATACGAAAATTACTAAGATATTTTACCAAAAAAATATAATAGGTGTTCTATTACAAGAATGCGAGTGTC
Organism: Cyclina sinensis; assembly: GCA_012932295.1. Lineage (NCBI taxonomy): Eukaryota > Metazoa > Mollusca > Bivalvia > Venerida > Veneridae > Cyclina > Cyclina sinensis. The sequence goes on from JAAONU010000002.1 coordinate 34,955,545, forward strand.
ACTTAGAATCCTGACCGGAAGGTATGGTCAAAAAAGATTGCCATATGAATGATATTGTCTTTACAGTAACAATGTTAATAAAGAGGACGAGTATTTCATATTTATTTGTCCATGTTTCTTAGAAATTAGAAAAAAAGTTTATTAAAAATACTTCTGTAAAAGACCTTCCATGTTAGAATTTATGGAACTGATTTGTAACACTAAACGAAAATACTTATCAATCTGGCAAAATATATTAAGGACGGGAAGCATTAAATTACGGAAATTCTATTGTTAATTCTATCAATTAAATTTGTTGTCTTCCGATTGTCTAAAACATTATATATATCCCTTTTAACAATATATGAGACGTGTAGATTTTTTTTCTGACGCTCTATCTGATATGTATATATGTAAATTCAATTACGTACAAAACTGTTTATCCTCAACATAGTGATATCTATTATTATTGATTTCAAATACCGGGTTGAAATAATAAATAACAACATATAAATGTAAGGTAACATTGTACTTAAAGTATGTTAATAATTCATTATAAATTTGTATTGAAAATGTATTGTATCGATCATTGTATAATAAAATTGTTTATGATTATGTACTATGTACAAGTCAAAGTAAACTTATTTTGTTCTGTTCTCAAAGCTTGAGCTTTTTGTCGTCGACTTGCGTATAAAGATTGAAAACAACAGCGTTCAAATGTTTTGTATTAAGTAACTGTTTTTAAGGAGATAAAACAAATAAGCAACTCTCTACAGTCTAAAGTATAGCATTCGAGAAGGTAAAAGCGCCACCAGTGAACTTTTGAGAATTACAAGAACAATGAAATTTAAAATCCGCCGCTGATGTAATTCATATTTTTTAATACTGGTTCCTCCAGGCTCTTAAGTGAATTTCGAGCATTCTCGCCTAGTATTAAGTAAAAAGTTAACCTTTTTGTCTGAAATAAGAATCGGAACAAATTATTATTCCAGAATACGAGTAGAATTTGTTTCATTCGATTCATACAGAATGTTTTTCATTTCCATGTCTTCCTTGTTTTCTACTCCTACAAATGTTACTACTATTTAATTGAAAATAATCAGATGTTCCAACAACAATTTAAGTCATATTCTGAAACTCTTATATGTTGAATGAAAGAAAAAAGTGAAGTAATGGAAAAATAATGATTAAAACATTTAAATCTAAGTGCGACTATTTTATTTACACCTGATGTTTAGACGTAAAATAAGCACAAAATTATAAGTATGCATAAAACATATGAAACTTTGTAGACAGAAGGCAATCAAAAGACAAACAATATGTGTTCACCTGATTTCGAATGAGTTTACATGCATCAAATGACTTTAGTTTCCCATTTCAATCTTTATTTGTTCAGTTTCTTCTTCAATAGTATTAAGCATTATTTGTTTCATATTTTGTTGAATTGAGAAATATTGAAACGATGAACACACTTATGAATGAATATCACCCAAAAAATACAAGCTGTACTTTATGATTCAGAAATACGTACCAATTGACATTTCGCTTGTTTGTTTCCAGTGGCAGTGATAATGAACAGACAAAATTACGAAACCTGAGGGACTTATGGAACAAAGGAATGCAAATGTCAGGCAAGGAAGAATTAAATAAGAGAAAAAATGAAATTACTTCAGGCCAAAATAAAGTTTAGTTAAGTAACATTCTTTAAACATTTTATATTTAAAGCTAGACAATTGGAGATGATGTAAAGGTTTTCCTTCACACAATGTAAGGGAGATAACAAATCGAAATGTCATTACGAAACCGTAAATATATTTTATTAGTCTTATTTTAAAACTTCATGTATCCTTCTTAAACGAATTTTAATTGTATTTATTTCCTAACTGAAATTTGTGAGCTAGTACTTAAATGTCACACGGTACGGGTGATGAAGATTAGTCTTAATGATGAATGGACGTCTCAGAATGGAAAGCAAACTGACCAGCGTCTGCGGTATGATCTGAAAGCAACTACAATAAAAGGAACTAGGTTTTGACAACATTGTGAACGTTCAATTATGGTGGCTGTATATGGAAACAGACTTAAAAGTAACTGATTACAGTGTACGCGACAGACCTAAACAAGTGCTTGCTTTCTACGTGAATTACCAGATAAATTGCCTTATATATAATAAAATATATATACATACACCGATATTTGCCTTGAACACATTTGACAAATCTACGGTCAAATAATGTTAGTTAAAATGGCATTATAAAATCTTCTATAAGAAGTCGAATTTCAATAAAAGGTGTAAAAGTAACAAATAAATGTAAAATATGAAAAATCAAGTACACATACTTGTTAATTCTTGATGCAAATATGAAATGCCAAAAATAAGTTTGTATAAAATTTTGCATGAAAGCAAGAAAGAACATTACAGCACTGAACTAATTTCTTTAATCGAATACATGTATATTTTCGTCATGTTGGTAATATCAATAGCGAAACTGCATTATTCTAAAACTCTGCGAAATCATAGGCTCTGATTTAGCCGTCAGGATTTATTGTGGGACTTTGTAACAACTGTCAAAACTGCATGAGTTATGTGAAATTGCACAATGCCTCTGGGATTAAGGCTATTTGTATTAATTGTTAAGAAATTGTCGAAGGAAACCGGGACAATATATTGCCAACATGGGAAAATGTATAGCGTGACTGTGAGGAGACACTTGAATGTCAAGACAATAAATCAGTTTTGTGAAAGAAGTTAAGTACCTTTTTTGTATTTTATTGGTATCGTATCATAATGGCCGGATATGTTAACTCTGGAAGCACGAAAAGCATTACATAAACGTTTTTTTAAATTAAGAGTGAATATTCTTTAAATAATCTGTTTTATAATTTTATCAGGTATTGATCTTTATAAACCTTTTTCATGCTGGCGGCTATTGACTCTGTCTTTGAAATTAATGCAGATCATGACCAGCCTTCGCATCAATACAGACTGATTATGGTAAGCACTGTCCACTATCTAGTAAGTATTTTTACTTTTTAATAAGTATCACTTATAAATGGTAAACGGTACTGTCTTAATTGAAAGATGGACAAGTCCATCTCAGAAATTAAGCGCACTAAGGGTTAAAGAGCACATACATGTTTTTCTCTGACATAAAATATACTTAAAGACATGTTTTATATATTTGATACAAATATGATTGTAACAAAAATCACAAATTAAAAAAAAGACAGATCTTACCCTATGTTCTATAAATTTTTATAAAAGCTCAACGGTTAAAAGTGTTACATATCTGAAAGTTGCAGTCACGCCGTTTGTCCCGAGAGCTTAGTTCAAAATTCATAACAGAATGAATGTAACCGCGATTCGTTAATGACAAAAAGAAGCGGGAAAAAGAGCATGCACAATCCCAATACGTTTTAAGTTTGTCATGAATCATTTGGACTAAATGGAACGAATAAAATCGACGTTATATTTATCTTTCGTTCCTTTTCAGGTAGCACGCAAATGATCAGTTGTAGCGACGCCGTATATTTGCGCTATTTTCAAAACGGCAATGCTAAAAGTGTAAATAAAAGAATCGACTGATAATTCTTATAACGACACTTTCTTTTTCAAAATGTTTGCACTGTAATCGTACCGAAGTATTACTTTTGTCGATCATTCCCCAACAACGTTCCATATTTTTAAGAGGAACATCTAAATTGCACACAATATTATGTTACCTTTTTTATGTTTTAATGTAAATATGAGTTCATTTTCATTTTTTTTTTATTGTCATGTAATTGTAACCCCTGTTTTGAATTAATACCCATTACTGAAAATTAAGTTAAATACACAACCATAAATTCTTCTTTCCCTTTAGATAAAACCAAAATCTAAATCTTTTCAATAAACGATAATTCTGAATTCTGTCAGAGCCAAAATATATGTGATTTTTTTTTCTCAAGCACGCAAATGCACGACAAGGTTATAAACGAAAAGGAACGTCAAAATGACTTCACGTAGTTGCAAATTTCATGAACATTTTTTGATATACCTCAGAATAATGAGACACGCCTGATGTCAGGGGAAAAAAACTTATTATTTTAGCATTAAATGATATTTGTTAACAATCTTAGTGTCGATGTATTTGTCGGCTCATATGGAATTTTAAACCAGTTAAAATTTAAGATGTATTTTCACTCATAGCAGTTGGAAATAATCATTTAACATTTATCTTTCTTCTTCAAACTTGTTTCGGTGTTGTTGTTTTTTTCCATGCAATAACGTTAATTCGATAAAATATTATAGCATATAATTTCTACTATGAAATACGTATTTGAATGTGTAATTATGCCAATGTACAATTTTACATTAGAATTCATGATCGCATTTTTTATCATAGACCACTGTTCAACAAGACAATCTGTTCTTTATCTATCTACCCTTTTTTCGTTTTTAATTGTTATATCAGTGTTTTTAATCTTTACATTTGCCACAGAGTCATATCATAATGTAATTTCAGTGGACAGTCTGCCATGTAACGTAAACTATGACTCAAATGCTTTTTATTATTTAGAGCTCGATTTTCATTAAGTTCATCAAATATCATACAATTTAAACAAATATCAACTATGTGTATCGATTATAGAAAGCCTTCGAATCTTCCAAGCCCACACTTCAAAGCGTTTGATCACTCCCACCTTTATGTGAGGTATGGAAAAATGTCACTTCAAAAGACTACATTCATCTACAAGGTCTGTTTAAATAGTTTGAAAAAGAAAGAACACATTTTTCCTAAACCTGTATTAGCAACGTAAAACAATTTTCTTTGCGTGTACAAATATTTCTTTTCAAAAAAGTGAAAGCTTTGAATTCACGGGATTTATACTGATATATAGTTGTACTATATATTTAAATTAAGATTCTAACACTATCTGCAATTCGCCGACAATAAACAAAGAAGGAATTGAGCGTTATATATCATAGGCAGTATAGCACGCTGAACACCAGCGCGCGCCCGTTGACGTCACTGCGAACGTTACTGTTAAATAGTGCACATACTTGCGCCCCTTATAAATATACCTACGTGTTAGAATGGAAATAGATTTTAACATTTCCGTGACCTACCGTCTGATATATCACGGTCTCTCGTTCATATGCGTAGTTATTTAATCACTCAGGCCTACGGCCTTCGTGATTAAATTACTACGCATCTGAACTCGACACCGTGATATATCAGACGGTATATCACTCAAACTTAAAATCTATTTTCTAAGTCGATCATATGGATCGTACAGAAAAGAGTTGTTAAATAGTATTATTAACTTACTAGTTGAAATAAAACATGAAATAAGTCATATTTTGTTTCCTTGGACGAAATGTAACAAAGCGACGCTTAAAATGTAACAAATAGCATGTTTTTCTCAGAACTTCTGTGCGATAACTTTGACTAAACTGTATGTATACTATGTCGAGCGAAAGAATGAGCTTGCCTTTCTTGCAATAGTGCTATATGATAAATGATAAGAATAACAAAATGATCATAAATGAGTAATCTAAACATTTAACGTTTATATTTATCGGCTATATCAGCTATTATGAGTAACAAACAGCATGGTACGTTATCTGACAAATTGTAACACCGATGAATACATCTAATCATCATCGTTAATAATGTGAGAAAGCCATGTTCTATATACTCGAAGGATAAAATTGAGAGAGAGGGCAACAGAAAATAACGTTTAGTTTTGTAACCCCCACGGTTGTAAGAAAACAATGTTAACAACAAAGTAATTTAAAACATGGCGCATGAAGAATGTTATTTTAAAATTAATTAAAGTTCTGAACATGCTATGTACTCTTGTTCTAGAAATACGTATCACCATTTTCATTAACGAAATTATTAAATTTTTATAACTGGACTTAACTGTTGATGTTAATGTTATTGTTCTTTTTTTATAAATGAACTATTCCTCTTTGAATAGATTTTCCATTTTCACTAAAAAAACAGCAACTATATATATTAAAAAGAACAACAACAAAAACGAAAAAAAATCATTTTGCTGTCTTCTTAGAACGTATACAGTTAAGGAAGACAATGTACGTTTTTTAACTATCGTTTTTACTACGAATGTAAATAATTTTGAAACCATCCCATAGTTTAGTCAAAACTAAACAAATGTGCACTAAACAGATTAATCATTACTTATAGTTCACTTCAATCTTAAGTCCTCGGACATGAAATTCATAGACACAATAACTCAATAAAAGGTTATTTCATCACTGTTTTTTTTTATTGAATGGGCCACATCTTCGATTAAATATTTATATATATTTTTTATAAAAAATCATTTATTTTCTTGTTTATTTTTGTGCAACCTAAATTTTCAATCAAGTACGCGGAACTTATAATACATTTAAATACATTTTTCTTTAGTTATATACAGAATGATGCGATAGATGAAAAATAATTAAAGATAATAGAAAATACTTCATTTGTAGGTATTTGAATAAAGGCTATCTAACATTTGTCAAATTTTACTTAAAGTTATTGTACGACACGTTGAATGAATCTAGCCATTAATTACAAACTTGTAGGAGCCTAAAAAGCGTTAAGCTCCATTCAATTTAATGATGTTAGTAATGACTTATCATCTTCAAATGTTTTGCATTTAGTAGCATTTCTTTATCTCGAATTTCCATACCAGTGAAAAAATAATACTTGTTACAGAAAACATACGTCTTTTAGGTTATTATCTTAAAATTAACAGATGTTTGATTTACTGTAACGGTTTGATCCAATCTTTAAATTTACTGTCTTTACAATAACAATATCAGCTAATATTGATACGTAATCTTACAAATTGAATTATCCATAAATGCATGAAATAGTTGCTCATCTATCATAACATAATAAATATTTTTCTGTAACTTTTATTTTGTTTCTAATGGCCACAATGTTTTCACCTTATGTCAAACCAACTTTTCATAAAAAAGTTTGCTCTATATAATAAAAATCATTTTTCGATTGTGATAAGGCAATGTCAGGTTTACAGAATTAACTTATCTATAATAGGCTATATTCATACAAAAAGCTTCTTAAGACAAAAGCGTGACTGTATTTTTTAAAGTGCATAAGACGATCGGGACGTAATATCACGTCCTGCCAGTACATGTTCCCTGATGAATATGCCAACAAAAAGAATTAGTTAAGGCGAATACAGCGTCTTCATAGGGAAGATAAGTTAAGCATATATCTAACAATGCTACGCTTTAGAAGGCTAGATCCTTTATTCGTACAATTTTATTTCATGATTGTTAATGTGATCGCCAGTAGTAATAGAGAATTGTGCTATATTACTTTTTTAAGTATTGATAATGATAGTTCGGCGAAATTCATGCGATCCTAAGTCAAACAAGTATTAGCATTTCCAAAAATGCTTGAAATCGCCGTTCAGTCATGCATTTCGTCTTATCCTTAGATGAATGTATTTCATGTTCTTCATTCATTAATTTGATAATCTTACAACATGCTTTGCACTGAAAAGCGAAGTTATATTTGATAATTTTCACACAGAAATTATAAAGTAGATGAAATATACATTGTAATTTTTATTGTAGCTGGACTATTTTTGAAAGCGGACGATTTAGCATCTTAATGAAAAACATCCCAATATCTTTATACATCATGTTAAAATTTGCATCATTAAAACCTTGTAAATATTGCTTTGTTGTAAACCAGTCTACGCATAATTAATTGACTATTTGCGTAGTTTTTTTTAACTTTATTTATTACTAAAAAATGTATACTTAACAAAAGCTAGATACAGTTCTTCAATACCATAAGAATATTATATATACAATTTAAACAGAATAAATTTTAGGTAAAAATACGATATTGCCCTGACCCTAATCAAGCATATATAAAACACGGAAAAATCCTGATCAAACTCCTCGCACCGGTTAAGTCACGCTTTGCTACTTTTACTGTACTAATAAGGGGAAGTAACCCCTGCGGGGAGTTTGTATCCTGATTAGAATCGCCCGGAAGCAAGCATTTATATTTTTCTTTAAGTGCAAGTTTTGGAAAACACAAACAAACCATACTCTTATTTAGACTACATTCTCTATTTAAAAATGACATGTAGCAAAAAATATTGCAATTAACCTGTATTTATCCTACACGAGCCTGAAGACTGGTACTGAGATCGTACATTGATGATGGTATTTTTCAGTTGTAAGACTAAGTAACCCGACAAACATGGCGGTTGGGCGAGTCCATTTACGCATCCCTTGCAGAAGAATTTTGACGTCCATTTGTTATCATATGATATGAAATGCTTTGCTTTGATTGGCTAAAGGCAGGCGGTGTACAGGCAAAACTGTTCAAATTTTGTTAATTGTATATATCGCCAAGAGCATACCAAAAGATGAAAATCCAGGAAGGCAGTAGTTAATATCATTTGGTTGTACTGATAACAGAAAGACGGGCGGACATTTTGTGACACATTGCTTCAATGCGGGGAGCATTTGTGCCAATTTATTCTAAATTCCTGTCATGTAGCAAAATGTTACAGAGCGGAGTGAACATAAACAATCAAGGCAATATTTCGCAGATGAACGTACAGATGGACAAATAGGCGTAAAGTTTGCGGTGCAATTCCTAAACCGGTCGAACAATTGTAACAAATTATTCTGAAATATATTTACTACATTCACTGAGCAGACAAGAACTAAAAGTCTGGAAGCATTTTATATTTAATTTTTTTTGGACCATGATCTCTGATCTTGACCATGAAAACCCTGATCCTTCTCGCGACACAACGTATTTTTGTATTGAATATTTGTGGCATGTTATATCAAAATCCGAGACAAAATGACAGGCATACAGAGCGGACACACGCTTTACATAGAAGGACGATGAGATTATAATGTGTCCTGATTTCAAGGAAAGTGGAGAATATTCTAATACATCTGCCGAAAGTCACAGTATTGTGAAATATTGTGTGAACACCAATAGCTGGCTGATTGTCATTCAGGCGGTATAACTCAGCTCTGTTCCTAAAAGTCAGTTTTATCAAAGTGTAAAATACAATACCGGCTTCAATGTTTCAAAATGCAATAATGTTTATACTCTTACTGATGTTGTGTGGTGTTTCAAGTAGTTTGCTCTCTTATTATACTAATGCTATTACTACTACTAAAATTTCTACTAATTTTCTATTACTACTTCAGTACTACTAAAATAATACTGACAAAAGTACTAATAATGAGTATTTCTCATTTACATTACAGAAAAATGGATAGACTATTATACTAAGGAAAAAAAGCTCCTTTCGGTCGCAACTGTAACCTACACATGACGGAAGACTAGGGAAGAATTTTTATATTTTACTGTTCAATTATGACATGAAAATTCAGTCAACATCCGATGAGAAATATCAAATGAAGTTTCGGGATTTTATCGTATCCTTATCAACGTGTTTAGACATGACAGAACCTATAAACTTTGTTATGAAGGCGGTGAATCAGACAAGTAACAAGACAATCACATATGCTTAATTGGTGAAGCACGCGAATAAAATGGTATGCGTCATCTTCGGTTGCTAATAACGACCAAAGTAATATCTTCTAGTGAAAATCTTTCGGGGAAATGGGATAGGCATTAAGTTCTTAAGCAAAATTTTATTTGAAAGAATAAATATATTTAAATTTGATAGATACTGGTCAAACTACCAAGTTTAACGACATTTGCTTAGACAATCTAGACAGTAGAGTGTAAATGAGACTAGAGAGTAAATGTTTCGTTCATATATATAGGATTTTCCTGTATTATTTGAAAAATACCATATATATAAACATGGCCCTTTTATTTTTCTTTTGTTTTTTTTCTTTCTGTGACAATCCCCCTATCGTTTCACAGACTTACAGAATGGAAAGATCTTAATAAAGTGTGCATTTGCACGCTACCTCGGTATTTAGAATGCCGACAAAGTATATTCACACTTTTTATTAAAAACATCAACAAATCTTAAGTTATTTTCCAGGCTGAAACAAGACAAAAATTCATCTTATTATTTACGATTTTCATTTCCTAATGATTGTTTGAAATTGGCTACTGACATCTGGTTTTCTAGTAGAATTTTTAAAAACATTATTGAAATGGTTCTTTACACACGCAAGAATTAATTAACTTTACATCGTATAGTCATATATTGTCATCGTTATCATAAAACGACACGAAAGCAGCCTGGCTAAACTGCACGAATGAATTACAAAACGAAACTAACAATGAAAATTTTTATCAGATAGACACAAATTAAAGTTGACCCTTTTCATAGTTAATAAATGACGTTTCAAGTAATTGATATCAAATTATTATATATTCTGTAGTTGTAAAAAATATCATCTTAACATTTTTTCCTGCGTAAGTTTACAGAGTGTACCAAATAAGTTTGTATATTAGGTTTAAAAAAAACTAAGTCATTGAAAAATCATCTGAGCTTGATATTCTTTTTGTCGGAAGTGTGTATATTAAAGCCATTCAATATACCATCACTGAAACGACTTCTACAGGAATCCACTGAATGAAATAGCTTTTTACTGCAAAAAAGGGGAGTAACAATACTTTTATTTTCGGAAAACATCAACTAACTTAGAAAAAAACTGCAGGCTTTCATTTTAGGACGATCATTAGTAATACAGCTTTCTAATTTTCATGCTTTTCTTCACTGTGTCGTATTAAAGTGGACGGTTTATACCATATGTGTTTTGAGAATATCAAGTCTACCCGCGATATACAAACTTCAAATCTTAATCTGTATCTAGCTGATTGTCTGTCAGTGGTACTGTCAAACGAGGGAAATTCACTCCGGTCGTATTGAATAAAAGAATGATAATTAAAAGTTTTCTCTTAAAAGAGTGGATTTAAAAATGTCAAATTACAAATACACGTACATTTCAGAATTTTCTTTTTTCAGTCGGCATTTGTCTAGTTTAAGTTTTACTTTTTTTCCTCACAACGTTGTAACAGACCAACTTAATTTGCAGACTTGTGATTTGCAATAAAACCATTGTAATTGAGAGAAAGGTGTAAACACGCCGTAAAACTTCATTTTAAAAGTCCTTCAACCTAGAATCTTAATTAGGCGAATTCCGTTCTACGGTAAGTGCTGTGAATTTATTTGGTCAGTGACATTAGATCATTAGATTTTATCCACATGTCGAACGAATATGTTTTCCATTTGTTATTTTAAATTCAGCATTTATTTTAAAAGACATCTCAATATATATATGTACTAGTTAAAATCCTTGTAATAAGCAAATAAAACTCGACGAATTGTTTTGTTTTTGAGTTTGCAAATGTTCAAATAATAAGCAAAACTTTGAAAAAATATATTTATAAAGTCTATATTTGACTTTTTTCTCCATAGCTATTATTTTTCAGAGAGAGTACAAATCCCCTTTCTAGGGCACTCATCAGTTCCAGAATTCTATTAAGGGTACATTATCTTGTCAGAACGTTAATGTTTGTTGTTTACATTTGGGAGAAAATATGCAAATAAAAGTTGTTGATGCAGAGCTTTCATCGGAAATGAAGGAAATTGAACGTTGCATGCGTTTGTTAGGAGAGGAAGACTTCACAAGGGTACAAGATTGAAAGGTATTTTTCATTCGAAAATAAACAAAATATAGTGAAGACACTGCAATTGTTGTGGTTTCTTCAATGAATATCAATTTTCTTTGAAAGACCAAGCTACAGTTAAAAATAACAAGATCTTTATATGTTTTCAGCACTGCTTCTAAAGGACATTCCCAAAATTCACTAAGCGATACACAAATCTGCTGAAAACACCATCGGTTTCACTGACTAGATGATACATCGACTAAATGCAAATTAGCTTCCGTCACGTGGGTATCACAAGACCAAAGGCCGACCTAAATTTATAACAATCGTGACGAATGTCATATGTCTGTTAAGTTAGATGCTCATTTAATTTAGAAGAATATTTGTAAGACATTATGTAAATCTGGTTATTTATTATTTGCAAATCTTATAACCAGGATTTCAACCTGATCAGATTAAAATGTGACAATTTAGTAAAGGCCAGACAAAAGTTATCTGCCCCAATGGTATTACTCTGTCAAATTCAAACAAAGATATGCTTAAAGTTTCAAAGCAATACTTGCACTAGTACAAGTACTGATAACCCCTAAGGCAGGGCTAATTTAATCACAAAGTCTCGATAAAGTTAAACTAGGAAATGTTCCACACAAAATATGTAAGCTCAGTGCTTGGAGAAAATTTTCACCAGATATTTATGTTCTTAAACTGATAAGCTAAGGATAGGGCCAATATGAATCTATGAACCCTGACGCTTTTTAAGTTTATTTTCCATATTTCTTTTCCTTTTATTTTGTTCATTCATGATTTTTGTTCGCAACTGCAGTATACCCCCACAGCTGACTCCAGTATACCCCCACAAACTTCGTTTGTCGGGAGTATAAAAATGTTTAAGGTTACAGACAGTATCCAGGATTTTATATACTATTGATCTATTTTATTAGATACACGCTTCTGTGATAAAGTGCTTGAAGCATACGTTTAATAATCCCGTTTTTGAACAGTGTTGTCCCTATCTATTATTACCTTTTACTCATTTTTCTTTCGAATAACTTATTATTCTTTCAAATGGACCCCATTGGAAATAAGCTTTCAGCTTAATGGGCTATCCATAGGTCCCCAGTATTCACTTACAACTCATGTATAATTCAAAACATGTTTTATTAAAAGTATGCCGCCATGGTTGTTCCACGTTTTAGTCTTAAGATGCATGTAATTTTTAGTATGTCATCAGATATACTGATTTAAAACTCTTTAACTGTGATTTTATTGAATATTTCTGTGATCATGTGTTATAATGTGCTAATGACCTTAAAAGTGAATAAATAAATACATATAACATTCCTGTAAAGTTTCTTGACTCTAGCTCAAGAACTTTTGGAGCGACGTGCGACAAAACATCATTGTTTTAATATTAGCCATACTTTTTTCAGGAGTTTTAATGACATGGTTGTTCACACATGGTTATTCTGGAATTATTTTCAGTTTCAATTGCTTCTTCTAATTTGGATGGTCATTTCATTGCATATATTCTGGAAAATTGCAAAAAGTTACCTAGCATTAAATGCAACAACTGAGCTTTTCTCAGTATTGTTTATTAGTCGAGTTCTGTTAGAATGTTGATAATCTTCTTCATTTTTATTTATGACTTTGGTTTTAAGAACAATGCGTTTTCTTAGCAAATTTTGATTCTCCTATTTGAAGTATTAATATTGACCCTATGGGGATGCAAATTTTTCTTGTCAGTATTGTGCCTTAAAAACATAATAATGGCAGTATTGACCAATATATTATCTATGGAAAAGCAGAAACATATGAGAAAGCAAATATATGACAAGGAATATGATAGTCAAAACATACCTTCCAAATTATTCAGGCAGGGGCCCATTACTCTTACTGTCCTAAGCCCAGGAGGACACTGATAATTATCCTTATTGATATTTTCTTCATGGCCCATATGATCGAAAAACATTTTTCGATCCATCTCAGTCATATCAAGACTTGCAAACATAGTTGATGCTCTATGACGATTTCTTGTAGCGTTAATCGATACATCAGCCGCCTTGCAGACACCAGCCACAGCATGCCATCCAGAACATTGGAACTTGGAGCTTTTTGTTGCAAAAAGGAACGGGATTTTCTTAGATATGTTGAAGCTTTCTCTCTTTTCTAACAAGATGGTAATTGGTTCAATCAAGTCTATAGGTATTAGTATAGGAACATACTTTTTGCCTTTTCAAGACATGTATGCAAGTATGTACTGTCCAATTAAAAATTACTCGGCAGGATCTTAATGGTTTCAGTACTTTCTGGTGGAATCCAAACATAATTTATGGCATCAAACCACTCTTCAGTAAGAATTCTGCAGCCCTCTTCTCCTCTCCTGGCATTATATAGAGTCAGTCTTGAAACCACAAGCGACATCGGCCACGAATAATATTTTAATTCAAAATTTTTAACTAAATGTGCTAACTCTGCCTGAATGAAAGCTTTTACCTTTGTTATATCATTTTAATCTGGAAGGTTTTTTGGCATTCTGGCTTTTTAATGAGTTTTTGTCTGTCATATATCTGGCTTCAGCCAAAAATTCTGGTGCTTCGTCACTATATGCTTCTTTAAACTTCATCAATTCCTTGTTCTTTTCATCCTCGCAAATCCCTGAGTAGTATTTTTTTAAATTTCTTTATACTTTTCTGGAATATGTTATTTATACTATAACCCATATTTTTCTCCATTTGTTTCTTCAATTGCACTCAGTATTTATTGCTTCAATAAGTATTTCCAAAGATGCTCTCTGATACATGTCTTCAAAGGATGCTTCTTCTTTTAATTCTTTAAATGTTAAAAACAACCGTGTCAGCTCCCGCATCTCCATCATCACCTCTCTCAAGACTTTTTTACTTTTTGCTAAGTTCATTTCTTCTACTACAGAAGTGTTTGTAGCCAATCATTTGAACTAATTCTTCATCTTTGTGAAAGACTAATGATTTTATATTATCTTTTTTTATAGGTGCACTATACTTTCCACACTTTGCTTTGTGTTTATAAAAAGTCCTATTTGAGAGAAAGCATTTACAGAGATCACACATTATAATTTCATCTTTCATTTTAGTTTTTCTCTGTCTCATCATTTCTTTTTGATTTAGTTGTTCTAAGTTGATATTGTATTCATATATACCTTCAATTCTCTTGTTTTCAAAAAAGTTGTTTTGTTCTTGAATTGTTTTTTTTACGAATTTCTGCAACATCCTCCTGTGCCATTTTGCATTTTATGATGCCGTTTCAACTTTCCTCCCTGTATTATTTTTTTGACAATAAATGCACATGCGAACAGGCCTCTGCAAAAAAAGCTATTATTGGCAACTTAATCAATTGTCAACATGAAACTGCTGCGTTTTTTAAAAAAATAGTGATTGCATGTACCTTAGTATTGTTACAGTCTTCCAGCATTAAGTACCGAAACACTTCTGGCCTTGTATCGGTACAGCAGGCCTTCAGGAGGTCACTAAGTCAAAATCTGGTTAAGTTGAAATCAAAATTCTATTCTGCATCTAAAACGCAGGACATAGTTCAAATATGAATGCTTGAACTCTAAAAACAAGGAAATAGGTCACAAGGTCAAAACTATGTGTGACACAAGTTAAAAATTGTGAATTTTTACTAAGTCAAGGGCAAAATCTCTACTACATGTAATACTGAATGAAGTAATAATTGTATTTTGAACTTGTTTAGACACGATGGCCAAAATGAAAAGAACTGAATCAAAAGGTAAATGTATTAGAAAAAGCAAAGCCCAAGGTGTACAATAAGACATGCTGACCAACATTCCTGTAAAATTTCATAACTCTATGTCAAATACTTTTTGAGCTATGTGCGACACAAGTTGAATATTGCTAATTTCTACTAAGTCATAGGCAATAACTCTTTCAACACTGACCAAATGAATCTACAAGTGATACCCCAGTTGCATTACTACACATGCTGACCAACATTCTTTTAATTTTTAGGACTATAGCTCAAGCACTTTTGGAGATACATGTGACAACATTTTTTGGATGGATGGGCAGACTGACTGTGACAGACGCACAGATGGACTGACAAGGGCAAATCTAAATGCCCTCAGAATGTGGGCATAAAAAGGAATGCTTGAAAGCCTGACTCTGGTTGAATGTAGTTTTTTATCATTCTGTTAAACAAGAGCTGTTGAAGGACAGCACCCTCGACTATTCTCAGTACTTGACACTAAAGGGCTATAATCCGTATGAAATCACTGTCAATTAGATTATAAATCACTGCACACAAGTGTTTGAAATTTTAATCAATTCCTTTCAGTAGTTATGGAGATACCAGGTTGAATGCAATAACTTAATCAAAAATTTCTATTTCTAAAAAGAGGCATAAATCTACAAAAATGCAAATCAGGGTTATGGGACCTGTGCCTATCATGTAAGATATCATGGAAAACAAGTGTGTGAAGTTTCAATCCATTCCCTTCAGTAGTTATGGAGATACCAGCTTACACGTAAAAACTTAACCACGAGGACGCCGACACCAATGATGACGCTAACAAATGGGTGAGTTCAATAACACAACTTTACAATCTTACTTATTAAACCAAGATGTTCAGAATACAAAATTGCTGCTTATAAAGAAACTGCTTCTTGCACAAAATTTGTTCTGTATGACTGCACAAACTAAAAATATAACGAGAAATCAAGCATTCATAAAACAAATACTGAATTTATTCAACCAGCAAGTATCAATATAATTCTCGCTTTATTGCTAGTTTGCGCAATTCTTGATAGCATATTTGGTATTATACAGACAGTCAATAATACCAAATCTAGTTTTTTGGTTACTAGTTACAAGAAAATATTTCTGAATATTTACTGACTAATAAATTATATTAGTTTGTTCATAAATATATGTTGTCCACAAATGACACATCAATAACACAACAGTTTGAAAATTACTTTCAATGTATCAAATGAATATCTGGTCTGAATGATGTTAAATTTGTATTTAAATTATAGTCACCTCTTTTGTTTTCTGTTTGCTTTTTTGACAATAGTTATCCTTGTCTTTAGAAGTCATTTTCCTACAAGCAATTAAGAATATTTTAATAGAATTAATGTCAATTATCATGTTTACATTATAAATATACTGCTTACAGCCCCCAACAAATTATCATCGCTTTTATACAGACACATATTGCACGCTCCTGAAGGCGAAAATGAAGATATGTTCAAGAAAAAAATTCCCATTGGTTACATCGTGTTAAATCTATTTTAATTAAACGCGGACTAATAAACATATGGTATGATGATAGTTTCCCTGATATTAAATGGTTACAACTTACTGTGAAACAAAAATTAAAAGATCTTTTTCTTAATGATTGGTATTCAAAAGTTGAAAATTCTTCAAACAGTACATTTTATAGGATATTTAAAAAGTCATTTGGTATTGAATCCTATTTGTATAATATAAATGCTTCTCTTTTGTATTATTTCATCAAATTTCGAACTAGAAATCACCGTTTACCAATAGAAACAGGAAACTGGTCAAGGGTTCCTATTAACCAAAGATTTTGCAATGCTTGTCAAAAAAAATATTGGGGATGAGTTTTATTACATTTTTGAGTGCAAACAATTTGACAAAGAAAGAAGAATATATCTGAAACGTTACTACTACTCTCGCTCAAATATGTTCAAATTAGAAAAACTCATGTGTTCTTCAAATAAAAGTGAATTCCAAAAACTATGTAAATTTGTTAAAATTATATTGAAAACGGTAAGAATATAATTATGTTATTTTACAATAAGGGTAATTTTTCTTTTGTAATTTATAATACTTATATGTATATTATATGTATGTGTGTATGTATATATGTATATATATATATGTATAAACAAACAAACAAACAAACAAACAAACGGTGTTTAGTCTAATAAGAGGAGCTCAAGTTTTGACTAAAATATGCAATACAAGTATATCTAGTCTATATAAGAAGTAATATCTATTGTAGTCTCTATAAATTTATTATATAATGTAGCCTCGTATGAACTGTCTTTGTCTTTTTTTTGTAACACAATGGTAATCGTATATTAAGTATTTAATGTAGCCTCGAAGTATAACAAACACTATTGTAAATTCCTCATATGTGCATGTTAAACATGTATTGAGAGAATAAAAGATCTGTTCTGTTCTGTTCTTTCTGTTCTGTACACACACATGATACAGTTGAACTTCGCTGGCCCCAATTTGGTCATCCCGTTGAAAAAGTTATTTATTATTATTAGTATTATTTATTCATTTATTTGTTTGATCTTTAAACTCACGGTTGGTCAAAAGTTGGACTATATTTGGAAGATGAACACTGCCAACATAACATTTTGGATGTGTTTAACTTGATTTATCCTGTCAATTAATTCACATCCGGCCCGATAAATGGGTGCCGTATAAATTTTGCTTTATACGGCACATATTATGTTACGGACTACTTTTGTGTTTATAATCAGTAGGAAGTGATAAAATTTTTAGTTATTACAAACAGACACTACTTGAATTAAAATTCAACATTTCAATATGTAGATCTTACAATATAGTGATCATTTAAGGAAATAAAATTATTGAAACTTTGGAACTATTTTTTGTGTATATGTACACCTGGCGGATAACCTTGACATTAGCCTAATTTAAAACTCTAAAGATAGGTCTTCAATATCTTAAGTAAATTATTTCCAAATGCCAAGTGTGACAGGATAAATAGAATAATAGTTTAGTGTCTTAATTGAGAAAGTTTATCTGGCAAGGCGTAAGAATTTATCGGTTTGGCTCACCCGATAAATTCCTACGCCTTGCCAGATAAACTTTCTCATATTAAGACACTAACCTATTATTCTCTATTTATACAGTCATATCTACGTATTATGACGTTTATGAATTACGAGTAATTTATCCAGTGTACAAATACACGCAAGATTCTTGTTATTCTTGTTGTCTCTAGGGTGAAGATCTAATTTTTTACCATAGAAGAATGCTTCACCACCATTATACAGAATGTTCCAAAGGATATTTCCTTCATTTTTATTCAGTCATGATATCGAATGATTTTGGAGTCAGAAAAATATCCTATTCCTCACGATAAATAGCTGGATTAAGATAAGAAAGTGTCCAAGCCCCATAGAGCGGTCTCAAAGCTTGAGCTTTCGTGGTCGACTTATGTATTAAAACCAACATCGTTTAAATGATTTGTATTAAGTAATTGTTTTAAGTAGATTGATAAAACAAATAAGCAACTCTTTTCAGGCAAAAGAATAGCATTTGAGAAAATAAAAGCGTTACCAGTGAACTTTTGACAATTAAAAGAACACAGAAATTTAAAAACTGCGGCCGATGTGATTCATAAAACTTTAAAAATACTATTCCTCCAGGGTCATAACTGATTTTCGAGCATTCCCGTCTTGTATTACATGTATTAAGTAAAAAGTTAATCTTTTTGTCTGAAATAAGATTCGAAACATATTATTATTCTAGAATACGAGTTAAATTAAATTTTGTTTCCTTTGATTCATACAGCAATGCTTCTCATTTCCATTTCTTTTTTGTTTTCATTTTCTAGAAATGTTACTTTATTTAGTTGAAAATAAATTTCAGATGTTCCAACAGCAATTAAAGTAATATCCTGAGAAATCGTATTCTGACGCTATTACATAATGAATGACAGACAAAACTGAAGTAATGGGAAAAATAAAGTAAATATCGATTAAAACTTTAAGATCTCAGTGCGACTATTTAATTTACTCACGACTTTTAGACGTAAAATAAGCTTACACGCAAGCACAAACCATATAATACTTTGTAGACAAGAAGTAGTCAAAAGACAAACAATATGTGATGACCTGATTTCGAATGAGTTTACATGCAGCAAATGACTTTAGTTTCTCATTTCGTTTTTTTTTTATTTGTTCAATATTCTTTCAGTATGTACGCACATAGTATTAAAGTACCTTTATTTCATGTTTTATTGAATTGAGAAATATTGAAACGATGAACACACTTCTAAATGAATATCAGCTAAAAATACAAGCTGTACTTTATGATTCAGAAACACATAGCATTTGACAGTTTGCTTGTTTGTTTCAAGCGGTAGTGATAATGAACAGACACAATTAGGAAACCTGAAGGACTTATGGAGCAAATGAGTGCAAATGTCGGCAAGAACAATGAAACAAGAGAAACAGTGAAATAAAATTATAACGAACATACTTTAGGCCAAATTAAAGTTTATTTAAGAAACATTCTTTTAACATTTTATATTTACAGCTTGGCAATTGGAGAGAATGTTAAAGGTTTTCCTTTTCATAATGTAGGGGAGGTAACAAAAGTGTCGTTATGAAACCGTATTTATACTTCATTAGTCTTATTTTAAAACCCCATGAATCCTTTCTTAAACGAATACCTTTCTGCATATATTTCCTAACTGAAATCTGTAGCTAGTACTTAAATGTCACACGGTACTTGTGATGAAGATTAGTCTTAATACTGAATGGACGTCTCAGAATGGAAAGTAAATTGAACATTGTCTGGGGTATGATCTGCAAGCCATCAAGCTGCAAAGAAAGGAGCTAAGTTTTGACAACATTGTAAACGTTTCATTATTGTGACATTAAATGGAAACTGACTTAAAAGTACTGATTACAGTGTACGCGACAGGTTTAACCGAGTGCTTGATTTCTAAATGACTTACCAAACTGCCTTCAGGAAAGTCTAAAAGTATTAAATAAATGTAAAAATGAACATAGAAGTACATGTTTATTCTTGATACAAATATAAAATGCCAAAATAAGTTTGAATAAAATTTGCATGAAAGCGAGAAAGAACCTTAAAGCACTAAACTAATTTCTTTAATGGAATATATTTTCGTTATGTTGGTAATTTCAATAGCCAAACTGCTTAATTCTAAAACTCTACGAGATCAAAGACTTCGATTTAGCCGTCAGGATTTATTGCGGAACTTTGTAACAACTGTCAAAACTACAGGAGTTATGTGAAGTTACACAATGCCTCTGAGATTTAGACTATTTCTATTAATTGGTAAGATATTGTCGGAGAAAACAGGGACAATATATTGCCTACATGGGAAAATGTATAGCGTGACTTTGAGGAGACCCTTGAATGTCAAGACAATAAATCAGTTTTGTGAAAAAAGCTAAGTACCTTATTTTTGTATTTTATCGGTATCGTATCATAATGGCCGGATATATAAAATCTGGTAGCAACAAACAGGCTTTGAGAATTGTTTGCAGATAAAGCATTACATTTATGTTTTCTTAATTTAAAGTGAAAATTTTTACAATAGTCTGACTTTATATTTTAACTGTATTAACCTTTATCCTGCTGGCGGCAACTTACTGCCTTTGTGACCAGTGCAGACCATGACCATGCTACACATGCATGCAGTCTGATCATGGTATTTACTGTTCACTTTTCAGTCAGGCTAAGAGTTAAAGAGCACATGTATGTTATTTCACTACAAGATAAAAAGATGAACTTAAAAATAGTTTATTTATTTGATACAAAATAAGATTGCCACAAACATTCCAAATTAAAATAAAAGACACATCTTACCCTATGTCCTATAATTTCTTCGGAAAAAAAACCAGTTACATGTGTTACATATCTGAAATAAACGTTAGTTGCGGTCACGGGGGTTTTTGATGAGAGCTTAGTTTAAAATTTATAACAAATATAATGAATGTATTTGAGATTCGAATATGACAAAAAGAAGCAATGAAAGAGCATACACAGTCCCAAAACGTTTTAAGTTTGTCAGAAGTTATTTGGACTAAACTGAATGACTCAAAATTGACGTTATATTAGTGTTTCTTTCCTTTTCAGGTAACGTGCAAATGATGGGGTGTAGCGACGACGTATACATGCGCTACTTTCAGAACGACAATGCAAAAGTGTAAATAAAAGAATCGACTGATAATTCTCATGACGACACTTTCTTTTTCAAAATGTTTGCACTGTTACTGTACTCAAGTATTGTTTTTGCCAATCATTTCCCAACAACGTTCCATATTTTTAAGGGTAACATCTGAATTGCACATAATATTATATTTCCTTTTTATGTTTAAGTGTAAATATGAGTTCATTCTCAGATAAACAAAAATTCTTATTGTCATATTATTGTAACCCTTGCTTTGAAATAATACTCATTACAGAAAATGAAGTTTAATACACGACCATAAATTCTTGTTTCCTTTTTAATAAAACCAAAATCTAAATATTTTTAATAGATGATAATTTTCAATTCTGTTAGTGGCAACAGATGTGTAAGTTTTTCTCACATACGCACGAAAATGTAACGACCAGGCTACAAACGGGAAAGGGACGTCAAAAGGAATTTACCTAGTTGCAAATTTCATGAACATTTTTTACATGCATTCAAATTATTAGATTAGCCTGATGTCAGGAATAAAAACAGATTATTTCAACATTAATGATCATCTAGGTGTCAAATTAAGTGTCGGGTTATATTGGAAGAATTTAAACCTGTTAAAATTTAAGATGTATTTTTACTCAAAGCAATTGCAAAAATTGATTCAATACACCACTGTAGCAAATCACTCTCTTATCAAAGTTACTGTAATGCATATAGGTATCGAATCATTGAAGAATAGAACATAAGAGAGTTATCCGGAAAATTACGCAAACATGCTCAAAAACACATTGTGAATTCTTTTAAGCATACACAAATCAAAACCGTCCTCTGAGCCAATATTCTGCCGTTTTATTGGGTATCAAAATAGCATACAAATGGCTACGTGTCATTTTTGAGCAAAATGTAACGTCAATATGTCGGCAAATGTTTCTTTAAAAAATACCAGCAAATAAAATATTTTTTTGTAAAAACGTATTTTAATTTTACAGTCTGATAACATTAGAATTCATGAACGCAATTATATTCGACAACGCTGTCTATTCTTTACTGGTCTACTGTTGTTTCGTACTTAATTGTTGTATCAGTGTTTTGAATCTTTACATTTGCCACAGAGTCATATCATAATGGATTTTCAGAGGAATTTCTGCCATTTAACGTAAACTATGACTCAAAAGTTTTCCATTCTGACGAGCTTGATATTCATTAAGTTCATCAAATTTCATTTACATATATAATAATGAATTATGTGTATCAAATACAGAATGATTTCAAAGCTTTTGATCACTCCCACTTTAATGATAGCTATTAAATATGTCACTACAATCATGGAACTTCTTTTATATACAAGACCTGCTTAAATAGTTCGAAAAAGAAAGAACTTTTTTTCTAAACCTACACAGTCACGTAAAACTATTAACTTTGTGAACATACATCATGACATATGTTAAAAAAATCAGAAAATGAAAGCTTTAATTACACAGGTGTTTCTATAATCTATAAAAGTAATTAATATGTGTATTGTTGGATGAACTTAAGGGAATCTTAAAATTTAACAAATGGTATGTTCTTCTCGGGAATTCTGTGCCATAACTTTGACTACTACATCTATAGTATGTCGTATTAGCATCGAGCGAAGGCTGAAAGAGCTTGCCTTTCTTATTTGTTTGACTTTTCAGTGGTTCGATGATAAACGATAAGAATAACAATATGATTGTAAATGAGTAATGTAACACATCATTACGCTTATATACCAGCTATCAATACTATCAAATGGCACTGGAAGTATTACTTGGTATGTTATCTGACAAATTGTAACACCAACGAATACATCTAATCATCATCTTTAATAATTTTATGTAGCAAGGTTCAAAATTGTTTTGAGATGTTCCCTTAGGCTAGTGAAACCAAATTTCACAACTACACATTTACTTAAATTCAGTCGAAATATTCATATATATATTTTTTGTGTGCAACCAACATTTCAAACAATTATGCAGAACTAATAATGTATAGGGACTGAGCAGTAGCAGTGCACAACAGTAGGAAAACTTGAAGTTGGCAGAAGCAGTACGAGCAAACGTGAAATTGTCAGTAGCAGTAAGAGCAGTTGCAGTAGGAAAAACGAGAAGTTGGAAATAGCATTAAGAGCAGTAGATAAAACGTGAAATTGGCAGTAGCAGTACAAAGCAGTAGCATAGAAAAAATATGGTTGACAGAAGCAATAAGAGCATTAGCAGTAGTAAAAACTGGCAGTAGCAGTAAGGGCAGTGGCAGTAGAAACAAGAACTTCGGTAGAACCGATGAAAGCTTCCCATACTAACTCTATGTCATAGTAGTAGCATGAAGGGATCTTAACTTGAATTGCGTCAAGATTCCTGAAAGAATGCGAAGGTCTCAGCAAACCGAGAGGGTTCCTAGACATCGATTTTCTCGATTGGCATCAAAATTCCTGAACTTCTGCAACCGGTTAAACGGTCCCTGGACATCAAAAATGACATTTTCTTGATTTGCACCAAAATTCTTGAAAGTCTGCGAGGGTGTCAGAAACAGTCGCAGACTGGTGCAATGGACTCTGGAGTGTCCCTAGACATCAAAAATGACATTTTCTCGATTGGAACAAAATTTATGAAAGTTTGCAAGAGTGTCAGAAATAGTCGCAGACCTATGCAGTAGACTCTGAATAAGTTTTTCCTACTGCTGCTTCTCTTACTGCTACAGTAATATTCACGTTTTATCTACTGCTACTGTCCTTACTGCTACGGCCAACTTCACGATTTATCTACTGCTACTGCTCGTACTGCTATTGCCAACTTCACGTTTGATTTCATTTCTACTGCCATCTATTACTGCGTACTGCCACTGCTAACTTCCTACTAGTCTTTTAATATTAGTTTTATGGATTTTTATGCAGTATATGAAAAATAAGAATTAGAGATAATAGAAAAAGAAATATTTTGATTTATTTATCGTCATTAAATGGACAGATTTTCTAAAATTTGTCAAGTTTTATTTATAAGTTATATGTTGTTAAACTTCACCATATGTCAATAGAAAAACTGTAACCAGACTGTATAAGACGTTCCTTTATAACACCAACATTCTACAATGTATACTAGTGCTTTGCAGCATTTGCTGTTGTGTTTTAAATTGTTCTAAAATAGAGATTATTTAACTTTAGTGAGTATTAGATATTCCTATAAAGATTATAATCATTTGGAAATATTTTCTTCCTGCTAATATACTTACAACAGACAAACATTCTCTAGAAAGCATAGTTTGTATATGCCATATGCATAGAATTAACTGTGGAACACTTTTAACTATGCATTGAAAGGAATAATCCCTCGTTTTAAGTTCGTATCCATGAACATTTGCATCTTACAGAAAAATGGAGTTACACAACTTTATTCCCTTAGCTGAAGTAAAAACTTTAAGATGAAACATATCATTGGTGTTTCCTAGAATGACATATGATAAAACAAATAATGATGAATATATTATAAAAGGAAACATTTACTGCCTACTTGGTATTGATTTTAAATTATACGATAGCGTCTAGCTTTCTCTAAGAATTTGCGAAATATTTATTGAAATTCTTCTAGACTAAGTGTACAAAATGTTACTGACTTTATGTCATGCAACGACTTATTTTGTAAACTATTGGTTGTTATTTGACCACCAAAAAAAGCCTCATTGAAGTGCTGTACCTAGTACGTTCAGGACACATTTTGAACAGATATTATTAAAACGTTTTATCTAATTCATAGATTTCATTTAATGATTACCCTTTGTGTTTTAACAAACACCTATTGATTGATTTGACGAACTGTTCAGATTTGTGAAGTTAGCGGCCTAGCGGCCTGGCGGCGTGAAGTAAGCGGCCTGGCGGCGTGAAGTTAGCGGCCTGGCGGCCTAGCGGCGTGAAGATGGCTGCGTTTATCACAATTTAGGTTGATCTTAAAAACGGATTGAAATCTATTTTTACAGCATATAATGTAAATTGCAGGGGTGTATAAGAAAGTTATCGACATGATTTAGCTTTTATTTTTTAAAATAAATTATTTAACAAAGTTCTAGCTTATCTGCAAAGACGACTCGGAATCTCTTTGTACATTTACTCCCATGTACTCTTTGTAAATTACATTTCAGTTGATGATTAAGTAAAATATCAACAAGAACTAGCTTTGATTTTTTTTAACTTTTCAAAGCCTGGCGGCCTAGCGGCCTAGCGGCCTAAACTTAATATTTATCATAATTTATTTTTATCTTAAAAACGGCTTGAATTCGATTTTTACAGCATGCAATGTACATTTCAGGGATGATTAAGTAAAATATCAACAAGAACTAGCTTTGAATTTTTTTTTTTAAGTTTTCGAAGCCTGGCGACCTAGCGGCCTAAACTAAATATTTATCATAATTTATGTTTATCTTAAAACGTCTTGAAATCGATTTTTTCAGCATGTAATGTACATTTCAGGGGTGAATAAGCAAAATATCAACAAGAACTAGCTTTGATTTTTTTTAAGTTTTCGAAGTCTGGCGGCCTAGCGGCCTAAACTTAATATTTATCATAATTTATGTTTATCTTAAAAACGGCTTGAATTCGATTTTTACAGCAAGCAATGTACATTTCAAGGATGATTAAGAAAAATATCAACAAAAATATCAATATTTTGCTTATTCACCCCTGAAATGTACATTACATGCTGAAAAAATCGATTTTAAGACGTTTTAAGATAAACATAAATTATGATAAATATTTAGTTTAGGCCGCTAGGTCGCTAGGCCGCCAGGCCGCCAGGCTTCAAAACTTAAAAAAAATCAAAGCTAGTTCTTGTTGATATTTTACTTAATCATCCCTGAAATGTACATTGCATGCTGTAAAAATCGAATTCAAGCCGTTTTTAAGATAAAAATAAATTATGATAAATATTAAGTTTAGGCTGCTAGGCCGCTAGGCCGCCAGACTTCGAAAACTTAAAAAAAAGTCAAAGCTAGTTCTTGTTGATATTTTGCTTATTTACGCCTGAAATGTACATTACATGCTGAAAAAATCGATTTCAAGACGTTTTTAAGATAAACATAAATTATGATAAATTTTAAGTTTAGGCCGCTAGGCCGCCAGGCTTTGAAAAGTTAAAAAAATCAAAACTAGTTCTTGTTGATATTTTACTTAATCATCAACTGAAATGTAATTTACAAAGAGTACATGGGAGTAAATGTACAAAGAGATTCCGAGTCGTCTTTGCAGATAAGCTAGAACTTTGTTAAATAATTTATTTTAAAAAATAAAAGCTAAATCATGTCAATAACTTTCTTATACACCCCTGCAATTTACATTATATGCTGTAAAAATAGATTTCAATCCGTTTTTAAGATCAACCTAAATTGTGATAAAGGCAGCCATCTTCACGCCGCCAGGCCGCTAGGCCGCCAGGCCGCTAACTTCACGCCGCCAGGCCGCTAACTTCACGCCGCCAGGCCGCTAGGCCGCCAGGCCGCTAACTTCACGCCGCCAGGCCGCTAGGCCGCTAACTTCACAAATCTAGTTCGAACTGTTCACGATTTTGTCATAAAAACACGATCTCAGTTTTTCGGTTTATTCTGAAATGATCAAGATTGTTAAAACATGAATAAAAAACAACAACAAACAAGTCAATAACTTTGTAAGAGATATTTTTGTAGGAATCTAAAAAGTGCTAGCTGCATTCAATAAATTTAATGATGATAGTAATGACAAATCATCTGCTTTGCATTTTGTAGCATTTCCTTATCTCGAATTTCCATTTATTCGTTACAGAAATCATACGTCTTTAGAGGTTATCATAATAAAGTAAAAATATGTGTGATTTACTGTGCCTGATAGATCCAATCTTTCAATATGCTGTCTTTGCACTAATAATTTCAGATAATATAACACTGATTAGACACTAAAATATTACTTGATAGTTTTACGTTATCTTACAAATTAAATTATCCATAAATGCATCAAATAATTACTCATCTATCATAACTTTAACAATATTTTTTTCTTTAACTTGCGTGGTAACATTGAGGCCAAGAGAAACAAGACTTATGTTAATCAGTACAAAACGGGTATAGTTCTTTCAATTTGGTTATTACCTTTTCATATCAATATCTTAAAAATATGTCACAATGAAGTTGAGTGATTCCGCACGACACAGCAACGAAGAAACGGTACCTAAGAAACAAATTCATAAGCGTCTTAATCAGTATCTTATAAGATCTACATTGAATAGTTAAGCTATCAGCTGCAATTTTTTTGAAATTTTAACTCGTTTGATTTCAAAAGGAGTAAGTTCCCGGAAGCAACGTTAACTGCGTTATAATGTCGGTTTCTTAATACAATGAAGTTACAATCGTAATAAAATCTTGTTTAGAAACAAACAAATGGTCACTTCGTCGTGTCTTCGTGTTTATTAACTTTAGCCCCGCCAAGGCGAAAAGGCGAAGACACGACAAATAAATATCAAAATGTGTTAGTGACCAATATTCTATTTTATATCTCTGATCCCGAGCTTACATTTCAGGTACAATAAAACCAGAACGGAACATACCTACAACAATATATTGTTTTAATTAGTAAAATAAATTTTTTGATATCCTTATACTTAAGTCTTGTTGACAAGAGATATGTGTCTAACTAGGCAAGAACAAATGTAGTTCAAAAAAAAGGAAGTAAAATATGTTTAATACACAGTATTTTTGGTCTGTAAATTGCTAATCCTTTAAGTAGCAATAAATGTCACACAGTAGTGAAGCTGTATATTATAAGTGGCAAGAACTAGATTCTTGCATTAAGCCAGATGTACTATCTTCATTTATTTAAGGTCGTCCTCCATGCACTTGGCATCGTACATTATATTTTGACACTTTTTGGGTATATATTTTTAATATCAGAATCTACGTTTCTGTCCCCCTTGCCTTATTTAACAGGTCATGGAACACTATATGCATATAGTCTAAATATAATAAAAGAACACTCATGAATGTTCATAAACATACAAGGTAATATTTCAATATAATGAATCATACTAATTCTTATCTTAAAGTTCAGTCGATTTTTGTTGATCTGCTATCGTAGAAAATTGTATATTTTAATTTTTTTTTCAAAACAATATAAAACATAACAATATATTTAAGATATTGATTGGGTTTTTTACATAAGTTTACTAGTTTTACTGATCATAAAATAGTTCAAGTGCAGTCTTTTATTTTACCCTGAACTTTTTATATGTCAGGAACAGGTTGTCTAGTTCCTTAGGAAACACTAATGTCGTTGACATTGGCGAAGAATTCTCTTAGTATTTGAACTTAAGGTATAAAAATACAAATAAAAATTTTGTCAGCCCTCATTGAATTGAGGTTTTTTAAGAATCATACTATCCTTGGACATAATATTGACCCTATAAGTCACTTTTACCGTGCGAGTTTCAAGAAGTGACAAATACTCACACCAAACCTCACCGAATTAATGGATTTAGAAGGCATAGAGAAACAGAATGTTTTTTCTAAGACTGACTATTAAAACAAGTGTTACTTGGTATGTAATCATTCACATTGTGAAGACCTACTAACTGCTGACCAAAAGGAAACAAACTGAAAAACTGAAAGTAAGAAGAAACGAAATATGAAATATGATTATATTATGGCACGAATTTACCCCACCCACTTCATTATGAGGGGATGTAACGTAAACTTCAAAATAAATCCTCGGGGCTTCAAATTAGCTGAAATTATTTCTATTCGTGTACTATTCTGAAAACATAGGCAACATATCAAATATTCTTACTCTCTAGGTTTTGAGAAATTAATAACTGAATCGCAGATACCCAATTTTCATCAGTTTACCATGTTCAAAGGCTTTGTTTCAATTGAAATATATTTAAAAACGAAAAATATGCGACTTTAAATTTTAGAAAAGTTACCGACATAAAACCAAAACAATATAAAAGTGCCAAAACCTAGAGAAAAAATGCCTTGGTTGGGGTTTGAACCAATGTCCTTCAATGAGAATGTCTCAGTCCTACACAAATTAATGGAACTGAATACTCTTCAGAGAGTATTAGAACGATTACCTTCAAAGCAATTAAATTCTGATCTAGTATGGCGACTATCGAAAACCTTACAAAAAGAAGGAATTAAATTCTGCACACTGCGCAAACTGGAACAATTAACTAATAAACCTTTCTAAGTCATTTCAATTTACAATTTAGCTACACCAGATATTACAGCATAGTGTTATAAAGTTTGGAATATGCATACATATCAACACATAAAAGTTTCACATAACTCCAGATAGGCATAGATACGTACAGATCACACATACCTTGCAATCATCACCATGGTCATCAAAGTGTGCTTAAATACAATGAGATGAGTCAGGGTCTGCGCACACATTTGAAAAATACTGCAAATACTGCAAAAGAACTGACAAACTATAATTTCAACGACTTGTTACTGTTTTCGTATCAATGAATCTATGAATGACTTTTAAATTAGTGCTTGCCGGTGAAAAAAAAGTTGGACAACAGCAGGGTACGTCCTAAATCTATACTGACATCCTAAACAGAATGTGGTGAATCAGTTGTGCGAACTAATGTGACTGTTCTCCATTCATTTCCAGATCCAAGATTAATTTACAGAAAGATGTATGATCATAAAGCGCAAACCCAATTACTTCTAACATTTGTTTAGAATTATTTCAATTATCTTACGTAAGTTATTTCAAGAATCCAGAAGTCAGCATCTAGTTTCAAACAGCGGCTGAAATTGGAAATCGATATCGAGGTGGTAATAGAGGTTCAGAACAATTCTTTTTAATTCTGGAAAACACATCTGTATTAGCTGACATTTTCCACCGCAGCTGAATATGTAAGGAACCTTGCTGATTCTTATTTTGTCACTTGAGAACCATTTCTGAGATGCAATGTGAATCGTTCAAAACCAGGAATATATAGCCATCTGACATTCTAAATAATCGCAAAGATATCATTTAAACAATCTTCATTAATTATTTTAACATTAACAGATCCCGTTAATATGTTGAGTTTGTAAAAAAGTCGTTCTAAAGGTAATCGTTTATTATACTTGCAAGAAAAAAAGGAAATTGTTAACAAGATATAATGCATGCCCATACCTTTCCAATTAAACACAGAAGGTTTTTATTTTATATTCTAAAACAAGCAGTGCTATGCA
Source organism: Cyclina sinensis (assembly GCA_012932295.1). NCBI lineage: Eukaryota > Metazoa > Mollusca > Bivalvia > Venerida > Veneridae > Cyclina > Cyclina sinensis. Next base: position 34,986,298 of record JAAONU010000002.1, read on the forward strand.
CAAGGTTGGCATAAACAAAGTTTCATCATTTTTCATCTAGAGGATAAAGAGATGTTGTTTAACTGAAAGTTGACGACGAACGGTCGATAGACAAAGTCCGGTTACAATACCTCACCATGATCACATTGCGCTCAGATGAGTTAAAAAAAGTTCTTTGAATACGACAGTATATGATATTCAACATGTTTAACAACCCAGTGTCTAATATTTCCATTATTTATTTATTTGTAGTTTATAAAGCATACTTTCCTCATTGACAAATTGGTAAATTCATTTTTACAAATTGTACAAACTTGAAAGTTGACTGAGATACCCTATAATATTAAGAGTGGAGTTGTGTTTTCTTATATGATGACTGCAGATTTCGAAGATTCTCAGAAATATTTTTATTGTACATCTATTTCTTGAGGTTTATTATTATTATTAATATTATAATTCACGCTTTTTTTCTCAAACAACAAATTATATCTTCTTTCAGACTATTTGTACTTAAATCATATTTGAATGACTCGATTAACTGTGATAGACACTTTATTGCCAAGTTTTGACTTCACCATAAACTAAAAAATACATGTTTCTTCAGTAAAGTGCATTAACAATACGTAGAACTATTTTTGGATGTGTTATAACCCCATTACCAATTTTGAAATCAAACTCGATCAAAAATAATAAAAGTCTTTAATGGAACATTAAATGTGATGAGTCTAAAATTTTACTTTAATTTACTTTGTTTCTACTAGCCACAATGTAATAATGCAGGTAATGCAACTAAATCTGTAAATGTTTTTGTCAAACCAACTTTCGTAAAATATTTTTGAAGCATATCAAAGGCATATTTTGGCCCAGTAAGGCTATTTCAATATAAATATGTTTAGTTTTCAGTTTTAACTTACCTATAAAATATTCATACGAAAAGCTTCTTTAGAAAAAAGCATGCAAGGTCCTTTTTTTCTTTGAATGCGAAGGACGATCGGGACTAACTCACATCTTGCCAGTACATGTACCATGACCGATACGCTAATAAAACCTACACTACGTTTTAATTAAGTAAGTTCAGCTTATATCTAACCATGCTAAGTTTAAGCAGACCTTGTTATTTAAAGTAGATTCTTTTGTTCTGGCATTTTTATTTCATGAAAATAACTGCAATAAAAATAAGGATGATATTTTAAAGCTTTCAACTGTCGGCTGATTCTATTGATGTTTTACAATGACCATATAAAAAAACAAACAAGATGAAAACCCGTGCAAGCAGGGTCTAAAAGTAAATAAAATCTCAATAATGTTACTCCAAACATGAAAGCATTAATGCTTTTTTATTGGCATTTGCGTGACATGGTGTGTGATCAGTGTTAAAACAACTTTTGATCCAAGGTTTAGCATATAAAGGCATTCATTTTGTGTCAAGATCACAAAACATATCTGAAATGTTTAATCGATTTCATATTTTGTGATTCAGCAGAAAAAGTAATGCCTCCTGTGGTAGATAATAAAATTTGGTATTGTCTTTAAAGAGCTTTAATTCTATTGCTAAATACAAGGGCGAATCAAAAAGGTCGTGGAATTCAGTCATATAATTAAAACGCATTCTTGCAGCTTCACGATTTTATGATATGACAATAAAGAATATACAATGAACAAACTAGCCAAATATTAACAATATAAAATAAAAACTGTTGACATAGGAACAAATATAAAAATCCCGGTACGGAAACCCCGGAGCACGCTAACGTCATTTACTAACAAATCGTAACGTCATTTTACTGCCGTCCAGTATCTAAAATCACGTCTCTGTGAAAACATCCTCACAACTTCTCAAAGTACACTCCATTTGCAGCTATACATTTCCGATATCGGTCTACCCAACGGCTGTACATGTTACTGTTCCATGCCTCGTCGTAGTTGCTGATAATACGGTTTACGGCCGTCCGAAGTTCTGGTAAATCGCCGAATCTGTTTTCGCGCAACTGCATCTTCACCTGTGAAATAAATAACATTATAAATTTATTTATTTATTTACTTTTAGATATGTTGTTTAACTTTACTGACATGAAGTGCATAAAATACCATTTTCGCACATTATTTAAATAATTTAACAACGACCATAACGAAAAACTAACTGCAGTATCGTGTGGAATTAAATTATTGTTGATCTTCATATCATAAGGCGCATATTAGAAAAGATTAACAAGCGTGAAGCATAAAAAGTCAACCCATAAATTTATATTTTAAAGAGAAACATTACCTTAGGAAAGATGGGGAAATCCATCGGCGCCAAGTCGGGACTATAAGGGGGATAGGCAACCGTGTCGAGACCGAGCATTAACATCTTCAAACTCGTGACTTTCGACACGTGACATGGGGCGTTATCCTTGTGAAACAGATAGTCGCTGAACTCCGTGCCGGGTCTCTTCTTCTTAACGGCCTGATGTAGATCACGTCTCAGCATCTGCAATTCTATAATAAATAAATAATCAATTGAATAAAAGATTTACCTTTAAATGCTACAGATTCTTGAAACAGCGACAATTAATTTGATGCGGTTCTTTTTATCAGAATAATCAGGACGAACCAATGTGCGTATGAACATTTCATGATAATATTCTAAAATACCTACAATTTATTATTATTTAAACACTGACTGGTAAATGTATTAAATGTATGCATTTACATATCTGTAAAATAACATAAACGCAGTAAAAAAAACCCTTAGAGTAATACTCTGAATTGACAGTAGGCGGAACGGCGTGGCACAACAGCATCCCTTTTCTGTCGCAAAACATGATGAACATGAATTTTTCCCCCTCTTTTGTTGGATCGTGCCTTGGTTGGTGGAGAGCCTTTCTCTGTCCACTGCGAACTCTGTTGTTTGGTTTCCGGTTCATAGAGCCACAACCACGTTTCGTCGCATGTGATGACTCGATCCAAGAATGCGTCCCCCTCGCGTTTCACTCTCCGCAGGAACAATTTAGAAAGTACAACCCGCTTTTGCATCTCTGCTTCTTTCAAATCTCGGGGAACCCACCTTGCACATAGTCTCTGCATACCTAGCTTTTTATGTAAAATTGAAAGTACAGTTCCGTACGAAACTCCAACATGGTCCGAAATGTCTTGAATGGAGCGGTGGCAATCATCTTCAATAAAACGCCTCACTGACGTTACCAACGTGACTGAGGACGGTCTTCCACTCCAGGTGTCATCTTCTATGCTCTCGCGGCCACTCTTAAACAGTTTGTGTCATTTGTAAACAGCAGATTTCTTTATAGGAGGTGTTGTTCCTGCTTTTCTCAGTTCCTCTATGGTTTCGGCTGCTGAATATCCGCGTAAGACACAAAACGTAATTGCTGCTCTTGTTTCGGTGTACGGCGGTATCCCGATTATGACACTGATGCTAAGAGAAATGTTTTTGTTTTCGCTACCGTGTTAAACGTAAGTATCGGAAATGACGGCAATAACAACATTGTTGATAAGAAATGGCGTCGCTTGAACGAACGTCAAAATTTCGCGGAATTTGAATCACTAGTAATGGACATTTTACAATTTGTTTTACAGGTTTACTGATTTTATTTCCCATGCTTCAGGGTATGGAAACTCGCGTTATGTAAAATTTTATGAAATGCTTATTTTTTTAAATATTTTACTGAAATTACCAAAACCAATTCAAAATGTATTAATATATAAGCATCTGAAGTTTCGTGAAGATCGGACGTCAAATAAAGAAATTATAAGAAAAACGTCAAATAAAGAAATTATAAGAAAATTCCACGAACTTTTTTTATTGAAAGGCAACCTTTGACTCGAATGCATGATAAATTCGAATACCTAAATATAACGCAAACGCTGTTATATGTACAGCAAACAGTTTCATTCGGCTGATTTATATAGGTCGCAAAAGAAAATCCTAATTGAGATTTAATAGCAAATAAATCAAAATTACCGGGGGTAAACAGCAGTTTCTTAAGAACCTCTTTCTTGGTTAAAACTTCTGCGTCCCTTTAGATATACGAATATAATTTTAGATACTACGCTGTTTCGACTCAAACGCTGTGTGTCTGCATTATTCCTCCTTATCTGAAAACAAGCATTAACAAAACAGAACATTCTGTCCAGATTTGAGCAAAACACTTTGAAAATTGAAGAGATATTTGACGATTGGAACTGATACACATATGCATTAAATGCAATCAGGCGCATAGTCTCACTGCTCGTTTGTTTAATAGCTGTTTTAATCAAAAGCACTTTAATCTGTTTATTAATTTACATTAATAAACTGAACTGATCATGGCTTGGCGAATACCATGTTGAGTCTATTCAAAGCTTTGGCGAATACCATTTTGAGTCTATTTAAAGCTTTGGCAAATACCATTTTGAGTCTATTCAAAGCGTTTTCCAGCTCATGTTAGTACCTTTACTTTAGATAAATAAAATGTCAACAACCACTTCGCTCATAGATTATTTTTACTGATTCTCTTGATTTTTATTTACATATTCGAAAAAGATGATAATATATCCTTTTCTTGGCAACAACTAAACTTTTTTCTAGTACAACTGTTCAATATGATCACCAGATGATGACTTGTTTTTGGCAATTACTTATTTAGATGTGCTCTAATACTTTTACCAAGTTTTAATCATAATTGAATCTCTGTGCATACCAGAATATAGCTAAAGTGTTCCAGATAATTGATATTACGCTCGTATTATCTAAAATGACGAAGCTTTGTTCATGCTAGTTGTACGTTTATGATAAACATCCCAAATTACACATTTCCTTAAAGTAATTAAAGTCTAGTTATGTTATTGAAAGGCAAAAGTTAGGCCAATTAAACCTATCCAATACCTTTCAAGTATAGTTAAAATGCTTCAACACGAACAACCTTTCAACAAATGAATGACACAGACATTTCTAGGGAAACGTTTTAAAGCTGGGACATAGTTTCAGATAACAGCGCTGTATTAAAATAAAATGTACATGTGGTATTTTAAAGTCCTGCCACAATACTTGTGCGATGTGTTTCAAATTATGCTCACACAATGTGTTGGTATTTTTATGACTTGCATTTTTTTCTCAATGTCACTGACTTTTTAAAAGATTTCCTTTGAAAGATATAAAACAACATAAAACACATCACTTCAAAGCCTTTAATCAACTTTTAATCAGCCTCACCTTGTTCTGGATATTGTCTTGATATAAATATGTCACAACAAAGGAACTTTATTAATTAACATGGATCTCTACTTTGGAGCTATACATACTGAAATTAAATATTTCTTCAATCAAGCTTCCATGTATGTGTTAACCAATTCTCTTTGATCGTATTTCCTGTTTTAATGAGTCATCTGTCACCGCATGTCTTGAAGTATTAAATCAGCATCATGCTTTGTAACACCGAACTTTGGGGTCAAACACACTTTGGCGTCCGACCCCAAAGTGGTCACGCACTTTGGGATCCGATATCAAAGTGCGTTATGCACTTCGGGGTTAAATTTTGACCTCTAAGTGCTTTACACAGGTATATATGCAATTTTTAATTATGAGACTAACGACCGCATTTTGGGGTCATAAAAAATAAATCAATAAAATTGAATTTTAGTGATATTTTAAAGTAATGTCTTTTAAACTGCTCAAATAAATTAAAGGAGCGCAAATAAGTTATGGCGTAAATTGCCCACCGAATTAGATATTCGCTGCAAATTTCGTTTGTAGGTATCGACGGTCAATATCCTCGAGAAACTCATGCACTTTACAATTAATTTACAAAGCATGGGTATTTTGTTTTTCTTTTTGTTGTGTAACCCCCGAATAAGATTTAGACTTTTGCATGTGCACAGTTCGTTCACGATAGCACATTTGATAAAATGAATGTTTTAGTGCAACTTTTTACTATATCTGCTCTTTTCACAACGGTCCAGGGCGTGCGACGTCATTTACCAACAACTGATGTTGCTCGGTCGGTGCAGATGATCGAAAATGGATTTACACAAAGTGAGGTGGCCACCGTTCTAGACGTTTCTCGTAGCGTTGTTGCCAGGTTGTGGAGTCGTTACCAGGAGACTGGAGAATTCACAAGAAGACTTGGGCAAGGTCTTAACCGCATTACAACACCTCGTCAGGACCGATATCTGAGAACTTTGGCCCTCAGAAATCGTCAGTGTACTGCTACTGGCATTTAAATTGACTTTCGGCAAGCTATAGGGGTTCGTGTGTCCACTCAAACTGTCCGAAATCGTCTTCATGAAGATTGTTTGGATGCCCGAAGACCTGCCAGAGGACCAATTCTGACCGTAGCTCACCGGAGAGCTCGCTTAGAATTTGCCCAGGAACACGTGACTAGGCAACTGCGCCACTGGCGATCTGTGCTCTTCACAGACGAGAGCCGCTATAATGTTTTGACCTGTGACAGGCGTGTGAGGGTGTGGCGTCGTCGATGAGAGAGGTATGCGGAATGTAACATTATTCCATATGACAGGTTTGGCGGTGGGTCAGTTATGGTGTGGGCAGGGATATCCATTGACGGGCGCACAGACCTTTATGTGATTCCAGGAGGTAGTCTGACGACCCTGAGATATCGGGACGAGATCCTTAAACCAATTGTTTGGCCATATGCTGGTGCAATAGGTGAAACTTTTCGTTTAGTGCAAGATAATGCTCGAGCACACACTGCAGGAATTGTCCGGAACTTCTTTGATGATGAAGGTATTGAGGTCATAGACTGGCCAGCGAGGTCTCCCGATCTTAGTCCTATAGAGCATGTCTGGGACATGCTTTCTCGTAGACTTTCTTTTCGCGTCCGAACCATGTGCAGAAAGTCCGTGAGCTTTCTCATGCTCTTGTAGCAGAATGGGATACCATACCACAGGATATGATCAGACGTGTCATAGGAGCATACCAAGATGATGCAGAGAATGCCTAAACGCCCAAGGGGGATACACTCATTACTGACACTATGAGACGTTTCCAGGCCTGAATCTGCTTTTACAGACATTGGTTGTTCTCCTGTAGACCACCATTTCAAAGTTGATTTGAAAGTGTTCATATCCTGGACACTGTCTCTGTTCCGGAATGTGCCTGTTGGCGATGAAAATGCAGATTTGTTTTTGTAAATGGCCTTTATTTATTGACTGATATTTTACATATTTGGTTTGTAGGCACTTATATGTGTTCAATTAAAAAATGAAATACTGCTTAAGAGCAAACCTACAGACAAAGTACTTAGGTGAGCAATCCAGGGCCATCATGGCCCTCTTGTTTTATATTACTGTCCTGCAGTCAAGGTGTATGTATGCTCATGCTACGTGGTTTATATTTGTGTTCCTTATCTTTAATCGTGAGGCGGTCGATGAAACATGCATAATTGCTTTATAACATTTCAAAACAATAATTCAGAAGTAAGAAATAACGTTGTTAATGTGCTAGTATGAACTAATCTCGTGTAAATGTTCGTAAATTGATAGAAACATAGACACGGTGTAACTATATAAATAAAGACATTTATGATTTTATTCAGAGTCAGATTAGGACATTGAAACAAATATACTAGTGAAATTGTTAGTAAATGTGCAGTCAGACATCACGATTAAATTAATTTCGTCGAGCACAATCCTACCTAGACTTAAATGCCTACCGTCTTGGGAATTGGTCTCAGACACCAAGCGTAAACTTGATAATAGAAAGGCATTTACTAGGATAGTTGATAAATTGAATCATCTCCACATCTCAGTCGCAAAAGCTGATCCACAAGAATAGAAGTTTCGTTTTGAAGACTGTCTGGTCGAATTTATGTACATTATAGGTACTGAAAAGCACTGTGGACAGTTTAAATTAAGCGTTTACTAAGAGGAAAATACTGTAAAATGTATCTGTCAAGATATTCATTATGATAAATTATTTATATACATATAGTAAAAACGAAATACCTGCTTGATAAACATATCACTTTTTAAGTTTTTTTCTGGACGAATTATGGGTCATAAATTATAAGTACTATTAACTATTACTAGATGGCCTTTACAACGTACATCTTTTCCGACCCAAGAGAGACATGAGGGTTACTAAAAAAAGTACCGTTTATGTAGGTTTGTTTTAGGAAAATATGTTTTTTGTGTTTGTGTCATAAAAAGATGTTGAAAATTCTGTAGTTTCCAAGAGAATGTTAATTTTATTAATGAAATCTAATAATTTTGGAAATTTACGTAAATAGAAACATTAGTTCATAATGCGAAAATGTCAGAGTTAACGTGAGAGGACAGATAAACTTTTTGAACATCTCTTTCTATAATGTATCCGGCTTTAGATATACATTTACAGCGATAGTGAAGTACCAGCGATTGTCTGGCGTTGTTGAACGTGGGTACCAATTATTATGCAAATAAGGGAAGATTTTAACCTAATTTCTTACATTTGGTTGATTATGTGGAGTTTTATTGATAAATTATGTTAGATCTATGGGTCTTCTTTGATAAAATTTTATGTTTAAGTATGTAGAAAATATTATTTACATGCGAATCAATGTACCCTCGAAACCGTATGTGTAGTGATAATTCGGCGTATGAATTGATTTCGTGTGATAATGTTGAACTGACCCCGTTGCATTTCCAAGATGGCGTTAAACTGATAAACACATGTACATTAAAATTAATCAAAGCACTGAAAGTACTGTAAAACCTGTCGCGTAGTGCTGGGTTTATGTTTTCAAGTAATGGATACATGCGTGTAATGCACTACCTTTATCCGAGAGAATTTATCTCTCTGCAATAAAGGTCCATTGGAGCTAGTCTCATTAAGCTGAATATGATAAAAAAATCTTTTTTTACCTGCCTTGCCATAAATTATAGTCCAACTTCACTGGAAATGTTTTTGTACATAATTACTAAACACTGTAATCAATACTGACCATGAAGAGTACTATTATACCAACCATGATTTATGCATACTGACCAATATTGTAAGTTATGTTGGTAGTTTACTGGTAACATTTGCAGTCTAGTACATGTTCTTTCCAGTAATTTTAGGAAGGTAAACTGACTCTGATATGAATACAACTGTAAAGAGGGGGGTAAAACTTCAACTGACAATAAGTTTACCACAAACACAAGAAAGCAATACTTGTTAACCTTATCTTTATTTTAAAGATAAAACTATCAAAAACAACAATTCACTAGAAATGTGTACATGGGTTACATTTGCCCCAGCCATGTATCATAAGCAGATGATAAAATTTAAAGAGGCAGATGGAGTGTCAAAAGCAGTATAATTGTTACATTTATTTAATGAACAGCGTGCTACAAAACACAACCCTATAAATGTGAAGACATTTTGGTTGTTATCAGAAATTTAGTCTATAAAGGTCAAAACTCTGAAAAAATTGGAGATGTACTGCCCAATTTTGCAAGTAACCTATATTTTCATTAGATACATACACATGCAAATTATGAAAAAAATCTAAGCATTTTTCTTTAAATGAACAGAAATTTCATGTTAGTAGAAAATAAGTCAACAAGAGCACCGCTAGGCGGAGCATTATATGCCCGAGGGGTGTTTTTTGCTCACCTGAGCAAATGCTCAGTGGTGTCTAAAGATATGAGCCATGTGTTTCATGTCCGCTTCATATCTTTTTCACCCCTGGAATGAATTCCATGAAACTGATCAAATGTTCAGCCCATCAAGATGATATGCAGAACCTATGTTCTAACCTGGCCAGTTCAATCTCAAGGTTCAATAAATATCCTGTATACAAATTTTAACATCAACACAAGGCCATGAAAATACCTCAATAGTCAATAAAGAACAAAAAAACTTCCACTCCAATATTTGTTTATTTAGAGTATATCATAGCTTGCTGGCCACCTTTTCACTCAATATTCCATATCACTTAAATGTCGTCCGCATATAACACGTCAGACACACATTGGAATCACCTTCAGCACAAGATGTTAATAGTTGTAATATTCATCAGTGAGCATGCATGTGATTTAATATAACAAATTTAATTTAACAAATCTGAGATGGAAACTAATTTTTGATAATGGTTACACAGTTGTCTTATTTTTTTGTCGAACAATGTATATTTACTCTTGGAATAGATTCAAAGAACGCGTACCATCGAACAAATACCAGATGGATGTGCCTTATCATTTGGAATTTCGTCGTTCGATCACATGATAATGAGTAGCTCATTTCTTGTATTTCGAATAGTATTTCATACAAAATATTTTCGAGACATGGTTCTTATCTCTGTGATACATAGGTACTGAGCCCAACACACATCAAACAGCCAGATCATCCAGTAACATCTACACCTTAAGAAACAGTAATACATTCCACAGATTGCCACCAAAATCCAATCAAAACAAAAACAAATTTCGGCGTTCATTCAAAATGCTCATTGTAAACTGTCGATCAAAAGTTGACAAAAAGTCTGAATATGAAAATATGGTCAATCTACAAATCCAGATATTATCATAGGAGCAGAATCCTGGCTCAGTCCCACACCCTATGATAATGAGATATTCAACCCTGACCTGGGCTACACATCATTTAGGAGAGATAGGGTAAATAGAATAGGAGGAGGTTTCTTCATAGCTATCAAAAACTGTATGACTGCACAAGAATCATCCCATCTAAATACATACTGTGAAAATCTGTTGGTAAATATTGAACTGCTAGGATCAATGCTGCTCTATACCTGTGCCTATTATAAATCCAAAGAGTATGACCCTTATCGCCTTGAAGAGCTCAAGAAATCACTCTTCATGGCATCAAAATCAAATGCAACCATTTGGGTGGGAAGGGATTTAAACATGCCAAAAATGGATTATAGGGAATTCATTAATATGTATATGATAACAACCTCATCCAAGATGTCCAGGAACAAACCCGTGAGAACCATATCTTAGATTTGTTCTTGACGAACAACCCGTCAATTGTAACACGAACTATTGTAATTCTAGGATGTTGTCCTGGTACAGTCAAATGTCTTTGCCAAGACATGTAATCCCCAAATACCTAGTAAAATCCATCTTTCCAAGTAGGCCGACTGGGATAGTCTCAGGTCACATGTCTCTGAATTACAAAACTCTCTAAGTAGCTCAAAGTCATATATAAATAACAGTGTACAAGAACTCTGGGAGAAGCAAAGAAAATTAGACTTTCTTGTGATGTTATTTAAATGATGGTTCCATGAAAGATTGTTTGAGATGTCGACTCCAAGATATTTAACTGATGTTACAGTTTCTATTATGGTGTCGTGTAATTTATATTGTGTTGGTATTGGAATCGTGCGTTTTGTAATTTGTATAACTTGGCATTTGGATGGATTGAACATCATATCCCATTTCCCCATAGTTGAATCTGTTTTCGTGTTGTAAGAGGCTAGAGTGAGAAGCTACTGAAAGGCATACAAGTAAAGACTATGAAAAGGACTCATTTTTCTCATAACTGTTTATCACTGGAATGCTCTCCCTGAAAAAGTAGTCAACCTGTCTGGGCCCATGTTCAGTCTGGCTGTAAGCCTGATTGATCACATCTCACTATAAACAAGCCCGTCCTGTTTTAGCAGTTTTTTAAACTGTTTTTATCCGTCTTACTAGTTGACGCGCAAAGTCGAGGTCATCAGCAGGGGTTTGACTCAAAGGAAGATAGATATATAGATAGATATTTCTATATCGTGTAACCCAGTTAATAAGAATTGTTCCGGACTGACCAATGAGAAGTATGTCAGTATTTATATTCATAATTACGTTATGCGAAATTACCAGATTCATATTCGGTTATGGTGATTGTTATTAATTGGTAAGGAATCATCTCGACGGAAAAAAAACATAAACTGCATACAATAGAAGTATAAATCGTGACACCATTTCATTTACCTGTTTGCTTAAGAAACAAATCAATATCGTAAAAAAGTTTTCCTCAAAATTGTGAATTCGAGTAAGATAGACAAAAAGGAATTACCATTTATCTTTTAATACCATTTCCTTTTTTTAAAAAAATCTTGAAGTTCCTTCTCAAGCGATGGTATCACTGAGACATTGACATTATGTTGCAGTGTCCTTTTTATTCGAAAAGTATAATTATTATACAGGGCACCATGTCTGAGCGCGTTCGCGTTCAAGATTGACTACGGGTATATTAGAAGGAATAGTATGTAGCCTTGAGTATGTCTACATAAGCATTTAATACAAAATTCTGGAATGCTATGGTTTAAATAGCTTTATATAATAGCAAGTATCCCTCAACTTGTGTATTTATTATATTCTGAAATTCATCACTGTTTTTTGTACTTTAATACATTCATTTATATAATAAATTCATTTACCTCTTAATTATAAACTCACTTTTATTTCTGTGATGTTGAAAAAAACTGACAGCAAGATGTCTTTGACCCTGGGTAACCGTTCCCTAATAAAATGATCTGATTACCAACTGTAAAATAGTGTCTCATTTCAACACTTTGGGATATGAACCTGTGACTTGCACGCGACACGCTGTCACACCAAAGTGACCAAATTTCTTTTGAGAAGTTATGGTTCGAACAAGCAAATCAGTCTTCATTTGTTTACCTTTAAGCTGTCACTGTGACCTTGAGTTTTGAGCTAAGAACCTAGATCATTCCAACAAAACGCCGTCTGATCAAGGTGAACAAAAGTGCAAACGTGTTTTATTCATAGAGAAGTTATTTCCCGGATAGGCAATTCCGGACGGGAGCACTAACGCACGCACACCGCAAGGTTTAAAGCTAATGATATAAAATAAACCACTCAAAATTTGAGAGTTCGTTTCATTGTTATTAGCCAGATACCGCTAGCCAGATGATTAAAGGGGTTTAGGCGGCAGTGTCCTTTAGTATCACTGGCATCAGCATAAAAGTAATCCCTAGAAGCATGGAAATTTACTGTGATAAAAATGCCGTCTCTTTTATGTGTTGGCGCCACGAGTGTAGACATGATATTTGATAATGTGCTGTCAAAGATATATCCGGATAATATCACTACGACATAGCTTGGTTTCTCTGAAAGATAATTTTGAAACTTCTAATTTTAAGTGGGTTAATAGCAGAAACAAATTAATTTAACAATATCACTACAAGGCATAAATCCTGACAATTAAGTTTTATTATCCCCAGGGTAAATTTTGTTTCAAAACTTCTGCCGACAAAAAGACATTAGGCAGGGATTTTTGTTTTTTGATTTATATTACTGTCTGTATTTAACCCGGAACGATTTAACAGCTATGAAATTTCACTAAAGGTTTTGGTCGTTACCTAATGCCCATGCGTTATTTTCCTGAAGAAGTTTTATTGATTACGTAGATCTGGATTAATATTTCCTGTTTGACAATTGTATAAGAGACGATTATTATACCACAGTGAATCACAGATACTAAGAACATATAAAACTCGGTCTATCTATCTAATTGTTACCATGCAATTGTAATTATTGTAATTATTAAAACCTGATAACAGGACTAAGAGTTTATTCTTTGAAAATAAAATTACTTTAAAATCGTTATCCAAACCATAAAGTAACAGCGAGCCATTGATACCAACATTTCTGTCATTTTGATTACGGTGGAATAATTGTCTCACATTCTCCTCATGTGAATAGCGAATTATTCTCTGAAACCGACACTTGAATATTACAAAATTATACAACAGGCAATCGTAAAATTACAGTTGTAAATAATTAGCTTGATCCTTTTTCACTTACATATAAATTGCGATTTTGCCGTAATTCTTAAGGTCATTAAAATATTTACAGGCAATATAACGGACCGAAGTAGTCTGTACGCAACATATTTACGGGGGTTGAAGTAAAGTGTTTTCGAAAACAAAAACCTATGTTTTCTATGCATCAGATTCTGAAGAATATGCGTGATAACAATTTGGGACCAGTTCTTTCAAATGCCTGAATGTCCTATTGAATTTTTACGATTCATACAATTCTGTTGCTTTACAGGAGCTTGAAATTGTATTTTTATTCATTCATTTAGTCATTCAAGAGTTTAAACTGTTTTTCTAATTTCTATTCTATATATAAAACACACTGAATGAAACGCGCACCCACTAAGAGTTCATGCCACATCTGGTAAAATGCGCCCAGGTGCTTGCTCAGACTTGACAGGCAGAATAACCATGCACTAACAACAGGCTGTATTGTATTTAATATCGCTCTTGCACTAAGCTCATCCAGTTTGCTCTCAGCTAAACTTCCATCAACTTTCTCTTTAGGCATCGTCTTTCGACCAATTCCAGTGTCCACACACACACACACACACCAAAGCACAGTCCGTCACAAGAACTAACTTGGTGCATCTGAATGCAGACCACCCTCAGTTCACGAAATAAAGCTGAATTTCCAAAATGTTTGCACCATTGACAGTCTTCTTTAACATCATATCTGCAATAAGGAACTCGGGCGAAATGTCCTATAGCTAATCCTCACATTTAGTATATATAGAAGACAACATTTGATAAACGATTGCTAGGGAGTAAGGATGGTGCAGATAATAACATGCATCACTAAGATAAGATTAAGTCTTCTAGCTTGATCTTAATATTGGAAGAATTAGTGAAAATGTTTAAATTGGTGCAAAAAGTTTTTTACTAATGAATATTCTCAGATCTGAAGAAAGTTGGGAATCGGTAGATATAACGACAGAAACATCGCCAGAAAGGAAGTTGGTTGGCCTTGAACACTCGTGTTCCAGAAAATTGTATTATTTTGGTTTACGATTTCCAACAACTTACTGCTACTATGCACTGTAAAGTTCTAAATGTTTAAATTTAAACCACTTGTTATAAGATGGCCTTTTACTGCGCACTTAACAGCTCATGAGTCATGAAAAGTCAAACACTTTTGTCATTTTGTCGTCATGAGTTTAGAAAACTGACTCGTCAGATAGATGACGTGTTTTTGATGATTTTTGCCTAAAACATTTGTCAATTTGAATGACTTTTCTGATTGAAACATAAAAACATGCAATATTTAAATTACAGTGCTTACAACAATGTTCATTGTCTGATCCCTGATTTTAAGTGTATTTCAATTTCACTTGTAAATAATCAAAAACCGTTTGAACTTCTATTAATTTCTTTGACATCATTAGCAGGTGATATGATCAAAGCTTCAAATGCGCACAAAACGAGTTATTCCAAATTTACACAATGAGAGGATTGTATATTGAGCATTTAAATACAAACTCTCCAATGAATAATCTCAAACTGATTGTTCATCGTTGTTTTTAGAAAAAGCAGCATTTTGTAATGAAATGAAAAACGTTAGTTTTTGATTATTATGTATCAAATTTTACTGGACCCGCACGCACATTTCATACACTTGAACTGAGCAATGCATTTGAGATAATGTATTTTTAATAAACACCTAACAGCGACCGATATAAAGAGTTTATATAAGGCAGTGCGCTATAAACATTTCGTCTCTAAAATTCTCAGTTTATGAATTTAAAACAAATCTTAGGGAAATAATTCAGGATAACTATGTAAGTAACACAGACAATATTTAATGCAATTAGTTTTTTTAAAACATTCAAAATAAAATTAATAGCATTCGATGCACAGAAACTTTTTTTTTTCGAAATGTCGAGTTCTGTTACGGAAAAGGTACGTAAGTAGATCACTGAAATGCATATTTCATTCTACGGTCACACCCAAACTACTTTATTTTCCTGAATAGATATTTACATGTTGCTTGTGTTACTGTCATTTTTATATGAATTACAAAATGTCAAGGTTTCCGTCTGAGTTCATGGTCATCAAGTGATTAAATAAAAACAAATTATATATTTTTGTAATAAATTACAGTACAAACACCACAAAATGGCATGGTTAGTGGTTTGGGAGTTGATATGTTGGTACCAAAAAAGCTTTTAGACAACGAAACACTACAGAAACGGTTGAATTCATACTGTTTTCCAGTAAGGGGGCAGTGGACATATTCGAACTTTGGCCCCGGTGAAATTTCTTAATAAAACAGACTTGGTGTTTTGAAGGTATTAAGAATTATTGAGAATGTTTTGTCAGTGTAATTCTTTGTCATTTTTATGTAGGAAATGAGCAATATTTCTGGATTTGTGCACGAAACTAAACACTTGATAGCTTTTTATGTATTTGTGACTCTTCAAAAGGAGGTATAGAAACTGAAAATGGAAACATTGACTGCTGCTGCAACACCGGTGAGGAACTTTGATTTTATTTTGCGAAAAATCTAAACCTATGACAGCTTCTTTATTGAGCATTGATGAAGTTTTCAATAACTGTAGATAATAGAATGTACTGTAGATAAATATTAACATTAAAGACATTGGGGATATTTTGAATGTTGTACATCTTCACATAAAAGTTTGGCCATTTTCAACTTTTTCTACTGTGATTTTGATGGGTTGGGGAAATATAATTTGCTATCAGATTTTATTATCAGAAGTAATGAATGGAAACTGTTATTTTCTTAAATGTATGTTATATATCCTTGAATAATGCAAGGTGACAGGATTGTTGCTTGTGTACAATGTTTCGAAATAATAAGAATTTTGTTCACGGCCATGCAGACCTCAGAAATTGTTCATTTTTAGGTCCCCTGCCCCCTAAGAAAATTGCCATTTATTCACATTTGACGCTTCACTGTAACATATCAGACATTATGATGCAGGATTTAAGAGTGTTAAAGCAATAAACAGCTTCGTGAAATAAGGTCTGAAATACTTAATTAAAAAAGTTTTGTTAATGGGTTTTGTGAAGGTCAGCACACTTTTTTGTTGTTGTTGGCACCATGTGTTCACCACATAACACTATTTAAAAGGTCACAGCTAGATTTTAATACAAGAATGATATTTTAAAGATTTTGTCTGATTCACATATTTAACTACAGCTTGTAATGATAGAAGACCAAAGATACTGACGAGAATGAATTTGAAATTGTGCCTGCCAGCTCTGTTATCAAGATAAAAAATTAGACGATTCTCTCACAGAAGCACGAAAATAAAATGCATAGCCTGTAAACTTCTAACTGTAAAATTCAACAAATACAGCAGTTCGATAAAAGTAAGGGGTATTGCTTGCATACTGTAAATAATATAACTGTTTTAGATAAGACCTTAAAAACTTACATGTGACTATTTCAGGAATAGCTTATATCGAAAATATACACAATTGATCTTTCTGAACTTAATCGTGTCGTTTAAATATTTATAAGTATGGCAGTTCAAATACCGCGCTGGAGCATTTTCTCGTAGAAATATTGTAGGAAATTACCGTATGTTTCTCTGTAATAACTTTTTTACATTTTCAGGAGAAAAAGAACAACAGCACAGCGATTGTAATTAAAAGAAATTGTAATAAAGAAAGTTGAGGAAAAGATAACAAAAATTCATTTACAGACCAATTAAAGATGGACACCACAAAAAAAGAGAACCCGAGAGGTTACCGCCTTCGAATAATCAATAGTAAGGTGTAAATGTTAATATGAGAAAAAAGTTTTAAAATAAATGAAAGAATGACACTATTTTAAAATGCAGACAAAAATTCAAAATACGCTATTCAAACAGGTCTCCTCTGCTGCCGTTTGAGAACAATCTCAAACTTCATGTTATACAGCGATGGAGAAGCCTTATAAGTGACATTACACAGTTTATAGATAAACCTTGGTTTACATATATAAGGCTGCAATATCGTATGTTACCGAAATACATGCCACATTGATAAGAGGCCGATAACGTCTTTCTGTAAATTTATAGATAGAAAGTTAGTCATGGTGAAAATAAAGATGCGTGAAAGTAGGTCTAGTTGGTGAAAATAAACGTGTGTGATTGGTCATTGATACAACTTTTTGAACACATATTGATATATATTAGTTCCATAAGTAAATCGTGGTTGATTAGACATTATCTCCAAACAGCATCAAAAGTTGCTCTAATACCAAAATAAATCATCAGAAGATTATAAGCTTGCTTATTAATCCTGAAGATGAAAGAATGATACCAAAAGTCATCAAAAGCGAAAACATTGTTACATCGACTGTTTTTCAATGTATCAACATCAGTAAATTGGTCCTGACTTTTTATAACAATTCGTCAGATATCATTTTAAAAATTTTAGCGCAATCCAGAGCTCTTTATTTCAGTACAGGGATGTACTATAGCAAAGTAAAGGCGAAAACACTATTTCCCATTCTCTAAAACTAAAGCTACAATAGATATCACAAAAAATAAAAACACTGCAAAAACTTACAACTGAAAAGGCTTGTCCAAAAATTAACGAACAATTATATGACTGTGATCTAACCTTAGTATGCTTCAGATGCAGTCTGGACAACAAACATTTTGAATCATACAAGCAACTTCAGTGCTTTGGCAAACACAAAACACTCATTTTTGTTTAACTTGTTTTTGTTTTTCTCTCAGTGAACTGTTACATTTTATCATGTTCACTCAAATATCTAAATATCGTCATTAACATCATAAATAACACTAAACGATTGGAGAAACCATGGTACCTGAAAAAACATAATAAGAAATAATTTGTATTTTTGTACCATATTGTTAGGATATAACATAATTACAGGTGTATGATAATAAACATAAATCATGATTTTTGATAACTGTACCTGTGAAATGACTTTTTCAGTGTATCACTGTGTACTACCGTCTTCTTCTTTAATGAATCTGTGATCAATGCTTTTGCCGACAAGTCAGTGAGGTTTTTTCAGGTGAAATATATTGATGAGATTCATTTAATAAAATTAGAACATTTTTATAAAGCTCTTCACCAAAGTAATTCACGTTTACCCTAAGCAATTTTACTAAAACAATAAACATCTTGCTCAAACTTCTGTTGAAGTACATCTTTACTGAAGCGAAGTTAAACACGCTGTACTTCTTTTCTTTCTTTTGAGGACGTTGCATTTAACTTGCTTTTCATTTGTAGCTCTGATTGGTTTTTTTTCTCTAATATTTTAATAAGCAGTTCTTTTTGTTTGAATTTTTTTCAGAATATAGTTTTTGTCTACATTCTTTAATAATTTCTTGTTGATATTCTTTCTTTGAAAGCCGATCAGTTCTTTTATTTAAACAAAATGTAATATGTGACTCCATGACAAGAGTTGACACATTCGGTTTGTCTGATAAAATATGGTCAACAGAAGAAGCTCTCTCAGGAAATATGTTTTGCTTATCAGTAATTTGGTTTTGGCCTCATTTAAGACATGATGACAATCTCCCGGCAAGTGCAAGATTATTTAAATCAGTGATCTGGGCTTCAAGGGGATTTATCCTTTCATGGAATTCATTTTTTTATTCTTCTGATGTTTTCATTTTCTAATATTTCAATGTTAACCTGTTAATTGACAGTCTGTTACAGTGACAACACATAATGATCATTTTCAAAATTGACGTTCATATTTTTTGCCTTCAGCAGGATTCTCTGTACTGCTTTCTTCTGTACTACAAATCGTTTTCTTGTTGTTTTTTTCTAAACGTTCATGCAAACTTTCTCATCTGCTGCTAAATTAAGTTCTTCTTCTAACTACTGGCTTTCATCCTCTAAAACAGTTATCTCAATTACTTAATAAAGAGCTACCTTTTTCATATGTTGCTGTTTGGGTTGCGCATGAATCTGAACTGTGAAAAAGTTTTGATGAAGTAGACCAAGTAGATTCACCACTTATTTCTGAAGGGTTTTTAGATGGGAAAAAGTTCTCTTTGCCCTGTACACGAGATTTGCTTTCGTTTAAAAGTACTACTTAAAAATCTTGTCCAAATCTAACAGAATTGTTTGGCTTCGCGTTTTAAAGTTACTGGTACTACTTTGTTAAATAGTTTTTCAAATCATGTTGTGTACTGTGTTGCTTAATGATCTATATTAAAATCTCCTTTGTAACTGCTTCCATTTTCACTTGTAATATAGAAATGTAAAATGGTACTTCCATTTCCAATGTTGTTTGTTCACATCACTTAGCTGGCATGGCCTTTTGTATTTTAAGACCTAAAAAAAGAAATGAAAGCAGAGAGGAATAAATAATAAAAAAATAATAATAAAAGAAATATATATTGTTATGGTAAAGGTATACTGATAAGCTGAAGTAAATATGCAAACGATTCTACAAGATAAAATTCTTAAAAAGCATTTTAAGTATTACTCGACCTATTTGAGTTTATTAATTGTCGGTAATGGGACGTTTTGGGGAGAAGTTAGTTATTTTAGGCCGTATGGGTTATTGAAAGATACAGAAAGCATCCCGTTACAAAGACACCCCTGGTGCATTTTCATGTTAAGTGTAAAGCACAGAAATCTCGGACATCGGTTTAATGTCTCATACGAGGGAGAACAGGGGAGCGGGAGTCCAGTGCGTTACCTTTGGACCGCTGCTCTTGCAGGATGCCGACCTAAATAGACTAAATATTGAAATGTGACAACAAAAAGGCTAAATACAGTTGTTTAATTTAAATGTGTAAGTCAGTTTAATGCACACTGAAATGGTAGGTCTTGTCAAACATAAAATTGTTTTGCTATTCGCCTTTTTGATAGTTTTCCTTTCTTAGCTCTATTTAAGATACTTTAATTATTTTTTTTTAAAAATTGACGACTGCAGTTGAATTTTCGAAGGTCATAATTATTTTATAGTGTAAACCTGTAAAGACTTCAAATAGTAGAATTTGTATTAAATTACTTGCTAACTTATGTCAACATTCGAAAGTTTTCCTAATGCTACGTAGAATATCATTTATCCTTAATTTAATATATATATGATATAATATATGTACCAAATTTATTTCATCCTTAATAAAATATCTATATGATATAATATATGTAACAAATTTATTTTATCCTTAATAAAATATCTATATGATATAATATATGTAACAAATTTATTTTATCCTTAATATAATATCTGTATGATATAATATTTGTAACAAATTTATTTTATCCTTAATATAATATCTGTATGATATAATATATGTAACAAATTTATTTTACATACTTATGAGAATATTGTGTTTGTGTATTTAACATGAAAATGAGCAAATGATTGGACAAAATTTGTGTTCTTACATATACCATGATAATAACAGAACAAAAGTTGCTAAAACTACGCAACACATAGGGCCGCAAAGAGTGCCACAGGGCCGCAGAATAAGAATGCCCGAGATTTTCTAATCTAATTTTAGATGTTAGGTTAGTGTCATAATATAAATTTGCCAATGGAGATGACAGCTTTTTCAACTTAAATAATAATTGCATTTTGTATATAATAGTTTCTTTGACCAGGACTTCTTAACTATAAGTATCTGAATTTAATTTAGCTTCCTTGAATAGCAAAGGTGTTATAATAACCACAAGTCCTTCTCACGAGCGTAGCGCGAATTTTGACGGATAAAACAGACAGGGCAAAAAAAGCCATATACACCCACCCCAACAATCAGTAAGTCTATAGGGGAGTAAATAGCCAGAACATCTAATTGTGCAGCACAAAGGTACAGATGCATGAATCCAGAAGTTTTGTGATTATTCAAGCTTAATATGCAAGCCAACTAATGAGTATAAATTCACATGAGGCTGAATGTTTACACTCTGACAATATTTACTAACATGGAAGACAACTATCAATATCGCAACTATATTGCATGTAGATATGATAACATGGACAATTCAATTATTGGGAATAACCCATCGGGTGCTTTTTTAACTTGTTCATTATCTTAGTACAATTACTTTGGAAAGGCCTTGAGACTCATTTGAGTGGCTATTACTAAACTATAATATTCACGTCTTGCTTAGACTTGTACTGAATGATATAACATTCTCATTTTTCCTGCAAAATGTTCCCTAGGTAGTCAGTACAACATTCTTAAGATATAACAACGTTCCCTAGGAAGTCAGTACAACATTCTAAAGATATCTAAATGTTCCTTAGGAAGTCAGTACAACATTTTTAAGATATCAAAATGTTCCTTAGGATGTCAGTACAACATTCTTAAGATATCAAAATGTCCGCTAGGAAGTCAGTACAACATTCTTATGATATCAAAATGCCCCCTAGGAAGTCAGTACAACATTCTTAAGATATCAAAATGTTCCCTGGGAAGTCAGTACAACATTCTTAAGATATCCATCTTTTACAATCTACAAAATAGTCTGCAAAATGTATGTTGTATTGAAAAAAAAATGTTCCTAAGCCGACAATAAATAATCAAAAGCGATTTATTAAGAACAAAATGTGACACTTTATATCTATTTTTTTACAAAATATAGACAATATAGGATATCTTGAACCATTAGCTTTACAAGATACCTGAAAGACGAAACTTACTTTAAACAATTAAAATTTCCAAGACCAACTAAATGGTGAAATGCAATAAATGGTTGTTTTTGTTGTTTAAACATCAAGACATCATTGTTTTCTGATCTACGGTTTGTAATCATTCATAGTAAACAAAGCTTCTGATTGCAGTCAAAAAAAAAGACAGAAAATAGTGAGCACTTACAAAAGGAAGTTACAAAGTACCAGCTCACCCTCCCTCATCCTGACAAGAGATTGTTCAACATTAAGGCTTCTTATAATCTGTGACAATGTTCAGTTCTATATTGTTCTGAATATGACGCGTGTGGGGTTCAAACCAACCTAATCACTAAATTAGGTGACGAAAAAAAAAATGGAATTTGGTGAAACCTTTTGTTGAAGAAAAGGCAATAGAGATCTATTACCTTAGACTACAGTTAAGGTGTTTTTTCCTTTAAGAAAAAATCAAATCAACAGAAACAAGTCAACGAAATAAACAGAAAGAATGGGTGTAACAAGAAATAATGTAAAGGAAACTTTTATGGCGAGAATAGTTAAAAGAAAATGAAAAGAAAAATGTTGATGCCTGAAAGCTTTTGTCCGATATCATCGATGCATCGTGTTTTTATGCCCCCGAAGGGAGGCTTATAGTTTTTGAACTGTCCGTCCGTCAGCCCGTCCGTCACTTTGTCCGAAAACTTTAACATTGGCAAAAACTTTCTTATTACTAAGTGGATTTACTTCATACTTGGACTCCCCTTTGGACAATACCTTCCCACTGACCTGTATTTATTTGACCTTGACCCCTGATTGACCTTCACCTTGAAGATCCAATTCTCCAAAAAACTTAAACTTCCTTATTAGTAAGTGGAATTTCTTCATACTTAGACACAACACCCCTTTGAACAAGGCCTTCCCAATTACTTTTATTTATTTGACCTTGACCCTAAATGACCTTCACCTTGAAGATCCAATTGTCTAAAAACTTTAACATTGCCCATAACTTCCTTATTAGTAAGTGGATTTACTTCATTCTTGGACACGACACTCTTTTGGATAAGACCTTCCCACTGACCTATATTTATTTTACCTTGACCCCTGAATGACATGTTCTCAGCGCAAAGGTCAAAGCACCACTTTCGGGGGCATTATCATTTTACATTGACAATTCTTGTTTCTTCACGATTCCATTTTGCAATACTGTGTGCAGGTATCATTAGATTTTCTGTGTTTCAAATGACTGAAGACAGTATTTTTGCTTAAAAGGCTGATTGAATTTTAATTTATAATAAACATATGTCTTGATCATTTTTTATGTTTTGTAATACTATATTTCTATCGGACTTAAGTATCATGATAGCATTATGATTGATTTTTTAAGGCAATAAAAAATCTAACTCAACGTTTTAAATTTCAACAGCTATAAGCCAGAATATCTTAACTAAATTACAAGAAGACATTTTTACTCAAAACCATCATTTCCTGTTATCAATTAAAGTAACTTCAAGTATAGTAAAACCTGTGAAAGTGACATCAAGTGTAAATGGCTGTATGAGAAAATCATTGCTAATGAGATGTACGAATGCTTGATAAGGATTGCCGTGATAATATTTATCGTATATTAAAAATCCTGTTTACAATTATCTGTACATTTTCATGTAATTGAGGAACATATTTGTCGAAAAGAAGAAACAATTGATTACGTTTTTACAACAACAACAAATGCACGAGAGCAAGTGAACCTGAATTCGCACTGTTTGTTGTTAGTAAGAGAATTATTGCTTTGCAGTTGTTATCAGATGCTTTTATTGTCTCTAAACGGCAATACCATTTAAATACGTAATGTCATAATGGAACTTGTTTGCAACTTCACAATGAAAAAAGTATCTAGGGTCCCATTTGGTTTTTTTGTAACTTTCCATTCCATCTGCTCTTGCAATATTTCTAATAAAGATGTATATTTTTATCAAACTCAGGCTATTGCAATCAAAAGGTCGAATGATACACCTTATCTAACAAATAATAATAGCGTTTGTTTTGCTGATATGTAAAGTGACTATCATTTTCGTGAATATCGTTGGATTAACATGATTGTGCCTGAAAGGCTTTTTACAACCTAGATGTTGACGACGAACAAACATCAGTCATAGAAACTAAATCAAGCAACATGCTTTTATACACCGAAGCAAAAGTGCTTTTTCTGGAATTCAATTTATTTTTTTTTTTTATAATTTTGTTTGATCTTCGTAAACTAGAGATTTCAGCTTATTGACTGAAATGTGTCACGCATGGCTATAAATTCATTTCAGACTAGAAATTGTTTCCTATTTCATTCATAAAAATGTATTTTATAATTTTGAGAAATCCCTTTTTTTAAGTTAAATGAATTTAATTTCGAAGGCATTTTCATACAATATGAGAAGACATTATTAACAGTTTTCAATCCGAATTGCCGTTACCAAAGATAAAAGAAAACTGAATTTCTGAAAGATCATGCAATAACGTTACAGCGAAAGCCTTCATGATTACATCGACACTATTCCAATATATCACATTGGAGTAATTTAGACATGACGTTTAATTTAAATTTGTCAGATACCGTAAAACATGATTAATCGGATTTCGGGGCGACATTAATATCTCGTAATATTATTGGGAGAAACTCGTATAAAGAAAGCTAGGATTTTATGCTCTTTGCTGAAAAAGCATATAATTGTGTTTTGCCAAATGTTAGCCTTATCTAAGACTTAAAGTGTTGTAAAAGGTCATCTCTGAATATTTATATATTATGATGACATTCAATAATTTCGCTTGAGGAACTATTACTAATTCTAATCTAATGAAGCAAAATATGAATTAATTTTGCATGAACAAAGACACAATCGAACACTTATTAACTATAGCATATTATGACATTTTCTGCTATATCTGTGTTTTTGGAAACAAGTAAAAAGATGAATCTCTCTACATTAGCTGATAAAGCGAATGGTGCTAGAAGCAGATAGTATTCTCTGAGAAGTGAACTGCGTATTATGGAAGGGATTTTATACATATATGGAATGTATAAATACACAAACATTTTATTAACTGATATAATAGTCATTACATCCATATTATATGAATTGAAGTATGTCAATAATAGATAACTATGTACTTAATGCTAAATGTACAAATTAATAGGAAGTTGTCAGTAGCAGTACGCAATAGCAGTTGGCAGTAGAAATTAAATCAAACGTGAAGTTGGCAGTAGCAGTAACAGCATTAGCAGTAGGCAAAACGTGAAGTTGGCATTAGCATTAACAGCAGTAGCAGTAAGCAAAACGTGAAGGTGGCAGTAGCAGTAACAGCGGTAGCAGTAGGCAAAACATGAAATTGGCAGTAGCAGTAAGAGCAGTAGAAAACTCTGAAAGTATGCGAGTGTTTGAAACAGTCACAGACCGGTGCAACTGAGCCCGGAGGGTCCCTAGACTTTCTAAATTGGCACCAAAATTCCTGAAAGTCTCCAAGAATAACAAAAACACTAGCAGACCGTAACAATGGACTCCAGAAGGTCCTTTAACATCAAAATTGACATTTTCTCGATTTTGGCACCAAATGTCCTGAAAGTCTACGAGACGAACAGAAACAGTTGTGGACCGGTAAAATCGATCCGGGGAGGATCGTTAGACCTAAAAAAATTACATTTTCGCGATTGGCACTAAAATTTCTGAAAGTCTGCGAGATTGTAAGAAACTGTCGCAGACCGGTAAAATTGACCCGGGAGCATAACTAGACTTCAAAAATTATATTTTTCTGATTGGCATAAATATTCCTGAAAGTCTGAGAGAGTGTAAGAAACAGTCGCAGACCGGTAAAATCGACTTGGGAAGGTCCTTAGTCATAAAAAATGACATTTCCTGATTGGCACCAAATATACCTAAAAGTCTGCGATAGTATCAGAAACAGTCGCAGACCGGTCAAATTAATCCGAAAGTGTCCATAGACTTTAAAAATTACATTTTCCCGATTGGCACCAACATTCCAGAAAGTCTGCGAGAATGTCAGAAACAGTCGCGGACGAGTAAAATCGACTCAGGAGGGTCCCTATACATCAAAAATGGCATTTTTCCGATTGACACCAAAATTCATGAAAGTCTGCAAGAGTGCCAGAAACAGTCGCAGTCCTATGCAATAGACTCGGGAGGGTCTGTTGATGTTAAAACATTGAAACTTTCCAGACTTTTAAGACTTTCCTACTGCTACTGCTCGTACTGCTACTGCCAACTTTACATTTTGCCTACTACTACTGCTGTTACTGCTACTGCCTGTTTCACGATTTCTTTACTGCTACTGCTGTTACTGCTACTGCAAGCTTTACGTTTTCTTTACTGCTACTGCTGTTACTGCTACTGCCAGCTTTATGTTTTCTTTTCTGCTACTGCTGTTACTGCTACTGACAACTTCACGTTTTGCCTTCTGCTACTGCGGTTACTGCTACTGTCAGCTTCTCGTTTTGCCTACTGCTACTGCTGTTACTGCTACTGACAACTTCACGTTTTGCTTACTGCAACTGTTGTTACCGCTACTGCCAGCTTCACGTTTTGCCTTCTGCTACTGCTGTTACTGCTACTGCCAGCTTTACGTTTTCTTTACTGCTACTGCTGTTACTGCTACTGCCAGCTTTACGTTTTCTTTACTGCTACTGCTGTTACTGCTACTGCCAACTTCACGTTTTGCCTTCTGCTACTGCTGTTACTGCTACTGACAACTTCACGTTTTGCTTACTGCAACTGTTGTTACCGCTACTGCCAGCTTCACGTTTTGCCTACTGTTACTGCTACTGCCAGTTTCACGTTTTCTTTACTGCTGCTTCTGTTACCGCTACTGCCAATTTCACATTTTTCTACTGCTGTGTACCGTGTGTACTGCTACTGCTCACTTCCTATACATAATGTTCAAGGGAGAAATTCATCATAAATAGGTATGTTTTTCTTTCATTTAAAATGAAAATGTATATAATAAAATAAACAAAAACGAATGGCCAAAACTGCCTACAGAATGTTTGCGAATATTACGCATAATTCGACAATTTATCTACATTACTCAGAATAGCAAAATATGGAGGGAGTACATTCATAGACAACAAGTTGGCTGTTTAAAAAAAAACGTTCAATGGGTTATGCCCTGAAAATTGAATTGTACATGTGATCACATCTATATGCAATATTTCTTGCAATATTGGTAGTTGTTTCCTTGCTGTTTAATCGACAGTAAATATTGTCAGAGCTTAAACATACTGCTTCATGTGAAATTTCATTCAAGTATATTCGTCAAAATGGCTTACACATTAGCTAGAATATAATCATGCAACTACTGGACGCATTCTGTAACTTTTGCTTGCACCATTAGATGATTTGGTATTCTTTCTCCACATATCCATTGATTGGGTTTGCGGGAGTGTATGGTTTTTCTGTCTGTTTGTTTGTCCATTTTCCGTCACAAAATTCGCGCTCCACTCTTGAGAAAGATTTGTCGTTAACATTATCCCGTCGCTGTCACGTAAGATTTTAATTAAATTCAGATACTCATAGTTCAGAAATCCTGGTCAAAGAAATAATTACAGAGCGCAATTTTAACTGTCTCAGTTCAAAAAGTCGCCAGTATAATGGATGATGCACTTAGAGGCATAACCGTCCCCTAACCCAACCACCTCACCACCCCACCTCCACTTCTATATCTAACGCTACGACCTCTTCTTCTTTTTCAACTCTACTTAACGAAAACAAAATAGTTATTTGTGATTTTGCAAATTACCTTTTTTCTAACGAGTCAGTGCAAATTTACAATTGTTTAGTAGTGTTTGATCTTCTATGTGCTTCACCTTAGCTCTCTTATTCATTAGAAGTGATATTTGCATATTGTTTTGTTTTTTTCAGACTTTATCATTTCAACTTGATGTTCATAGTTTAGAAGATGCTAACGTTAGTTCCAATACGACACGTTCAGACAAGCCGAATTTGCGTAAAGATAACTAAGATTCATCGCTTACATCAATTATGCCTCATCTCATTTTAAATAATCTTAAGTAATTTAACTTTCCAGTTTAACTCATTGTTTCTAAAGAAAGTTAATAATAGTTCAACAATACATTCCATTCAAGCATAGCGGCATTGACTGAATTTGAAATTTGTATTACAATATTGCATGACGCAGCTGATTTAACTATATGACAACTTACAGATCGCTCGATATCTTGGCGAAATCCGTATATTGAAACGTAAATTGAGGCACAAATTCGACCGCCGAAATTAGATTCTCCAAAAAGTGTTGTTTTTGCATAGAAAGGGTATTGATAAAAATTGAATGATGCTTTAAATCTTCAATAAAATGTTGCTATATTTTTTTCAAGATGAGCTTACTCACGCATTGATTGTTCTGAAAAAAACCTAGCTTAACCGTTTTCATACAACTGAATCATGCGTGAACTAGAGAGTTGAATGTTTGCCTTTATATTGTTTTCACATCCATGACAGTTGAACTTTGTTATGTATTATTGAACTTTTTGCAAAACTTTCTCGTTTTAAGAATTTAAAAAGGTCGAAAGAATATTATGTAATGAAATAGAAATATCAGACAATTCAGCATGCCGCTGTCTTCGAATTTGAGACAGGATGGAACAACCAAACAAAAGCACGAAAAACTGGGCACTAAAAGCATTCGTAGTTGAACATAAATACATTATGAAATCAATTATTGTAATAAGTATTGCAAGTTGCAAACTTAATTTTCTAATTAAAGATATGAAATCAAAAATATTGAAGATTGATCTATACAGTAGTATTGTATGTGCATATAGATAGTCAAACAAAGCAACATGAGCTAAAAACTAAATTTGAAGACAGCTGAAAAGGAAAACAAACCCTGTAACAATGTGAAATGCTGAAGTTAGCATGTCTTTGAATGTCTTCCATAACTGATGTTGGTCGCACCGCCAGTAATATAAAGAGGTTAGAAATAAAGCCATTTAATTTTAGTCAGTTTTGTCGTAATTAGAAACTTTTCTGGAGAAAAAAGTCGAAATATTATGAAAAACAAGAGGACCATGATGACTCTGGGTCGCTCACATGAATACTTTGGCAGTGGGTTTGCTGTTAAGCAAACGTAAGAAGCAGTATCACGTTTTCTAATTGAAGATTTGTAGGTGCCTAAAAATCAAATATAAAAAATTTCAATAAATAAATAAAGGTTCTATAATAGAAAATAGGAATACCTATTATTAGTGACTTTGACCTTGACCCATTGACCTCAAACCCCACCTAAGGATAGAGGTCCATGCAAGGAACCTACATACCAAATATCAAAGATATTGGTCTTTAAAGGTTTTATGAGGTAAAGTAGATAATCTATTTTTAGCCTCGGTGACCTTTACCCCTATATAAAGGAAGGGATTTATGCAAGGTGTCTATATACCAAATATTTAAAATGTCCTGACTGCCTTCTGAGCATAACCTCTTTCAGACAAGAAGATTGTTAAAGATTTTCTTCTATATTGCTATGTAAAACTCGTGACCCCTCCGGCGGGGCCAATAGTGACACCAGTTAATGACATAAAATGTTGTAGCAGCGTTTACTTGAACATGAATAACTTTTTTTTTCTTTGAAAAGTAATATTTCATATATAGTAATGTGTTAAAAGAAACGTGGAACTGATCTTTTTTTGCTTGGAATACTTTATCGTCCCGAGGGTAAGTTCGTTCCAGGTTTCAATAGAAGAAATGAACAATTTCGATTTTTCTGACAGTATTTATAACGCGACTACCTAACAACTGTCAAATTTGCATGAGTTACGGGAAGTTGCCCAATGCCCATGTGATTTTGAGGATTTATTTATTGATGAAATAAATGTCTGGGGAAGGATGGATAATAAACTGTTATGGTACATTGAACCTTTCTGCAAATATTGGTCAAAACTATAATACATTCACGTGAAGACAATACATCTACAATATTAATTAAATATATACAAAACTGTGTTAGAATTGCTTGAAATATTAATAATGCGGAACGTAGGAGTGATTCATTGGCGTGTTAAGCTTTGTGACGTACATTTTCTGAAAGTACATGATTATAACAAAGCAGTTAGTTGTTATTAGTACCTTTATGTTAACTCTACATGTTGTTTAAGCGATCATTAACATAGTTTCTCACTGATGAATGGATTCAGTCTGAAAAACAGAAACACGTTTGGTGACTTACTCAGATCCACAATGCTAATTTCAAACTGTCTTTATTTTAAATCATCATCAAAGTATATGTAAGGAAATTGAACTATTTTGATCCAGACTTCATTTATGACGTCACTATGACGTCATATGCAAAAAAACTGCCTTATTTTGCAAACTGTTGTACAATGTCATATCATCTGAAACATCTCAAGGTAAACATTGATTTCTGCTCTTTTTCAACTGTTTCGTTTTTCGTTCTTAGAACGTTCTTAATCTGAATGAAATCTGGTTTAGTTATTTTTAAACTTTTCTGTTTTACGTTTTTAGAACGTTCTAATGAATAATATATGATTCATATTCTTTTTCAACTTTTTCGTTTTTCTTTCTAATTACGTTCTAAACAATGAAATCTAATTTTGTAATTTTTCAACGGTTTCGTTTTTCATTTTTAGAACGTTCTAAAGAATGAAACCTGATTTTGTTATTTTTCAACTCTTGTGTTTTACGTTTTAGAACGTTCTAAAGAATGAAACCTGATTTTGTTATTTTTCAACTCTTGTGTTTAACGTTTCAGAACGTTCTAATGAATGAAACCTGATTTTTTTTCAACTCTTCTGTTTTACGTTTGAGAACGTTGTAAAGAATGAAATCTGATTTTGTAATTTTTCAACTCTTCTGTTTTACGTTTTAGAACGTTCCAAAGAATGAAACCTGATTTTGTTATTTTTCAACTCTTCTGTTTTACGTTTTAGAACGTTCCAAAGAATGAAACCTGAATTTGTTATTTTTCAACTCTTCTGTTTTACGTTTTAGAACGTTCCAAAGAATGAAACCTGATTCACGTTCTTTTTCAACTTTTTCTTTTTCGTTCTAATAACGTTCTAAACAATGAAATCTGATTTTGTTATTTTTCAACTGTTTCGTTTTTCATTCTTAGACCGTTCTAAAGAATGAACCCTGATTTTGTTTTTTTTTAACTCTTCTGTTTTACGTATAAGAACGTTCTAAAGAATGAAATATGATTCATGTTCTTTTTCAACTTTTTCGTTTTTCGTTCTAATAACGTTCTAAAGAATGAAATCTGATTTTGTTTATTCAACTTTTCTGTTTTAGGTTTTTAGAACGTTCTAAAAATTGAAATGTATTTTTGTAATTTTTCAAGTTTTCTGTTTTACGTTTGAGAACATTCTAAGAATGGAATCTGATTTTGTTCTTTTTCAGCTTTTTCGCTGTTAGTCTTTAGAATGTTCTAAAGAATGAAATCTGATTTTGTTTATTCAACTTTTCTGTTTTAGGTTTTTAGAACGTTCTAAAAATTGAAATGTATTTTTGTAATTTTTCAAGTTTTCTGTTTTACGTTTGAGAACGTTCTAAAAATGAATTGTGATTTTGTTATTTTTTTCACCCTTTTCTGTTTCACGTTTTCAGAACAAAATTTGATTCATGTTTGTTTTCAACTTTTTCGTTCTAAGAACATTCTATGGAATGGAAACTGATTTATGTTCTTTTTCAACTTTTCGTTGTTCGTCTTAGAACGTCCTAAAATATTTACGTTTATAGAACGTTCTAAAGGATGAAATCTGATTTTGTTCTTATTCGACTTTTTCGTTTTTGGTCTTAGAACGTTCTAAAGAATGAAATCTGTTTTTTCTCTCAACTTTTTCGTTGCTCGTTTTTAGAACGTTCTAAAGAGTGAAATTGATTTATGTTCTTTTTCAACCGTTACTTCGTTCTTTCTTAGAACGTTGTAAAGAATATATCTGATTATATATTTATCTAGGGTAAAACGGTTGTTTTTAGAATGTCCTAAGAAAATGTTTCATTATTTAGAATGTTCTAAAAGAATTTAATTATGTTATAAATTTTTTTGGTGATTTCTCTGTTTATATGCTGTGTGAATACATGAAGGTTTACAGAAATGAGTTGTTGTTTTCTCTGAACACATGAAAAAAAGCCTACGATTTAGCTTGTTTTACTAGACGAAATTTGCTTAAAATGGGCATTTTTTTCGGGACTTGTTTGAAAATCCTTTTTTAAATTGGATCGTTTTACTTGTAATTTGGAATGCGGGTAGACCTTAATCCAGTGTAAGCTTTTTCAGGTAGTCACGTGACCAAACTTGGCCGCGAGACGGATTTGAAATTATTTTCTCCGAAACTAGAAAGAGTACAGGCATTAAATTAAAAAAAAAAACAGGTAGTCCTTGGTCGTAATGGCTAGAAAAATATTACACTGGTTTGACCCTAGCTTCATTTATGACCTCAATGTAATGTCATATCTGAAATAAGCAAACTGATCTATATCTGAAACGGCTAAACGTAAATCTTTGTAACTTGTTAGGAGGATAAATCTTGATGACTTTCCTCATCAGAAAGTTTTCAGATGCTCGCTTGACCAAACATAGCCGCAATTTTATCAGGTATTTCGTTTTTGCTTTCATAATAGGATTTTGGAAGTTTTATTACGTTTCATCCTTTCCAGAAAGACCGGGTAGCAAAATGAGCGCTTGTCGTCAGAAAATCCTGCGCGAAATTCCCTTCTATTTGGTCACGAGACCAAACAGAACCTCTAATATTTATTAATTTTTTGTTTTGAGCATTTATTTTCTCCATGTTGTTGTTACTGCTTGGAATTGAATTAGACTGACTTTGTATCCTTTGAAATATATTTCAAATTTTGAAACGCCTTTAGACATTGAAAATGAATGACAACCGGATATCAACAATTGAAATATTGCCTTTTTTATCATAACATACAACATAAAACAATTATAGCTAATTTTCAGCGCCATTTATTCATTTGAATTTTGTGTTGATGTATCTGCATGCTAGAGGATTTGGTTAATTGATAATTTCTATAAAACACAGATCAGCAGTTCAAACTTTTTGATGCAGTTTTCCTCTGTTTGACATTAGTCTTCAGATTTCCGTTACTGTTAAAGATAATAGAATTGTTTGCTTTGTTTTATAGAGTCAAACTAAATACTATACTAAAATATCTTTTTAATTCCATGGTAAAATGTCAAATACTGTTCATATTTGTTAATGAAATTCCAATTTTTGTCTCAAACCAATAATTTCACCAAGGGTTGGACTTTTTTCTAGCCCAATTACCTTGATTGGCATGGTTAAGTCTGCACATTGTAAGTGATTGAACGTTCTATCATTCAAAAATATGTTGTTATTATTGTTGTTGTCTTTTTGTTTGTCTTTTTTGTTGTTGTTTTTTTTTTTCAATTTTATTGTCTCTCGACGCAACGCAATTTTATTTGCCTTTGTGAATTAAACTTAAAAGTCACCAACAATCTGAATTAAAAATTAACAACAAAACAAAAATATTATCCTTTTTTCTTTGTTTGAAAACCCTATTTAGTTCGGCGGACTTTCGATAGATTTACAATCGCATTAAAATCTCTAAAAAAAGTGTTTCGTATATTCTATATTTTTTCGTATAATATGCGTCTTCAAATATTTTATCGTCCCATGGGTAGATGTTTACGAAATATCGATAGTCAGAACAGTTTTGCGGACGTTAGAAATGAAATATTTCCATTCTTTTCTGTCAGTATGTATAGCGGGACATTTAACAAATGTCACATTTGTGTGAATTATTTGATGTTTCCCAAAGCCCAAGTGATTTCAGTGATTTCAATTAATTTGAAAGAAATAGTCTGTGCGAACAAGGATGATATACGGACTACAAGAAAAAACATACAGGAACATGAGAGAAGGAGAGCGATATCTCTGTTTGTTAAAAATAGAGACATTTTGAACATTTGTCATAAACTTACCGACTTATGCGTGTTCATAAAATAACCGGAAAAAAAGAAAGGCAATCTTTAGCGCAATAGCTTTTTTGTCAAAAGGTTCTAAGATTTTGTCCGGAAATGTATTTATTTCAGCATTCATTTCGACTTCAACTGATATTTGATAATGCAAATATTCCATCCAGTTCCATTTTAGTACCGATATACAGGAATGTATTCATTCAATGTAACAAAAAAACACTTTAAGATAACTTTGTAAATGTAACGAAAACCTCTAAAATCATTTTGACATGGAAGACGTTCTTAATTCAACTAAAATTTCTAAGTAGTAATGAATCACCACGTGATCTTGGTAGTATTTCATGTTGATACTTGTATCCAATTTGTACAAAATGTCTTTGATGCTCATAAAAATAACACGCCATGCATCGGTTAAAAAGTCTTACTCAGCATCTGGAGATATTTTAGCCTTCACATCAGAGAAAGTTTATTAATCAACATGGAATACTAAAGTGTTATTATACGGTGGTTTGAAATTCCATACAGCTTTTTTTCTCCCATCTCGAGTGAATTTTTACAGTGCTTTCCTTTGTAAGTATGCATTGTGTTCACGAGTCGTTCGTCGTAGCCTGTTAAAGTATTAACGAATGGTTGCTCTATTATAGATATAAAAGTGTTTGTGTCAGCATCAGACACACACATATTTATGCCTTCTAGCAGCCTTTCCGCAACATTTAAAATGAATGTTACATGGTATCTTGTCTGCTCTAGTGCGTATAGACTTAAAAGCTATACTTACATTTAACCTTGTGTGAAGCCTTTGTGGAAAAAGGTGTTTCTATTTCTCAGTGTATGCAAAGATGAATTAAATATTTGCTGAAACAAACTTGACTTTTTATTGAGCTATAAAAAGGGGTCAGCCATAACTACTTTTTAATATATCTGTAAACATGAAATTAGGAGAAATAGGCAAATGAATTTCATTCGTAAAAGTTTTTTTTTTACTTTAATAAGTCATTTATTCTTTAAGGTAGCGCACCTGTAATGAGCACCTTTCCAGATGTTATCTAACATTTTATTTTCATAATCTGCATCATTTCACTGATCTACCTGCAAATTTTTAGGTTGGCTTTCCATACTTTTTAGAGAAATAAACGACTTTTTTCGAAACAACCCCACAGATCGTCTTCTGTTCAGTTTATCTGACACCCTTGGGTATAAAAAAGTCCCATATTTCACCCAAATTTCCTAATACCAATACAATACTGGTGTCTACAGATGCAGTGAAGGCGTCAAAACTTGAAAACAGAGAAAATAAATCTTTCTTTGTAGACAACAACATTCCATAACCTGTTAATCTGTGGAAGAGTGCAAAAAATCCAAATGGTCTGAGCAGTGTAAAAATTGGTTTGAGAGAAAACAAAGAGTCAGAAAATTAAAAATATGATTGTTAGTTTATTATTTAGGACATATTTTTAACAGATAAACTATATCCAGCTTAAATACAGAAGATAAACAAATTTTACCATGTAGTTTTTGGAACATTTACAAAACTGTAACATGTATGTCTCATATTTTCAACAGTTTTTTTCTCCTTATTTAAGCCATTGTATTGTTACAAGTTTTAAAACTGAAGGATTAACTTGCCAATTTTAACACATTTTATGTTTAAATGACTGGTATGAATATAAAAAGTATTATTTAGCTATAAAGAGTAATACAGTTTGAAACTACTAATATTACTGAATGCAACTAGAGGCTAAAATTGACAGATGTCCTGTTGAAATTTAGTGCACACTTTCATTTTCAAAGTTCCAAGTCAAAGAAAAATCTATGATAAACATTGCAATAGGTTACAGACAGTATTGAGAGGTCTCCTTACATAATAAAGATACAATATTATGGGGTTACTATACATTGTTGAGTACAATACAGAATTCTATTGGACGAGAGACCTATATTGGACGAGACGCTAGCCGAGTTCAGTATAGGTTTTGTAGCCATATTTGAGTCCAAGTGAATCAGTATTATGCTCAACAATGTAAAATGAACTCTTTCACACCACTATTTTTCAAGCAGAAAACACATTAAAGAAAACACTCTTACAGTCAATGTAATAAGGCACTTGGGGATACAGAACTTAAAAAAGCATTTCGAATTTGCTAGAGAGGTAACTGATACAAGAGCAACAGGCAGAGTTTCTTTGAGACCAATATGGATTTGATATGGATATTTTGGATTCGGAAAATGAAAACGAGGCTTGAATGAGTACAATACAGATTGATATGGATTTTTTGAACTCGGAAAATGAAAACGAGACTAACTGATAAGATTAGATCCAATAATGATTACACTAGATGATCACATGGTACAAGCTGGAAGACCATTTGTTACATTTTATAAGATGTTAAATAATACTATTTAATATCGATAACTTTCTTTCTGTAAATTTGTAAATGGGTAAAGTACACGTACTTATAAATATCAAGGTTAATCAAGTATCTAAAGAATCAATGACTGTCTTTCATTTTTTATGTTCCTTGTCACTTCCAGCATTCTCAGTATAATTATGATCATGAGAAATGTGTTTCCTCTTATGGTCATTCCGTATCCGTCTGGAAAAAACGACCTTTTTTGTCGCAATTCATTTTCCTGTTTACTCGCGAAAACCGGTAATTCGTGCCTACTTTCGATTTTGAAGGCAAGACATCTTTACATCCGGTTGCATTTATTTTCATATTTTATTGATATTTCATGATAAAACTAAGAATTTACCGTGGAAATGTTATGATATGAAGGAATTTGGTAAAATATATAAAAAATATTTTCAGAGTTAAAAAAAGAAAATTATCTAAAGCATTCTTCCGAACACAGCCGATATTTATCGATCTTTACCGATCTTCGAAGAAATGGCGGGAGTTTTTTACAGTCGCTCTACCTTAAATGTATCATTCTTGATTTTGAACAGTCAAGAGTAGATAAAGGTAAGTTTCAGTCACAAAACATATTTGGTTTATCATTAAAAGGAATGAGGCTGAGGAGTTCAAAATAGTATTTATGCAATGTGACTGGCGTTCGGATAGATCTAGACTATAATTTAAATTCAAATAATATTTGGAAAAAAAAAAGAAAAAGAACACTGCATCGTTCCATAGTCTAATTATACAGTAATTTAAACCTTAACTGATGGCAGTATTTTTTGATATCTTTATATGTTCAGTGATGATGGGAATTGGCAAAGGTGAAAAATGAACACTACATAGATAACGTTACACAAGGTTGGTTCCGTAGTTTGAACTTATTTTCGTTCGCATAATAACTACTTCCGATAAGCAAACATGTATGAAATGACAATTTCGTCCTCTTAAACTTGTTGCTGCACTTCTGCAGAATTAATTAAGGTCGATGATGTAACCCTCAGTTAATTATGTTGTAGTTAATTTCCTCACCTTTTTGCGCTTCAAAACATTCTCATAATTGTTTGCTTAGTTTTACAAATTTTACATAGACAGATAAACCATAATATTCATTCAGAATCCACTTAGGCGGAACGAATTATTATGATTTTGATTGGTTAACTTAACTCGTGGCCATGAGATAATCTAGTGATTTGAATGGTCAGTTAACTCGTGACCACGAGTTGGCATTTTTTTTCTTAGTTATTATCTCGTGGCCACTAGTAAGCAAATCACCTTGTCCCCTCTCTGCTTCCGTATTTTAATGTAATGGGCCAAACGTTTGCGTATGGAGCGTTGTCAGAAATAGAAACCACAGCTGCTTTAAACAATTAATCCGAAGGCGATTTATCTTAGATAGACAAAAGTAATATTGTTGATATAAAAATAAGTATCCTCTTCTAGTCAATTTCATATCTCCTTATGGATACTACAGATAGCATCGTTTTTTGTAAATAGGACGACACTAGTACTTACATCACCTATACAGATTACAGGATAAATGGTACTATTCTTTACAGTCAGAAAAATGCAAATTCATTCATTCACATGATCATTTTCTTCACCATCTGTATTCTAAATGTCGATAAAAAAATGTGTGTCTGCAAAAAATAATCAGTCCGTTTCTCCATCCGTCTGCCCGTCCACGACCTCTTGTCCGCTCTATATCTCTCGAAAATCTTGACGGACTTTGAACTTATTTGGAAATAAAATCAAGCATATCCTTTACCTGAACAAAGCACACCTGGAATCAACGTTTACTTTCCATTCAACAGTTTTCTGTGAAGCAATGCTGGTTAGGTTTCATTAGCTCTAGAGAGAAAATAAAGAAGGTGTCATTTGAAGCAAATTTTTTTGACGGACGACCCATGGCAAGGAAAAAAAGGCTGATCACAAAAGCTAACCACAAGCACACTGTGAAAAAGCTGCTTTGAAAAAAAAACACTTTTGTGTTTTTAATATACTAATATGACATTTAATCTAGTATTTGAAGTACACTTGGTATGTGTTTTGGATGTTTCTCAAATGACTTGGAAAAGCGAACATTTTTTTATACTGTAAAGATAAAAATGAAATAGTTGCTCAATGAAATCTTTCAAATTTATTTAAGAAAATGTTCATGCAAATTTTTGTTTTCCTATGTACATGTGTCTTTAATTAAACATGCTAGATCCAAAAACTAGGGGCTTTCCTGTTGAATATATACAATATCTAAAAAACAAGTCAGCCGGACTCGATGTTTGTTTTTCTCAAATCTAGATTCCTTTTGGTAAGCTTTGCTTTTGAATTTCCGTAGGAAGAAACTTGTCTGGTGATAACAAGAAATTAAATACATCACTTTTCCTCTCATTATGTACCAGGACTTTCCAATATATGTCACATTTGCATGAATAATGACGAGTTACCAAATTCTCGTGCGATTTGGTCTGTCTAAATTGATTGGTACGAAAATGTCTGGGAGAACAAGGATGATTAATTGTCTGCACAATAAAGTAGATATTGGGGCTTTGTAGAGACACAATTCAGTAGAGAATAGATCACTGTCACGAAATTCATATTCGTTTCGCACCACGCAATATACGTGATCATTTAAATGAGCTATAGAAAAAAGTCGTATGCATATTCTGTAAACTTGTGCCAGTGAAATAGTATGCATTTGAAGAACTTTTAGATAATTGCAATATAAAAAATGAAAGATAAATGCTATATACTAAAATATTCTATCATAAAATTTACGAAAAAAAAATGTCTTTTGATTTTATGACATTCTGACTTACTGAGTAAAGACTTTGGGACTGATGATTAAACATTTCATTTGAAAGTCATTCAGTTAAAAAGAATACAGTTTGGGACAAAATTATTATCATATAAGTAAATTTGAAATAAAAGTACATAATTGCAACCTTTTACACGTTTATTTAATACTGCTTTTAGATATTTTTTTCCCTGTCAGACATAGCTTTTTATGTAGGTTTCTTACAGTGCGTAAAAGTTTTTACTAAAACTTTTAGACTGAAGTAGGAACTTTACCGAAAATTGTTTGGAGGTCTGCCAAATAAAATTGTATGATAAATTAAGTTCACCGTGATGTTTCAAATATTTCATAAAAGGATGATGAAATAGATGATTTGTTCCTTATCTATGTTGAAAATTTAGTGTCCATCCTAGTAAATAGTGTCTGTTGAACTGCAAGGTGTTGCTGGTTACAGTGATACTTGTTTAGGAATATTAAAGTTGAGAGTAAAAAAACGTTTTTTCTGGACTTCCGTTTGGTGATTTTAATGTACGGCGCTGTCTTGCCTTGTATCCGTGGGGTCTGGGTAAAATCTTTGAATTCGTTGCCAGGAATGCTGGTGGGGATGATTTCTTTGAACTGTTTTTCTCAAATGTTCCGTGATTAAAAAAATGTATCTTCAACGGCAAGTGTTTTACAAGATTGATCCTTCGCAGTGTCCTTTCGAGCACAATATTGTTTGCACCATGAATTGGTACTGTTTAGTAGTTTCTGAATGCCTCTCAGTATGTAGTTTACCTCTAGTTGTTAAGTATCTTTTTTTGCAGATTCTACTGATGAACCTTTTTGTATCGAATTTGCAAAAATAACGTTATATCTATTTTTTATCATTATTCATTTTCAGAACACGAAAAACCATTATAGAATATTGAAATGTTCAAAACGCCACAGTCAGGGTTAAAATTACATATGGCTTTTTTTTTAATTATCTATCGACATCATGTTAAAATCTCTGAGGAGTTAGGAACTGTGTTTTTAACCAAGGACAAAATTTACTAGTTTAATAGAAGTTGTTATCTGAAATTATATTTCAGTTGAAAGGCAGATACAAACGGCCGACAGAAATTGAGCGTCTCCAACAGAATCCATCAAAAGATTATTCATTCAATTTAATCTGAAACCATTTACAAAGGAAGTGAAATATTTCATCTATCATAATGAAGCTTGTCTATTATAATGCTGTAAAAGTAACCAGTCATTGTCTTTCTCGCAAAATATCAGACATCAAAGCCTTTCTCCTGTTTGTCACGATTTTCTCTTGACGATGATTAGCGACAATAAAAAGAAAACAAATAGTGCACAAAACTTTTCCTGTCTATAGTACTTCTGAAGGAAAGGGGAGGCGGAAGTGTAATCTCTAGAAACTTAAAAGGGGCTGTGCTCCAGATGACAAAAAAAGAAAGTTTTCTTGTATTGTAAATTTCTTGTAATATTTATGACTAATGCTTAAAAAATAACTTACTGACAAAAAATAAGTCAAATAATTACGTTATAAATTGACGCGACGGTATAACTATATCGTATAAGATTTAAAGTAAATATCTGTAATATCACATGCGCGATGGAGGTGACAGTAAAAGCGTTGGAAATATTTTGTTAACATGAGGGTCCAGAGTTCAAATCAGGCTGGAGCAAAAATATTTTTTTTATTCTATTTTGACTTTTATAATCAGTTTTGAAGTAAAATAGTATGTTGTTATAATCTCACGGCATCTAAATATATAATTTATGAAAAAAAAATTTTTTTATGTCAAATCTGGAGTACAGCCTCTTTAAGGACTTGAAGGTGTTATGCTGCAGATGACTTAAATTGAAAGTTCTTACAAATAATATATTTATGAACGTGTTTTTTTTTTTTTTTTTAAACTGAGTACCGTTTAACAAATGCGCAATAAGTTGTGTGTGATTATAAGACCTTGATTTATGTTTGAAAATTATCCTGATAAGTGCTGATAAGTGATACTCTTTAAAATATTGATGATATAAATGTTAAACTAGCAATTAACATTTTTGACGTATTTTTAGTTTAGAAGAAAAATAATATATTTGAGAGACGGTAGATATAATAGTTTTGTACATAGTTAATTTCGTGAGATAATCGCAGAAAAATTACACACTTCACAGATTGCAGAAAATTAGACACATCACGAGGTACAAACTCAATATTATATCAATGAATTAAAAGTAGAATTAGAAATCTCTCATATCATTTATTCTGTATAAATATTCCTGAACAAGATTGAAATATTTGTTAAACTGATATTGTGCAGAGGACTGCTATGCGAGTTTTAAGCGTATGAAAGACAGAAATTTAAATATAGTTTCAATACCTGCAGATATGGAATATTATATAAATAAAATGAAACTGTTTTTTAAAGCTAAATCATTGGCTGTGATCATTCAAGATTTAACAAAGCAATGATTGGAAAGACGTTCTGTAATACATATATATCAACTACTACAATCAAATTTATTTTTACAGGGTAATAACAAATAATGCATGTGAAACATCTCTATCCGGGATATTTTATTTAAGTTATATTTGAAATTCTTTCCTCAGTTAACTTATTTAAATTATTCTGTACAAGGCTCCTCCGTTTGTGTTTGAAAAATACATGGAGCACAAAGAAATATTTTCCGAGCATGTTTTCCCTGATATAAATAATAACAAAATTACATTTGAAATATTTCTTTCCTGGTTGCATAATCGCCCCCCTATGTAAGTATGAGTAAACTGGAAATGCTATTTGTAATGTCTTTCTCTTGAGATATACCATGATGTTTCATCCATTACTCTGTTCCCGCATAGACATTAAGGACTTTGTTACTGTCATAAGTTTTTGTCTATAAACAGCATTACTTAGAAACATCAGTCAATTTGTCTGAAGCATTGCAACTTTAATAGCTTGAATGAAATATGTGTTAGCCATGTTTATCATATTATAGAAGTGTAAAGATTAAGTATCTTAATAGCGTGATGCCCGGTTCCCATTAATTTTTAAAATCTCCATTAAAAATTATTACAATATGATAAGGCATAATAACTTACTATTATAGATATATTTTACTCCTATTTTTGTAATACTTATTTAGTCCGTCTAACTGATAAGAACCGTTGTTGTCTTCAAACATGTTTTTAATTTATTCTTTCGCAGATATACCTAAAGCAAGAACTGATTATTGCGATGCAGAATCCTCTGGCTCGTTGTAGCTCCGTATGCTATTTTGTCTGTCGTCCGTCCTTCGTCCACAATTAATTTCAAACACCATCTCCTCCTTTACCACTGATCTAATTGTAATAAAACTATTTGGAAAAACCATTGAACGTTCCTCTTTCAAGATTATGTTAAAAATGGAGTTCCATGCAGAATTGTGGTTGTTATGGTAACTAAAAGGAAAAACTTAAAAAAAATCTTCTTGTTTGAAACCACAAGGCCAAGAGCTTAGATATTTGGTTTGTACTATCACCTAGTGGACCTCTTCCAAAATCGTGTAGTCATGGCTTCGTGGTCATAATCAGCCTACTTGAGGTGCCATTTCATTTTGCAAAGACTTGTATAGGAAAATCATTCAAAGTCTTCTTGTCTGAAACCACAAGGCATAGAGCTTAGATGTTTGGTGTACAGTATTACCTAGTGGACCTCTACCAGAAATCTGTAAATCATGGTTCGGGGATCAGAATTGGCCCCATTCTAGGGGTCACTGCATTTTGCATAGATTTTTATAGGAAAATCTTTCAAAATGTTCTTATCTGAAAAGAAGGCCTATGCGATAATGGTGACGTGTGTCGCAAAATAGTCTTTTTTCTTTTAATATACTAAAATTGTTTTCAAACAAATCATAATGGTAATATGTATGCCTAAAATAGTCCAAGGCTAATGTTTACTGCCATGCAGATGCAAGGTAAAATAACAAAATTCATCTAGCATTTTTATCGGTTTTTTTTTCTTTAGTTTTTGTTCCGCTACTCTGCTAGTGTTATTTTGCTGCTCTCCTGAAGTTTTCTTTCAACAGGCTAATATTATTTTCTGTTAGTTAACAAAGCAATAATGGTAACATGTGTTTCACAAAAATAATCTAAAGCTAATTTTATTTGTGCAAAATTATATGACGTAAAATGTATAAAGTTGGTCTTAAAACGTGTCTTTTAACAGACAAAAATTGCTTCCTAACAACATATAATGGTTACATGTTTGCCGCAAAAAGTCTTAGGCTAAAGTTAATTGTCATACAGATTTTAGGT
Organism: Cyclina sinensis; assembly: GCA_012932295.1. Classification (NCBI taxonomy): domain Eukaryota; kingdom Metazoa; phylum Mollusca; class Bivalvia; order Venerida; family Veneridae; genus Cyclina; species Cyclina sinensis. The sequence continues at coordinate 35,030,051 of JAAONU010000002.1, forward strand.
AAAATTTTAAAAACACATCTCATTTAGCTTTTTTAGCTCACCTGGGCAGATAGTGCAATATGAGCTTTTAGGATTGATGACTGTCCGTCGTTGTCCGTCGTCCACAGTTACTTAAAAAGGCATATTTTCTGAAACCACCAGGCCAAATTTGATAAACTCGCCTGAAATGTTTGTTTTTTTTTACATGAAGCTGTATCCAAATTGTTCAAAAAGTTCCAGTCTGTTGCAAATCTTGACCACAGGAGCTAAAATAGATTTTAAAAGTGAAAATTCTACATATCTTCTCCGAAACCACAATATCTTTTCTTTAGATATTTGATATGTAGCATTGTCTAATAGACCTCAACCAAGTTTATTCAAAATATGGCCCAAGGGTCAAAATTGGTCCCAGCCCACCTGCATCAAGATTTTACATTGGCTTATATAGTGAAAACATAAAAAATCTTCTTGTTATGTCCCTGGGATCATTAATAGCCCTGCCTGTCACTTGATACAGCATAAACATAACAAGGTCTAGGGCTAAGATACTTTGCATGGGCATCATCTAGAAGTCCTTTACCAAGATTGTTCAATTATGCTTCTGGGATCAAAATTGCCTACCGAAGGAGTCACTTGATTTTTAAGACTTGCATAGGAAAAAACTTTTAAAAAATCTTCTTGTTAGAAACCATGAAGTCCAGTGTCACATGGTCTAATGTTCCTGTACTAAGTTTGTTTTAATTTTTGCCCTGTGGTCAAAATTTGCCGTGCTAAAAACACTATTCAATATTTCATCAAAAAGCCTTTATTTATTGAATGATATCTTGGATATTTGGTATATAGATACTTTGCATGAATCTCTGCCATTCACTGGGGTCAATGTCACCAGGGCTAAAAATAGATTTATCTATTTCTCTCCTTAGGGTCTTCAATTATTGACCGATATCTTAGACCTTTTGTCTGTATGTAACATGTTAAGATCTCTACCCTTCGGTAGGGTTTAAAGTCACAGGGGTCAAGGTCAAGGTCACCAAGGTTAGAAATAATTTATTCTACCTTTTGGCATAGGATCCTGATTTACTGACTGATATTTAAGATACTTTGTGTATAGACACATTGCATAGACCTTTACCATTAACTGTGGTTAAGGTCAGTCACCAAGGCTAAAAACCTTCATTTATTAACCAATATCTCACATATTTTATATGTAGTTGCCATACGGTTCGTTTTGAGGTTACAGGGTCAATGTCAAGGGGGCTTTTAATAGATTTTTCTGTTGTCTGTCCTAGGGACTATATTCTAGATATTTGGTTTATGGGTACCTTCCATGAATCTCTACCATTCACTTGGGTTAGAGTCAAGATCACCAAGACTTCAAAAAGATTTTTTTCCACTTTATGTTATGAAGCCTCCTTTCATTGACCAGTATCTTAGATATTTGAAATGTAGGAGCTTCTATCACTGAGTTTGAGGTCACTGGGTCAAGGTTAAGGTCACAGAAGTTAAAAACATATTTCTCTACCTTGCATGATAGTGTTATGTTCGCATTTGATTCAATTTAACCAAACTTTAACAAAACTTTTTATAAACAGTAGATCTCCTTTCTCTACTAAACCAACCTGATCCCATCATGGGTACGGGGGCAAAAAAGGCATATTTTGCCATTTCTGCAAGATAGTGGTTTCACAACTTTGATAATCTTACAAACCACTATAAAGTAACAAAACCATAATTATGAAACTTTAGCAAAGGGGCACATGTAAGCGAATAAGGGTAATCTGTTGTATTTGTCCTGTTCTGTTATTTTGCTGACTTTTTAGCTGCAGTGTTATTCTTGTAATTGAGTTACTATTCTGTTCTGCTGGAGTTGTTTTGCTATTCATCGGTTCTGCTAACATCACACAGTAAGAAACGAAAACATAGGTTCATGCAATCAACAGGAAAATGAACCACTGAAACAAATTAAAAATAAAACTGTCTGCTGGCCGTTCATCTGAAGGCATATAGTACCTAGAAACTGCCAGACAGAAGTTATGTAAGTCTTTCAATATTGAAAGAAAGTCAAATTAGTGTGCTGGTATATGGAATCAGCTAAGAATCATCAGTCAGGCGCATCAGGTACCGATTATTTTTTGCGTCTTTATAGTAGGACATAAAAGTTCTCATACAAAACTACGTTAATTTATATGTTCAAAATCAGCAATACAAGCTCATTTCTGAAGTTATAAACGAGTTTCCTTTTTCACATGACGTCTGTCTTACAAAACCTAATAAATGTATACTTTGTTAAATAACTTTTTTTCGACTGAGAAATTACAGACAGTATATATCCTGACACTGTGTGATTAAAAATGTTTAAGGACGGTTAGCAGCAAAAGTAATATCATTTTCAAGCTTGTTAGAGAACTTTACGGTTAATTTTGGATAATAACGCTAAAAGGAAAATATCGATCGCACGTTGTGTTCCTGATCAATTGAGTCAGGTTTAAGATTTGCCTGGTTAATTAGGAAGAAAAAAAGATAATTATTCGACCGCCAAACTCAACAGTTTCTTTCTAAACAGTTTTTACAGTATAAATAAGATTTAGCATGTGTACTAACTGAAGTCTTCTGTGAAAATTATTTTGAAAAACTGCTTTGAGATACTTTATTAGTCATTTTGTCTTTCAGTAATCATAAAAACAAAGGAACTTACTTTTCATTACGTAAACATTTTAATTTCTATTGCTTAGCCTGCATGTTTTATTGCATAAACTTTGTACTATTCCTGTACGATTAGTTAATATGTTCTTGCAACAAGGAACAATTTGTATTTACCCTTCCTACATTACCCGCAGTCCGTAAGCAAATATCATATACACAAAGTAAATTCTACCGTCCAAGTTTTGCATAGCATTGCATAATTTGATGAATGTCTTGGGCTTATAAAATCTTGGGGAATTCTTTGTTACATAAGGGCGCGCTATTTGAAGTCCAAGATGAAGTTCAAAATGTCTGCCAAAATATCGAGCATAATTATAATTTATTACCACCAATCGGAAATTCATATCATTGTGTCAAGTGTGGAAAACGATGTTATTCGATTTCGTTGCACAAAAGTGTAAAACCACATGTTCACTACCTAATTTTTTTACATAATCAAACCATATTCCGTAATTTCATACCATGAAATCTAAAGCCAAGACAATTTGGAGTCAGTTTACTAATTTAAATCTGACAAAATAATTAACTGAAACTTACTTGGCTTCAATACCTTTTGTACAAAACAGTTTTAAAAAAGACATATCAGAAATGACCACAATCAAAAACACAGCCTACCTACACAGTCAAAAAGTAGAGGAAAAAACAGCATAAATTCTTCTTTTTATTTTTAAAGGTGGGTGGGGGGCGGCACCACAAACAATTAACAAAATGAGAACCCGAGGAGTTACCGCCTTGGAATGGTCAGTGGCAAAATATTTGCCACTTGGGGTTTAAACCAGGTTCTAGGGTGCACAAACCTCACACTTGCCCCAACAGGTTATCATAAGAACAAACAAGAACAAGTTGTCTTTATGAATTAAGTCTAACCTACCCGTCAAAGTTACGTTATAATAAATACTGCAATTATAATAGAAACAGAACACAAAATTAATCATTCAGTTGTAGAAAAAAAAGCACACTTATCGTGTTTACTTACATTTCTAAAAGGACTTGTATTAAATAATAGGCAAAATATGAATATTTACCAGACAGAGAACTTGTAAGACAAAATGCAAATAAATAACATTTTTTTACGATTTGGGCCAACAACAGAATCCACAGAAAGTAACTGAAACCAAGAAGCATCTGCTAGGGGCGCGGGAGATAAGGACGATGTCAGCAACCGCAACAGGGGCGGCAAATATAAATCGGAAGTACGACCGCTAGATTGAGATACGATGTTTTATCATAGAAAATCAAAGGAGTATACTTTGGTCCAATTTTTCAAAATTCTTCGTGAATTTTCAGTTGTTTACTTGAATTTATTTTTGACTATACATTAGTGATTCAAAAAATGTCTGCAATAAAAACAGTATAATAGCGAGTTTGTAAAATTCGGTGTAAAAAGTTAAAAATATGCCAAATTAAAGGTAAAACCACGACAAATAAAAGAATAAAAATTCGAAATTTAATTGCGTTGAGATTTCGTAGCGGCGTTTATGATTTTGTCGTATTTTTGCGCTATAGTTGGCGCCTTTTCGTGTTCCGACTTACCAAGCAAAATACACCAAAACACAACAAGTTTTGTGTGTGTGTGTGTGTGTTATTTGTTTTGTTTTTATTATTATTATTATTACTTTTTTGACTGCGATAAGGGGAGCATCTGTTAGATTGTGTGAATCTCTAGACTAACATTTTTAAAGGACGCGGTGGCAATGACGTTTACACTGGGAAATCAATTTGTTTTTATACGCATGACGGGTAATCAGTGGTAATTACATACTTACAAATTGTTCTTTCTTTTCTAAAAGACAACAACGGTCATAATCTTACACCTTTTTCAAATCACGCGCCATTGTCTTATATTTATATTAGAAACAACATCGCTATTTGCGTCACGCGGTGTAAGGGAGAAAACCAGTAATACAAGTAGGACTATTCGTACATAGAACAGTTCGTACGATGTTTATTTACAAAATTGTAGAGAATAATTTAGATACGGATGAAAAGATTTTTAAAGTTAACGGCATTCCCTGATAATAAAGGAAAGAAATATTTTAAGAAGTGTATGAAACAAGATAACTATTATATATTTTTCTAGTGGTTTAATGAACCTTGCAAGCTAAACTTTAATCGATATATGGATTGTGTAGGTAGACATTTTACTAATATGCTGTAAAAATGATTGTGAATGTGATATGGTGATAACAATCGAATATCACTTTGTTTTAATATGTCTGCTAAATAGATGCCATAAGAAAACCTATATTCAGTTTCTTGTGTACAGCCTAATGACTCTAACTTTATTACATTGTTAAAAAGTACTCGTAAAAGGGTATACTTTTGTCCTTGCACTTATGTCTCATTGTTCTCTGTCCGGGCTATAGGCAAGCTTTACTGCATTTGGTCTTGTTATAGGTTCATAGTATTTAGCAAATCAATGTGCCATGTTTTGGGTTCGTTTAAAGGTCACTGATTCACCCTTTTTATCTTGAATTCCTGATACAGTGATTCAACATATTCTGCTTCAGTTTCCCGCTAGCCTTTATCTTTCTGCCCTTCTGTGTTGTAAAACAACAAATCACTCCCATGTTCGTCCTGTAATGTGTTTTAAATCGCTTTTTATTTCTGCATTTGCCTTCTACTGTTGTTCTTGATATCTATGATATCATGTTTTGTTTTTTTTAAATTTAGTTTCCTGTATTGTCTTAAGAATTGGACTGTCGACTTTGTTCTTTGTTTATTAACTGCCGACATGTTGATTATACTGATCTAGACGTTCCTTTACTTTATTCACTGGTGACTTGACACCGTCTAGTGGGGTCAGTTTTAAGTCAGATTGTCTAGCAATTAGATCAACACTTGATGCATTCCAGGCTTTAAAATCTTTAAAAGATATTGAAACGTTGAGGCCTTTACAGCTTCAGGCCTCGAGACGTTAAATGAAAAGCATAGACTGCATCATATGTTCACCATCTTCCGAGAAAGGCAAATCCCTAATACTTTTATGTTTTGTCATTTATAAATCCAAGGTGTCTTGCCATCCAATGAAATACCATAATTGAAGATTTAAAATGCTTGACAAGGTCATAGAAAGAATTTCAATACACTTGATGAGGGAAATAACAAATACTGTGCCCTTCAAAAAACATCTTTGGTAATACAACTGTTCAGTCTGAACTCTTTGTAGAAGACGACACTGTCTGGTTGTTGATGAAACGCATTATATTCTTGAATGGGGAGATAATTTCAGGAAAGACTATTTAAAGTTTCCAGCTAAATTGAATTTTTGAATCACAAGTTCTAGGATTACAAATTTATGGTGGAAATGAAACAGCAGAGGCACTTTTACTGTAAATTTGACATGATCGATGGAAGTCCTACCAAAGAAACCGTTAATAATGAAAGAAATCCATTCGACTGAAAAATATCTGGGTGTTAACTTAAATTTACCTTATCTCTTTCAATGCTTTATATCCCTACGGAGGCAAGTACACCCCTACTAAACAGTGGCTCTTTCACATATTGGTGATCTGTTTAAATGAGGCCCCTCGACACTTCCGTTGTAGAGCCCTCTACCAACACAAGGCTGAAAAAGGTAAGCGCATTTTATAAAAATATACGTTTTTAAAGAACGTGTTTGTTTTTCAAAAATCGAAGAAATGTCATGCCACGAAGAACATTTTTCTCATAATTTGGGATGCAGTTTCGATAAGAAATACCCCAAAATGACGTTGCCAGAACTTGTACCAAATAACGACTCGTGTGTTGTCTTTTACTAGGAGACACATCTTGAGTGATTTGTCTACCGTGAGGTAGATTTTGGCTCACTTATTCGTCTTGTAACATTGTTCCTACCTCCTCTTTGGCTCAACACAAAAATATTTCACAGAACTCTGTTAAAAATAAAATACTCACATTTTTAAATGTGATCGAGCCATCGACAAGGTCAGTCAAACGCGACCATAAATCAAAAACTACCATGGCGTTTTACAGACAGATTCAAACTAGTCAAAGTAGTTTCAAATGTCTTAAGACCGAAATGTGATTCTAAATTTGCTTCGCTATAATTTCAGCAGTTGTGTGTCCCAGAATTAAAACAGAAAAAAATATCGCCAAAAGCTTTGTCGGGACTCATAGCTTCAACATTTTTGGGAAAAAGGAGAAACAGCGTTGCTTTGTAAGGCAGAGGAAGAAAGAAGCGTAAGCGCGGAGGAAAACAGAGAGAAAGAAGAATGAGAAATGAACAAAAAAGAAAAAAACAAAGACATGATACGGACAGTGATGACTGTTGAAAACATTACTTATACGGATTCAAGTGATGATAAAGGAATCCGTTGTCCGGCGTGCTTGTCTTGTGAGAGACGAGAGTAGGGATTACCAGAAGAGTAGCATGTGCCTCTTAGGCGATTAGACTTCTAAATGTGGGGGAAAATAGGTTTCCATCTCAGCGACGATGACTGGTAAGAACATTATACTTTTTCAACCTTTCAAGCTTGCAAAACATTTTGACAGATAGTGTGATAGTGAATAGACTGTTCATCCAGCTAGTCCCACGTTTATACATACACAACATTCTTATATTTTTGTTAAGACATCCATTAAGATTATTTGGCCACGTTGAATCAACACTCCATTTCCAGACGCACATACATGTTATTTATTTTCAGAAGAATTCTAGATTTAGATCAACCGGGATGTCAGCAGTCCCCAAAGAATGATACAGCGATCTAGATTCTACATGGAACTCACAAGACCAAAAAGGGTTTTCATTTTCGTTAATTTTTGTGGTTTCCTTTTTATTATCTGATCCATAAATTAAGTTATTCTTTTCCCCTACATTTTTTACTGTGTAGGGAGGCTGTGTTTTTCCGGGGTTTTACCTGATCTACATCAGACAGATTGTAAAATATGGAAAATATCATTGAAACATGTTTTTCCATGAATTAATTATGTATTTAGTATTATGCATAAATATCGAGTGAGACATTCCCTGGCCACATAAAAAGTATGTTAGTCAAGAAGAAGTACTTGTTGTATGATAATCAGAGTGGTTTATTCACTTTTCGCCAGTGTAGCTTCGTGGAGTACTGCATCCAGAACCATTCTCACTACCTTTTACTAGTGTCAGCAACAGCCATATTTGCAAGATAGGGCGCAACACTAGAGGAAGTTAACAGTGCAGAACAACTTCTGAATTGTTTCTGCGAGGTCTTTGCAAGGATTTATGGTAATTAATGATATCTTACTAAAAAGCCATCCCAGTTTATAGCTCAGTTGATAGAGTCGGACTGGCAGTTCAAGGGTCCTGGGTTCAGTCCCTGGCAGGCCTAAATTTCTGAGACAGTTTGACTGTGGGTTAATTGCTTCTGAAGATCACTTGTCTCTCACCTCAGATTCATGCGGGAAAATAGTCAACCATTTCGGAGAGAAATCGGTTAGTAGTGGTAGATATTCAGAGCAACCGGATAGGTGTGCTGACTACAAATATTTAGCTTGTTCAACGTGTTGAATACTGCCATTATAAACCAAACAAATCAGATTAAACTACATTCATATTTAGAATATCTCAGCAGATTGTTTTTATAAAAGATATGTGTTACACAGAATCTATTCACTTATTTCATTTAAAAATTGTTCTGTATTAAATTGAGTGGACATAAAACAAAATGTAAATATTTTGTTTTGTAAGGAGCATAACAATTAACAATACTCGCTGAACACTGCATATTTTTGTATTAGATAAGTATAGTTCAGCGTAGAAATAAGTGATAGCTGCATGAAGGTTTTTATGCAAGTACAGAGCATGTGTCCTTTCTAAATATAGAACTATAGAATAACTAGACAGGACTGATATACACCATACACTATAGAGACATGACTGATATACACCATACACTATAGAGACATGACTGATATACACCATACACTATAGAGACAGGACTGATATACACCATACACTATAGAGACAGGACTGATATACACCATACACTATAGAGACAGGACTGATATACACCATACACTATAGAGACAGGACTGATATACACCATACACTATAGAGAGAGGACTGATATACACCATACACTATAGAGACAGGACTGATATACACCATACACTATAGAGACAGGACTGATATACACCATACACTATAAAGACAGGACTGATATACACCATACACTATAGAGACAGGACTGATATACACCATACACTATAGAGACAGGACTGATATACACCATACACTATAGAGACAGGACTGATATACACCATGCACTATAGAGAGAGGACTGATATACACCATACACTATAGAGACAGGACTGATATACACCATACACTATAGAGACAGGACTGATATACACCATACACTATAGAGAGAGGACTGATATACACCATACACTATAGAGAGAGGACTGATATACACCATACACTATAGAGAGAGGACTGATATACACCATACACTATAGAGAGAGGACTGATATACACCGTACACTATAGAGACAGGACTGATATACACCATACACTATAGACACAGGACTGATATACACCGTACACTATAGAGACAGGACTGATATACACCATACACTATAGAGACAGGACTGATATACACCATACACTATAGAGACAGGACTGATATACACCATACACTAAAGAGACAGGACTGATATACACCATACACTATAGAGACAGGACTGATATACACCATACACTAAAGAGACAGGACTGATATACACCATACACTATAGAGACAGGACTGATATACACCATACACTATAGAGACAGGACTGATATACACCATACACTATAGAGACAGGACTGATATACACCATACACTAAAGAGACAGGACTGATATACACCATACACTATAGAGATCTGTGATCTCTAAGCATAATTTCTGAGTTCAAACTGTGCTAGTTATTGGTCTCACTTAATTCTGGTTAACGGTTCCAACATGTATAACAGACTGCTTTTCGTCTTAGGTAGACTCTTTATAATTTCCATTCCTTTTGATAGAGGAATGGAAGTGTACCTAATTAGTTTTAATGTCCTTCTGTTTGAAGTTAGTTTCTTTCATTTTAGGTGTTTCTCAGCGGATAATGAATATCCATCTCCTGTGCCATGTAGTATCCTACTGTAAACATTATGGTCTACTATACTCATGTTCTGTTTTTGGTTTTGAGTCCATGAATTCTTACTTAAAGAAAATGTTTCATGGTATTCGTCATGTCTATTGTCAGGTAATTACAAATAAAACTGGTTCATTTATTCATCATTTTTTTATCAGTACAAAGTTGTATGACTGGATTGTGATGCAGCCCACTGCAAAGTAGGAATGATCATCTAACAGTTATTAATCTTCTATCTGAATTCGATTATGTTTTTCATTGTAAATTGCTCTTTGTTCTGCCTGTTGGACTATACTGAAATTTGGTCATGAACCAAATATGTAATCTATGACAAATAAGGTCGTTTTTATTGTTAATATTTCCTTCATTTAATAATTGTCATTACCTGTAAAAAAAGCCATTTTTGAGATATCGAAGAATACTTTCCAAACTAGGGTTACTTATTTATTATAAAAATGACAATGCATAATTAGCTTATGACTTGCACATAGACAATGAAACTGCAAAACTTCTGATCTTAACTGTTAAATGTTAGAAAATTTTAGCAGGGCATTTGACAAAAGCTGTGATACCTTCTACAAAAACAGCCGGCCTTGTTACTTGTAAACTTTATGACTGGATTCTGTTCAATGCAACTTTAAAGCTCAGTATTTAATGACCTAAACACTGCAAAATTACATGTAATCTGTGGTGTGTTTTAGAATCCTAAAACCTAAACTGGCATGAATTAATCCAGAAGTTTATCATGCAATGATATCAAACGAGATTACCAGACGCTTATTTTCTAAAAGCAAACCATGAGTAACCAGTTTAAAAAACCCAAATATTGCAGTTTGCTGAGATAACAGTGCTCTAAATTAATGAGTACAGATGTATTTATATAGCTGTTTCAGATCTGTTTTGCTGTTGCCATGACAAGAAAGACTGGAGAATTTGTCAAAACCCGGCATTGTATGACATTATTTTATCTCATTTGGTTAAACAGCTGAACTCAAGCTTAATTTTGTAAATGACTGAAATATTTACACTGTCTAAGAAGCTTAAAATGTCTGTATGATTTAAACCTTTTTACTTGTAACTATCAGCAATAGTTCAAACAGCATCAGCATTATAAAAAAATGTAAGAAAAACTTCAAAATCAGCGTGATTTAATTGGATTTATCTCTACTTTAAGGAGGGAGCGAAGCAGCACAGCAGATGTCTAGATTTAGGGGTAAGCAAGCCAATGGAGGAAACATACAAATAGTTTGATGTTCTCCCATCTGAAATGCATGTTCAGTCACCATTGATCTTCTACAGGCTACAGAAAGATGACACAGTATATTAAAGCAAAGATTATCAAGACGCTAAAACAACAAAAACAAGAATTTGTAACAGAGTTACCAACGTTCACCGCCTAAGGGAAGTTTTACATGAAGCACAAAATTGTGGTATTTCAAAAGATTGAGGTATGGGTCTGGACTTTCAGTGCAAAATCTTGATCGATGCTAGATCTGTACATGCAACAATAAATTCATTTAAGAACTAGAATGAAATAACACCAGTGTATGTGTAAACAGGAATACATTTGTGTAGTTGTTATCAGTATTTGGAAACCACACAATGTGACAAGTACAAATCAATACAAACCATTTTGAAAATAGATAAAATAGTCAGGAAATGTTCTGTGTAAGAAACTGGAATCACTCTACTAGTGCACTGTATGTTGTCAGATGCGAAAATCAGGTCCAAATTTCTTCCCAACTGATGAGTTGGTTTTTCTACATATTGCCGAAGTTGATTATCATGACAAAACTTAATCACAACTTGACAATCAGGCATCAAGTTAAAGTCTGCACCACGTATAATATTATGTGACTTAGGTATAGCATTGACGGCAGATGAGAGAAGAGTAAAAAAACACATTTTTGTTGAATTGAGGTGGTCTGTAAGTAACAGCTATGAGAAAGTTTCTACCTTGGTCTGAAACTATTCTAGACATGACTGGAGGGAACTGTTATTTTCAAAATCAGTTGACTCTCTTTTAGTGAACATTTCTAGACCATGTTGTGTCGGCTTTAAGTATCCGCAGAATCCTTCTAAAGAACATTTTTCTGTAGTGTGAGTTTCTGTTAAGCAAAGAGCATTCAATCTTGAAATATGTCTTTGGGCAGCCAAGTCTGAGAAGTGGGCTCTAAGGGAACGATTGTTGAGAAAACCTATGTGCACACTTGCATTAGGGTCCAAGTTTTCGAATGGATGTTCCTAAAAGAAAGTACAGTGCTCACGCAGCCTGTCCATTTCTATTAGAGCCGTCTTGTTTACTTTGATTTTGTCTGCAGTAAAATTGACTAACTTCAAACTATCACGTGACGTTGCTCTGCTGAGCATTGTATAAGCATGACCCTGCATGACAGACTTCATGTTTGGAGGTAGTTCGAGGTTAGCAATACAGTGTGTGTAGGTACTTCCCTGAAACTTGTGAGCAGTTAAGCCAAATGCTAAAACTAACGGGTATATTGTTCTCTTGACTGGACCTGGACATTCAGATGTGAGTAAGAATGTAACAGAGATGGCTTGGATTGGTACACAATCTCTTAAATGTTGTGGGCTTCTCTTTTTCCTTTTTCTTCCAATGCTTGGATCAGAAAACTTTAACTAGACCTGTGTGCAGACAGCACGATCCACTTTTCTCAGTGCTGGATAATAAACTATACAAGAGGCCCAAGTGAAAAAAAAATTGAGTGGGGGAGGGCAAGTACCTAGCCAAGTATTTTCAAAATACTTGAGAAAGTTATGGACCGGACACGACATATACACTCCAACAGACAATGTTGATCTTCAGTTATCAAGTGTGACCTTGACTTTGGAGGTAGGGGTATGGATGTCACGCATGACACATCGTCTTATTATAACAAATATTTGTACCAAACTATTTCAAATTCTGTTAATGAATGGCTTAGTTATGGACCGGACACGAAAGTGTGACGGAGGACGGACAGACGGACGAAGTCCATTTTTATATCCCCCTTTTTTCTTCGAAAGGGCCGGGGATAAAAATGTGTCATTGCTACGAATGCCCCCGAAACGTGGCACTAGTCACATTCATGGTAGCTTACTAATAAGGAAGTTATGGCCAATGTTCAAGTTTTTGGATATTGTATCTTCAAGGTGAAGGTCATTCTGGGGTCAAGGTCAAATAATATATGTCAGTGGGAAGGCGTTGTCCAAAGCAGTGTTGTGTCCAAGTGTGAAGTAAATCCACTTACTAATAAGGAAATTATGGCTAATGTTAAAGTTTATAGACAACTGGATCTTCAAGATGAAGGTCATTCAGGTGTAAAGGTCAAATAAATACAATTCAGTGGGAAGGCGTTGTCCAAACGGGTGTCCAAGTATGAAGGAAATCCACTCACTAAAAAGAAAGTTATGGAAGACGATGGAATAACGGACGGACAGTTCAAAAACTATATGCCTCCCTTCAGGGTAATAAAAAAATATAGTATGTTCACATCCATCTTATACCCTAAAGCTCCTTTTACATTGCATAGTTGCAACATATTAGCTGGGATCAGATATAAAGCATCTGAGTATTATTTATGTTCTTCTACATTCCTGCAAACTGGGAGGCCTATTTGGAATTTTAGAATATTATTATTTTATGAACAACGGTTTTTATGTAAATAGTGCTCATTGTCTTTATTTTTATAAAATCTTGATTCTGATGCAATGAAAAAAGGAAACAAAGCTTTAAACAATAAAGAAAAGATGCAAGATATATTATATGGGTACATTAGTAACATGATTATCTTATAGTGCATGTTTTAAAACAAAAATGATAAGGTGAATAATCTAAGTTTTTATTAGACAGTTTTCACAAACGTTATTCCTTTTTAGGAAAATATATTGAGTAAGACATTATATTTTGTAATCAAATAACTATTGTTTTGGTAGTCAATAGGTTAAAGTTATAAAAAATAAACCAAATAAGAAATTAAGAATGCTTAAAATATTATGAACACCCCATCTGCAAGGTTATTTTTCGTGGATGGCAAGATGTGCTTAAGATACTTCGGGATAGAATTACCATCCGCCGGTCTTAAATTGCTTCGTGAAATGCTACACGCACTTCGTCAATATCCGTAAAACTAGTCGACATTGTCACATGATCAATTTTGCCGTAGAAAACAATATAGTCGATCGTTCAAAACAAAAATTAATTCTAAAAAAACGCAGTCGGAAGCGTAGTCGTCAAAACTTTTACAATTCTGATATTGACAGGTCGTGTAAATGAAGTGTTGTTTTCTAAAAATGTCATATATATGCATTTGCATCTTCCGACTTAATCCGAGCAATGTTGGAGAGGTTAGAGAAAAAGAAAGTAGGTGTTTTTAAATCCACTGTCATCCACGAACATAGTCAAGTTATAAGTGAAAATAAACAGTAAATTTTCTTTTTAACAAGTTGTCTATGCATGTGGTGTGAATATTTTCTGGCGATAATGTTATATTTTTGTTCATAGGCTGTATTATAACTTTCAAGGTCTAGGACATAATCACCTTGAATTTGAAAATGGTTTCCACTCAAAAACTCAAGTATCATTTGACACAAAGTCTTCAAACATAATAGGATGTCTGTTCTTATTAGTCGAAAAAATCTATTGTTTTGGGGGTCAGTAGGTCAAAGGTCAAGGTCGCTGCCACCTTGAATTTGAAATGTATTACCACTCAATGGATCGAGTACCATTTCACCTACACCCTTCAAACATCATAGAGTAGCTGCCCTTATTTAAGAACCCATTTATTTTTGGGGGTAATAAGGTCAAAGGCCAAAGTCACTGGCACTTTTGAATTGGAAGCAGTCTTTGCTCAATTACTCAAATGCCATTTGACCACCTTACTTCAAAAATCACAGAGTGGCTAACTACATTGAGTAGAAGAGCCTATTTGCTTTTGGTGTCAGTAGGTCAAAGGTCATGGTCACCGTCACCGTCACCTTCAATTGAAAACTGTTTCCGCTCAGTAACTTGAGTAACATTTGACACACAGCCTGCAAACTGTAAGCTTTAAGGGGGAGGAGATACATGTCATTCTAACATCCCTTCTTCGGTTTAAATTACTTGCTTACTTGAATATTTCTTATGTTGCGTAGATTTTACTTTCATCCATACAATAAATTTATACCACATTCTTATAAAAAGATATTGTGTTTTTGTATTGAACATGAAAATGATTAAATGAGTAGATAAAAGGTCAGTGTTGTTAAATAGATCATGACAATAACAACTAAAGATGCTTAAACTACGCCGCATATAGGGCTGCAAGGAGGGCCGCAGAATAAGGATGTCAGAGACATTCAAAACAAGTAATTCATGGTCTGGATTTGCCGATGAGTTATATATCTGCAAAGCAAGGAGATGGCAGTTTTTTAAACTTCATGATGAAAAGTGCGCCCTGTAATAACTTCTCTGATCAGCATTTCTGAACTATGAGTATCTGAATTTAATTTAAGCTGTGTAAAGCAAAAGAGCTATTATAGTCTTTCTCACGAGCGCAAAATTTATGACGGAAAATGGACTAAATAGAGAGAAAAGATATATCCCCTCCCTCATTAAATTGAGCTTTTAAAAGAAAAATACTACGCTAGGATAACATATAGACCATATAAGACACTTTTACCATGGAACTTTCAAGAAATGACTGATACTCACTTCAAACCTAACCCGACACAATGGGTTTATAAGGTAAAGAAAAACAAAACACAGACTGGCCATAAAAACAATGTTGTGTAACTTGGTATGTAATCATTCACATTATGAAGACCTACTGACTGCTGACAAAAAGCGAATAAAAATGAAAAGCCGAAAGTGAAAAGAAACGAAATAGTATTATAAACATGCCGCAACTTTACAAAACCCACTTCATCATGAGGGAATATTATCAAAGTAAACATAAACATAAATCTTCGGGGCTTCAAATTAGGTACAATTTTTTTTTATTCATGTACTATTCTGAACAAAAAGGCAAAGTATCAAATATGTTACTGCCTAGTTTTGGAGAAATTTCTAACTGAAATCACAGATACCCAATTTTCATCAATTTACCATATTGAAAAGCTTTGTTACAATTGAAATATATTTAAACCGAAAGAAATTGAATTTAAATTTTATAAAATTTACTCTTGTAAAACCAAAACAAAGTAAAACTGCAAACAATTAGAAAAACTGCTTAAGTAGGGTTTGAACCCATGTCCTTCAGTGAAAATGTCTCAATCTTACCCAAATTAATGGAATCGAATACTCAGGGTGAAGGTAGGGTATTAGGAATCTAATACCTTAAATGAAAAATAAGTATTATGAATTTCATAGATACCCGATTTCCAAAACCGCACAGTATAAAAATCACGGTAGAAGGCAAATACAAAATGGCGGCGTATGTTAGGGTCGCTATCATAGGCACGTCTTCTCCTGTCAGACTTAATACATTTACCATAGAGAAGTTGATGCAATGCATCATCTCTGTCATATTTTACACACACGGAATAGAGTGGTTGAAATGCTTTAGTTGCAGAATGACCCAAACATTGTTTTAGAGTCCTTGGCACTCTAATAAACAACAAATGTGTGAATGAAACCGCACACAAATAGTACGGCTATAATTATTTATTGATAATGATAGAAATTGTTTCGAAATATACAGTAAATAAACAGAAGATTTAAAAAAAAGATACTTACATTTTTTCTATTGGAAGAAGAATAATTTTGGGATCTGCTTAGAAACAAAGACGGAAACGCTTTCTTTTATATCATATTGACAGAAATAGCACAATTCGAAAATCGTTGGCTTATGTAAATTGTAAAGATAGTTTTGACAAAAACTGAAATATCTACTGTAAATTCACGTAATAGAGTTATTACTAACTTCCCTGTGGAAGATTTTACGCAACAGTCATGAAATATTTACTTTACGAAATATGGAAAGATAACTGCACTTTGTGGTCACGTTTTTGATTCAAGACGATTATCTCCCTTATACCAACAGGAAAATAGTGAGAAAATTCAGCAGTGAAACGGCTTTGATATTTTATATTAATTGTAAGTTACTTCTTTCTTTCATGAAAAGTAAAACAACAAGAAATACATAGGGGTCGTGTCTAATACTATGTGTGTAATGGGACCCAGGGTAGACCCCTTAATCAAGTAGAAAGTTTGACTCAGTGTAGCTGAAATTTTATTACAATTCAAGACTACTTGGATCAAGACTTTTTGCTAACGGAAACAATTTATTCTATATAAGACTAAACCAGAAAGTTGCGATGTATTCCGTATCTTTTTATGTAGGAAATAGGAATGCTGGATCATATCGTTTTGTATTTGAAAACTCTGTTGAAAAATATATTTTTCTTCAATTCTCACGCGCTTTCGTGTTTTTCCTGGAAGCGTAATTGAAAGTAATGATTCTCTAAATAAACAGCTAGAAACCTGACTGACAATCATTAAAGCGGGTTATGTGAAAGATTCTGTCAATTTGTCCAAAAACATAAAATAAAAAAATAAACATGGATGGTCTTTATTATAGAGAAACGCGGAAATGATTATTTGAACGCGATTAAGGTACTAAAACTCCTAGCAACGGTGACAACAATTCCTTAGTTACCCACAGTACAACGTATAACCTTCATTTGTATAGTAGGTATTTTCGTCCTATGAAATTAAATTATTTTTATAAAGTTTTTTAGTGTACACGTTATTGTTTCCTGTATACAAAGTCGAAATTCTGAGGCTAAATAAAAATCTAACAAGAGCTCCTTTAATAGCGGAGCAATATATGCCTTAAATAAGTTATTGACATTGAATGATCTTTTTCCGAGATATGTATTATCTAAAATCATATAAACTTAGAGGAATGTTGCTGTTGGGCGTGAGCTATTTTCAGATAGATATCTGACAAAATTTTCATAGTTATCCTGAAAGAGGTTTAGGAGATATGGAGCGGTCATAGATTCTATGGCTTAAATGTTTGACCTTGGACTGTGACCTTGACCTTAAAATGGTGCTTCCGAAATGAAGGCTCTACAAGTTATTCCAGTGAAATAAATATATTAGAAATGTTTTTTGAATATCCTCCCATCCGTTCGTGAGATATAAAGCGGATAAAAAAATGTCTAAAAGTAACATTGTCTAAAATTGTGCAACTTCAGTGCCCGTGAAATGTTGGTTCTGCACGTTTTCTTGGTGAGATAAACATCTAACCAACCTGTCACGAATATTCTGGGGTTTAGGAGATATGGAGCGGACAGTAATTTTAATTTGGTTTTGAACTGTGACCTTGACCTTAAAGTGGTGGGTCTGAAACTGACTTCTGTACGTCGGTTTAAAGAGAACATTTGACCAAAGTTTTATAAATATCTTTCTAGCGTTTCAAGACATACAGATGGGACTTGAAATTGCGAACGGACGGACAGACACCAAACGTATAACATAAAATGTCGCTTCGCGCGTATACTAGTAAATAGGATCATAGTTTTGAAATGATCAAACTGGCTTTCCATAATTTATACTTTTACTGTATCTTTTACAGTAACCAGTTGTTTCAAATCTTAACTGTATTGTGCAAGCAGCTCATTTTCTTTGTTTCACACAACGTCAGTATTCAGCTGAATTTTAAATGTATTTACATGTGTAAAACTATGACTTATATAAACTATATTTAAAGTCTAATAGACTTAGCATTTATGTAAAAAGCTCCACAAAGAACATTTTAAAGGTATGGTTCCAGTTTACTTGAAGATAAAAAAATTATTATGATTTTAAATTATTTTTATAATATCCAACTGTATGAAAATTATGTTTATAACTTCCGAGGTCATCAGCACGGTAATCCATTTTATAGAAAACACCTTTGTGATAGTTTTAAAAGGTTTCAATTATCATTTAGAAACCGTAATGTCTTGCATTTATCTTTTGTATACTTTTAGAGCCGTTTGTAGACAGACTTTAGTTACTCTGATGTTAAAAAAAATTACTATTAATTATAACGGTTTGGTTTTCTGTCTTTCTGTTTGAGTTTATTTATCGTCGGTACCGGATGCCCATTATGACCGGCGCACCCTGTAGAGAGTAGTTTTTTTATGTTGTGGGAGATACAGAAAGCATCCCATTCCAGAGACACCTCTGGTTCTTTTGCATGCGCAGTGTACAACACTGATACATGGGACCTCGGTTTCACGTCTCGTTCGACAGATCCGAAAGGCAATTACTAATGTTTCTGGAGGAGTGGGGGATCGATCTCGGAAACCCTGGGTTATCAGTCCAGCGTATTACCACTGGAAGGGGCGGATTAACTGGATCCGCTCCGGTTTGGTTTTGTTTATTATGTATCTTTAAGTATGTGATATCCGAGTATCTCAAAGCCGTGGTGGAAGGTCAAGGTCAGTTTTACAGTGAGAACATGGATTTTATAGCTCAGTGCAAAATATCAAAAATATGTGTCTAAATTGGAAATTTTGGTTAGAAAATGGATTAAGTCGTTTGATGAAGTGTTTTACTAATGTCGGATAAGAACAATACCCCAAAACAGGATCCTACAACAAAGAAAGACAGGAAAAACAAATGACCGGCTACCTCGCCTTTGTTAGCGGACATTTTGGACACTACGAAAAACACGTGCAACGATAGTGACCACAGTAATGTGTATAGTGGCGAGCGGAAAAGTGGACAATCAACAAAAAAATACAAGCAACAGTCTGGACATGTAAGTGAATATACTGACTTATCAAATTTATCAGGCTATTATCAAGCAATGTCATTCCCACAACCACCCTTTGCTATGACACCATATATGACCAGCCCCACCCAACCTCAGTTCCGTGGCGGCGCGTTCAGCATGTTAACACCTCCCCCTTGAGCTTCAGAACTTTTAGAGGACATGAAGCAAACAAAACAAAAGTTGCAGACGGTAGAAAAAATAGAAAAAAACTGTTAATTTGATTGATGCAAAAATTTCAGATATGGAAACAAAAATAAAACAATTAGATACTCGTGTCAGCGACACAGAAAAAACATGCGAATTTATCGCAAACGAAAATGAGACTCGGGGCATCGAAGTCAAACGAGCCAAAGATGATATTAAACTGGTGAAAAAATCATGTGAGCGTTTGGAAAATGCCTCGCAGGAACTGAAATCTCAAAAGGCAGAACTAGACGCAAAAGTGATTGACTTGGAAACAAAATCCATGCGTGATAATCTAATGTTTTATGGAATAAACGAGGGCGGAAATGGGGAGGACTGCGTTAAGTTAGTAAAGAGGGTACTTACTGATCACTTGAAAATAGATGAAGAGGAAACGAACACCATTCTGATAGATCGCGCTCACCGATTGGGTCGGAAATCTAGGTCCAAAGCACCGCGTCCAATAGTGGCCAAGTTTCACTTTCCAAACGAGAGAGAATTTTGTATATTAATAGAAAAGAATCATCGATTTGGAGTTGTTATCAAGTAGATTATACTACGTTGATTTGAGTCTAGAGAAAGCTAAAAATTTGAGATAGCTACTACTTTCATTTAGGGGAAAGTATTAAATGCGTTAAGTTACAACTAGGCAATTATCTCAAACTTTATTATAATTGTTCTTTCTTTCTGCTTTCTTTCTTTCTTTCTTTCTTTCTTTCTGTCTTCCTTCTTTCAGATTTAAATGGTTCATACAGTTTCTTTGATTACTGAAATTTAAATAAATCCTACAACAGCAAAATTCTTTTTATGTTAAAAGAGCATTCCCGTGTTACGGGAACCGGACACATTTAATTGCGGTTTCGCAATTATTTTTTTATATATTCATTGTTGAATAGGTGCCAAGGCATGTCAGTATTTCATTGCTTTAAACAGACCATATTATATGGGTTACAAAAAAGATAGTAGATGGACAAAAAAAACTGATACTTGGTATCATATATGATGTTCCATTCACAAAGGCGCAGTCATATACATTTTACCGGTAAGGTAAATATTACACGAACCTAGCACCTGCAGTAGGAAGAAATGTCCTCAAGTGTTTAGTATAAATCATGTTACACACTTCTATTGTCATTTGAAGCCACGTGTTTTTCAAGTATGTTTTTGGTTTCCTAATATGACGACACGTCTGTAGTTTTTACAGCTTTCAAGTAATTCAAAAGCAATTTAAGAAAAAGAGCACATTTGATATTACAGCACAAAGACTTTTTACCGGACACCTGTAGTCTATAATTTAATTTCCCAAGCTTATATTGTGCTTCACTGAATGTGTTGCCTAACCATCCACTTGAACTGTTTCCTTGGCTATCTATCTGAACTGGTTGCTATGCTATTAAACTGAATTGGTTGCCTGGCTATCAACCTGAACTAGTTGTTTGGTTATCTACTTGATTTGATTATTTGGCTGTCTACCTGAACTAGTTGCTATGCTCTCTATCTAAACTGGTTGCTTTGCTATCTTCTTAAACTGTTTACCTGGCTATCTAGCTAAACTGGTTGCTATGCTATCTACCTGAATTCGTTGCTTTGCTATCTTCTTAAACTGCTTGCCTGGCTATCTACCTAAACTGGTTGCTATGCTATCTACCTGAATTATTGCTTGGCTATCTTCTAGAACTTTTTTCCTGGCTATCTACCTTAACTGGTTACCATGCTATCTTTCTGAATTCGTTGCTTGGCTATCTTCTTAAACTGTTAACCTGGTTATCTACCTAAACTGGTTGCTATGCTATCTATCTGTATTCGTTGCTTGGCAATCTACCTAAACTGCTTGCTATGCTTTCTACATGAATTCTTTGATTGGCTATCTTCTTGGACGGTTTGCCTGGCTATCTACCTGTATTCGTTGCTTGGCTTTCTTCTTGAACTGTTCGCCTGGCTATCTACCTGAATTCGTTGCTTGGCTTTCTTCTTGAACTGTTTGCCTGGCTATAAACCTAACTGGTTGTTATACCACTTACCTGAATTTATGACTATGCTATCTACCTGAATTCGTTGCTTGGCTATAATTTTGAACTTTTTGCATGGCTATCTACCTGTATTCGTTTTTTGGCTAACTTCTTGAACTGTTTGCCTGGTTATCTACCTGAATTGGTTGAATGGCTATCTTCTTGAACTATTTGTCTCTATATCATCCTGAATTCGTTGCTTTGCTATATTTTTGATCTGATTGCCTGGCTATCTACCTGAATTGTTTGCTTTGCTACCTACCTGGATTGGTTGCATGGCTATCTACCTGAATTTGTTGGTTTGCAATCTTCTTGAACTGGTTGCATGGCTTTCTATCTGAATTCGATGTTTGGCTATCTACCTGAATGCGTTGTTTGGCTATCTACATGAATTTGTTGCTTAACTATCTTCTTGAACGGTTTGCTTAGCTATGTACCTAACTGGTTGCTATGCTACTTACCTGAATTGGTTGCATGACTATCTACCTAAATTGGTTGCTTGGCTATCTTCTTGAACTGATTGCTCAGCTATGTACCTAACTGGTTGCTATGCTACTTACCTGAATTGGTTGTTTGGCTATCTTCTTGAACTGTTTGTCTGGCAATGTACGTAACTGGTTGCTATACTACCTACATGAACTGGTTGCTTGGCTGTCTACCTGAATTCGTTGCTTGACTATCTTCTTTAACTGTTTGCCTGACAATGTACCTAACTGGTTGCTATGCTACTTACCTAAACTGGTTGCTCGGCCATCTACCTGAATTCGTTTTTTGGCTATCTTCTTGCATGGCTATCTACATGAATTGGTTGCTCGGCTATCTTCTTGAACCGTTTGCCTTGCAATGTACCTAACTGGTTGCTATGCTACTTACCTGAATTGGTTGCTTGGCTATCTACCTGAATTGGTTGCTCGGCTATCTTCTTGAACTGTTTGCCTTGCAATGTACCTAACTGGTTGCTATGCTACCTACCTGAATTGGTTGCTTGGCTATCCACCTGAATTGGTTGCTCGGCTATCTTCTTGAACTATTTGCCTTGCAATGTACCTAACTGGTTGCAATGCTACTTACCTGATTTGGTTGCTTGGCTATCTACCTGAATCGGTTGCTCGGCTATCTTCTTGAACTGTTTGCCTTGCAATGTACCTAACGGGTTGCTTTACTACCTACCTGAACTGGTTGCTTGGCTATCTACCTGAATTGGTTTCTTCTTTATCTACCTGAATTCGTTGCTTGGCTATCTTACTGAACTGTTTGCTTACCTATGTACCTAAGTGGTTGCTATGCTACTAACCTCAATTGGTTGCTTGGCTTTATACTTGAATTGGTTGCTTGGTTATCTTCTTGAACTGTTTTTTTTAGCTATGTACCTAACTGGTTGCTATGCTACTTACCTGTATTGGTTGCTTGGCTATCTACCTGAATTGGTTGCTTGGCTATCTTCTTGAACTGCTTGCTTAGCTATGTACCTAACTGGTTGCTAAGTTAATTATCTGAATTGGTTGCTTGGCTATCTATCTGAATTGATTGCTTGGCTATCTACCTGAATTCGTTTTTGGCTATCTTCTTGAACTGTTTGCTTAGCTTTGTACCTAACTGGTTGCTATGCTTCTTAACTAAATAGGTTGCTTGGCTATTTTCTTATACTGATTGCCTGGCAATGTACCTTACTGGTTGCTATGCTACTTACCCGAATTGGTTGCTTGGCTATCTACCTGTATTGGCTTCTTTTTTATCTACCTGAACTGGTTGCTTGGCTATCTACCTGTATTCGTTGCTTGGCTATCTACCTGTATTTGTTGCTTGGCTATCTACCTGCATTCGTTGCTTGGCTATCTACCTGAATTGGTTTCTTTTATTTCTACCTGAACTGGTTGCTTGGCTATCCGTTTGAATACGTTATATTTCAGATACATGTTATATACACATATTATATTTCATTTAAATTTTTATTTAAAAATAAAACAAACAGGCAAACAGTTTTTCTTTTATGATTTGAAAAAGAAAAACAACGTTAATACTTAATGTTAACGAGTTTCAGATTCTACTTAATATTTCACCAAAATAACCATAAAATAGGTTTCTGACATGGCTACACGCATTTGAACTTTTATATCGCTGTAATAAAACATTAACCTAGAAAAAAATCGTATAAAATATCAAAATATAATGAATAAAATTGAAATGTAACGCTTCTTTTTAAATAGAACAACTACAATTATTGTATCAAATTTAGAAAATGACAGTAAATATGTACAGTGCATATCAATAAGTGATTAGATAATATGTTAGCCGTTATACAACACGTGTGTGATTTAAAGAATAAATGTAACGGTTGTTTTTACATTATTAATAACGCTTTGTATCAGATAATTGTTAAAACTGCGTTGGCGTTAACAAAACTGAGACATATATGAATGTTAAACTGATACCAATGAATGGAATTGTTCTTGCATTTATAGCTTGAAATACAAAATATTTATTAAAATAGAATAACATTTACAAAAAAGATCCACGTTAACCACTTTTCAGAAAGTGAAGATTGTTAAGGTGACTTCGATTATGAAAAAAATATATCAAACCTAAATAGTGTTTTCATTTGAGTTTGCATTGTCCAATAATGCCCTTTTATAGTAAAAAATGCATTTTTTTGTAAGAAAAAATAAAATGCTTTGGATTCATATAATGATATCACTGTCCAAATAAAACATCTGGAAGTTTGGAGTTGCAAGTGTATCTACAAATTAAGCTACCAATTTTTAAGGTTTTCTGAGATTCTCACTTCCACTAAGTAAAGTCATTTCACCGACAAAGATATCCTGAGCAAGATAACCTGTGTTTTTAGTCAATTGTTAATTTCATTCGAATGCCTGTCTGTCCATTACGGAATACCGTTAGGGCCATCGTGGTTAGACGTTATAATCCAGAGGGCGACAATTTATTCGGAATATAATTTTGTACCTCACGTGTCATTCATTGCCTGTCTTAAACAAAATTATATTCCGAATGAATATTACCTTCGTTGTCTGAGTCGGACATCTTTGAATTAACAACAAATATGACTAAAACACGAACTGTGACAAACTATAGACGAACTGTAAATAATTTTAAAAGTGTATCCAACTACATACAAAAAAAACGATGTGCGCATGTGTACCGGAAGGCGATAGTCGACAATGCGATAGTGCGTAGGCGACAGTGCGATAATGCGATGGCGACAGTGCGATAATGCGATGACGATAGTACGATAATGCGAAAACGCGATAGTTCGTTGGCGACAATGCGATAGTGCGATGGCGACAATGCGATAATGCGATGGCGACAGTACGATATGACTATCGCATTGTCGCAATCGAACTATCGCATTGTCGTCATCGCATTATAGCGTTATCGCACTGTCGCCATCGCATTATCGCACTGTCGCCATCGCATTATCGCATTGTCGCCCTCTTGATTATAACGTCTAACCACGATGGCCCTAACGGTATTCCGTAGTCCATACATACATTCTTCTGATTTTGATGACAGTTCAGCCAATCAGATTTCTTGTAACAACCATGTTTAACAATGGTACCTTAACATTCTTTTCACTGGAAATAAAACAGTTGACAAACGACACAAAATGAAAAATATATTTAAATATTTTTAAAAGTACAAAAGCTTTTAGACCGATCAATTACTGACACAGGCCTTTCTTTCTTTGTTGTACAGATAAATCACTCCCCTGGCTATTAAAAGAAAGCAAAAAATACTTTTCTTAGAAAAGTTCATGTTATTTTTTTTTAATTATTTAAAAAACAAATCTCCAGCCTTTCTCCCAAGGGTATAATTATTATAACTGATCATTATCACTGTACTTTTAAGGCACAATGATTTTTTTCTGACAGTTTACTAAGCATATATTGTGATATATTGGTCACATTTATCAATAGTAACAACTCGGCCTTTTCCGACAACTTCGTGTAAAAGACCTCGTATGTAAGTGTATGAATACACCAAATGGTAATTACCACCGGCTTTAATAAAAATATAAACAAACATGGCAGAACTCAAGCAGTGTTTGTCTTACGCATTAGAGAAAAATGAAAATAAATGTTAATTTAAAGTATAAACATGTAGAGGCTTTCAGAAATGTTTTCAATTTACCAGACACCACCTGTATTATAAAATAGTCCAATATGGCGCCTACCATATTATGTCCGAGGTGACTTATTGAAGTCGCCCGAGGTGTTCCGAATGCACATTTATATGCAGAAAACTTCGGCAGAGAAACTATTCTTCAAGGCATACCGGCGACAATGGTTTGAGTTTTCTTGGTTTTCTTGTTGCGGGAAGATTATATTTCTTTGGTTTAATAGACAGGTTGTCTTGATTACTCAATTGTTTATTCATGTCTGTCTCCCTTTTACCGAGCACGCCTGTAGTCAGTAACGATTCAACATTAAAACCATTCGTACGTGATATAAAGACATTTTCACCCGATGCTGATTTACCAGTAAGAGAATCGCTTTTAATTCTTTCGTGTCTGCCATAATTAAAATGACGCTGATTGTCGTCTGCTATTGAATTCTGCAGACTTAAAACTTTGTTTCTATGGAAACGATCAATCACTTCAGGTGCGGAGTTCAGTTTGTTTTGATTGTTGCCCTGGAAACCGATAGCTGGTTTACTCGAAAGAGAGTGTTTGTCATTTGTGATAACACTTATTGCGCCTTTTGATAATGAAGTTCTTTTCTTAGCGCTAGTTTCTCGTCTGCTGAAATTGTCCTGATTGAAAAACACTACCGGGTCAACATTTTGATCGATGTCATCAATTTGCACGTTTATGTCATCCATACCTTGAATTTTATCTAAAAGATCTGGGTAGAAAGTACTTATTCCAATGTGGTAACCCGGTTCTTGAAAAACTGTGTCGTCTTCCTGATTGTTTAAACGCACCTGTCGAGTGTGAGAGTCCTTAGCAATTTCTTGTTTACCATCAAGCGATTCACCTGAACTCCGTCTTTTCTCTTTCGTGTTTCCCCTTCGAGATTTGGGTCTTTCATGTGTTTCTTTATGTTCCTGTGTGTAATTAGTTTTATCTGACCTACTTCCGGTTGAGTCCCGTTGCCTGTGACCAGTTTTTGGTCTATCAGGAACATCTGTACTATTTTCAGTTTCTAGTAAACGAACAATTCTAGATTCAGGTCTGGCAGACAACCCTCTGACAGGTGATTGGCTGTTTTCAGCCTCCTCATCGCTTGTGTATACGATTTCTTCATCTGCACGTCGCTCCCATCTCGAATCTGGCCTTGCCGACTTTGGTCTAGACTTAGTATTTGTATTGTCCACATGTACCGGTCGTTGGATAGAGTAAATTGACTTTATTTCCTGATTTTTCATCTTATTTACTTTGTTTTCACTCGACGAAAATTTCTTTGCTTTGTTTAGCGAACTTTTAGAGACTAATTTGTTCAATTCATTTTTGCCATAAATAGTTACGTCACTTCCTGTTTTCTTGAGCTGGTCATTCTTTCTAACATGAAATATATCATCAGTTTCGCCGTTTGATTTTACATCGGTGATTTTCTTAGTGACTTTTGAGTTGATGGCTTCATTTATAAAACTATCGTCTGCTTCCTCAGGGGCTCGATACATATTTCTTCTTCTCACAGCGTTTCTTGCATCTGCGAGTTGATTCGACGTAAGAGGCATCGGCGAGATTTTAGAATAATTCCTTGGGTACTGGTTTCGCACTGACATGTCACTTAAAATTTTCGACAAAAGTCAAATTCTTTATCTAAAAACTGTTCAAGAAACAAAATGCGAACATATTTTGTCATTAGTCTTTCATTTAATTCCTTTTCTCACATTACGTTATCCAACCACTTCATTTTTGATAAATATCTGTAAATTTTGTAGCTCATCACAAGAACTATAGCCTTGAAATTATTCTCCCCAGTGGCATAGATCCGTTCCAGTTGATTCCTGCAACAGAAGATAAAACTAACACACGTTAATGACTTGCTATAAATGTCAAACAGCATCATTAAAATAGTTCCAGAGCTAGACCCCGTGTCATTTACTGCTTTGCTTCTAATAACTCATTAAGTTTAACAAGCTTTTTTTCTAGTACAGGGAGGTCATTTGAAAAAAGCAAAACTCAATAATTTTCTGCTTCATGTAGAAAAGGCTTGTTCATTAATGAAAATCTTCAGAAGGTTGTGTCTTTAACCAAAAGACTATTTATTAAAACACCTGAACTGTTTTGGAGCGAGCTGGTTTTTCACGGAATCTACAAGTTCAAAGTAATACATAAAAAAGAAATAAAGAAAAATATAAAGAAAAGTTGTCATGAGATGTAAAAAAAATAGATTCTTAATTCTTAATCTGAGTCTACGTAATCCGAACAACAAAAACGAAACTGCAAAGTTCTGGAGCATTTTCAAGAAACATAGTGCATAAATTACAAGAATTATATTCAATATATTCTTAGGAAAGCATGGTTTTAATTAAATTGAAATAAATCTAACGAGGCCATTGAACGTTGGTACCTGGTACTGGCGGTTTGAATTTCCATTTACTTTCAGACAGGAAATAACAATCCCCAACGGTTCAAATATAAGCATTTATAACTTAATATTTCATGAAAATAAAACTTTAGTTCCATCCATTTTCAGACGAGAAAAAAATCTTTCCATAGAACGAACATTTAAATACAAAAATACAACAGCTAAAAGGTTTTTGCAATGAGGTCAATAGATCTCAGTATTATATTTGTCATTCTAGAGACTCCCGTTAACTCATTTTCCGCAACCGTGAATATTTTCAGATTATCCATAATCAAACAAGACCGCAGAAATTCCGGAAAATCGCGTGATGCAAGTTCTAATGGCCGCAAAAAGCCACTTATTCTGTATAATAAATGATGATTTTAAAACACAATATGGGATCTGTCCCGGACGTAATCGTGTCATCAATAATGAAAGATATGACACCGCAGTGTGCCGCGCTTTGTTTATCTGTTACCATGGTTTCCAGAAAGGTGAACAAATTAGTGATGGCTCTGTGACAGCTTTTATTTACAATTTTAGGGGCAAACCTCAAAAATTGGAAAAAAATGAGATAAACGTCGATAACAGAGATAAAAGTCAATTACTAAATTGCTTAACTTTGATATGAATCATATTTACGGGGAGAAACCATCAATAATATTCCTTTACCAATATAGACTGAAGTCGTAACTATTGACCGCGTTTTATCAAAAGCCGTTACTGTAAACTGAGCTTTTCTGTTACTCTGTTTTATTCTTTGCTGATTCAGTCTGTCTCGCTGAGACCACTCATAGATGATACAAAGCTATATTACAACGAATTTTCAACCCATAATCGGTTTCACTTAAGACAGATACATCCACTAAATTCAGATTAGCTAAGGTTACTTTGGTGGTCACGAGTCCTTAGGCAGACCCTAATTTGAATCAAACATAACGAATGTCCGTGCGCTAGTTGGGAGAAAAAATAGCATGCACAGTCTTTGCATGTTGTTTGATTGTCTGACAGCCCATGGTTTAAACGGAACTGATGCTGTATTAGGCGCTGCTAAAACGAGTGTGAAAATGGTAAATGATATACCCTTTTGAATATTTATTTAATCTACAATTTCTATCTCAGATAGAATGTGAACGTTCAGTACAGTTATCATGCCGAGAATCAAGACTTAACTATAATATACAGGCGTGTTGTATGTAATATACATACCAGACATCAATAGATATTCCTGTTAATCGATTCATATATATTTTGATACATTGTAATTGCTTACTAAAATAAAACATCAACAAGCATTTCTGAGTTTATAGTAGACAGTTTTACGAGCCAGAGTAAATTTTGAATTCTTATGAAAAAGCCACATCAGTTTTATGTGTAACCACACAATAAATCAAATCATCAATAGAAACATTATGAATATTTTATTTGTAATTACACAAAATGTTTATTGATAAACGTCAGTGTCGCAGACTCATAATTAGTTAATTAGAAAATATCCATGCTGAGTTTGTAACAGAAAGCATTGCTTCCCGGAATCTTCACTCGACTGTCACCGGCAGAAAACTTAGCTTTACTGACATTTATTAAAGAATGAAAGATGAAAATATGTAAGAAAGAAAAATAGAAAGAACGAAAAGAAAGAAAGAAAGAAAGAACGAACGAAAATAAAAGAAAGAAAGAAAGATAGAAAAATAGAAAAAACGAACGAAAGAAAGAAAGAAAGAAAAATAGAAAAAATGAAAAGTAAGGAAAGTATGTCCCTTTTACTTTGGAAGAAACAGCCCATTGCCATGATAAAGTCTGGTGTTGAGATCAATTAATGATACAGCGGATCTTGGACAAATGATATTGAGAATGAATATTTTTTACACAAAGTATTTCATTACTCCTGTCTTTATTGTCTGCCTAATGAACTGAAGTGCTACATTATCTTCTGTCATCTGGTTTTAGAACCGTATTGTAGCTTTAAGGACTGACTCCACTAAATCATACCTGGCGAATATGTTAATTTTCAGAGGAGAACTTGCAAGAAGAAATCTGATTGGCTAATAATTATACATACGTGTTTGCAACCATTTTGAAACTAAGCATTAGGAAATTTGGGCTTCATCATCGGGACTTTCATTATAGTTACTACATCAGTGGCAGAATAACAGGTTAAGGAATACGTGCATGATATTTTAAAAACAATGTCATGGATTCACCGCTAATCAAGGGGTGGGCGTCTTCAACTGGAAAGTTTAGTACTAGAGTATTGCTAACGACCCACTTTAACATACTGGTAGGAAGTTAGCAGTACGCAGCACGCAGTAGCAGTTGGCAGTAGAAATTAAATCGAATTTACCTGATGAATGTTGTAATAAACTTAGCACCTTAAACAGAGGTATATGGAAAAAAAACTCATATCCCAACTTACTCACTTTTTAAACAAGATCAACGTGAAAATGACAGCGCAAATATAGTATTTCGCTAACGTTTATAATTTAACCAGCGCAAATATAGTATTTCGCTAACGTTTATAATTTAACCAGCGCAAATATAGTATTTCGCTAACGTTTATAATGTAACCAGCGCAAATATAGTATTTCGCTAACATTTATAATGTAACCAGCGCAAATATAGTATTTCGCTAACTTTTATAATTTAACCAGCGCAAATATAGTATTTCGCTAACGTTTATAATGTAACCAGCGCAAATATAGTATTTCGCTAACGTTTATAATTTAACCAGCGCAAATATAGTATTTCGCTAACGTTTATAATGTAACCAGCGCAAATATAGTATTTCGCTAACATTTATAATGTAACCAGCGCAAATATAGTATTTCGCTAACATTTATAATTTAACCAGCGCAAATATAGTATTTCGCTAACGGTTATAATTTAACCAGCGCAAATATAGTATTTCGCAAACGTTTATAATTTTAAACTTAATGAATATTCAGCTTAAGGTTTTTCACTTAGCTACACATCCAGGTGATGACTTTTATTCTCTTTTTTTTTTTTTTTTTTTTTTTTGGTCAGCTTTAACCTTGAAAAACAAAATCAACATCGAATACCAGGCGCCAATTAAAAAAATACATAAGTATAAAAATCTTACTAAACTGAGAATAATAATATAATAATAATAATAATTATTATTATTATTATTATTATTATTCTAAGAGCATTTTATTTCTCCATACATGAATTAAGACTTCTTTCTAAAAGATCTGAGAAGGCACTCAACTAAGCATCCCATATCTTAACGTTTTCTAAAGAAATGCTTTTTTTTTAAAAAAAAAGAATTTAATCGACTGGTTTTGATTCTGAAAGTCAAAATTTGAATGTCTTAGAACCAGTCCAACCGAAAAAAGTATCCAAAATCAGCTGAGTTAATGGCTGACTTTACACAATACGTACTTTCGTGAAACTGGGCCCAGAAACTCAACAAGTGAGTCTTTTAATGGTGACTATGAGTTGAACATTAAAGCATTAAACTTTAGCATTAATGCTTAATCATTATTTGTTATGCCTTTGCCATTTCGTATTGGCTGACATATGTTTTCAATTATTATTAAGAATTCTCGTGAGATAACTGAATGACTACATCCGGAATGAAGCTGATATCTAGAAAATATCCATTAAGCCCTGCATGTTGTAATGTAAGTTAATGCTGCAAAACTTTACTATTTGTTTTTTTCCAGTAATTATTATGAGCACGTGAAAACTTCCGTTTGATCAACAATACGGCTGAACAAAAAATAATTTCACCTTTCTCTGGGCCAGGGGCCTCCAGAGAACGTTTTTGCCATCAAATGATACAAGCTACCTGAATATTACATGTAACAAGATATCAGCAAAGTGTTTGCATAGTCCTCATGGAAAAGGACTGTTTTCAATTTAAATGTTTTACAACAAAGCAAAACAGAAATAAAATGAACTGAAATAAACTGTGGATCTCTTTACAAATATTTAAACGACGACGATGATGATGATGATGATGATAATGATGTCATCACATAAGGTAAAAATGTATTTGGCTAGTTGAAATTATATTTTTTTTTCAAAAGAGCTGACAGTTTTTTGATATTGACATAATATAATCATAGTTGTATAAAATAATGGCTCCCTAAAGTTTCTTACAACAGAGGCATTCTCTGCTGTATTCTTTTAACAATGGAGGTATGTAATGAGACATGTCATGGATCGTTAACAGAAGTATTAAAGCTGCCAACCGTCACTGCAGCAACAACAGTGAAACAAAAATGCAGGCTTGTAATAGGATTAGTGTTTTTCCTACAGCAAGTCTGCTAGTTTACATGTCGAAAGATAATTAGAAACATGACATCAGGTGACATGCGGCAAAGTACTTGCAGGGTCATACTAGAGTCAAGCAGCAAAAAGTCCTGGTCAATGGGAATTATCTATTGATCACTTTCTAAAAACGACTCTTATTTGGGTTTTTTGCCAATCATGAGTCATGAGTCTTATTTATTTATCGAATTTCCATCCATCCATCCATTCGTTCATTCATTCATTCATTCTTACTGATGCATTTAGCTACATGTTTGCGACATTTCTACACCAAAACAATGTGCACGCTATT
This sequence comes from Cyclina sinensis, assembly GCA_012932295.1. Taxonomy (NCBI): domain Eukaryota; kingdom Metazoa; phylum Mollusca; class Bivalvia; order Venerida; family Veneridae; genus Cyclina; species Cyclina sinensis. The sequence goes on from JAAONU010000002.1 coordinate 35,062,891, forward strand.
CGCCCTTATTTCCAGAAACCTCTCATATAAAAGCAGTTATGCGTTATTTTTCAACAAAATGCATTATTAACGTAACGCACGAATCGCACCATAACTGTCTTTTTTCATCAGTTAACCATACGTTAGGCAATTTTAATTTCTTTAAATTATTTATTTAACTAATGACATCAGACAGAATATAAACTGTCAACAAGTTTAAGCCTGACTTCGTTTAACTTCGACTTTATTGTTTGTCTATGTTACAAAATAAACAAATAGAAATATTGTTCCAACGTCAAAAGAAGAAGCGAAAAAAGAAGTATTCAACAGACTATAACTTATCACACCCATGATCTTTTTTTCCAGTTAATATTTTTTATTGAATAATTTCTTTGACCATCAAATAGCCTGATACACTAGGTTTTCATACACTGAAATAGTCCTTGTTTTTTCAGACGACATGTAAACTGTGGTTGAGAGTTTGAACAGGATTTTCCGGCACGGTGGTCGCTGGTTTGAATCCCCCTTGGTGATAGCTTACAGGGATTTCTAGCTTTCAATATATTTTTTTTGTGCCCAGCAAGCAGAGATCATTCGGGATAGAATGAGACTTGCATGAATCTGTTTCGTTACCGAGGTGATTCCTCGTATAAAGAAGTTCAAAGGAAGAATGAGACTTGCATGAATCTGTTTCGTAACCGAAGTGATTCCTCGTATAAAGAAGTTCAAAGGAAGAATGAGACTTGCATGAATCTGTTTCGTAACCGAAGTGATTCCTCGTATAAAGAAGTTCAAAGGGAGAATGATATCCAAACATATACAGGTGTTATTCAAAGCCCCCGTAAAGCACGTAGCATAAATCATTTTTCAACAAAAACTGAAAGCTAAAAAGAAATAAAAGTTAGTGTACTAGCAACTTGGGTGCATCTTTCAATTTTATTTATTTTTTTTATTTATTTATTTATTCATTTATTTACAGCCATTGACATCACAGCTATCGCTTGTTAATTCTGGTAAAGTGTCAAGGATCAAATTTTGCCAGATAAAGAGAAGACATAGAGGATACATGATTGGTGCCGACTACTCTCCTGCGCATCGGTCGAATGTTTCACTTTCTTACCTCTGCTAAAATTCAATTTTCAGAACGATATTTTTATTTTTAGACAGGGAAAAAACACGGTTACTTTTCAGCCAATCAGTCACATACAATTGACAACCCAAAATGTAAACAAACAATGCATGTCTGCAAGTTACTTACGTATTTCACTTTTGAAAGTGTTTTTTTAATATGTATACGTAAATAAACCAATCAAACTATCAAAAAGGTTAAAATCATGATGGTATGGTTGTTTTTAGACGTTTAATTGCTGTATTAAGATGTTTACGTAAAGGCGTCGTTGAAATGTGTTTACAAAATTGTCAGAAAACACTCGTCTATTTATAATTTTTGGAATCACATGATCGTTTAAACCAATGAAAAATGGTTTAAAGATTTTTCGGTTTTGGGGATATTTGTGAACTTTCATTGGTTGTTTAAAAGTTCATTGTAAAGGTCAATATCATAAATCTCCTGGTTTTTAAGCAGCGGTGTGAAGTAACAGTAGTGTATTCATTTAGGTGCTGAGGGAGCGTAGGTGCCGACATGGAGAGGGTTTATCCCGTATGCGAGAAAGCGTATTTTGACGAGCTTTAGTGAGGATAAACCTTCTCCATGTCGGCGCCAACCATGTTTTATTTTAGCTCGATTTAACGTACTGTAATTAATTTATTCAAAAAGCATGTACATGAGCTTTCAGGTGAGCCGCATTACCGCTCTTTCTTATGTATGTACTATTTCGGAACAGAAAAAATGTTCCTGAACTTCTCTAGAAAATGCTAGATTTTTTCAACAATTACACGACTTTAATTGCACAAATCAATTAATTTGTTTAACGTTTAGAAAAAAACTAATCAAGAATTAACATTTTATACTACTTAGAATATTTATATTTATTGCAGTTATACTCCTACGCGTTACTTGATCATGTGACGCACTGACTTAAGATCGCAACCTTTTAAACATGATAGCAGGATAAAGCATGGGTGTATAGTTCAATACAGTCCAAATAGTGTATGTATCTTTGGCCATTGTAATGCTAGTTCAGAAGCTTTCAGAAAACTACCTACTCATTGTTATTGAAATTGTATGAATATTACGGTCTTTTTAGTAAAATCGAATCCATTAGCAAAAGGCAAAACATTACTTTACGATCCGGAATTTCTTTGCATTTTGTTGTCCTTTTTAAACTGTCAATTGTATGCCTTTATCAGATACATGCTTTTTAGTTTGTCTGTTTAATAAAAAGTCATTTTAAAAATCCCAGCGATTATTTCCGAAAATCCTTTCTGTCAAAGAAAATACCGGAAAAAGTCTACTGACAGTAATGTTATAAAGAGACGAAAACCAAATTAAAATACATAAATATATGATGCATAAAAATATAATTGCAGTAGCAACAGACGGTCGTCTTAAAATTAGAATGTTATCCTTAAAATTATGCAGCAAATGGGAGTACTTAAAACATATTAAGTATGTTACTTAATACCGAATATCAAGAACTAAGGTGAATTTTGTTGTAAAAATAACAACCAAACAATAGACAAAAAGAAAAATACATACATCCGTAGAAATATTTTTGAAAAATAAAGACTCCCACAAAACTCAGAAAGACTTACTTGTTGATATCACAAAATACCTAAATTGAATGATAGCAGATATATGAGTTCATACAATACATAAAAAACACGAAACGAAAGTAAACAAAAAATCGCAGTGTAACATTCTTTCAGCATTACAATAAAACAAACGAGCAAAGATTATGAAGACACAAAACAAATATAAATGTGTGCCGAGATGCACTTCAGTACCACGTAACACATGAAGCTGAAGTGTAGATTATGTGTGTTACGAAAGAAAATGTACAGTAATATAACTTGCGAACAACGACCAGAAAAAACGTACCTAGTTCAGTGAGTTAAAGAGAAAATATCAAAACAATCAAAATTAATAATAGAAAAGAATATAGAACGTAACAAAAAAGTATTTACGAAACTATCGTGTTATCTAAGACCGTTGATCGGAAAATTAAAAAAAAACAACTAGAAATGAATAAAATGAAAGAGAACAAGACAAACAACAAAAAAATAACAAAGATTGACTTACATGGAATGAAGAGCCACGAAGTGCAAACTGTGAAATGAGACACACTCTATTAATGTTTAAAGAAAAAAAACATATCAGACAATAATGACATATCACAGTAATAACCAACTTACTTGTTATTGAATACCATGACACAAGACGATATAATGAAGTGAGAATTGCAGTAAATCGTCCATGTATCGGCCAGCTGCCACATCAGTCATTCAGCATCTGGTGACAATATTGGCATTCGACGGCAGCGCGATTCGTAAATTATTGGATGCTATAACAAAGTAACAATCGGAATTTCTTCCATCGTAAATGATATACGTGTTGAAATATTGAGGTATAACTGACACTGACGTGTCATGTGTCAAAAATGTTATACAACCTTCTGGAAACACGGTAAGATTTCTCCAGCTTTGACAACGGCATCTGCAGGATTCTTAAATTATTGGATCTATAATATGAGCACTTGCATTTTCCCCGGATTGTGCACATGAGTCTGTCAAAAAAATAAATAAATTTTCCTATTTTCATGAAAGTAAAAAACAAATATCACAGATGCTTTCAAAATAAAAAAAGACCTCACACTATGCACATATGCTTTCAAAAAAATCTATATTATTTTTTTTTCATCGGCGAATTTATGATCATTTTTTACTCAGAAAAATGTACAAAAGCCAGTATGACAGGGTATTTATCAGAATATGTTTTGTACAAGTGATATCAATATTACATGTTCAGTTAGACGTTACATGTCCAAAATGCATGACATCCGAAATATAGATAAATAGAGTCAACGAAATGTTTATACTATCTGATTCTACACTGCATTAATGCTCTCAGCCAATTAAAAATACTGATCGAAATAAAATTTTTATCTGAACTGACCATGAAAACGTGTAAATTTTTCGAAAAATATTAAGACATTATATAAAACAGTTAAGTACGTGCATTACTAATTCTAAATTCAATAAACTGATCCAGAAAATATGTTGAAGTTGTCGGAATAAAAAAAAACTTTTTTCAATTTAATTCTGCGTTTGACTTTATTAGTCGTGGAGAATATCTAACAGACAACGCAGAATGAACACATTCCTGATCCCTTTGATGTCATGCATTATCTAACATGAATTCGCTGTTTGATGTTGACTTTTCGTTCCGCGCATGCATGCAAACGCAATGATATTGCCTGTGTGCAATTAAATTATCGCCAAACATATTAGTTTGAGACAAAAATATTGATTTAAAGAGATGTTGCCACGCACAACAATGCTTTGTTGTCATAATCTCGTGATTTGTTACCATACACAATTCAGGAAGAGTCAAAAACTACAAATTTACTTGTTGAATTTTAAATCCTTGTAGTAAATATGCCTCCTAGGTAGAATGTTCAATATACACTACATGAGAACATGCATCGTGTTGTAAAGAGAGGAATTTCATATGGATTTACCTTTCGTTCCAGACCTATCTTAAGTCATCATTGTGTAACTACGAACATATGTTTTTTTCCTAAAACAACAACAATAACAAAATTGTTTATAAATGCTTTGTTTATTACTATGTCAACACTATTTTGAGCGCACAGTACCTCCCAAATCCCTTTTCTTTTTACCGCGCGCCTGGCTGACACGGGTCTACATAAACCATTATTTTTACTGGTATGGGGCTCACCTCTCCTCAGTTCTAACCTAGCCTCAACTTGGATTCAAACCTAAGATGTCCCGCTCCGTAGGCGGCCGCCATAACCACACGACAACGGTTGTGGTTCATATGTACGTTCAATAGTAACTATATTTTCAACAACATAGCAGTCCGGCGGCCTAATATATTTTCTATTAAAAAAAGGCTTAGAAAATATTTTCTGAATCACATGTTTGGTAAAAATACATTATACCGCCAGACTGCTCTGTCGCCAGCATTCTGGCCGATAGGCCACCAACTTCAGGCCGCTAGGCTGCCACCTTCAGTAAGATAATGATAACACAGCATGTGCTGAATATATTCTCTGTAATAGGGCCGATTTTGACGTTATGTTACATGCTTTTTACTTGCAGAATGATTAAAAAGATAGTGCAGAATGAACATTTTCCTGGTCTCTTTGATGATATGCCTTATCTGAAAATTTGCTGTTTGATCTTGACGTCTGTGATGCGCATGCGTGCACCAGCGATATTATCGCCGCAATTACATTATCTCCCAAACAAACGTATTAGACTGTATCCAAATTATCGATTTTAAAAGAAGTTGTCGCGCAAAGTTACGCTTTATTTTCATAACTTTATGATTTACTACAGTAATATTGAATGAAGCTCAAGAGCTTAGCACAGGTGATAGTCTTATGTTTTGAACTGATGTAAAAATAAATGCATCACAAGAGAAACGATTATATGATCAAAGAGAAAGTTTTATGGGAGACAGTTTTATAAATTAATGTAAATTAATCAGCAATAACTCAAAGAAAATAACATGCTATATTTTTTTCAAAAGAATACTGCATCAGTCTACATTTTTTATCGCAATTTTTGATACATTTATATGTTCATACCTTTTTTATCACTGTAAAAGTACTAGATAGCTATTGATATTTTTTATTTAAAGATCTGTTCACTGTATTCTGACATAAACTAAAAACTTTTGGTAGACAATTGAAACGAAAAGTCATGCTTTATGCACAAATGCATTTCATAAGCGATAATTGCGGTAAAAATTTCTTCAAACACTGTTTTAGCTGTTGCGCTCTAGAATAATATTAAAAGATCGACTGACTGACGGACAGAGATATGACATAGCATTGCGGTGCTAGAGCTAAAATTTTTGGACCGTCAGAAGCCGCAGAAAATGTATGACTTCTTTAAACCTTCTATTTTGCGAATGAAATGTTTGTTTTAAAGACAAATTCCTTTTTAAATGTTTTATTTAGAAATGAAAACGCGTGAACAGTTTTCAAAAATGATGACGTTGTGTGGAAAAAAACGCACAAAATATCAGTATCACAAAACACTTCAAAATCGAAGCTATAAAGGTCTTTGCATAAAGATAAGTATCTCTGTCTGTCACGACCTTTACTTTCGCTTTGCTCTGGAAAACAATATGATCTTGAAAAACTGCATCGGCCTACGAAATTCATTCTTTGTTAGATTACAGCTCTTTAGAAATGTTTTTGTTGTTGTTGTTCTTTATAATGAAATATAATATCGATATCGATTTTGTTATTATTTTGTTTTACAACCAGCATGTTTATACAGCATGAAAAATGATATAACTTTATAATCCCATTACCTGTTACACAATGTCGTTATGGTAACATTAAGGTTTGTTTGTTGCATAAGGTAAAATTAGAAATAAAGTTATAAATATCTTTTTATCTCTCTGGCAGTGGAATGTTGGGCTGACATTCAGTCGTGTAACAGCCTCTGACTGAATCAGACCATGACATACAACAATCCAAAATAGTTGGTCATTGATGGTCTTGCCTCGTTTTGGTTGAAGCTGCATACGTTTTCTTGAGAAATTGAGAGATGTTCTCAGTACTGAGATATGCTTTGTTTAGCATCAAACGTTTGTTAACATGATTACACCGTAGTTTATTGTTATGCTTATACGAGAAGTGACTCAGGTCATTGTTAAGTGTAAGTAAAAAAATGACCCTGTATCTCGCAAGTTTACATTACCACTGAGGACAAGCTTAATTATGTAAGAATTGCTATCTGTAACAATAAATCTTTCTTCTCGTAATCAGATAATTAAAAAAGCGGTGAGTTTATGTCATAAATAGTAACATAGTTTCCTTTGAGAATTCAACCGTTCTAAGTATAACTTTTTAATCAGGTTTTAGTATAGCCTTGGGTAAACTGTGTTCATCTGCTATAGAAAGTAGCCTTTTTGTCTGCTACGATCAATTGCTTATTCATATTGGCATACAAGAACGTCTGACATTGTCACGCTAAAACTTGGCGTTTATAGCTCGTGTTTACACTTCAGTCCTCTAAAATATAAATTAATACCATGTTGTGTAAGTGTAAGAGCGATATTTAACTTCATGTGTAAATGGGAAAAAAAAAACACTTTTGATACAAAAGACAATTTAGTACAGCAAAAGCTATAAATACTATGAATTCACATAACAAATTTTACAGAGAAAAAATAAAATATTTATCGTATATAGTGTTCTTAAAAAAACTTCAGCACAAGAACAAAAATATGTAAAACTCTATAACAGTGCTAAAAATTGCAGTGGAATAGAGTGTGATGCTAAACACGCGACTGTCCACATGTTGTGAAAAAAAAATCTATAAGTAAATTCCAAGCTAAAATAATTTATAATTATATGTCTTGCATAAAACAAATTACTAGTTTAAATATGTCCCATAAAATAGCTGCGAATTGAGAACATTCCATTCAGTGATGAAAGATTATCAGTCACTTTCACTACCTTTGGAAATTGTTGAATAATGAAAGACTTTGATCTTAGGATGGTAAAGCAATAAAGCATTGCGGCAAGTTGTGTATTTACGCAAACACCGTGCAATTATGTTTTACTCGTGTCTAGAACTAGTAATGTTGTAACCTAATAACATCACATATCAATACGTGTACTCTCTTTTCAACTAGTAGTCAGTTGGATGATTTCAAAATGTCAATGCCATAAACAAGTTTTCTAGTCCAGATAAAGCATACAAGTTACCTGTGCTTAAATGTTGGTTATAAGAGAACAAATATAGAACAGGGGTAAAAACATTTACAGCCGTTTCATTGTTAAATTTTACATTTTCCATTTCGTTAACCAGTTTTGACATCAAGACATGGATAAAAAAGGGGAGATTTGTTGACAAATCTACAAAAAACGGAAAATATGTGACTGACATTGTGTATTTAACAGTTGTATCGTTACTGTTTATATGCAGATTGGAGCCAATGATAAGTTTTGCTTTTAACCAGAAACAATAGCCTCTTTATTATCTAAATGTAAAGGTAGCTCTTTTTGAGAATCCTGCGTGAAAGATCGACTGAAAACTTAGTTCAGTATTTCGATCAGCTTCTCGGATTCTTATTGCGAATATCGATCAAAGAGACACAGAATTGTGATATTTTGAATTTACATATTTAGAGAAAGTAAAAACCATCGAAAAAAGGTAGGATGTTGTCACAGTGCTATGCTATAATTAGATTTATCTTTCCTTACTGGAACTTACTGCAAATACATGTATACGTTAAGGTTATTTTTAAGGATTCATTATTGATTCAAGAACTTTCATCGATGCTTTATTATGCCAGTCACTTATTTAATATTCAGAATGCTCATACTGATAAAAATTTGAAAAAATAACAAAGTGTGCAGCAAAAACAATTAATTTAAAAAGTCATTTACGGTCTAAACCCACTATCAGATATAGTTTCGGTTTTAATTATCTGTCACGTTTATAATTATTTCAAGTCCACATGTAATTACAATTTTCTGATCTCTTTGATGCCGTGTATTATATCACATTGTTTTGCTGTTTCATCTCGCATTTCGTGCACATGCAAGGGTATTTATTTTATGAAGTTAAACATCTAAACAACAAATTACTCGGTTGCCAAGTGATCGATTTTTGTGAAGGCATCTCTGAAAAAAACATGGATTCTTGTCACATGACCGCTTGATTGATTGAAGATTTGCAAACTAATATAGACTTTGTTTTACGAATTTAGAATGTTAAAAATAATTTTAAAACACAAAGCAGCTTTCATATTCACTTAGGCTGATAAAGTGTTAAAAGGCTCTTTTTGTTTTATTCATTTTCAAGGGCTTTATATATTTGTATTTCACCGTTTCCACTCAATATAATATGCGGATGGTTGAAATTATTATTTACCCACATCTCCATCAACATTACGTGAGCCCTTCATAAAATATGCATAATTTTTCAATTCATGATTACAGAAAATACTCCTTTGTTCTGTTTTATGATGCCATATATCTCAGAAATATCGCGTTGATATTTGGTTTCCATTAATTATATAAACATTGTTGTTAATGCAATAACGTTTTTAGATAAAGGTTAAAGGTTAGGCCTTAAAGAATTAAACTTATGTCCTGATGGACTATGTAAAATCAGAATAAATCAATTTCTATCTTTTTTTTAAAAATACTGATGTAAAGCCAGCCTCCGCAACTTTGACATGTAGCTGCTTTCCCGCAATAATTTTGCGTCCGCCTTGACAACGCCCCATGCGAATCTAAACAAACAGTGCGACTTCCAAGCCGGTACTTCCTTGCAGCCGTATGCCAGGTTTACCAAATATAAAAGTAAACATTTGAAATGTGGGGGGCTTTTTATGAAGAGTGTCCGTTGTATGCCAAATGCAAGATATACAATAAACTTTTGATTGTTATTTCACCATCTCAATGCCAAGATGGACAGAAGGAGTGCTCTGTTGTTTTCTTTGCAACTGTGACAATATTTATTTTTCTTAAAGCTGCACGATATTCAATAATTTTTGTAGGTGAATAAACAGTTGTATCCTTCAATCCTTTTTCATTTCGTCTGATTAAATAACTGCGTTTCGCAGCTTAATTGGTCTTTTGTTCTTCTGTTTGTTTACCTGTGAAATATATTTTTATACTGTATGGTATGTTACGGTGGCTAGCTTAGATTGTTCGTGCATTTATTTTTGTAATTTTATGTGTCTGTCTATATTTTTGTATTATATTTTGTAATTTGCTCATGTTTATGCAAATGCATACTGAGTTTTTTTTAAATAAAATCTTGAATCTTGAATCTATTTGCAAAGAGGGCACTGTGCGTCATTAACGTAATTAATTTATTAAAACACAAGAGGAATGGAAACTTGTACGAAATTTATTGAAGAACTGAGTTGTAAAACTTTTTGTAGACATTCAATAAAAATATATTATATTTCAGCTCTCGTATTTTACATTACAGTCGATTGCTGTCAATTTCCTTTGCTCAGAAAACATGTATAGGAAGTGAGCAGTAGCAGTACGCAGCAGTAAAAAAACGTGAAGTTGGCAGTAGCAGTACGACCAGTTGCAGTAAACTAAAACGTGAAGTTGGCAGTAGCAATACGAGCAGTAGCAGTAAACTAAAACGTGAAGTTGGCAGTAGCAGTACGAGCAGTAGCAGTAAACTAAAACGTGAAGTTGGCAGTAGCAGTACCAGCAGTAGCAATAAACTAAAACGTGAAGGTGGCAGTAGCAGTACGAGCAGTAGCAGTAAACTAAAAACGTGAAGTTGGCAGTAGCAGTACGAGCAGTAGCAGTAAACTAAAACGTGAAGTTTGCAGTAGCAGTACGAGCAGTAGCAGTAAAATAAAACGTGAAGTTGGCAGTGGCAGTACGAGCAGTAGCAGTAAACTAAAACGTAAATTGGCAGTAGCAGTACGAGCAGTAGCAGTAAACTAAAACGTGAAGTTGGCAGTAGCAGTACGAGCAGTAGCAGCAGGAAACTCTGAAAGTCTGCGAGAGTGTTTGAAACAGTCTCAGACCGGTGCAATCGAACCGGGATGGTAGCTTGACTTTCTAGATTGGCACCAAATTCCTGAAAGTTTGCATTAATGTCAGAAACAGCAGCAGACCGTAACAATGGACACCGGAGGGTCCCTTAACATAAAAAATGACATTTTCTCAATTTTGGCACCAACATTCCTGAAAGTCTACGAGAGTGTGGTAAACAGTTGCAGACCGGTAAAATTGACCCGGGAGGATGGCTAGACCATAAATATGACATTTTCCCTATTGGCACCAAAATTCCTGAAAGTCTGCGAGAGTGTCAGAAACAGTCACAGACCAGTAAAATCGACACGGGAGGTCCGTAGACATTAAAAATGGCATTTTCCCGGTTGGCACCAAAATTCCTGGAAGTCCGCGAGAGTGTCAGAAACAGTCGCAGACCGATAAAATCGACATGGGAGGGTCCCTAGACATTAAAAATGACATTTCCCCAAGTGGCACCAAAATTCCTGAAAGTCTGCGAGTGTGTCAGAAACAGTCGCAGACCGGTAAAATCGACACGGGAGGGTCCCTAGAAATTAAAAATGACATTTTCCCTATTGGCACCAAAATTCCTGAAAGTCTGCGAGTTTGTCAGAAACAGTCGCAGACCGGTAAAATCAACACGGGAGGGTCCCTAGACATTAAAAATGACATTTTCCCGATTGGCACCAAAATTCCTGAAAGTCTGCGAGAGTGTCAGAAACAGTCGCAGACCGATAAAATTGACTTGGGAGGGTCCCTAAACATTAAAAATGACATTTTCCAAAGTGGCACCTAAATTCCTGAAAGTCTGCGAGTGTGTCAGAAACAGTCGCAGACCGGTAAAATCGACAAGGAAAGGTCCCTAGACATTAAAAATTACATTTTCCCGATTGGCACCAAAATTCCTTGAAGTCTGCGAGAGTGTCAGAAACAGTCGCAGACCGGGAAAATCGACTTCGGAGGGTCGCTAGACATTAAAAATGACATTTTCCCAAGTGGCACCAAAATTCCTGAAAGTCTGCGAGTGTGTCAGGAACAGTCGCAGACCGGAAAAATCGACTTACGAGGGTCCCTAGACATTAAAAATGACATTTTTCGGATTGGCACTGAAATTCATGAAAATTTGTAAGAGTGTCAGAAACAGTCGCAGAACTATGCAATAGACTCGGGAGGGTCTGTTTATGTTTAAACATGTTTTATTTTCATTGAAACTTTCAAGACTTTTAAGACTTTCCTACTGCTACTGCTGTTACTGCTACTGCCAGCTTCACGTTTTATTTACTGCTACTGCTGTTACTGCTACTGCCAACTTCACGTTTTGTTTTACTGCTACTGCTCGTACTGCTACTGCCAACTTCACGTTTTAGTTTACTGCTACTGCTCGTACTGCTACTGCCAACTTCACGTTTTGTTTTACTGCTACTGCTCGTACTGCTACTGCCAACTTCACGTTTTAGTTTACTGCTACTGCTCGTACTGCTACTGCCAACTTCACGTTTTAGTTTACTGCTACTGCTCGTTTTGCTACTGCCAACTTCACGTTTTAGTTTACTGCTACTGCTCGTACTGCTACTGCCAACTTCACGTTTTAGTTTACTGCTACTGCTCGTACTGCTACTGCCAACTTCACGTTTTAGTTTACTGCTAATGCTCGTACTGCTACTGCCAACTTCACGTTTTAGTTTACTGCTACTGCTCGTACTGCTACTGCCAACTTCACGGTTTAGTTTACTGCTACTGCTGGTACTGCTACTGCCAACTTCACGTTTTAGTTTACTGCTACTGCTCGTACTGCTACTGCCAACTTCACGTTTTAGTTTACTGCTACTGCTGGTACTGCTACTGCCAACTTCACGTTTTAGTTTACTGCTACTGCTCGTACTGCTACTGCCAACTTCAAGTTTGATTTAAATTCTACTGCCAACTGCTACTGCTTACTGCTACTGCCAACTTCCTATTAGTTCAGAAAACTTATGTTAAACATGTTTCATCCAAAAATACTACCGTTGTTTAATTAATTTCGCAATGTAATAAATTTTGATAAATGATAGTATAATCTTGGTGGCATTATCTGATATACTATCAGAAATTATCATTAGATTTGCTTCGATTAAGCTCATCCGAGTACATTACCTAATGATGTGATAGCACTTTATATGACAAAATCAACGCTGTCAGAATATTCATCCGAAGAAACTTGAACACAATTTGACATAAACAATGTGTTATAAGTATAAAACTTATATTATATGTACCTGCATAAGACTTGGCGCGATATTCAACCACTGTTAATACGTGTAGATATTCTTATGATATATTTAAGAGAATTTGCAATGTTCCTCCCTGTTTCAAAAAAAAAAGATTATTTCGAATGCCAGTCGAGAATTGATTTACTGGGGCATATATCTTGATCGAATTTTAATTTTATCAATATCGACATTTGTAGACGTTTTTATGGATTACGACGTCAGATCTGGTGGAAATTCGACCTAAGTTGATAACAGTGCTTGATTGATATTAATAAACGAACATTGAACCTTAGACAAAAATGTTTAGCTTTGAATTTTGTTATTTATAAACAAAATGTTTGTAGATCTTTAGCTGTGCCAAAGTTAAGCCATACCCAGTTTTCATTAAAAAACTCAATATAATAGAGATGTATTAATATTCGGGAAAAAAATCCGTCGTTATTACACCTCAAGTCATGCTCAATAGTGCTTTGTTCAGAAATAACACCGGAGCACATTCTGAAAGCATACCTTAATATGTAACCTTCCTTCACATGTCACAAATATAAATAGACAGCAAGTGTGCATATTTGCTGAGCTATTATTTGATGCAATGCATCATTTTAGCTTGATTTTGATAGATCTCTTTAAGTAAAAGCATTATGTAATATAAATTTGTTTAATTCCATCGATACAATGCATAATGTAACATAAATTTGCTTAAATCCTATGATGCAATACATTATGTAACATGAATTTGCTTGAGCTTTTTTTATGAAATGCATTATGTAACATAAATTTGCTTGAATCCTTTGATGCAATACATAGTGTAACATGAATAAGCTTGAATCATTTGATGCAATATATTATGTTTGATTTCTTTGATGCAATTTATTATGTTACATGAATTTACTTAATCTCTTAGAGTCAATGTTTTATATAACATTATTATATGACACCCTTAATGCAATGTATCATATTGCCTTTTTGCAAGGTGTACGCTTTTGTTACCAGGTCAATCAGAGAATTTGCTAGAATACTTAGAGCAGAGCCTTATATATTTCTTTTAACAAAAACAAAGAGAAGAGATCCAATATAAAGACCCAACACAGAAGATTCAGTTCGTTATTTTAAGTGAAGAATAAAAAGTGTTTTGCCCAACACAGTTTCTCTTTGTTTAAACAAGTGCTCTGAGATATTTCACTTTTAACAGGTGGTTTTCCGATTATAATTCGCATTGATCTGACGTTTTACCAATATGTCCCTATCTAAATGGTTTATTATATTTTAAAGTTACTATTTCCCTAAAGAAATATAAACCCATTACGTGAGCTCTTCATGAAATATGCATATTGTTTTTTCAAGTGATGATTACAGAAACACGTCACTTGGTTTGTTTTATGACACATCACCTGGTTTGTTTTATGACTTGCATTTTAGAGCTTATGAGTTAATTATCATATTTTCTATCTCTCCCTTATATAGAATATATCGACCTCAGTGATTATAATGTTATTTTTAATCCTACTTTGGAGATAAAAGCATTTATCTTTTGAGATAAAAACTGAAAATCTGTTTTCACATAGAAATTATCTACTACGCTGTAATGAGAACATCTATTATTCATTCCCATTTTTTAAGTAATATTTGTAACGACAGCAGTCGGTCATTTTAAAGGGACAAACCCGTAAAGTATATAATATACTGTATAATGTATTGAACTGGCTCATTCTCAATAAAATATAAATAAAATGATAAGGTAAAGAAGAAGGTATGTTCGAAAATGTGTTTTTAGGGCATATATACACTAAGTAGCTTTTTTAATCCCCTTCTGCAAAGCGGGGAGGGGATTATAGGAATGGCCTCCGTCTGTCAGTCCGTCAGTCCGTCCGTAACACTTTCATGTCTGCTCCATAGCTTTTAAACTGCTGAACATTTCTTGAAATAACTTGGCACATGTGATCACCATTATAAGACGATGTGCAGAGCGCAGTTATTGTGTTGCTACCCCCAAGGTCAAAGTCACACAATAATTGCGCTCTGGTTGGATACCCAGGAGCACTGGTTTTGTGGACTGGCGGCTGGGATATGACCTTCAGTGTTAAAACTGGCGTAAAACCCTAATAAACAAACCAACAACTGTAGATCTAGCCTCGGTTGCATGTTTCCAAAATAAACTAAACACTCCTTCATTATTATTAAGTTGAAAAAATCAAAAGTATGTCCGTAAATAAAAGCATGCCATTTGGATCTGTGGTGGATCTGTAAAGCTCAGCAAGTTTTTCAAACATGCTACTGATATGAAAATAATATGTAACATAAATTGTGTCTCTCTCGTATGAAAAATGCGAGATATGTCCATGCATATTTATGCCTCTAGTTTACTATGTATTAATGTCGTAGCTCATATTGTCATATATTGTCTGAACTGAGAAACTTTAAACTAAATAAACTTATAACTTACACTAAAACGCAACAACGGCCTTTCAGTAAGGGTATTTTTTACACCTTGAAGTATTGAATGGTATGTACTTTTCATTAACTTCAATAAACGACGTGTGATAAACAATAATAGAGATACATAGATCCGTTGTAATCTGAAGTAAACTTGATCAATGATTATTTATAACAAACAAACTGTCAACACATTTGAAAATATTGCGGTGCCACTAGACAATATAAAGGGTCAGTCTCTTAATTATTATAATTCTTTTTATAAGCAAAGTAATGTATGCAACGCAAAGTTTGATCATTTAATTTGGTTAAATATAACACATTTAACGAAAGGGCCCACTGCGGCGGGCTTGACATTTATACAGTTATTTCATTGGCGCCTATAAAATAGTCAAAACTGTTATCCGAGGTGAACAGGATGACAGGTACCCATGAAATAATTTTACTCCGGTTATTTGCTGAACATTTGTTGTGAAATAATATCAAAGATTTGTGAAGTTAGCGGCCTAGCGGCCTGGCGGCGTGGAGTTAGCGGCCTAGCGGCCTGGTGGCGTGAAGTTAGCGACCTAGCGGCCTGGCAACGTGAAGTTAGCGGCCTAGCGGCCTGGCGGCGTGAAGTTAGCGGCCTGGCGGCCTGGCGGCCTGGCGGCCTAGCGGCCTAAACTTATAAACTATAATTTATGTTTATTTTAAAAACGGCTTGAATTCGATTTTTACAGCATGCAATGTACATTTCAGGGATGATTAAGTAAAATATCAACAAAAACTAGCTTTGATTTTTTTAAGTTTTCGAAGCCTGGCGGCCAAGTGGCCTGGCGGCCTAGCGGCCGAAACTTAATATTTATCATAATTTATGTTTATTTTAAAAACTGCTTGAATTCGATTTTTAAAGCATGCAATGTACATTTCAGGGATGATTAAGTAAAATATCAACAAGAACTAGCTTTGATTATTTTTAACTTTTCGAAGCCTGGCGGCCTAAACTTAATATTTATCATAATTTATGTCTATCTTAAAAACGGCTTGAATTCGATTTTTACAGCATGCAATGTACATTTCAGGGATGATTAAGTAAAATATCAACAAGAACTAGCTTTGATTTTTTTTTTAAGTTTTCGAAGCCTGGCGGCCTAGCGGCCTAAACTTAATATTTATCATAATTTATGTTTAACTTAAAAAAATCAAAGCTAGTTCTTGTTGATATTTTACTTAATCATCCCTGAAATGTACATTGCATGCTGTAAAAATCGAATTCAAGCCGTTTTTAAGATAAACATAAATTATAATAAATATTAAGTTTAGGCCGCTTGGCCGCCAGGCTTCGAAAACTTAAAAAAATCAAAGCAAGTTCTTGTTGATATTTTGCTTATTCACCCCTGAAATGTACATTCCATGCTGAAAAAATCGATTTCAAGACGTTTTTAAGATAAACATAAATTATGATAAATATTAAGTTTAGGCCGCTAGGCCGCCAGCCTTCGAACAGTAAAAAAAAAATCAAAGCTAGTTCTTGTTGATATTTTACTTAATCATCAACTGAAATGTAATTTACAAAGAGTACATGGGAGTAAATGTACAAAGAGATTCCGAGTCGTCTTTGCAGATAAGCTAGAACTTTGTTCAATAATTTATTTTAAAAAATAAAAGCTAAATCATGTCGATAACTTTCTTATACACCCCTTCAATTTACATTATATGCTGTAAAATAGATTTCAATCCGTTTTTAAGATCAACCTAAATTTTGATAAAGGCAGTCATCTTCACGCCGCTAGGTCGCTAACTTCACGCCGCCAGGCTGCTAGGCCGCCAGGCCGCTAACTTCACGTCGCCAGGCCGCTAGGCCGCTAACTTCACGCCGCCAGGCCGCTAACTTCACGCCGCCAGGCCGCTAGGCCGCTAACTTCACAAATCTTAATATCAACTAGTTTCTCAGAATACAAGTACTTGAAAAAAATAGCATAAAAGCTTTTTAGGTACATTGTAAAAATATCCCTCCTGAAATGTCCCGGAATTTTAACATTTTTGTTTAATATGTAATGTTTGTTTTGCTTCATGGCCATGAAACGCTTGCCTTATATTATTCCGTCAATTTACTTATTTACTTACGAACCCGTAGCAGAGCGTATGATGTCATGTAAAATGGCGCGGGAGGGAAACAGTTCAAACTTTATATCAGTTCTATTCCTGACGTGCTGAATTTGTTTAAGAAATGTCAGAAATGAAAGTTAGTGATTATAAAGGGCTTCAGGCAATAATTTGATTTTGTTGACGCATGGTAATAACAATAAAAAATTATACTCATTGTCAGATGTGAATCTTTTGATAACGATGCAATTGCTTCTGATTCCATCTTCTGTACATTTTTGTAATAGTCTATATATTCATTTAAGCAATGTCTGGTGTACTCTTGATACACGTTTTAAGATTTTTTCTCATTTTATGGGCCTCATTTCAGTGACTGCTTCGAAAATTTTGCACAAAAGTTTAAAATGTCAAAAGTCCACCTAAAATTATCAGACATAATTACACAGTTGTTTGTTTAGACGTTATTTAAAGGAGAGAAAATGATTTCATCACCAGGATGTTCTAACGTATAGCCAGGGTTTATCTTACAGGGTCGGTAAGATAAGTTTACAGCAATCTGAACTTTAATAGTTGTACAAATGTCGTACACGTGAGTGTGACTGGTCTGTAATTAGGCCATTTTTTCTGCAAACGATTTTTAACAATTAAGTGGATAGTTTGCAAAGACCAGCAAAGGGAAACTTGAGCAAAAGGTAGTTACAGGTATCTATTAATCATTCTATGAAAATTTTTTAGCAGTCTTAGTTGTTGTGTTTTTAATTTCATTATTAAGTGTAATTTGTCAATAGCCTGGATATAGTTATGTTGCAGGAACTATAAAATGTGCATCTTCCTCTTGAATTTGTTAAATTATTAAATTTCCGAAAAAAAGCTCGACCCCGTCGAGGTTTACATTTTCAATGGTTTGATTTATTCGCAGTAATTTCAGTAAAACGCCCAGACGGAGGTACTCAGAAGGGTTCTCTCCGGTACCTTATCCATTATCAATTAGTCAACATAAAATGCAATTCGATCTTTATGAATACAAATTCGACACAAGTCAATGTAACTTATAGCATTGATTACTTTTATTGTAAACAGGTGTCCTCCTGGTAGTATTACTGGAATATTTGCTCAGCTTGACTATCGGAGGAAAAAATTATATAAAAAGTAATAATTTGGTAAGAATGCCGTATTCCATCTAAAAAAATGAACAAAGTCAAGATACCTCTTTGCAAACGTGATTTTTTTATATTTATTATTTATTATTTTCTACTATTATTTTCTTATTTTATTATGTTGTTTTTAATCTAAGCTGAGACTGGTTTCGTATCTACTATTTCAAAGTTGTATCTGAGTATTACCTTACAAGGCACGATGTTAAAGATCATATTTTTTATAAAGTTGTCTAAATTATATAGCATGACTGAACATAAATTGAAGTGATAGAATAGTTTACAATATCAAGTCTACATTTTCAGGCCTTGGTTCAATCAAAATAAGTTTGTATCCGCGCTGTCTGATGTTATGAACACGTACCAAAGATTACAACGTAAAAATAAAAAATCTGCAAATGCATGCAGTTGATAACATGACCTAAAACATGCACCACTAACCTAATTCTGACTAAGACTCAAGATTTTACTTCACTTTTTTTATTAAACTCGAAGCCATTTTTAAACTTATTACTTTATCAAGTAATCTGTTCCTTTACCAGTGATTGCGCTAACGGTATGTTTCATTCGTTCAATTTTATGTTTTCTTCTTTTAGTAGCTGCCTAAACTATAGAGAGTTTTATTTTTTTTTTTGTCAGATATTAGGTGTTCCTTTCGTTATTACCGTTTCAGATTTGTTTTATTCTCTTTCCGTTTTATATTTCATATTTTTAAGACATGGCTACGAAATTTAAGTTTAATTTTGCTTGCAATAGTTATATTTATTTTTTTAAATGCTCGAATACATTCATTTAGCAAAAATATCGCGCAATTATGATAAAAGAAAGTTTTAAGACTTATTATTTTCAATGGGAGTAAACGGAATGGAGTATAAACCTTGATAAGAACGGTCAAATTCAACCTCGGTAGAATGCTTAGTAAGTGTCGATAGTTCATTTTCCACATTTTTGTTTTATGTTCACCTCATCTTTTGTCATGATAATATTACGTTTAAAAGAACACGAAGATGACTAACTCCTTTCAATAACTCAAAAATGCTCCATCAATTGCCATCTCCTAGTTCAGAAGGCTTTAGGCTTCAATCCTTCTTCTGTTTCAGATGGCTGTGTCACGGCTTCAGATTCTAAAGTTTGTCGGTTTTGCGGTAGGATTAGCAGCAAAGTTTGTGACCGGTTCAATTTTCGTGTTTAACGTGTATCAAGATGCGATCAAAGGCACTTTTAACTACACACAAACTGAAGGTATTTTTGTTAACTGTCATTCATTCATTCATTCATTTATTCATTCATTCATTCATTCATTCATTCATTTACTCGCTCATTCATGTATGCACGTACTTATGCATGCATGCACGCAGGTACTCACTCACTCAAATCACTCACTTATTTATTTCTATTTTTTTCTATTATTTCATCAGGTTTTCTATAAAGCATCTGTAACGTCAAAAATTTACAAGTCAAAATAAGCCAAGTTACGTCCTTTGTAAGGGATCGACGCTAGTTCAGATTTTGCAACTAGTTATTGCGTGAGATATTTTACATCTATGACTTCCTATCTTCGCTCACTCTATTAAATTCCTCATTGTTTATCTTACCACTTCTCCATCTTTAAATTTTAGAAAGACAAATGGTAATACTCTAAAGGAGCTTGTTCCTTTAGCTGAAACATTTAAATACACTATTAAGTAGAAGAAAAAAAGTAGAATTAAGTCGTCCTACCTTTCTGCACATTTACATTTTACGAGGAGATAAAATTGTTATACTCTAAAAGACTTCCTACCTTTCACTTAAATCAATACTTGTACTTCTATATTAGAAGAACAAAAGACACACTTGCGTTGCAAAGTTCGGTTAATTATCCCTTTATCAGGCTCCAGTCTTATCTGGTTGTGAGCATGCTACCGTCAAAGGTATTAGGCCTCAGGCAAACAATAATGAATCTTTTATCTGGGAATTTTCTTCAAAGCACTGTTTTATAGCATGCCTTGTGACAGCAATCATTTCTATCACATTTTCAGTTACACGTGCAATGCAATTTTAGCCTAGTTTTATGCGAACATCTGAAAATTTCACATTATTTCTTTATCATTCTTTACTATACGTCTGGTTATTGAACACATATTTTCTTATTGTATATACTCTGAAAATGCAACTGGCTTTACAATGTAATGAAAGGTTTTTAGTTCACGTGTTATATGTAGTATTACCGGATTAAACTTATAAGTGAGACAATCCTTTCTTTGGGTCTTTCTGTTCGTTAGGGGGAGCCGATATGCGAATTGTACAGAACGTTGAAATAATAGAAAGGAATGCAAAATATGAAACCAGGGAGAAATAATTCTCTTGACCCTAGTATGCAGGCACGGTTTTACCGGGGGGGGGGGGGGTGGCTTATTGGACCTAAGCCTCACCCCCCCCCCTGGCCCGTTTGTAAAAAAATTAAAATGGCTCATTTTTAAAGACTCTAAAACATTTTTTCAGCTATTTTCACCTCATAACAGAAACACAATCAACCTTTCAATTTGCAATGGTCATGCAATATTGCGTAACAACTGATAACGAGTTCGCAACTTTATAGCCTTGTATATTATACAATGTACCGTATATTCGGTGGCACGGATTATCCTAGAGTTCTCCAGACTGATCATGATGTATAGTTTTCAAGCGTCTATTAACCTTGACGTATCTGATAAAGTTGTTAAATGAGCGTCTGCTGACCATGATCGGTTGCCTGATGATATTGATTTGGCATTGTTATTTATTATGCCAATTAATTTATTGATAAATAATTTGTTTCAGAGGACTTTATAAATATGAAATAAAAAAAGTTGAAACTTGTCATACCGTATTTTGTTTTTTGCTTTAGTTGAACATTTCAAAGAATACCAGTATATTTCTATTAAATTCTCACACAAATTTCATTATATTTTTATGCCTACAATGCACCAAAATGAGCCATTTACTCCACCTTTTCAGAAAATTTTCTTGTGGGAGGCAGCCACCCCCCCCCCCCCCACACACGGATCACCCCTTCCGTACCTTTCCCCAAGCGCCCTCCCCCCCCCCCCCCACCCCCAAACTCCCAGTCAGAAATTTCTGGATCCGACCCTGGTATGAACTCCAAATTGCATACTAAAATTTCTTATATCAAATCAGAAAGATTGTTAAAGTGATAAATTTTGAAAATTTTTTATTAGAGTAACCTATTATTACTACCGATTTTTTTCTTGTTTCAGTTGAACTTTTGGCTTCTATGATGAACATTGGTCTTGGAGTAGGGTTTGTACCCGGCATGTTCTATGATAGATTTGGTCCCACGCTGACTTCTGGTGCAGGGTTGATGGTTTCGGTACCAGCTTACCTTCTTATCTGGAGCAGCACAAAATATATAAACTTTTACAGCACAAAGGCCTGGCTAATGTCAATATACTTCCTTCTTGCCGGTAAGTAACTTACCCACAGTAAGAACAATCACATGTTTTATGGTATACTATAATATAGGCAATGCGTACCTTTCTTATATTTTATTAAAAGTAAGATGAAAATATCCTTTAACAGTTTTAAATCAATAGAACATGTAGATTCGACAAAATGTACATTGCTATTTTTTCTGATTACCGTAATTATGTTTTAGTCGCTTCATTACAGGAAATTTTCATTTTATTTACAATTTTATTCCCGAAAGCACAATTTTCATTTTAGGATTTGGATCTGTGTTTACCTATATGGTAGCATTAAACACCAACGTAATAAACTTCTCTGCCAAGCATACGGGAAAAATTGTCGGTTTCCTAAACGCATTTTTTGCTGGTAGCCCTTCAGTGTTTGCAACAATCTATTACAACATCTTCACGACTGGAGATTCTACAGTGGTCGAGAACCAAAATTTTACAGGTTTCTTTCTAATGTTTGCAATACTATATGGAGTTGTCAACATAATTTGTATGGCTTTTCTCCGAATTTACAAAGATCCAGTGGAACACGAAGATATTGCAATAACCTATTATAAAGACACGAGTGGCATGGTTGTAGATGAATTGACAATCGCAGTAAATGGAAAATCTACACATACTGATAAACACGTAGAAAATAGTGCTAAAATAGGTAAGAGTGACAACATAGAAGATGATCCAATGTCATTTAAGCAGATAGTTTGCTGTTTAGACTTCCACGTGTTCAGTTGGATGTTTGCTTTCGCAGCAAGTGTTGGGCTGGTGTATGGTAATAATCTCACTGTAGCATCAAAAGCAGTTGAATTTGACCAGTATAACAATAAACTAGTTATTATTATACCAATTAGCAACGCAATCGTCAGTGCATCGATAGGTGTTCTGTCTGACGTTTTCAAACATAGAGTTCCTAGGTTAGCTATAGTTGTTGGAGCCTGTGGTTTGTTTGTTATTGCACAAGTGCTTCTGATGATTCTTGCGGACAAATTAACAGTGTTTATCATAGCTACCGTAATAGCTGGGATGGGCATCGGTATCATATGGAGCCTTTGCCCAACAGTCATGAAAGAAATGTTTTCGGTACAGCATCTTGGTAGAAACTGGGGCATAGCCCTGCTCCTTGCGGCAGTCGTCGGTTTTGCATCACAGGAAGTGTTCGGTGCTCTTTATGACAGTCATGTGCCAGAAGGCGAGGGTAATGAGTGTTACGGTATATATTGTATCCAAGGAGGCTACGGAGTGTTTCTTGGCGTATCTGTGCTTTCTTTTGCCATGGGATTGTTAATTTTAGTTCGTAGAAAATGCTGTAGACAAAATGACTCTTCTGATGCAAAGGAATAAGACGTCATGTTTTAGACACGAATTGTACTGTTTTACGTAAAAGATTCGGCTTTTCCCGACCTAGAGAGAAGATCAGGAAATTTGAACCGTAGGATGAGAGATTTTGCGGGATGTTTTGTTGTTGTTTTACTGTACACAAGTTTCACAAAGCATATGCCTTTAACTTGTACGGCTTAAGTTTGGTCCATCAATTATGATGTCACAGAGAAGAAGAAAATTCCTCATTGTTTTGTTTCATTTTAACTACTTTTTCCAGAGTTGACCGTTTGACAAAAGTATTCAAGTATACAAATGTGCACTAACATAATTATGTTTTTCTTTTTATTATTATAGCATACAAAACTATGTATCTTTTTGGACAATTAAAGTTATATAACTGTTCAAATTGATGAAATTTCATAAAGTGTTAGTAAGTTACCAGGAAGACCTGGTTTCTATTGAAATCCTTCAAAGGCAGCAAATTATCACAACAATTTTTCAAAGTAAGTGCGTTTAAAGCAGTGATTCACAGAAATTTAATATACGAACAAATTATCAGTAAAATATGTTTCCAGCTTCTGATGTATAAACTTAATATAGACTCAGAGCTAGTGGTCGTGTTCAACCAATGTTCAAATATATTTTGGCCGGATTTTGTAAAAATACCTTGTAAAGATTCAACTGTTTTGTTATCCCCCGCCGATGGAATCGGGAATGGGATATTGTTTTGGCATTGTCCGTCCGTACGTCCGAATTTCGCTTCTTCGCTATTTCTTGGCAACTACTGACTGGATTTCAATGAAACCTTGTGGGAACTTTCAACACCAAAAGGAGATCATATCATTGCCATGTCTCGGTCAGACCATTTAACACAGAGTTATGGCCCCTGAATAGAATTTCGTTCCGTGCTATTTCTCTGCATCTACTGAAAGGATTTCAATGAAACTTTGTGGGAGCTGTCAATACCAAAAGTTGATGCGCATATTCTTGACATGCTCCTCTACTTTTTGACTATGAAGAGAGGCTTTGTTTTCTGACTGATTTGTCCTGATATGAGTATTTCTTAAAAAAAAATTTATGATGAAGTTGTGGCACTTATAAGATATAGCAAAGAAGGGAAAGCCAGTGGGCTTTCATATCAAACCTGCATAGCTAGCAGGAAGAGAATTCAAGTTTGATGTCATGACAATATAATCTGCTACAAGATCTAGAAATCAAGCGACTGGCCCAACCCATCGATTCAATCATTACATTTCCATGGAAAAAGACAACTTATTAGAAAATTACCGAATTATTAGTCTCATTAGTCGTCCAATACTGGTACTAAACTCGCACATCTAGTCCCGTCGATGTCACGATTCAAATGAAATGGCAGAGATGCGACTAAAATTCAATGTTTTGAAAGTATGTTATTAGTTTTTATCATGATTATTGAAAATTAGACAACCGATGCCAGAAAAATAAACACGTAATTCGAAAAAAAAGTCTAGAAAGAAGTTCCTTGCAATAGTCGCAGTGGCTGAGATTGTCATTCTCATTCGAAGGTTTTGTTTCTTTGACCCAAAGAAAATGAAATGGCAGAGATGCGACTAAAATTCAATGTTTTGAAAGTATGTTATTAGTTTTTATCATGATTATTGAAAATTAGACAACCGATGCCAGAAAAATAAACGCGTAATTCGAAAAAAAAAGTCTAGAAAGAAGTTCCTTGCAATAGTCGCAGTGGCTGAGATTGTCATTCTCATTCAAAGGTTTTGTTTCTTTGACCCAAAGAAAATGATTAATTATCCGAAAGCGGAGGGCCGTCCGGCTGTTCGTCCTTCCGATAGTAGAACAAAACTCAAAAACTATTCTAGTTGTGAACCTTAAACTTCATACAATGTACGTTATTAGATCTAGTTGAATAGAAGTGCAGTAAATAGATACTGTCGTAAATCTTCACTTCGTAATTTTGGAGTTATTCACCTTTGTTTTTTTATTTATATTTGATTTTTGTTTGGACCATAAGACAAAACATTATCTGAGGTATCAACTTTGAATCTCATAGTTGCTTAGATGTCATTAAGGAGCCGTGCATAATATAGGAACTGTAACTCTTCGCTTGATAACTTCTGAGTTATTCCCTTGTTAGTTTCGTACTTTTGTTCAGAACATTACTCAAAAAGTATTTAAGGTATCTGCACATGAAACTTTAGGTGCATAGATGTCATTGAGGAAAAGAGAAATATAAATAATATTGTCCGTCCAGCTGTTTGTTCATCCGTATGGCCGCCTGTCACACTTTTTATTTGGTACGTGTCTAAAAATGTTTGTTATTTTTAATACTTAATTTTTGTTTGGACCATAACTCATAATGTATATGAGGTATCAAAATTAAACTTTATAGGTGCATATTATGTCATTAAGGAGTCATGCAGTGCATAGGAACTTAATTCTTCACTTGTTTAGACCAAAAATATGTTGTTGTTCCGCTGCTTTGTTTTGACATTTCTCTCAAACGACGTCATTTACTATAAGAGCTATTTCTGCTTGACACAACTCAATTATTATGGGCATTGATTCATTATTGATAAAGGTATCAAACTGATTTGCCACTCAAATTCCCAGGTTAACGAATTTGCTTGTTAATAGTAGATTTTTACTATACATTTGTATCCATTTGCAAAGATGTCCTTTAGAAGAAAGTGATTTTTTTCATTAAAAGTGTGAATGAGCTGCTTTAAATTAGGACGTATCTGCGGTTTGAAATCCATCAGAATGTAGAAAAAAACCTGTTTAACTGCTAGTAAAGAATAAGTTAAAATATATCAAAGCCAATAATAAAAATAATAATTATAATAATAATTATTATTATTATAATTATTATCATTATTATTATTATTATTATTATTATTATTATAAAATAACACAGTTTAGATATAGTACAGCACATGACATACAAAATTTTATATTATCACCGTGTTATCAGTGTATCATGTGTTACATAGATAATATTTTAACATTTATGGACAACGTTTTTGATTGTCATATTTTATTACCTTTGATCGAGTTTACCGAACAACTATGCGATTATTCACGAGTTTCTGTAGTTTGATCACTTTTTACAGATATATTAAGGCTACCTTTCTTTTATAATATTAGTTATGTTAAATTGGATAGTTATATATTCCGACAAGAAATCTAATTATGGCTATAAGTAAATTAACAGCACTAAAAATATTTGGACTGGTTATTGGGTGTGCGGCGAAGTTCACTACAGGCTCACTTTTCGTTTTTAATGTTTATCAGGATGCTATAAAAGACACATTTAATTATACACAAAAAGAAGGTAAGTTGTGCTACAGCTATTTGTTATTTATTATTTTCATTGCCACCTGAAAACCTAGATGAGGTGACGCAAGTATCCTATCGGGTATTACGACTGCAGTTATGTATATAGTCGATTTTATCTAGATACAGATCAAATCTAATAATAAAAGTAAATGAAATAGTTGGTGGTGACATTATTTAAAGGGGTATATAAAATGAACACCGTGAACACTGTATGAAATCAGTTGTGCGTCTAGACTAGAATGTCCGTGTTTGTGTTCAAATCTTGTTCAAACGCAACCTCATTTGAGCATATCTTGAGTTCTTATAGTATATCTTAGAGTATATCATAATTCTCATTATTTTTATACCAGTTATCTGAAAAAAGGATATTTCAAAAGTCACTTGATTATATCTATGAAGGTGTCAAATTTGATATGATATGAAGTGTCAAACTAATAAACTAATCTTTACAGCATATTCACGATATTTAAACATACTCATTTACTTTATTATTTCTATTGAAATTGCATTTGCCTCTTATGAAGCAAATGATTTTTTTCCAAATAAAAATGTTTAAATTTCCCTTAAGTACACACAAATAGCATATTCGACTTTGAAAAAAAACATTTGGGTACTTAATTCATTTAAAAATCTGAAAGATTGTATAGAAATAAATACCGATCCAGTGCAGTTTATTCACATTAACAATATCCTATGCTTGTGAGAAGTAATGATGATCCATGATTAAAATGTTTCATTTTTCTTGTGTCGACCGGGTTTCTATTTACAGTGGAGTTGTTGTCTTCAATGCTGAATTTTGGATTGGGTGTCGGATTCCTGCCGGGGATGTTCTATGACAGGTTTGGGCCCCAGCTGGCCTCAGCTGTGGGACTTGTCGTCTCCGTGTCGGCGTACATGCTTATCTGGAGCTCGACTAAATTTGTAACATTCTACACAACCAAATCTTGGTTGATGGCAATTTACTTTTTCGTATGTGGTAAGTCAAATGCAAATGTTATGGATTCAATAATCGTATAAATCAATGAATTAATAAGTCAAAAATTATCATTTAATATAAATTTTATATAGAAATGCAACCTTATGATCTTCTAAACTCGCGGTGCATATTTCTTTTGTTCATTTAATGAAACAGAAGGCAAAATACAACATTCTCTTAAAGTTTACAGTTTTTTAAACCACATGGTTAATATAAATCTAAGACATTTCAACTGGAGGACAGAGTAATAAAACGTTAAAAGAGGTCTTTTACGAACATGATATAACAGCATCTCTATTTAGGTGTTTTCAATATTTCAAAATAATCTGCACAGAAGCTTTTATTTTGATATGTTAAATTAAGTACTAAGTGATCGTTAAAGCTTATTGTACGTAAGTTACATTTCTTTACTTTACATTTTAAAATAAACAGGCTGTGCTTTTATTGCAGGGTTAGGATCCGTTTTCACCTACATGGTTGCACTGAATACCAATATCATCAACTTTGGAAATAAGCACACCGGTAAAATTGTTGGACTCTTGAACGCCTTTTTCGCGGGAAGCCCCTCCGTCTATGCTGTCCTTTATTATCACGTATTAGGCCATGGTGATACAACTGATATTTCTAACCAGGACTTTCCTGCATTTATGCTCCTCTTTGCAATAAATTTTGGAGTTGTTGATATTCTGTGCATATTGTTTTTGAAGATAAGACAAGATGATTCCATATCATTTGTCAATTTTGAGAATGAAAATGATTCGAACAGTCAAAGTAAAGGCGGTGAGATATTGACTTCAGTTGGCTCTGGTGGTACCCATGAGGTCTTTTGCTTCGCAAGAAGGAATGGACGCCAAAGCATAATTGGAGATATCAATGGTGATCAGACTGCTGAAAGTTATACAGACACGGGTAACATTGCTGAGAGGCCTATGAGCCTAAAGCAAATCTTACTGAATCTGGATTATCAATTGTTCACTTGGCTTGTCGCCTTTGCCTCCGCAATAGGCCTTGTGTATGCAAACAATATAACCGTAATAAGCAAGTCATTACATTTGGACCAGTATAACGATAGATTAACTATTATTATACCAGTAACAAATGCCATCATTAGTGCTTCAGTTGGACTTTTTTCTGACATTTTCAAAGACAAGCTTCCAAGAATGTGGATTTTGATGTTCGGTAGCGTTTGTTTCACAGCGTCACAGATTTTAGTACTTTTCTTTGCCCAAACCTTAGGCTTGTTAGTGTTTTCGGCTATACTTGTTGGATGTGGTATTGCAATTCTTTGGTCACTGTCGCCAACAATTATGAAAGAAATGTTTTACGTCGGTAATCTTGGTCGAAACTGGGGTATTTCTTTACTAATCGCGTCTTTGATAGGATTCGGGGTTCAGGAAGCATACGGTGCTATATATGATAGAGAAATAAGTGGTAACGACGCGGTTTATTGCTATGGAATGAAGTGTATTCGAGGAGGAACAGCTGTGTGTATTTCTTGTGGATCAATGTCTATACTTCTTGGTATTGTGATGCAAGTGAAGCAGAAGTATTGTAAATGATTAAAACGTAGATAAATTCTCCGCGTGTTATTGCTGTTGAAATAAAAGGCTCCCTAACTATTTTTTCAACGCTATTAACTAACTTATTTGCAATGATATATTTGCTACTCCTGATATGCTTTTTGGAAATCTAGCTTTTCCTCGAACAAGACGATTGAGTTGCCTTCAGTTTTTATCTGCGCCCTTTGGGTAAAATTGTTCTTATTTACACGACAGTGTATGTTTTGGTTAAATTTGGTTATATTTGTCATAATTTGCATACAAAATTGGATAGAAATTGATTGGTAGTTTTTAAACATCGATAAAAAATTCACAAAATATTGATGCCATTTCATCATTGTCGATATCTTATCAAAAAATATAAATACTTTATGCATGGTTTTGTACATAGAAACAGATGCTGTTTCTTATTGTGATTTTTATTGACTGTGTTTTTTATTTGTGATTTTTACTTACCTGATTATCGTACAGTAAATCTACAGTTCCACTTACAGTATTGTGTCTGTTTCCCTAAAAAAGGTAAAGGCTTATTTAAAGTTATAATACTGTCAATAATCTTCATAATAAATGAACCAATTTAAAACTGTAGAATGCTTTAAAACATCATCAACACCCTATCTGCACGGTTATTTATCGTGGATGACAAGATGTGGTGGCTCGGAAAATGTCGAACGCACATCGCCAATATCCGTAAAACGAGTCGTCACCGTCACATGATCAATTTTGAATACATGACGTAGACAACAATAGTGTATCATTCAAATTAATAAATTAAAGATAGATAGACCGAAACGAACTCGGAAACGTGGTCGTCAAAACTATTACAATACTGAGAAAAAGCTTTAAAAATTATTGAGAAAAGTAGGATCTGTCTAGGATACTTATGGGCACTAAATTTGTCAGGTCCTGTAAAAAAATATTGTTTTTGAAAATAGCTTATGTATGCAAATTAGCATTTGCCGACAAAGTGCGAACAATGGCGGAGAGGTTACAAAAAACGAAAGTAGGTGTTTAAATATCCAATGACATCCACGCACATAGTCAAGAGAAAATAAACAGCAAATTTTCTTTTTAGCATGTTGTCTATGCATTGGTGTGAATATTTGCATGCCATGGTGATAATGATTTTTTTTGTTAATGGTCGGTATTATAACTTGAATATAAAACAAAGGGTCCATGATGGTCCTGGATCACTCACCTGAGTACTTTGGCTGAGGATCTGCTGTTAAGCAAACATCAGATGCAACATAACATTTTCTGATTGAAGATTTTCAAAGATCTCATATATTATACAAATAAAACCCATGGGACAGGCAATTTCGATATAGCCGCTTGTGAGATGTCATTTGAAGCAAACTATTGATGAAAATCTATTTTAGCTTATTTTGTTCAATTGAGCGGAACCGTTTTAGCAATTTTAATTGAGGGCATTTCTATGAAATTTAATGAAAAATTACCTTGCCGTTGAGGATGAGATACTATTTGATTTTTTGCTATTTTTAACTTTAGCAGCCCTTATATGCAATGGAGCGGAACGTTTTGAGCAAATTTAGAAAAAGGCAGTATTAGAAATATTTCTGTCAAATTTAGTTTAAAATGGTCATATTGATGAAACTCTATTTTTGGCTCTTATCATCTTCTCTAAAACTGCTTGGCATGGAACCTAGAAATTTCGTTTGTAGCATTATCTTGTGAAATTCTACTAAGGATGTACAGACTATATCCATGGGGTAAGAAAATGAATCTTTGAGAATCATCCTTTCAGAAACTATACGCCCTAGAACATAGGTGTTTGATATGTAGCATCATCTAGGGGTCATCTGCGAGAAATTTTAAAAATATGCCTTTGGGGTTAAATGTGACAGCGCCGGGGGTTGGATTATGTAGACAAAAAATGTAAATTTTCTTCTATGAAACGGTGAGCTGTAGAACTTAGATATTGACCACTCAAGATTGTGCAAATTATGTCCCATGAGTCTTCAGGGATCATTTGTTTTTACACAGACTTTTATAGAAAAGCCTTAACCCATCTATACCTAATGGATTATGCCAAACTTGTTAGTTGGACGAGTCCATTTTCAGTTAAAAGGGTTTCTGGTATAAATTTTCAATTTCACTTTATTTAGAGAAGAAAGTCCTTTATCCAAAAAGTGAAGACCCTGATCAGACGCCGCATGTTGTGGCATCTGATCAGGGTCTGCACTGTTTGCCTATGTCTACTTTTGTGGACGCTGGACATTGATAGGTTAAACATCTCCGAATACGCATAGCCTAGAGACTAGAAAAGAAACACGCATCACCAAAATATACAATATATAACGTGTTGGTCATATACACAGAAAATGATGCAATCTAATTGGACAAGCGCGAGTGAGAGTGCACTAATTTATGGTAAGAAAAAGCACTTGGTATGTAATCTAATAGATATGTTGGTAAGAGTTATTTACTAAAGGTTTAGATATATGCATTTATGTTTTTAACTGATGCTAACATGATGCAAATTTTATCCAAAAAAATGTGTTAAAAGACTGTTACTCGAGTTATATAATTATCACCCGCCTAGAGAACCTCAGTTGGTAGAGCATCCGACTTTCAAATAGCGGGTGGAGGGTTCGAGTCTCTCATTTCGTATGTGACTTTTCAAAACGGTAGAAGACAGACAAAGATTGGCGGTAAAGCTTAAGTAATAATTTTACAGAAGTCGTGAAATATCGTTCGAATGCAAGCTCATTCACATGAAAACGCAACTAACATTGAAAGCAGCATTTTTCATGATTATTTTGTCAATTCTAACATTCGGGAAAACTAATGCACTTTTCGCGATTGCAAACATATTTTTATGAACTCTTTATTTCCCGAAGTTAAGAAAAACTGTGCATCTGACAAAAGAATCATTAGGACCAATATGTAGGACACAATTTTTCCCTTCGCATGTACTATATCCCCTTTAAAATGGTGTAGAAATAAAATACTTACAGCAGTTTTCTCCTCTGAGTCGAGGAAAAAAAATACTGCTTGCAACAGACTAAATGATATCATATACCATGTGGTCTGGCCACCCTGAGATAGACAAGTAAAATTTCATTTTTAGCTAAAATGCCAAAAATGTGAAAAAGTCGGTTGTCCAAGTCCCAATTTTCGATTATCACATCTTTTGACAAGATAAATTTGTTGGCAAGTTGAAATTTTTGAATTTCCATGAAATTTATACAAAAATTGTTTTAATTCTCCTAATTTCATTTTTAGGCAAAAAAACAAAATATGAAAACTGTAGCGATCGTCTTTAAAGTGACATAAATATATATATTACGTTGAGATCTATAACCAGAATGAAAAAAAAAGCAGAATGCCTAACTATAGATTATCTTTAGATACTAACCAGTATATGAAGTAGTATTGTTTTGCACATTCAATTGTCTTAGTGAAATGACAATTGTGAACTTGAAGACATTGTCACACTGACTCATAAAATGTATGTAATTCAAGCACTTTGTTTTATAATCGTAAATACATGATATGGTTACATGGAAATCCATACTTATATGAATTTCCTTTTGCAAAGACTGAACCAAGGCACAGATAAATTTACGAGGATGTTTTCGTTAAAGAATATTTTTCTTTATGTGTTTGTATCAGCTTCTTTACACTTGCCTGGGAATTACATATTGCCATCATACGGTAAGTCAAAGGTCTAAAATACTACATCTATCTTAGATATCTAATATCTGTTTCTTTCTTACATGACTGGTCAAATGTCTATTATCTGGCTCAATATTCGGTTTCACTTTTAGGAAAACGGGAAAAATCTGTAAATCAAATCCGCCGAACAACTGACTGGGACTACTTAGTGTATGCAAATAAAATATTTAATGTATTTAAAAATATGTTTCGGATCATACACCGCATACTCTCGAATAACAGGATTTATAACTGAAATCGACAAAAATTATACAAATTTTAAATTTTCTTACAGTGATTTTATACTGTAAAAGTGTATTGCATTTTTTCAGGCTAATGACCGTGGCAACTTATTATCACCAGAATCAGGCATTGTCAGTTTAAGGTGGTTTACAACTTTACATTAAATTTTCTATTATTTTATACTGTATAACACTCTTGAATATTTACAAAACTATTTTTTCAATTTAGAATATGATTGTGAAGGCACTTTTGATTCTGGTGCCAGTAAAATACGTTTGCCTGATGGGATCCAAACTTCGTGTCATTGGATGTTCTAAACCCATCCAGGTGAGAAATTTATGATCACCTTAAGACATTTCCACGTTGACAGGAACATCACAGACTGCAAAAAACAATATGTGACAGTAAGTATTATAATCAATATCGTTATAATCTTTTATATTTATTGTAACGAAGGTGTCGTCCACGTCTTGTGATCTGTCAAATATTTTGGTAAAATAAAAAGCTGTCTTAAAATCATTGTTTGTCTCATCTTTAAAAAGTAAATTTTTCATATTTGTAAATGATATCACTTTTTTTTCAAAATAAATCGTTTGTTTCCATAAACCTCAATCTGTTTTTGAAGCAGTCTATTTTGGAACCAAAGAGTTTGTTAATAAAATGATAATTTTAGAAACAGCAATGAGGTTATGTTTTACAGCTTTCATCTCACCCTGTTGGACTCCATTACGACGACAGCATTATGGCTGTAAAATGTAAACAAAATCAGTCTAATCACGCCTGCCTATAACATACTAGTAACCGATGTAACTCCTATCAGACTAAGTTGGCCTGATCTTACACTTACAAAAACAGTACAAAAAGTGAAAAATATGAAACACACAAGTTGCTATAAAATTCCGTTCTGTCAGGAAGGGTATTTTACTATTCCGTGAAGTTTTAAGTTCAAGAAATATACCATAACGCAGCAACATATACTTTATAGAAATAAGCATGCGCTCAGCCCCTCCGTAGAAGGTGGGATTACCTTCCTTTATAAGTCAAGCTACGCCCATGTAAGTCCAGCATTTAGTATGTTTTGCTTTTACATTTCATTTCAGATTCGAGAGCGACAAAAAAATGCGATATTGTGGTGATATACAAACACCATATACAGTTGAAAATTCAAGCAATAGTGTGACCATCCATTCCTGGAAAAGCCAACCAAACACGCATTTCAGCTTTGAAGCATTTTTGACCAGAGGTATGTTTCACGTAAAATTCAATACTTAATCTGTCATTATTGAAAGAATACTCTGACATGACAAAGGTTTGCAAAATAGTGAAATATTAAGTAGGGTTGTTGTTGTTATCGTTGGTCTTGTGGATAACTCTTTAGTCATTCTTTCAGCTTTCAGTTTTGGTCAGCTTCTGATGAAATACATGTACTGCAACTGGCTTACGTCTAACCAGTTTCGGGTTAAAGTTATTTATTTTTCATCGATTAAACAACATTGAACTCACGCCAAAAGTGTGGTGTGTATCTAACGTTTCAAAAGACTCTCGTATCCAACACACGAACCAAACAGAAATATGTAAAGAAAGCTTTGGCTTCTAAAAATGATAAAATAATCGACTAACTAAAACTAATTTCCAATAGTCTTTAGATCATTATCTAAGAATTAAAACTAACTTTTATGTTTTAATGAAAGTCATGGAGTATTGATAGATTTTGCACATCTACTTACTTTTTCTAAGGATAAATTTTGTAATAAGCTTTGTCAGGCGTGAGTCTTTACTCAACAACAATTTAAACTCGTCTGCAAATACTTCTAAAACATCAATTAAAAGCTTCAATTAGTTTGCGTAGCTTTAAAAAAGGGAGAAAGAAAAATCGTATTCTTTAAGATACATAGTAGAAGAAAATATATGAGTATTTGATATCAAGAGATTTGTTTTCTATCTTTTAGAAAACATCATATGCTAATGACCTAAGGAAGCTGTCTGAGACTAGTTCAAACGTTTACCATACAATCAGCTGTCATAACGGTGATGTTGATACAGAGATAAATACCAAAGAAGGGAACAAGGCAAGTTTGCTGTTAGGCAATGACAGTTTACTCGGCAGCACTGACAGCAAAACTCTCCAAGTTAACACAAGTTTTCACACCGGTGATGTCATTAACGGTGAAGTCCCAGGTAAAATGGTTAGAAGACAAGCATTGACTACTGCTGAACTTGATGAATTAGGAAAGGACAACATTGAAGTCGTAAAGGTTGAGAAAGTTCTGAAGGAAGGCATTACGTATGCTACAGCTAACAACAAAAGCAAGGAGTCCCTAGTAAACACTGAAATTGCGTCTGAAATTTCAACAAAGTCTTCTGACAAGACTGAAGATGACGTATACCTAAATGAAGGACTCGATAGTAAAGCTCTTATGCCTCACTATGAAGACATTTTCGAGTCATCAGAAGGTACGCATTACATACAAATAGACGAATTAGACCGTACCGACGCCGACGACTGAGAGAAATATACATACGAATGCATGGAGTTGTAGACAGGGTTGGGGTTCGATTACTGTCACCTGTAATCGATTAATAATCGATTACATCGGATAATTCACGTAATCGATTACTTATTGATTACTCTAAATTTCGTATGTAATAGACTGCATTCGATTACTTTGGTTAAAAGTTAATGAATACATGATTACATTCGATTACTTGCTTTGAAAGCAATTGAAGTTGTTTTTTGCATTTCCATTATATGAACTGCTGACAGTAAGGGCATTTAATTTTTAAAGTTTCTTCAGTTGGAAAGGGGTCAGGAACCTCAAAATAGCCTTTCCAGGACATGCCTCTGGAAAACTTTGAGCTGAAAAACTTAAGTTTACAAAACGCCCAAAGTAACTGAGCCCATCATTTTTGTTAAACTTGTATAACACTGATATAACCACTTGGGGATTAACAAGCTGAAAACCAGATATATAACAATTATGTCCTTTAAATGTTTAGTTTTAAAAACAGAGACCTTAGATATCTAAGGAACCTGTTATAAATGATGGTACCTCAAGGCATGCCATTAACCGGATTTATGTGATTTCTGTAAATTTGTTTTGTTTGTATGTATATGAATGCTCATGGACTGTATTGTCTTCTGCATAATAAACTCTCTCTCTATATTTCCATCTTTTGTTAAGATTTTATAAGTTGTCACAATTAGGCTACCTGTTAAACTGAGCAATTATTGAGCAATAATTAAGTTTATTTTAGGTGAAATGTGTAAACTTTTATTAATGTCTTAAAAATTAAAACTTTCGCAAAATATATTTCAACTGATAATTACTATATACCCTAAATTATTTCAGATATTAGGGTGGTGGTATTTCTAAACATTTGGATTTTAGTTTGTTTTCATTATATTTGACATATAACTCTTAAATGTGTACTTTGTCTGGATGTAACTGAAAATGATCGAAAATATAATCGACGATTACACCAATTCTGATGCCTGTAATCAATTATATTACGATTACATGTAATCGAAAGTGACTTCGATTACTGATTACTAACGATTTATGGACATAATGTAATTGATTACAATCGATTACGATTACTGATTATCCCAACCCTGGACACTTGGTTTCTGTAAACTCACAATTGTCAAGTTAAGAGAGTTTATTTCTATTAACAATGCAGAAAACGAATTTAAGGAAACAATATTTGCATTTCAAGAACTAAGCGAACCATTAACTAACATGTAGCTTACTTTATCAGAATTATAATCACCATTGTCCCCGATGATATTTGTATTTTCTGAAATGTCGACGTACCATACTTGTTAGAACTGGTGAAAAGGGAAGCATTAAAACTAGGTAACATTTCGATCTCTGCTTTTTTGTAATTCACACAACTCTGATTTACTTTCATTTGCAGAGTTTTTGATGAGCAAAGGCAGAGTACGGGCAAACTTTAGTCCAAATAATTGTACTCAAATAGTTGAATATCGTGCTATTTTTTTAATGGTCGATATCCGCCTTCAGAAGGCAGCGTCCTGCCTGAAGTCACATTATTGAGACTAGGGTACACTATTCTATATATTTTATAAGTATTCTATCTTATACGCACAACAACTATCAAAAGCATGGCGGATCTACATGATCTTGATTTATGTTGGCGATCGGGCAAGAATATTCTTCAACAACCATCAAAAGCATGGCTGATCTACATGATTTTGATTTATCCATCAAAAGCATGGCTGATCTACATGATCTTGATTTATGTTGCCGATCGGGCAAGAATATTCTTCATGTACCATCAAAAGCATGACTGGTCTACATGATCTTGATTTAAGTTGGCGACCGGACAAGAATATTCTTCATCTACAATCAAAAGCATGGCTGGTCTACATGATCTTGATTTATGTTGGCGATCGGGCAAGAATATTCTTCATCTAATAGTTCATGAAGGGATACATGTACTAATGGAATGACTAGCAGTCAGAATCGGGTCTCATGTAAATTCTATAATTAGTTGAGGTCATAAAACATATAGAAATGTAAATGAAAATGAGACAATTAGTTAATGAGAACAAAAAATAAATAAACATGTACTCATAAAAAATAATTTGTCTTTTATTTGTATAATCACAATCACATTCCAAAATTTACGGGAACAGGTAAGATTATGTTTAACAGCAAAGAACAAAAGCAACTAAAACAGTAAAACAAAGCTATGCAATGACAGCTGCAAAATACAGTATTTACATTTTCTCTCATTAGTCACTTTGGTGATATAAAGACTAGGGTGTTTGACTTTTTTTTACTGTTATATAAAAACAAACGCTTAGCAGTTACATTCAAAACTTAAATACTTTAACGATTTTAAATCTTAAATTTCATTTTTGAGAAGGAGAATATAACATTCCCTATTAGAGATTGAACCAGGTAAGTTAAAATCTTTGCTGCCCTTCACACTTTACACAACAAAATAGTTTATATAATAAAATATTACCCCCAGATTGCTAAGCTGAATATGTTTCAACCATCGCAAATGCACAGGATAAAAACCATATCCATAAAATGCCTGTAAAAAGACTGGTTCCTGATCATCAGAACAAATGACGGCTTTAATCAATTAAAAAACAGAGTACCAGTATGTCTGTAACTGATTATTACTGCTATAAACAAGATTCTTCAAACGATTATTCCAGACAATGAAGTAACTCTAGGAGAGATGGTTTAATATAGTCTATAATGTAACGTCTGACAGATCATGTAATGTTTTACATGTACTACATGTAATCATAGGTTTGTTCACTAAAATCAAATATCACTGTAAGCTTGTAACGATTCTGCTAACAGAATCAACAGCACATGCTAGAAATTGAAAATACATTTTTTTCAGCATAGACAAAATATACAAAGTGCCTTCGTAAATAAATTCATGTATCTTAATATCCCTAAGTACAAATTTCGACCTAGGATCAATAAAAGAAAAAAAAATACTGGGATTAATTGAAAAAATAAAATTCTGAGTAATGAAGCTACAAAAAAACATGGAAAATTTATTCATCCATAAAATTTGAAGTCATTCCTTTGCAAATAAATGATTATAAGTGAAAATAATAACACTTCAAATATTCTTATTAAAAAATAACTCTTTTATAAAGGAACCAGAAAAAAAAAACATTCCATTTTATGACTATTTGTCCTTTTGTAAAACCCTTTCATATTCAATGTAGAAAACAGAAAAAGACACTGTCATAATATGCTTGAAACATCTAATATATTAAAACTGACTTGTGTTATAGAAAAATTATACCATTAAACTTATTGCAAAACTTTAGCACCACTTATTTCTAATGTTGTAGATAAAAAAAACTGACTTGGTTGCAACAATTAACTATTGCACCCTTCATGCAATCATGACAGCAGTTTTTTTCATAACAAATACAACCTTACAATATAATATCATTCTGTAGATATAAGGCTGAGTCATATTGACCTTAATTTCACAAAAAAGGCTACATAATACAATAAGTATCAAACAGTGGTTTAGAATATTTTCCAAAGTTATATATTTTGTATGTCATTCAATTTTGATGGATCTGTGTCATGATCTGTTTTCTTTAAAACGTAACTATATGCTGGACACATTTTGTATAGACCATCAAAATAAAGTCCCTGTGATAATCAAGTTACTGTGGTCCAATATACCAAAACATACTGGCACTGACATGAAGCCTGTACAAATAACAGCAGTCAGAATGACACAGATGCCCCCCTTACACAGATGCCCCCTCACACAGCTCAGAATCTATGAGACTGATCAGGAACATCAACTTAGCAAGGTGGACCTAAAATAATAGGATCTGGAGATACCTACTCATGAAGCTGGACTAAGTTGAGAAATGTTGGATTCATTAGTTCATGAATAATTGCTTGAGGAATATTTATGAAGTACAGATGGCTGTGAACTTGACATCTGATGCAGTGATTACTAAAAAGCAGAGTTCTTCTACTCATCATGCAAAATAATCCTGTAAAGTTAGAAGGTTTCAGAAGCAGTTGTTCTTCAGTTTTTGATCTAAAAACTCTTGGGGTTTTTTTTGGAACATGGGGCCCTGTGGGTTTAATCTCTATTCCATTTGACTCCAAAATATTTAGGGTCCTCCTCTTATCATGTGAAACTATCACATTAATTTTGAGGGCCTAGCTACACTTGTTCTGGAATTATTGATTGGAAATCATCTTCACACTGCAGGCCCCTGTGATCTTGACTTTAGTGCCTGTGTGTTATCAGGTTGTTGATCTGAACCCACTTTGTCTACTGACAAACTGACAAACAAGCAAAGCAATATACCCCCACTTCTTCAAAAGTGGGCATATCTACTAAAGTATGGCAACAAACATACTGGCAAGACTGCTTGGAGCTACATTCAGAAGACATAACATGAGGCAACATCACAAAATTAAACATAGAACACTGAAACACTTCTTATAATCAAGTAATAAGTTTAACTTTGTAATAATTCAATGTTTATGAATGTTTGTACAATACAGTTCCATAACAATTCAATGAGGGGGAATTTTCTACATCAAATGACAAATCATTAGTAGTCATTTTATCCTTTACATATATGGCAAACAATTGGATTTTCAATGCAGACAGTACTTATCTAGGCTAAAACTTAAAAAAATCTGAAATTATAAATTTCAATGACAAAAATCTGCATGTTCCTTCTTCCTAACAGCAAGAAAGCAAAAAGTTTTCTGAGATCCAATGTAAAGGGTTTCTTTGTGCAAATAAAGCTTTTACATTTAATTACTTTTTTTAATGTAAAGATGTGGATTTCAAACTGAAAATATAAAGTATATTTTCATCAATGTGAGCAAAAGTGTTAAGCTGGGTCATAATTTATCATTACAACAATTTTGCACCAACTCTCCAACAGGTGATACAAAATAAATCTTGTACATATATGACATAAACTTTAATACTTCACAAAATAAAATTACTAGAGCTTTCTAAGCTTACATGAGACTACCCCTAGTTTGAAAAACAGACATATTTTCATATCAGCTAGGATAGTTCCCACTGCATTTTCATCTTGTTGACAGTCTAAAAGATTTAATAGTTTTGAAAATTTGATTAAAATATATCCAACTGGTTCTTTATCTTGATGTTTCATAATTCCCGATTTTTTACTACGGAACTAGCATGTAGCATATATTTTTTATTAAGCTATGCCTTGTAAACATAATTAGCTTAAAACAACAAACACAGGCACTGAAGTATTCAAACACACTGTTTTCCTCACTATACCATGTATGTTAATTATGTGACAAAATTATGAAAAAGCATGCCTACTTAAAAAGCCAAAACTGTAAATCTAAAATAATCACAAACAACTGAAAAAAAGAATTAAAATTCATGTTCAGATACCAGAAGCCTAGCAAATATTAGTTCTTAATTAAGCTTAGCAAATTCATCAAACTAACAAGACATCATTCATGACAATGGAAGCATAGGGTTTGGGGTTTTTGTTTTTCCATCAAACAGTGAGTGTTTAAAAAGCGTTAAATCAGTCAGGCCCATTCTAATGCTGTACAGGTCATTACAATCACAGGATTCAAATTTTTTGACGTAATCCTTCCAATATACACATCACTCAAATCACTTTTTAGATGCTGGTTCAAAACTTAGAGACAAACTGTTGATGCAGTAGCGTTTGCCTGTTGGAGGAGGACCGTCTTCAAACACATGACCAAGGTGAGAGTCACACTGAAATGCAACGACAGAAATGTTTTTAAAAAGTTTCAATTCATTTTAGTTGAAATATATTTGTAGAGAAACAAAGTCAACATTCACTTTCTTTCTACAAGGGCGATCAGTGATCACATGTGTCGCCTGATAATACAGTAGTATTGAGAGGTGATTGGACAGATTGCAGGCTAAAACGCATTTTTTTATTGAAGGGCCATAACTCAGCCATAAATCATTCAACCGAAAAAACGCAAATACTTGAGGTACAGAACAATCCTGTAACATTTCATTTGAATTGCTTTAGCAGTATAAGAGAAGTAGTCTGGACAAACTTTAAAAATAAAAATCTTTAAAGGGCCATAACTCTGACAAAAATCATTGAACTGGAAAATGCTGACAATATGCACAACTAGACTTGGTACTGATCATTCCTGTAAAGTTTAGATGAAATCGCACCAGTAGTTTCTGAAGAGTAGTCCGGACAAGTTTTGTGATGGAGAGACGGAAGGACAGACAGACTGACGACAGAGAAGTGATCCCTATATGTCGCGGCTTCTTCATAGCAGGCGACACAAAAATGAAAGAGCATACTCGAAAAGAATGGAAGCAAAACAGATTTCTCCAACGATGATATCACACGATTAAGAAATGTTTCTAAACAGGCCCATTTTCACAGCCATCTGACACTATCAGACATAAACTCAAAATCTTGTTAGAGTTCATCCCACCAACAGTGAAGTTCAAATTGAAAACAGAAGCAATTTAAGTCTTTGACAGAGTGACAATAAAAGTCATAAATTTTTTCTTAAGTGCACTGACCAGGAGAAAATAAGACATGTAAGTCCTACAGCTGTTTATAAGTTCTACAACAATTATTTTGCTTATTTTGTTCTTTAGTTAAGAACAATGAAGCTTGATCAGTCCAGCTGTCTGCTCAGGAGTTAAACGTTTCAGATTTTACATGTTTTTGTAGCTGACATTTCAGTAGTTAAGTCAATATATAAGGTTCAAATGACTGAATAGTTTACACCAACGTGAAGAACTTGACTCTACAGCAAGAGAAGGATAAGGATTTCACAAAGTAACTGGATGCTGATTCTTTGAGATTTGTGCACCTGTGGCAGACAGCTTTTCTTTCTAAGATGTAACAGTCTGAGAATATCACAGCAGTGATAAGTAGTGATAAGTACTGTAAACTGACTTCAAAGTAAAGTAAAGTAAAGTGCTTGTTTATTATAGTGTAATCCCTACTGAAAGGGCCAGCCTCCCAAGCTTATGAGATACCTCTATTAGTGTACACATTTACTCCCCAATTCCTTATCCTATCTACCAGGCAGA
The DNA here is from genome assembly GCA_012932295.1 of Cyclina sinensis. Taxonomy (NCBI): domain Eukaryota; kingdom Metazoa; phylum Mollusca; class Bivalvia; order Venerida; family Veneridae; genus Cyclina; species Cyclina sinensis. The sequence goes on from JAAONU010000002.1 coordinate 35,105,604, forward strand.
CAGGCAATTGGTAACAATTCTTCACTAACCGGCCTCATCAGAACAAGCCCTTGACAGGTCTCGAACCTTCAACCTTCCGTTCCATAGGCAGACGCCTTAACCACTACACTATATTACAGACTATGGATTTACATCTGGGATAGGTGGATTATTTTGGCTCACAAAATAATACATGAGAGACTGGCATATTTTTCCTTGGCAAAAAGATATTGAAGAATTTGTTATATGATAAAGGCGGAATTTTCACAGTGGATTCTTGATGAATCACTCTGAGGACTTAAACAGTAACAGGAGGTTTATATTTTAGCTTGAAAGACTGAGGACTATTGCTTAACAGAACTTTTACACACCTTTCTGCAGATAACCTCTGTCCTGAATGTGCTAGCGTCAACACTATTCTCTGGTCTTTCTATTACATTGGACAGACCAGTCTCCTGTTTGTATGCATCACTAAAGGACGGCCAGCCAGTACCTGAATCATACTTGCTTTCAGAGCTAAAAAAATAATATAATCTTTCATTGGTAACAATACCACACATTTAAACCCACGTCCTACTTAAAAACAGACATTAGTAAGCCTTTGAGGGCACTAAACAACCATGTTCTAGCCCAAGTGTCTGCATTATTGCCCTTAAATATGATAAAAGGAATGATTTAAATATGAAGACACAAATCAGAAAACAAGTGCTCTATTCTGATGTCTGAAATGTATCCGTTACGAAGTATTTGAAAATGATGATAATGATTGGCTACATACTGATTTTCATAAATATGGGATTAAATTATTCTTAATGTGTTTAATGTTCAGAATTTATAAGAAATAGAGCACTCTTTGGTCTGTTTATAAAAGCAATGGAATATACCCCATTAGCATACCAAGGAATTCCATTTTACCACAAACAGATTTTGTTTTCAGTTTTATATTAACTATCAGGTTGGTGGGGTTTTCTTTACCATGTTTTCAGAAACAGACCTCACAGTTTAGAACACTGAAGTTAAGTCAGTATGTACAACAATTCTGGAATTAGCTGTTTAATGAAGAAAAACTTTGATATTCCAAATATTTTTTTCTGTTGTAATTGTTGCTACACACTAAAAGATGAGTTTCAACTTGGCCAAAAATATCTGAAGATCTGCCTGCAAATGGAAGCAGGTATATTTTCTGACAGATTTATATTCAAAGTCAGTTTTTTGCCTCTAAATGAATCAGTATGACAAAGAGAACAAGTGAATAACTGCATGTACTTAGTCCTTCTGGCTAAAAGCTAATTGAATATTAGTGCAAAACCATTGTAATTAACTCCTTACAAATAAACAAGAAAATACAAAAGTTTTTGTACTGTCCCTTTCAAATGATTTTTTGCAACAATTTCAAGGACTGTGGACAGTCACATCAAGTTCTTTGGCACTAAACAGCTGATTCCAAAATTATTGGACATCCTAACTTTGGTAAAAACAGTGTTACCAAAACACCTGTGACACCACCGTTTTGTGGCAATATAATAATTTGAAATCTGCAATACACTATGATAAATTAGTAACATAATGAACAAGTCAATTGCAACCACTGCTCTTCATATACCTGGGGGAAAAATGGAAAAAAAGCACTTACACAAGATATCTAACGGATCTTCTCATGAAACTTTCCTTTGCCCCCCTTAACCAAGTATAATTTGTGATCTAATTAATCAGTTTCACCTGAAGGTTATTTGACACTTTCCTCCAAGATTTTACAATGATTCTTTAGTATTTTTTTGTTCATATATAAAATGTGATGGCCTTGACCCTCCCTTCAATTAACTTTCAAATGCAATGACCTTGACCCGCCCCTCAATTTACTTTTAAATGCAATGACCTTGACCTTACTCTCAATTTATTTTCAAATGCAATGACTATGACATTCCCCTCAATTTACTTCCAAATGCAGTGACTCTGACATTGCCCTCAATTTACTTCCAAATGCAATGACCTTGATCTTCCCCTCAATTTACTTCCAAATGCAATGACTATGACATTGCCCTCAATTTACTTCCAAATTCAATGACTATGACATTGCCCTCAATTTACTTCCAAATGCAATGACCTTGACCTTCCCCTAAATTTTCTATAGATGTAACAATTCAAGAGAAGCTGCTAGCTAAACACCTTCCAGATGAAAGAAGAACAGTGGCTACAAAATGAAAAGTGCTGAATGTACATTAAGACTTAATTGCAAGACTGTTGAAAACGGAGATAAATGTTACTTTTCCAATGAAGGGAGTCATTCCAAATATTATAGCAAAGGAACATTTTAGTATTAAATAAATCACAGAATCAATTCAAATTGTAAAAATAAGTGTCCAAAAAAAAAAAAATCTAAACAAACTAAAATAAAAACCAAAAGCTTGTTTTCCAACAGTCTATGTATTTAAGAAACAGACACATGAATGGTATACAAATCTAACTTCTAGCTATGGTCACCTGTGTCAGGTTTACCTGAAAATGGCCTCTCCACAGCACACACACGTGTAGGTACCTGCCTCAAAATGGCTGTTGTAAATACCACTGAATGGCTGTTTAGGTACACAGAAACAAAAAAGAACAAGTTTACAATATCTTACCATTATACCAATATATGTATATCTCAGTACAAAAAAAAAATCTTCATACAAAAAAATAAACGTGTTACTATTTCCTGTACTTTGGGTACAATGACCTTGACCTGTCCGTTATCATTTTTTTAAACTTGGTCCAAGACCTTGATAATTCGAACTTACCATGTAAGAGTGTTATAAGCTAGTCAAGGATTCAATACATGTTGGTCTATCTTCATCCCCTGCCTAACAATAAACCTACTCTGAGATGTGTATATACACTTTCTCTTTTCTTACAGAAGCTTGTTCTAGACAAGGTCCCTTAATGCCCCATTCTATGCAATTTAATAATCTGCTGTGGTTAGCCTTTAAAAATCACTTCTTTCATAATATTTCAATTAATTTCAATTAAAAACCATAAACAGTTCAGGCATTGAGTCTGAAGCATTCTTACTCAATAAAACATTTTAACCTAACTGAAACTTACAAAAGGGCCATTCATAATGGTAAAAGTTGAAAAATTCACTTACATTATCAGCTCCTAACAACCTATTCTACAAAGCTTTTGTCTACTTTATTACTAACTATTATTCCTTGAATTTTACATTCCAAAACTTGCTCGAAACTATCAAAATCCTGATATGGCCTGATTAAATATATATAAATTGTGGTATCAAGAAATTCATCAGATATGTCCAATCAAATTAACTATGGAAAAGACTGGTTGACTGTAATTCCACCGTCACTGGACTTAAAGCAATTTACACCTAAATCTGACCAATAACAAACTCAGATATATCAGGAAAATGTCTTTAACATATCAGATATTATTTACATTTTTTGCATTTACATTTGCAGTTTTTACAGGCAAAACACGTCAACAAGCTGCCTTTCCATATTTCTATCTGTTAATAGTTAACTTATCAGGACATCCTTTTTTAGATTTAAACCAAAATGTATGTAAACAAAATTTACTATTATCTTAGTACAAGCATGGCACAACCAATTGAAAATGAAAACAATCTGTTAATTTAAATTTAAATGAAAGGGATAAACATCTCAACTATTCTTATCAATGAAACCACAGATATCAACTTACTGGTTCTGTACACTGCTCTCTACACACAGAAAACTGTTCAGGGGTCAGTCTCTCTTGCCATTCTGCCTTCGTTAAATTCCTGACATCTTCATGTGTGACAGGACGTGCATAACCTAAAATTTACATGCTTCATTTATTTTTACTTAAAAAAACATTCCTACAGGATCTGATTTCTGACTATGGCTGTTACTGGTAACTAGAATTACTTTTCAAGAGAAAAACATGTCTCCTACGGCTTGACATGGGAAGTGGTCATAAAGCTTGGCAGCAATCACACATCTAAAATAAAGTCAGAATGCACCCTCACGTATGTAAAAAATTGTGCATACAGTAATAAGCATGGAAAAATCAATGGCCATTACTTTGCTGAAAATTAGTTTAGCTGAACATGCCAAGGAAATGTTCATCTATACGATAACAATTAACATGTAAAATCAAACTTGGCTATGATGACTTTTGTGAAGTTTGGCTCACATTCACCTAAGGTTTTCTAACTTGCTGACATCTCAGAAGCATCAACAGTTACATTTCTGCATTTTCTTACTCAAGATCAGGAATGGGTTACTCGTACTCGTACTTAAGTATTATGAGTACAAGTACAGATTTTTCAGGTATTTACATGTACTCAATACTCATGCAAAATTTCTGTACTTGTACTCATGATACTTACTAAGTACTGTCTCTTAAGTACCCAATACTTATAAGTATTTCATCAGTACTGATAAGTTTATCATTTTAGCACAGTCATGCAGATAAAAAAGATTTTTCTAAAAAAACTGTCTATTTGAGCTTATTTACCATCGGTACAAGCTGCCCATATGACCGACGCCCCCTGAAGAGATTAGTTATTTTATGTTGTGGGAGTAGTGCTAGATACAGAAAGCATCCCATTCCAGAGACACCCCTGGTTCTCTTTCATGCTCAGTGTATAGCACTGATACATGGGACCTCGGTTTAACGTCTCATCTGAAAGACTATTAGTAATGTTAGTGGGGGATCGAACTCGGGACCCCTGGTATACCAGTCCAGAGCGTTACCACTGGACCACATCTGCTCCTTCTAAAAAAACACCTCTCAACAGTCTTATATTCACCATTCAAATAATTAAATGGGATTGATACTGAAAAAGATGTGTGAATTCTAAAAAATTGCTTTAAGCATGTGCTAATTGCATTGTATTTTGTTCCAAAAATATGGCCTTCTTGACAATATCATTATATAACAGATAATTACTTATGGTCATCACTTTGTGAATGTCAGTCACTGAATAATTATGTATATTTTATACATTATGATTTGTAATCAGAACAATTCATGAACATTTAATACTTAATCATGCAAGTACAAATAGTTGCATGTTGCCTTTTGTCAATATATTTTTGGACTGATCACCTGCAGTGTTGAATATTTTTGAGATTTCAAGTGCAGTATTTATGATGCACTTATATAATTATTTTAAGTACTACACAAGTACTGTGAAATAAATCAGTACTTGTACTCACCAAGTAAATCTTAAAGTACTTGAGTAGTACTTGAGTTCCGATTTTCAGTACTCGACCCATCCCTGCTCAAGATACACTGTAAAGTACTTTTGGTAAGAGGATATATAATCAAATGCACAAAACTGTTTTGGCAACACTTAGCAGGACCACAGCAAGCACCAAAGTGCCTCAGCTGGTAGAGCTATAGATCAGTATCCTGGAAGACAGAGGAGTGCCTGGGCCAATATCGAGTATGCACACCATTTCTAGGGGGGTCTGGGGCTAACTCTCTGGAAAAATGTTTTCCATGTAATGTTGTAGATGCATTCTTTGGGGTATTTACACTTAAAATCTGACTAAAATGATCGTTTGAAATGGTAACAATCACCCTTTTTTATCACTTGTCTTCATAACCTGTTATGATATATTACGGACAGACAAAAAATAACTAACTGGAACTGCCTTACCAGGGTAAGGCGATGACTGTATCTTTTTTGGCATTTTAATTTTTTTTTTCAATTTTTTAAATCAACTGTATGCATGACTGCACGTGCCCCTGGAAGATGGGGGTTCAAATTCTACATTTTTATGTCATTTTTTTTTTCTCTACTGTAAAGCTGACTTTTACAGTGTCATGAGTAAGTAATTCTGACAAGAGTATCATTTGGTAGCTGGAAACGGTGCTGGACGAAGCGTACCATTGCATAAGCGTACCACTGCATAAGCGTACCATTTCAGGACGAAGCGTACCATGCATAAAATATAGAGTGGGTATATGCGATACGCTAGGTGCTAATTACACCTATTAATGTTGTTAGCGGGACTTTGAGATTAATGTGGCCTAATAATTTAATTTGAATCGTAAGTTAATTAGTGAACCTATGAAAAGCTGTTATTTACTCATTTATACTCAGTTGGTCCCGTTTATCAACTCATATCTTAAAAAAAGTAAGGCGATATAGAATACTAGGAGGACATTTTTTTTCCAAATTAATAAAGAGCCCCTAAATATGTGTAATTTCAGTATATTATTTGTAGTAAAAGGAACTTTATAGATTATGAAATAAAAACGAAACATAAAAAATTGTATATCTTTATTTTTTCTTCGAATAAAAAAACAAAAAAATAACATGCAGACAAAATATGGAGATCATTTTGTTTATAATGCTTTTCAGGTGGGTATAGTGTATACACTTTTTCATGGCTTTCTTGTCATTCCATAATATTTAAGAGTCATGCAATCATACGTATCATTTATTGGTGTATAAAAAATTGTTAATAAATTGTACAAATTATATTTATGTCTGAAATAAAGTAAGAAACAAATATCATTACACTACACTACAATTAATCATTGCTATGTACATATTTACATCTTGATGAGCTCCTTTAACGAAAAAATAATACAATGCGTCAACCAATAAAAGATGAATACATAAACAACGACAGCAACTGTATATAGTTTGTCACTGTAAAAAAATTGCATCTATTAACACATCTAAAAGGACTAATGCAGAAAAGAACAAAGGAAAATATACTAATTTTCAATTCAAACAGCAAAAAATTGTGATTGTGTTGGATGGCGCTATGTATGAAGGAAGTTTCATACTGTTTGACCCATGCGGGACATCTGTGGGTTTTAGTTCTCACGCTACAGACCCAGTAAATGAACCCATTCGTCTTGTTTTCACGCTGAAAAAGATTTTAGAAAATATTCTAATTGCTTATACTAGACGAAAAAAAAACTAACTGTCCATACATTTAATAATGTCATTTCTTTTGATTTTTTTAGTTAATCATTTTGATAATAATGAAAAATTACAATTGTGTAAAAAAGGGATTTACATACCCGGACGTTGTAAGAAAACCCGTTGCTGCTTAGAAGCATTCTCGCTCCCAGTCGTGTACCGTTCTCTAGCAGTTCGTAAGTGACGGGACCATCGGCTGTCACTTCATTTCCTGGAGGCCTGTCTTCTAGCTCCCTGAGGAATAAAAATAATTGTTATGAAATAGTATATTACATTATACACACGATTATCATGAATAAAAAGTTTAGTGTTTTTTCTTCACTACTTTCTTATCTATCAAGGTAATGCAGACAGTACAAAATCTATAGATATTTTCGGTATACTTACTCATCGGGTATTTGTGGTGGACGATTTATTTGCCGGTCGTTCCCTACATTAAACGATGTATCGGGTATCCTTGACGGTGTTGGATTTTCTGGCGTTAGCTGAACTGGTGGAATATCAAGTGGTACCGCGGTAGGTTCTAAGTCGTCTGTATCAGGTATCCTAGTCGGTTCCAACTGAATAAGTGCTTCATTTGTTGGCTGAAGCGGAACTGGTATATGCAGTTGTAATGTTGTAGGTCCTGCGTTGTTTCCTGTCGTATTAACGCCTGTGTCATCGGTATCCATTCTACTGGAACGACAATTGTCACAAGACCAGTCCAAAGTTATTAGGCTTTTCTGTAGCTGTCTATACTGAATGTGAGTTATTCCTGTAAAAAAAAAATGTATCTTGTTATTAGCATACTTACATTAATTTCACATAATTCATTACTTTTTTCATTTTTGATAATAAACAGATATTACTTTTATTTCTGTTATAACAATTTCTCCTTTTCAAATTACAACTTAAATTCAATATAACTAACATCAAATAATTGATCAAAAAGAAAAATTAAGTGTTTATAAATTGCTTACCAGTGTTGCATTTACGATGCTGCCAGCGTTCACAAACGTCACACTGAATAGCATGACTACGTCCTGTTATGTTCTTTGAACAAAAGATACACGGATATGTAGTAGCAGACATGGTTAGTGTCAGTGGGAATTGACGATTTACATCAATTTTATGCCGACTTAAATACCACTTCAGTGCCAGAATATTGTTTGAGCAATGTGTCAACAGTCTTACATGAGTGAAAGGTGAACACTTTTTAGACTTAATTAGTGTAATTGATTTGTTTGCCTTGGCATACTAATTACTGATCACTCCTAAAAACAACAATAAGTAATTTAAATAATTAATTATCTATATACAAAATGTTTTTATTTTTAAAGGATTCATGCACATTTAAAAGTTAAAAGGAAAATAATATTGAATCATTTACTTTAAGTAAAATACCCGTCTAATTAAAGTACTTTTTACATATATTAAATTAAAGTAATAAACGTGTCTTGTAGTACTGGAAAAATGTATAATTATGTATTTGCTCACTAAAATAACTGTTGACAAATTCTGATTATTTTCATTATATATTTCATATGTGGTACGCTTCGTCCTATAAAGTGGTACGCTTCGTCCCGGTACGCTTGTGCAGTGGTACGCTTCGTCCTACATTCGCTGGAAAGATGCGTGCAGAGCTATGGACGCCTGTCCTTTGGCCGTGATTGTCATTACCCACCCACTCTTAGTTTGCTTTGATTCTTAAAAATTATATACGTATTATAAAATGCATTTATGCACTTATAAAATTTTTTTCATACAGTCTGGCCTCTCTTGGCCGCACTGAACCACAACAAAACACTAGAGTCTAACTTACATCGACTTATCGCTGCAAAAGGCTGATTTCTTTTCGGAATCTGTTCAAGCAAAACTGATGTGGATCTCCTCCATAAATTATATACGACTGGAAGACGGCGAAACGCACTAAAGCTCGACATCTTGTTATCGTGTCTTTTTTCCTTTTACAGAAAAAACTAGGTCATGACTCTCCGTGACGTCACGGAATTTCCCCAATTCCATCATTTTTGTAAACACCGGTCATATTGATTGAATACTTACGTATGACGTCAGACCTCAAACTCCACGCAGCGGTTACTTCCCTTTCAAAGAGCCGAAGAATGGAGGGGAGATCACTGCAAGAAGATTGGTCAGACCTGTGTGTACACTTTGACCTAGAGTTTTTCCCCTTGTTCGGCATAATCCAAAGTTTTTACCTCAAATCCAGTGCTGCATGTTATGATTAAACTGTACAATAAGACATTTGCTATGATGAATAGAGATAAATTGATAATATCAGAACCGGAAAACTTCTTTAGCTTTAGTTTTGATCACTACTCCAGACAGTGAAATTATTACACCAGAGAGGATCAGAAAAACCCTAAGGTTTACTGGGATACGTCTCAGACGATCTTTTCATCTACATGATCTACAGAGAAAATTCGCGTGTATTTCTTCGCGATGTTTTCAATTTTCGCTAGTATATATGTTTACCTGAAAGAGCGAGGCAAGAGAATATTTTACGTGGTATGAGCGGGATTCCGAACAAAAAACAAAATCATTTTTTAAGGAAAGAAAGAAAAATCGGCATTGGCGGGAATAGCAGAAGAGTATTGGGTAACGCTGGTCATATCCTGTAACTCTGTAATTATTCTGTTCGTAAGCAGGCCCTGTGAGTTAAGCAGATATTCTGTTTAAATGAAACTGCTGAAATAAACTAAAAGACACTAGGTGCTTGGAAAAAAAACAGGGCGTTAATTGAGATTAAGGCCCTGGAAAAACTGAACGTATTAAGACACTAAAATCAGGATGCGCACGTTGCAAAACATCAGTTTTCCTTAAAGAAAGAGGATAAATTAAGATCCAGTTTATTTCGTTTACCTTATCAATATATTTTTATTAAACGTGCTCCTATATTTCCAGGGGGAAAAACGAAAGAAAAGTACTCAAAAACATGGATCAGATAATTCGTTGCATATTAAAAATTTTATGCACCTTCCTTATCTATGCTGTCCACAAAATCTTCATTATTAGCCGTTTGATATTGTCTAAGTTGTTGCAACAGTTGTGGACTAGTTGTTATTATCATTTTGTCGTATCACTGAATAAAAATTATTGAAATTTAATCTAAATATTAACCTGAAAAAAGGTTTTAAACTATTTCATCGGTATGAAAATTACTAATATCTTTTGGATAGACGTTAAATTGAGGTCCCATGTATCAACATGCAAAAGAACCAGAGGTGTCTCTGGAATGGGCTGTTTTTGTAGCATGCACTATCCCCCACAACACAAAATAACTTATCAGTTCAGGGGGCGTCGGTTATATGGGCAACCGGTACCGACGAAAGACAGATAGCTGCTATACACAGTAATCTCCCTTCCATTCAGGGAAGTATAACTGGTGTGTGGTGTGTTGTTGTAACTCAATAAATACCAGGAGCGGATCAGTGGTGCAGTGGTCACGCGCTGGACTGGTAACCCAGGGATCCCGAAATCGATTCCCCGCTCCTCCACTAACATTACTAATTGTCTTTCGGATGAGACGTTAAACCGAGGTCCCATGTATCAGCGCTGTACATTGAGCATGCAAAAGAACCAGCTAGGGGTGTCTCTGGAACGGGATGCCTTCTGTATCTTGCACTGTCCCCTACAACATAATGCAGGGGGCATCGATTATATGGGCAACTCAATAAACTCAAATACAACAACAGTAAATATCTGCCACTATGATTCCGGCTATATATTTCTGCCCTTTTTCGGTTTCTTTTGAAGTAACTTTTTGGGTATTGACCTGAAGACACGCCTGTGTTTGTATAGATAGGATACTGGGGTTTTGTTGCCTGTCAGTTCGCTATCTGTAGTGACATAATAACCAGACTTAAAACAGGTTAGTTATTTATTTAAAGGCAATCCGTATGATACTCGCTGATTATGTGATTTTTTTTTTTTGCATTTTTGTTTAACAATTACGCAGTTTATGTGATTTTATTGCATTTTTGTACATGTTTAAAAAGTATAGCAAAGGATCATCAGTTGCAACTAACACTCGTCTGTGACTTGATGAAGAAACAGAAAATTTTAGTACAATTAATATGGCGGCGGTGTCATTAAATGATAAGTTATGAATATATCTTTAAGCTAAGTACTATATCAAGTGTTTTAGTATTTGATGCTGATTTGTTTGATAACTTATTTATTAAATATAAGAATACATAAAATTTTCAAGAATGTGTCTCCTATACCGTAACATAGGTAAAATGCACGCATATGATTGACTAAAATTATTTAATTAAAAAAAAATCATTAGTTTAGACTCATTTATTTTACTTCGATTGCGATACAAGTTCTTAATTTCAACTTAGATTCCCCACGATCGATGACTGCTTTCTGGGTTCCATACCAGTATTCGGGCAGCGGTAAGGAATGTGAAGATCGTGAGAGAATCTCGCCTCTAATGGGATTAGAACCCGCGACCTCCGGATCCGGAGCCCTGCGCTCTACCCCTGGACCACGGTGCCTCCTACAAAAAAAATCAGTAGATACTTACTTGCGCCAGGGTCTTTCAGATAGCATAAATTTAAAAATAATATTAAGTAACATCAAATGTAGTTATATAACTGTTCATAGCTAATGTTAATTTTTTTTGCGATATACCGAATATAAGTAAATTTTTTGTATTTGTATTGTATTTGTACCACATCTTCAAAATCTTCTGCGCCGACTTGATGCTGTGCATCAATGTTTTTTTCTTGTTTTTCTTGTCTGCACAACCACAGGTGCTAGTATCAGATTGGTCAAAAACGTCAGTTTGATCGAAAAAAATACATATATACTGTTTACTATAATTTAGTAAAGGTAGTACTAAATTATAGTAAAACGTATATATGTATTTTTTTCGATCAAATATTGACGTTTTTGACCAATCTGATACTAGTATTAGTCAAAATAATTCAAGTGACGTCAGAGCATATTCTGGGATATTTTTGTTTTGGGTCAGAATCTCTCGGAGGCGAGATATTGACCCATACAAAAAGTTACACGTTATCTTGCGTACAATTAGTTGGACTATAGCACACCGGTGTGCAAACTTGTTTCCCATAGTTAAAGGGAAATAACCGCTGCTTGGAGTTTATCGATGTAAAGGAAGGGATGTTACTCAAGCATTCAATAACAAAATGGCGGACGAAATGGAGGTTTTCCAGAAAAACGATTTGCCAAATTTAGCTTTTCCTGTTTTTGAAGATATAAGAAGACAAGGCAAATTATGCGACGTTACTCTAAAGGTATGAACTTTTATATTCTTATAACTATATTGCTGTATTCATTTATGTCTTGCAAATTGAAGAAAATTTTTGCGTTGAATGATTGATTTTCTGACTACACATGCTACACATACTGGGCATACCAAATACCCTCAAATACCGGCCACCTTACTGTTAAGGGATTGAATCAGTAAATTCTACGATGAATTAAAATTCGAGGTCCAAATAAGATATTAGACTTCGCTGCATCATTACAACTTTGTTACAACTGAATGTCAGTCATTTCACTCCCAAGACATTTCACACTGAAGACGTTTCACTCCCAAGACGGTTCACACCAAGACGTTTCACTCCCAATTTATCAAAAGTATAGACATTTCACTCCCTATATATAATTTTAATCAAGTGTTCAAGAGAAAATTCATCAGATTTATATTTATTTTATTCATTAATGTTGGTCATAATTAAACGGTTACACTGAATACCGGAATAGACATTTTTACCGAAATATACCGGAATAGACTTTCGATTACCGGAATAGACCTATTACAGCTATATTATAATTACAAATGCATAAAATCTTCGACCATATTACAATATAGATATTTATTAAGGGATGTACAAAAAATGAACTTTGAAAAATATATTTTTTTGTTCATTTCAGCCACTTTATTGAGAATTACCAAGGCGGTGTGCGTTGGTGCGTAAGAACAGTGTATCTGTGTGAATTACGTTGCACAAATCCTTCACTTACTTCAACTATTTGCTTTTAAATATTTGTAGGTGAATGGAAAAAAGGGCAAACAGTTATTAAGAAATGGCCTGAATAAAGTGTATTGATATATGTATATTTTCTTTTTAATTTTAATATTTTTGTTTTTAAATTTTATGATTGAAATATGTTTGCTTTTTTCCCTTCCCTTTGAAAAACGGTAGATGTGTATATATGCCGTACCGAAAGGAAAGTAATAAAATAATTGTACTTTTTGAGAATAAAGGCAATTACCATTGCAATCATAATTTTGATAATTGTATACTAATTGTCTTAAGTAAGAAAAGACAAAATAAAGCAAAAAAGATTAGTGAATTTGCCCATGTCTTTAACATGTTATGAATTTAATTTTATACATATAAGAACGGATTAGTATTATCATTAATTTAATTTTATTTCAAAGGGTAGAATATTACAGTATCAGTTTCAGTTTATTTCAGCATAAAACATAATACAATGTTTATAGCTAGAATACAATAAAGAAGAAAGACATGAAAAAAGAACACACACAAATATACACGCACATGTGGTTAACAGAAGAGTCAGTTACAATCTTCAAAATATAACAGTTTAGTGGAATGTATTATTATTATAACAATGATGATGTATACCAAATATAAATCTTTATGCATTTCTTAGTATAATGAGGAAAAAATAAATAAACAGATAGATACAAATTTTGTCATTTATCCTTTTTTATATTTTGCACTTACAACTTAATTGAAAGTATAAATAAATAAACAAATAGATACAATTTTTGTCATTTATCTTTTTTTACATTTTGCATTTACAACTTAATTGAAAGTAAAACTCGTCTGATATTGAAGAACATCTTTCTATGGCCAGTGTCATTCAGGTGAACTTTGTCAATAGCATAGTCCTTTGGGAATCTTACATTGTTCATGTTAATCTGGCCAATCTTAGTTCTTTGTAATAGTTTGTTCACTTTCCTCCTCTTAGCATTAAAAGACCTTTTCGTGAGGAGTGGGTCCTTTATGAACTGTCCGCGTTCTGTGATCATCGTTATGAAGACTCCTTTGACGCCAGTTGATAATATTAAATCCCCCTGTTCTTCCAGTTTGCTTGAAATCTCTTTTGGGTTTGAGCGCGAATTTATGTCGTTACCCCTGAGCGTCAATACAACAACATCTGGTTTCCAGCGAAGCATATTCTGGAGCAATTTCTCGTCGTATCTGTCCACCGTCATTCCTCCCAACGTCACATGGGAGCTTAAGTATAAAAAATATTAAGCTATATTAAGTACATTTAAGTGTTTCATTTCACTAATTTGCATTTCACAGCATAATAATACATAATTTTTACCTTAATCTTACATTTTAATATATCTTTTATTTTATGTTTATAAAATTACCTTCATTTCATTTTGACTAAACAGACGAAGTTTCTTGGGAGTTGTAAGTATAAAAAAATATTAAGCTATATTAATTATTTAAGTACATTTCAGTGTTTCATTTCACTAATTTGAATTTCACAGCATAATAATACATAATTTTTACATTAATCTTACATTTAAATATATCTTTTATTTTACGTTTATAAAATTACCTTCATTTCATTTTGACCAAACAGACGAAGTCACTTAATGTAACTATCACCGTATAATGCAACCTTCATATTTTCTTCCTCTATGTTGTAATACATAAGTATCTGCTCTGCCTGTGAAACGTGGTAATTTATACTTTGCTGATTCATTTCGCGGCTTGGGCTAATTGAGTAAATGCTACGCATTGAAATTCTTACGACACCGTTTTCATTTAATTAATATTATCACAAACTATGTATTAAATAAGTAATATTTTGATTTTTAAAATTCAATATACACTCTTAAAGTCGGTATCTTTCACAAAACACCGTTTTTTTTACATTTATTTACTTCTTTTAGATGTAATAGGTCTATTCCGGTAATCGAAAGTCTATTCCGGTATATTTCGGTAAAAATGTCTATTCCGGTATTCAGTGTAACCCATAATTAAACACTTGTCTCTTAAGTGTATCTGGTTTGAAAATTTAATAATTCTGAAGACAAAGGACACTTATAAAGAATTAATTAGAATTTTCATTTGTGTTCATTGAAATGGAATACGTTTTCAATATAAATATGATATTATACATTTTTTCTGTCTCAATATGCCTTTAGCTGTGCACCAATACTTTTCTAAACAGTATTTTACCAAGACAAATATATTTTGTCTGAAAGATGTAACTTGATTTAATTAGTTGAAAAAGGTGTGACTTACATGTATCTCTGACTCATAATGTCAGTTCACAGGTACTTGAAACAAACTATTTTTAATGTTCTATATAGGCTATACACTATAATAAGACTAGCATATAGCCTATATAGAACATTAAAAACAGTTTGTTTCAAGTACCTGTGTGTCAGTACAATATACAGCTTTTTAAGTTACTATTTTTCTTCAATACAAATGGACATATTTTATATATAGTATTCTATTGGGGAGTGAAACGTCTTCAGGACGGTTCACTCCCAAAATGGGAATGAACTGTCTAGGTGTGAACCGTCTTGGTGTGAAACGTCCTGGGAGTGAAATGTCTGCCATCCGTTACAACTTACAGATACAAACAACTTGCTTTAGGAATCAACATTCATTTTACCTGGCAGGTAGTCCAAATAATCGTAGGGTAGGACCACATTATATTCCAAATTATTGTACTCAAAAAGTTGAATATCGTGCTATTTTTTGAATGGTCGATATCCGCCTTCAGAGGCAGCATCCTGCCTGAAGTAGCATTATTGAGACTACCTTGGACTTCGGTTTAAAAGGATCCTGTGTCGTCTTACTAAAACAGACAATTTTCAGTTTAAACCATTAAACCATTTAAACCATCCAGTTACATGAGTAGTTGTTCAAATAGTCTCAATATTGCAACTTCAGGCAGGATGCTTCTGACGGAAATTATTTCTTACATTTGGTTATGTGTGCAGGCTTCATGCATACAGTACGCGCCAGGAGGAACTCTCGTTTTCCTCAAGGTCGTCGCGGACTACCCATTCCGTAAAACGTGACCAAATCCGCCACTTTTCAAGGATCCCCGCTAAATGGTTCCGCGAACATTTTCACAGGTATAATTATTGATATCAAGGCTCTAACAGTTCCCGATTTGTTTACGAATGCTCCTGTTTGTTAACGCAAAGAATGACAATTCAAAGCAATTGCTTCTTGAAACAGCTGACCATATTTTCAGAAAATAAACTGACTGGTTTCCGATTGCGACGTGTTAAAACTGTTTTCCTATTTAAAGAAAACAAACAACAGGTAAATCTTACTGCGACATCTGTATCGTCTAGGCGCTTGGCAAAAATTATTGATTGATTTTGCTATGTAATAACCAAGCGTTCTCAAAATATCAACGACGGAAGAACACAATAAACCTACACAGCAAATGTATTTGAAGTTTGGTTTTAATTTTACCAAATGTCAAATAACTAGTAGACGTAAAATGCATAGTTTCTTAACGGTCCTTTCATTAAATGTTCAGCTTATCCAGTTGAGTATGACCCTTATTGATTTCGCGTTGGTCGTCAAATATCGCCGAGATATTTCGAAATGTCGAGACATAGAGGACATCCGTCTTTTACCTCATTGTCGCGGCGGATATTTCTTTTCCGCGTCCACGCAAAAAAGCGGAAAATGTGAGTTCCATGTACTGTATTATCAGGCTGGAAATGGTCTTGTTTCTGGATGATTTTGTTTAATTTAAAGTATTGCAAAATAGATTTGAAATATTCACGTCAGAACAACTTTGATCAAGCCAAAGAATAGTTGATTGTGGAAAGTTTGATTTGTTTCGAGAATCGCAAGGATATAAACATTGGATGGAATTCCTTAGATAAAAAACTTTGTAAGACTTCACTGAAAGTGTTTTTCTGGCCATGGTATTTTTCAAGAATCACAGGTGTTTTAAATTATGTGCTTGCATCAAATGTTTGATAGAACAAGTTAATGGTACTCAGGGCCTTCCCCAGAGAATTTTCCAAGCGCAGCCAAGAGGGGGTGGGTGCGGGAGGGGGTAATCCCGCTCCTGCATGTCGAAATTTTTTTTAATCCTTACAATGAAATGAATCATTTTGGGGTATGTTTAATGGGAGTTTAAACAAACACAAGGTGTTCAGTATTAACATATTTTTAATATCTTTTACCATCTTTAATATATAATCATAAATTGATTCATAATGATATAATCAAAGGCTCTACAAATTTTTCCTAGTATGAGTTTGGGACAACTGACCATGGCAAAACAGAGTTGTCCCAAAATCAGAAGCAGTTTTCTCTAAATAGAAAGTAAAAATACGACGGGGTCGCGAAAACAGGTGACAAACGGACTATCTGAGATATTTTCACTTAGATGGTGCTTATGGAATGTCAGAATTAATGTCAACATGGTTAGAAATCGACTGTTTATTAGAGTGGACTGTGTTTTTGGACAGTTTACCTATATTTCTGACTGTCAAAATGAGAGTTGTCCAGGGCAAAAATTTTGTTTACAGTCAGTTGTCCGAGAAAAACTGTCCCCAGCGTCGGACTATATACATGTAACTTATAATAGCTGAAAAAACCAATTAATGCACGTGATCATAAAACATATTTCTTTAAATTACTTCTTCAAAATATACCCCATTATTAGCAGTCACACGTTTATCCATACATCCTGTCATAACATGGGATTTATTGATCGATGACACAATATGACGGCTGCTGTGTACATATTAAGTAACAATTCAGTGATAAGCAGTCGTCTGCTGCTCTAAAAATTCAAGCGCCCCGCCTCTAAAATCAACGTGCAAGCCGAAATTCAAGCGCCCCGGTAACATGGATCATGAAAATCAAGCGCCCCGCTGCCGGGGCGCTAAATCGGCCTGGGGAATGCCCTGGGTACTATTGTGAGATGACTTTTGTTGCTACATTTATGCCACAATTGTTTCACAACCAATGAACAAAACTTTATAAAAACATAGGTTGTTTTAAAGAGAAATCATAATAATTTATCTTCAAAATTTAAAGTCTCAGACAGTGAGTAGAAAATAAAGGTGTCAAGTAGTTTCAGCAGTCAGCTGCTTTTCTATTATATTATACTGATTAATCTGTGTGAAATGTTCTGTCGTTTTATTGATTGATATTGGTGTTGTACAATCACAGATATATCAATATTTAATCAGGTTAGTTAAATATGTGTGAAATGTTCTATTATTGTACTGATTGATATGATTGCTGAAGGTGGTGGTGTGTAACTGAAAATTAATCTAATTTAGGAATATTTAGCACATACTTGATATTCGTTTAGTTTAAATTGTGTTGAATTAGTTAAGTTTCAGTTATGAAATTAACCAGTTACCTGTGGATTTGCCCATCTTTGAATTTGGAACAGTCTTTTAAAGTTTAAGGGATTTCAGTATCAAAATATAAAAATTGAGCTTCCAGCAGTATAAGGCCTGGTCACGGATGTGTAGGCTGGCCTGGCCCTATACTGGTGGCAAAGGCTAATCACTTTCGGTTCCAGCACGTTAAGGATTAATTCTTCAGATTTAAGTAAACAGAATATATATACTTTTTTTTATCAAATGATTTAATGAACGTATTTCATTGACATATTATTCAAACGATAAAGTGCAACTATAACACTTATAAAATAAACATAAATTATGACAAACCACTTTCATGCTAGTCTATTACATGTACTGTTCTTATATGCAAATAATTAAAATTTATATTCGGGGATGAAACATTCAGGGTTTTGGGAGGTAAAATGACTAGAGTAGGAATGTCAGGGTGTGAAACAACCAGTGTTTTTTTCCTGGTGATTCAAACTGAGCAGGTGTTAGAGATTGACATTTTGCTTTACACTCTGTGTATATTGAAAAAAAAAAAAATCACTGTGTATATTGAGAATTGAAAAATCAGTAAATAGCAGTGTGGGGTTTCAAAGGTAACAGGCTTTCCCCGAATCAAAACTATCCAAAAACATTGTATTTTGAAATATCAGAACTAGAATAGCAGTGTGTAAGAGATTGTAAGAAGATGAAAATACTTTACCATATATAATGGGTATATCCTCTAACATGAAACTGGAGCCATTTCTAGACAAAAAAAGACCAACAAGGTTTCAGTATTGGCCAGAAGATTGGAAGGCCTAAGCTGAGTCAAATCATTAAGTGTTATACATTTTTATCAACATGGTGACTATATTTAATTTCACAGGTTGGCGATAGGAAGTTTCGAGCACACAGGATAATATTGGCTTCTACCATTCCTTACTTTCATGCTATGTTTACACATGACATGGTGGAGTCCAAACAAGATGAGATTAGCATGCAGGGAATAGATCCTAAGTATGTCTGAATGTTATAACATACACTATATGCATCTTAAATAAGACTGGTTTTATGCTTACTTTTTTGTGTTCTTTGTAACAAACTTGTTTTACTAGTAGTTTTCTTTTCTTTATCACTTGGAGCATGTTACTGTCGGCTCCTCGGAAAAAAGCATTACATGATATAGTTGGACTTAGTTATCTTTGGGCTTCTTATTTAACATTATAATTTATTCTGTGCTGGAATTTCTCGGTTGAAATCACAAAGAATGTAAGGTTTATACTTATTGCTTTATTTGGAGAGAAAATGATTAAAATTTTCTTTATTAAGAGAAAAATGCAACATGGCCTATGGACTGTATACTTATGTATGACTGGATCACTATTGAAATTTTTATCGTATTTAAAATACAACTGGACTTTAAGAAGCCTTCAGTTTTTAATTGATAACACATGTATAGTACATCCATATATGAGTTGCAATTAAAGGCCCAAATTCACAAAAATTTACAAATATAAATTGTACATGTATTAAAATAGCAGGATATACATAATGTAACAGCTATGTTTCTCTAATGATTATGAACATTTCCAGCATGTAGACTTAATCTCTTATTAGCCATACCTTATGCTATCAGACATTTTTCAGTGCTTTGGAAGCTTTGGTAAATTTTGCCTATAATGGTAGAGTAGAGATAGACCAGAGTAACGTACAGTGTCTCCTTATAGCGGCCAGTTTTCTCCACCTACAGGCTGTCAAAGATGCATGTTGTGAGTTTTTGAAAAAAAGGTGGGTCGAATTTGATATTGTGTTTGTGGAAAGACACTTTGATACATTTTGTATAGTTCTATATATATGTCAACTTTCACTTTAATAGCGTTGTACTTAAATGGTTTAAGCATAATTATCATTATAAATTGGTGAAAGTATTGGAATACAAAGTACCGTATTCAGTGACATCTAGTTATACCATGGGCAAAAGAGAGAGGTGTTTTTTTTTTTTTTTTTCAGATAATGTTTTAGCCTATTTGACATTTTACACAAGAATATAGTGTTAAAAATATTTCTGTCAACACTGCTTGTTAAATCACAATCACTGATTTGGTAATCTATATCGGTTAAAAGGTAACGGCAAAGTTTTATTCAGTAGCAATATTTATGACCTGAAGAATATAATTGTGAAATATTTTCCAGACTTCATCCACAGAATTGTCTTGGTGTGCGATCATTTGCTGACCAATACATGTGTTCAGGTCTCATAGAGGCAACCAACAAATATATACAGAAATATTTCAAGGACATTGCTAAATCAGAGGAGTTTTTCAATCTTCCCCACTCTGATGTTGCGGAAATACTTAGCCGAGATGAGCTAAATGTCAGCTCAGAGGAGCAGGTGATGTACAGTCAATCATTAGTTGAAAGTAGAAACCCTTTTGTCTCATTTTAATGCCCCAGAAGAGATGCGTGATATATAATTATTTGTCTCTTGTGAGTTTGCTTATTTGTTCAGAAAATTTTACAGTCACATGTTCATCAGTTCAGTGGATTTCAGTACTTCTAAAAAGATCTTATTCTTCCTTTATTTGGTTTTCTGCTTGTAGCAAAAGTGCACATTTTGGTGTTAAATTCCTCTGTAGAGGCTTATGTTAGTTTCATTAATGCTTTCCACTTAGCTCTTTTGTGAAAACCCTGATCCTCCAAATCTTGAAAAATGGACTTGCTCTTCACTGAATATTGATTGACACATTTATCATTTATAGTTGTACTAATTGAAAACTGACTGATTGAGTAGACTGGAGACATGCAGAGGCTGATCAGGGTCTGTCAGGGTCATAAAATCGAAAACAAATATTATTAATTCAGTCAGTCAGCACAATTTACATTGTATCTTTCCATGTTAAAAAAAACAAAATGACAATAATTATTGCAGTTTTAGAATCATTGATCACCATTTACTTATTTTATGGTTGTTATTTATGTTAGCAAAAACTTGTACTTCACTATCTTCATATTTTGCTTCAGTATTCAGATAATCATGGTTTCACTTCAGTTTTAGTTAAATTGAGAGTCACTTAAGGGTTAAGTGTTTGAATTGTCTTACTCCCCTGATACAGGTTTATGAAGCCGCACTTTCCTGGGTAAAGAAAGACACATTCTCTAGACAAGAGTTTCTGCCGGAACTGATGGCAAAAGTCCGATTACCTCTTCTCACTCCACAGTTCCTCAGTGATAGAGTTGCTTCAGAGGAAATTGTGAAATCAGACCATAAGTGCAGGTAGGTCGTGCTTTCATTAAATATTCATAGTCTTAAGAATGTTCTTCATGAAGAAAAAAATTACGTAGTGTACAATTTACATACTGTGACATGTAGCAGGGGTTCCACTAGTTTCAAATACTGAACGGTCATTTTTCATGCGATCCAACTAAATTTACAAACCTGCAGTCAAAAATACCTGAACTTAAGCTAAAATATACCTTATTTTAAGATAAAATGACCTTCAGTCAAAATACCTGAGGGTCAAAATAGAGTCTTTATGAAATTTCAGGGGCCAAAACCCCTCTACAGGGGTCAAATGGAAACCATGATGTAGTTAAAATTTGGAAACTTTAATTTTTTGGAATTAGAATTGTATCTTCAGTATAAAGCTTAAAGAACCAGGTCAGTAAGAATAGAAATATTTATATGTGCCGTCGATATTTCTGTTTTTGGTACAAATATATTTCCACTGCCTAAAAGGCTTATATGAAAGCATGCCTGCTTTAAGCGAAGCTTTTTTTCTAAGATAAATGTATTGCTACCATGCATTCAGTGTTTAGTATTTTTACAGAGATCTGTTGGATGTTGCTAGAGACTACCACTTAATGCCAGAAAGACGCCATCTGTTACAGACGTTCAAGGCTCGTCCACGATGTTGTACAGACATCCCTGGAATGATTTATGCAGTTGGTGGTCTTACATCATCAGGTAAGTTGTAGATTTCAGGAAGTTTTTATTGGGGAAAAAAGGGGTAAAAATGCTATTTTTGTCACAGTGAAGGACACTTTCTTTGCTCCGGAACAATATTTATTTCTGACCACTCAAAGTAGTTCATGCCAAAGTAACATAAATTCAAAATTAACAGTGTGAATCTTGCATAAGCTCAAAATGATAAGTGGTAGTGTGAATCTGACAAAAAGTAGAAACTATGAACTTGTTTTTCAGGATTGAAACCGTATTTCTTTTACAACTTAAAAAATTGTAACTTATTAAAACGTTTAGCAGTTACTTCTGACTTTAATTCAGCTTTGAAATTAAAAGTGATATGAACATAAATCTGTGTTGTTATTTCAGGTGATTCTTTGAGTGCTGTAGAACGTTATGACCCATTACTCAGCCGTTGGATGGTTGCCGAAGCCATGAGCACGATGCGAAGTCGAGTGGGTGTAGCAGTCTTGAATGGTAAAATATGTTGGCCTGTCATTTAACTCTTACCTTGCTCTGCATGTATTTCTCTAATGAACATGTCCATCATTCAGTTTGGACAGATCCATTTATCATTTATAAGGGTATGAATTTAGATTGAATATGGCAGTCAGTGCAGGACACAGACTTTATGGTAGTGCAGTTTGGTCATAGTAAACCCTAGATGATAACCTGGTTTGAGTAACTTTACTTTAAAATACGATCAGAATCAAAGTTCATCAATTTTAAAAAAGCAACCCCATTTACAGGTTTGTTGTATGCTATCGGAGGTTATGATGGTACAGACAGATTGAGCACAGTGGAGGTATTTGAACAAGACTCCAAAAGATGGAGAAAAGTGGCGTCCATGAACTGTAAAAGAAGGTATTGCCATATTCAGTGCTGGCTTATGTAGGCAGTGTTTATGTTGGTTTTCCAAGCCAAGACATTATGCTAGGATGTTACTTTACAATTATTTAAGTGGTCAAATTGACCCTGACTGTTTCAAAAAGTTAAGTTTGTTCTGATGTGTATCACTAGAAACGGGTATTGCTGAACTTTTATAAAAACATATTGATTGAGAACAAATTTTACTTCCACTGAGGGCTGTTCTAGTAAAACTATCCCATCCTTGGAAGGCAAAAAAAGAACCCCTTTTAGAAGTTGATTTATTAGAAAAAGACCCTCTCCTATAAACAGGCCACCACAACAGAATTTCTCTATCTTGTCTTCCTGGGGTTGGACGTATGTTTTACTGGAATGGCTCTGATTAAAGTGAAATTTGATAAAATCTTTTATGACTGGCCTAGTCATGAATTAGATTGTAGACTATACTGGAAGGCATATTTATATTGATATTAGTAGGGAAAGATTTTTTACTATTCACTTTGAGACCAAAATAAGATTAGAGCATGCATAGAAAACAATGTTGCAGATTTAACAGAGAACATGTTTTAAAAGGTTATGAGGCAGTAACTTGTTATTTTAACAAACAATTTTATGCTCGGATGGTAAATATATAGCCTATTCCAGGATATGTGCTTTAGTGCTGCTAGGAAATAAGAAAAATAAAGGTTTAATTAAAATTGATATATAAACATAAAAAAAATGAAATACAGGATCGTATGCCCTTTCTACTTTAAAATTGATCATAAACATGATGACTAGCTATCTCCACAGTCAACACCCTAATTCTTTATTGTTTCCTTGAGCTGCATGCAACGGCCTTATTGTTACTGCATGCCACAAGTAATGAAAACTTTTGAAAAAGCCAAGATGCCTCCCCCCTGTGCTATTGGCAGACATGAATATGTGTAATAATAAAAGATGTGAACTGTTGTGAACTAGCAATAATAATTTCTTTTTTTTTCATCACAGTGCACTGGGAGCTGCTTCATTGAACAGGAAGCTGTATGTTATGGGTGGCTATGATGGAGTTACCTCCCTTAGATCAGTTGAAGTTTATGACCCAGAAACAAATGTGTAAGTGTTTGTGCATTTTACCGAGTGGTAAGAAAAGAAATGAAAATATACACATGATTTTTGATTCAGCTGTTGTTTTTTGTTATCACCCTGATAAAAAAATGAATTAACACACTGTTATTTTTCACATACATGTGTAAGCTTTGACTTGTTGTATACTGGTATCTTACCTTATCAAAATGTGAAACTGTGTTATAAGGTTAGTGGCAGGACTGCTTTGAGTATGAAAGAACTAAGGGATTATGTTTTCAAATCATAATTTAGTTGTGCAGTAGAAATGGAAGTCTGAATCCAGTATTCTCTGTTGTTACGGTCATCTGGGCACCATGCTCCAGTCCTATTTGTATGATTTCAACCTCTGAAAACTGCATCAGAGTGTCAGTTCTTTGGCTGTGTTGGTTTTGTGTTGGTTTTTCATAGAACTTATGACTCAGCAGGCATATGTTTGTGAACACGTGGTTTAATTGTTTATGTCTCTTTCAGCTGGACACTATTGTCCAACATGTTAAAACACAGAAGTGCAGCTGGAGTTGCAGTTCTTGATGGAGAGATTTATGCCTGTGGAGGACATGATGGCTTGTCCATATTTGATTCTGTATGTAGCAGGATTTCTTGTCTGATAAGCATAAATTTTGCTTCTGACTGTTTCAGTATATGATGTATGCAAAGTTAATGCTTAGCTGAAAGACAGTAAGAATTGGCTAAGTTGTTACAGATATTTCATTGATACAATATGTTTACCTGAAGTAAAGAAAGAATGTCTAGATATTTTTATACCCCTGCAGCAAATTTTTGGAGGTATTAAATAATATTTGCCCATGTGTTCAGTCATCTTTGAATCAGTACTGAAAGATAATAAATTGCGTATAACATTATACTAACATAATATACCCAGAAACACAGAGGTCGTTTCATATTTCGTGTCCACTTGGTAACTTTATCATGCATCAAGCAGTTTTTAAGTAATTTGGCACAAATGTTGACCACATGATAATGATGTATTGCACATACAAGTTCAGGTTATTGTCTTAAAGATCAAGGTCATACTTTGCAGAAAAAATGTACGACTATTTGTATGTGTTTATGAGTCATGGTTGTGTCCATAACTTTGTCATATATGAAGGGATTTCAAAATGAATTTGGAAACAAATGTTTATCACACTGAGACATGGTGTTGTGAATAATTCCCAGATGCATGCCTTAAATGTCAAAGCACACTTAGAGGTTGTCCCTATTTTGCGCCTGCTCTGTAACTTTATCATGCATCAGAGGATTTGAAATAATTTAGAACACATGTTGCCCCATGATAATGACTTGTTGCTCTATTTTCTATAGAAAAATTTTGCAAGGAAGTTTGGTATACAAGACCTATAACTCTGCCTTGCTTATTTAGTTCTTACTTTATGGTTTTCCCTTTTGTCTCTGACAAGGCGGTGTAATGGGGGTATTAATCACATTCATAATAGGGCTGGACTGTGATAGTAATTGTCCCTTGATATAATTAGTACTGTCAAACAGTTCACAGTTGTATGCCTTTTAAGGTTTTTATCAGTACAAAGAGTTTTGAGTGGACCGATCATATGTACATAACATATTACTACTAACATTTTAAAACTAAAGATATATCCTGAGGCAGTCATGTCTTTCAACATGCTATTTGATATTTTCTTTTATAACAGGTGGAATGTTACAATGCTTCAACAAATACATGGAGATATCTGACACCAATGACGTCTAAACGTTGCAGATTGGGAGTGGCTTCATTAAACGGTAAACTGTATGCTGCAGGCGGCTATGATGGGTCAGTATTCTTAAAAACTGTGGAATGTTATGACCCAGCAACAGAAAAATGGACTCTGGTTAAAGACATGACTGTTAAAAGAAGCAGAGTTGCCCTCGTTTCGACTTACGGGAAAATATATGCTATAGGAGGGTATGATGGTACAGGAAATTTGAGTTCCGTTGAAGTGTATGACCCAGAAAAGAATACGTGGACTTTCGTTAAACCAATGGCTGTGCATGAAGGAGGCGTAGGTGTTGGAGTGGTACCTGTGGAACCAGAAGTGTGAAGCATTCATCATTACTGGTTTCAGGCTGGAAATGTTTGTCAGGCTGTTGAAAGAAATGCTGAATCTTCGAACACAGCATAAATTTTGCTACATCAAGCTAGGTTATTGTTCAGCGTTGTCCATTTCAAGTTCCTTTTGGGAAAAAAAGTTGTAAGACTAGTCAAAGGCTCCCACAATAAGGGAAATAGACTGAGCTTTGCTATTTTTGTTATATAGGTAAATGTTAAAAAAAATGACATGTAAAAACGTTTTGAAGAACTGGTACCTGTCATGTTGTTGATGTGAGGAACTGTGTAACGGGACCAGAGATGCAGCATTAAGTTAAAACAAGGAAGAACTGGAATCAGGTTTATTTAAGAAAGCTTTTTTCCAGAACAGGAAGAATCTAGAAATAAGAGATTTGATTGGTATAAGGGTTGTTACAGAGATTTCTAATTGATCAAGGAACATTGGAGAATTTATTCCAATCGGTGATAAAACAGTAAGTTCTGTTTACAGCATTACGTCCATGATTTTGATAAGTGATACAAGAACACTTTAGCAATTATGTGATACTTAAGAAATATCTGTTCTATTCCTGTTATATTTTTTAGAGGCATGTACATGTATATACATGTATAAAAACTGAACTTAAAAACACTTAAAATTGGATATTGATAAAATAGTTACAATAGTCTTGCGCTGAACCTTCGAGATGTTTAATATGTAAACATGGAAGGGAGGCTATTTCACACTTGGGATTTGTATAATATTGTTTTGATGTAACTAGTCATTGTTGCTTGCTTCCATTAGCATGTTGCCTAATGTCTGTGATTTTGTTTGTCATGATATTTACCTGGGAAAGTTAAAGAACACTAGCAGATTTATGGCTAGGAGAACTCAGTTTAGGTCTATTTTCATGAAATATTGTTACTATTTTTCATCGCTTACACGACAGTATTTGTCTGTCTCAGGTTTCAGATGAAATGATAATTTCAAGTTCAGTTTATATTTATTGGTGTTTATCCATCTTGACTTTTTAGCCAAATGTTCATTTTTCATACATTAATACACATAGACTTCTTTGCTGTTAGTAAAGATGTTGGTTTTCATTTCGCTGTTTCCCAGAACCGTTTTTGGTTTCTGTGAAAAAGTCTCTAAAAAATGAAATTTTCTGAAATGAAAGACTGATTCTTGTTATATTTTTGAGATTGCTTGATGATAAAATAACTAGAGGAAACTTTTTGAAACATTTTCATTTCTGTTATATTGCAATATTATAAGGAGGCATATTTTTGCTAATAACTTGATCTTTTTGCCAGTAACT
The DNA here is from genome assembly GCA_012932295.1 of Cyclina sinensis. Taxonomy (NCBI): domain Eukaryota; kingdom Metazoa; phylum Mollusca; class Bivalvia; order Venerida; family Veneridae; genus Cyclina; species Cyclina sinensis. The sequence goes on from JAAONU010000002.1 coordinate 35,133,174, forward strand.
TGATCTTTTTGCTAATAACTTGATCTTTTTGAGTTATCTCTTTCTCTGTGTGTCCTTTTCAAAGGACAAAACATTTAAATACAAAAAAATAATGTATTATAATTTATAAACTAAGTCACAAAGGACATGTGCAATATGAAATGTGCTATGAAATATCTGTAATGTGTATATATAAAATTGGTATTGTTTGGTTTGGTGTCTAACATCTATTGTATTGTTAATTTAATGAATTTATCTTGTTCTTAGAGGACATGGATATACTGCATGTGTATTTTACTGGCTTAATCTTTATAAAATGGAAAATGCAATGATAATGTAAAGAACAAATGTTTATAAAAAATGGTCATAAGACAATAAACTGCCTGTATAAGGATGAAAATGCATTCAATTAACGTTTCGAGCTTCAGATTTACAGTAACACCTTGACATGGGTAATGTTTTGTTCAAAACATGTAATATTTATATGACTTTGAAGGAAATGGAATGCTTTTGATATTAAGGTATGCTTTTTTAAACAAATAATGATCATACAGTTTTTTATGGAACTTTTGCGGGGCAAAAACTGACAAGTAACCAAGTTTGGTAAATGTTCAGATACGTCTTGGCACCCTGTTCTAGAGTTACTGCCCTTGAAATGGCTCTTTCAGTATGTAGTACATAGGTTTTATGCTGACAGAAATTTAAACTGTTTTAATTGATACGACGCTAACCAAAGCCAGGAAATGTAGAGTTAAGGTTTAAATTCTGGGAAGTGTCAGTCAGATCTTAATGGCCATGGCTGCCTTAAATTTTTTCTTAAGAAACCAGTAAAATACGTGCAGTCATTCATATTTTGCGGATTTTGAAGTGCATCATAAAATCATCAGAAAAGAAGTGCTATTTCGATGGCCATTATGCAGTACTAAGCTAACTCCGTGAAAACAAGCAAGGATTTATCATGGTATTGCTCTAGGGCTTTGATTTGTCAAACTGTTTTTCCATTATATTCTTTCATGTGAATAGTTTTTTTTGTATGTACTTTTCTTCTGTTCTTTTTGTCTTTATAAGTTGTTTCAGTTCTTGTTATTCATCAAGTACATATTTTGTTCCTTGTTTAAATTTGTTCAGTGTATATGTCGGGTATTTGTGGAGAATTTTGACACTTCGACTACACTTTTTACACTTGTTAATATTTGTACTGTTCGATCAGTCAGACTTACTGAAATACACATTCTCAAATATCTTCATTGAAGTTCATTTTTTACCCAGCCATGGTAAGAAAATTGTCTCGCATTTCTTTGATAATGCATATATCTGATAAAGATATGGCCCATGCTGATCTATGATTACGTTATCCGATGGTCATCTCATATTCGCCAAAGTTTCGTTAACTTCTTGGAACATTCTCCACAACTGCACTAGAAAATCCCAAAAATTGGTGAGATCGCTCTTTAAGTGTCAATATTGTGACATGTAAGCAAAGTTCTGAGTATTTTTTTTGTCCTAAAGGTCCGTTTAGAAACATGTTCTCATATGCCAAAAGCCTCCACTTTTTCTGGAACGTATTTTGGGGAGATAAATACAATTTTAGTAAATGTTCAATATGAAAGCATGAGTCAAACTTTTTATGAGTTTTCTGTTTGCAAAGTGACCGCAAGGGCAGGAGGCAATTTTGAAACACTCGTTTGTTCATGGATATCTCATAAAATTGATCATTTGACCGTAAAATTTCTGAACGCAGTACATACTACGCGAGGCAGATCACTTTTTTGCAAGATTTTTTACCACAGTCGCTTAAAATTTAAGCTCGAATTTCATACTTTCCCGCGAATCAATATGACGTTACCGCAGTTTTAATGATGCACATCAAATATCGAAGTTATGCTACTTCCGGAAAGAAAGTTGAATCCATTTCTCCGTGAAGCTCGAGCGTTTAAACAGTTCTTATAATGACGTCAACGAAAGATGACAGGCGTATAATTATGTGCTGGACTCGATATAACACCAAAACAAGCAAGAGAAATTATAAAAAAGAACTCGAGCGAAATTTACGTCTTTCATTATGTACGGAAAGTGTGTGAGATTCTTCCCCATACAGCCAAAATTTCGCGCCAATGGAATTTCGGACTTTTCCAGAGTTAAAATCTCAGCTATTTGAAATTCGTTTCCAGGGTCGTCAAGAGCTCAAAGCCGTCACTCATAATACAGTACTTGATTTTGACCCAGAATCATAGTATGAAGAAACCTACAATCAGTGGATAAAACGACAATAAGTGGAAAAATCGTGATATTTGACGTCTCTTGAACGTGACGTCGTGACATGTCCCGGTTAGGCATACATGTGTTGTTCTGTATACTTATTTGTTCTATATTTTTATATTATGTCTTATGTAAGATTATACTAAACGATTCACGGTATAATGATTAAAATTATGATATAAGTTTCGTTTATTTGTAACAACGAATTATAAATATATTTAAAAAATGCACGGACTTTCCGAACAGCCCTCGTAGTATTGCCTATTAGCAATACGTCGTGGGGATACGAATGTGGGGACTAATCTGTAAGCAATGTTTTAGATATTTGGAACGAATATTCAGAAATTTTACAGTCAAATGATCGATTTTGTATGAGAAATCCATGAAAAAACGGGTGTTTCAAAAATGCCACCTGCCCATGCGGTCACTTTGCAAACAGATGAACTCGACCCATGCGTTCATATTGAACATTTACTAAAGTGGTATTTATCTCTCAAAATACGTTCCAGAAATAGTGGAGGCTTTTGGCATCTGAGAAAATGTTTCTTAAACGAACCCTTAGGGCAAAACAAATACTCAGAACTTTGTTTACATGTCAAAATATTGACACATAAAGAGCAATCTCACAAATTTTTGGGATTTTCTAGTGCAGTTGTGAAGAATGTTCTAAGAAGTTAACGAAACTTTGGCGAATGTGAGGTCACCATCGAATAAGGTTATCAGTAGGAGATCAGCATGGGCCATATCTTTATCAGATATAATTATGCATTATCAAAGAAATGCGAGACGATTTTCTTACCACAGTGCCTGTTTTCCTCCTTATGAATTAATCTATCCATGCGTTTTCCTCCTGGAATCTATACTGAACGATTGGACTCGGTGATAGTTAGTGCTATGTTTTTATGACCAGTATGAAGTAACAGCATGACCTCAACTGTCCAAAAAATATACGGAAACTTAAAAAGGTCAGAAGTGTTGCACCTTTTTCAAATTGAAAAATTCTCTGTATCTAATCTGAAGTCATCACTTGGTAAATGGAATGTGTAATCTTGCAATATATTGATACTGAAATGTTTCTGAGGGTTGAGAACAATATAATTTTACAATAATTGTTTGATATAACGTATTTAATTGAATCATACTTTTATATACATAGCACAAAAGTTTGTATTTTTTTACTCGTTTACAGGAGTAACTCTTTTCCTAGAAAACTGGCTTATCAGTCTGTTTAGTGGTGTACTAGGGGTTTTGCTTTGGGTATCACCAGGAGCACTATGAAATTCCACACTGTATTCTTTAGAAAATCTTTATCCTTACAATGTATCATCTGAAAAAAATGCTTGGCTCAGTTCATTAAACAAATCTATCCTTAACTATGAATTGTACTGCCTATCTTATAAACACATGGATCAAAAGAGAAGCCTTATTTGTCATTTGCAGAACAAAGCTTTCAGTTGTTTGTGAAAATCTCTTGTGTACTATCTATTTAAAGTTACTTGTAAGACTTTGCCTCAAGCTGCAGACGATAGTGTCTTATATCTTTGTTCTATACGCTAGAAGCAGCTGTCGTGGTAAGGTTTGATTACTCATTTCTGTCTACTCATCTGAGTTCATTTAACATCGATACCATTTGGCCGACGCTCCCTGAAGAGTTATGTTAAGTTTTAGGGGTTTTGAGACGCAGAGGAAACATTTCCGCTCAACTCGAAGACCGGAGCACTTGCTCAACATTTTGATAAAGCAGTGACCAACCAGTTTCTATAAATATTTCCTCCTATCATTTGTACAGGTTTTTTAATTTCCTAGGTTTTATCGGTATAACGCTGCTCTTAGAAAATATCAGAAAATTATCTGAATATGAATCTATCTGAAACTGAAACATTTCAACTGAAATGTCAGGTCTGTGATCATAGGTAAGTGAGCTTGATATTTCTAAATCGATCTGCGTTTTAGTAGTTCTCCCTGAAATATTTAGACATGATATTTACACTGCATTTTCAGTTATTTCGGGATAAAATTGTTTGACTTTAGTTGGTACGATGTAAACATTTGGATAATTGCAAATATGCAAACTATTAGACATTCTTTCAATACATACATGTGATTACGTGTTTAAAAATTACTAGGATGTTGATAATATTCGATTTTTATTTCTTAAGTTTTTTTCTTCACATCCAACAAGAACCAACCGTTATGTTGAGAACGGGTAAATTACCTCGGTTTATAACTTTGAAATGGCTGAAAAATTAACCCAGCTTAATCATATGTGAAAATGTACTCATTTAAGTTGAGATTTTATGACTATTTAAGCTTTTTACACCACTAAATGGGGTAATTTAGACTATCATTTGATACTAAATGACAAACTGATTTCATGTCACACTGCCCAGATAATATGCTTCATTTGTTTGACTTGACCGTTAAAAAAGTATAAATTGCACTAAAAATTTGAAAGTTTAAAATTCCAGACGTTTTTGAATTCAGTTTTGTTTTCTCCCCCAATTTCATTTCAGATGTGAAATTTTGACAATTTACAAGTGCTTATAGACAAGTATCCCGCTGTCTTTGCAGGATTTTGCGTCTGACTATTCCAAAGAGTAAGTAATGTATTTATATTCTTGAGAGGTTTTATAAGAACTACATGTATAAACATTTGTTAATATTGTGCTGAAACCTCATCTTTTTATTCAGTTTCAATTCTTAGAAATGACATGGCAAAATGACAGTATAGCTGTTCGGTTACCATGGCAACATTATACATAGAAATATCTGATTAAGAACTAGAAAATTCTTATAAATGATTGCACGTAATAGAAGCATTTATCGGTTTCATTACTAGTATGTCTAGGATTACAGGCAGACATAGGGGAGAATGTCTATGCGCGTATCAATTAAATGTTTTTTTTAGGTTCATTCAGCTAACGTCTTCGAAGGAGTTCAGTTATTTTGAGTTCTGGGGGCCGGTGCTAGATTTAGAATATGATCACAAACTTAACAAAAACTGATCTGATGGAAAATTGAAAAATGGCCAGTATTAGGACTGGTTTAAAACATATACACTGTATTCCACATTTTTTTCTTTATTTCAAGAAACTTTATGCAGATTAGACTTTTGTCCTATTAAGTTTTAACTTCATGTCCCCTTCGATAGCCTTGGATTTTTTTCTCACGAGCGGGCAGGCGCGCGAACGCGCAAATGCTCTCTTTAAATAATAATAATTCGTTAAAAGAATGCAGAAAAGAATATTGGTATGATGTTAAGACATGAATTACGTAAATACGCTAAATGATGCGAAATAAAGTCATGATTAGTAAATCAATTGTAATTAGTGACCTACTGTAATCAGAAACAAGAAAATAAAAAAGTATTGAGTCAGTATTTTTCACTATAAGATCATACGGTCAACAGTATATATCATGTGCAACTTTGAACAATGAAAAATAAAAAAAAATATAAAAAAATAGATGGACGGGAAATTAATTATTCATATCGGATGACTTGTATAAATCAATTTTGCACAATAATTGTATTCTGAAAATTCGTCGAAGGGTCACCTTAAGTTTGTTTTCATACGGTTTTATTTTAGTTATTTTTACAAGCAAAACTTTGCACGCATATATATTATATTATTTCTTTTTGAATGGATGTTATTATACGGTGATATTTTGTTAACATGTTTTATAAAGCCATTCAGCATTTCAATACATTTTTAAAGAGACGTATTACAACAGGCACCTGTTCAAAAATGGTGTCATTTTATTCATGAGGTCATCACATTTGAACACTGATATCTTTCTATTATGGATTACAATGTATTTGTTATTAGACACCCAGAACTTTTATTGTAAATACACTCATAGTGAAATCTCTCTTCATAAGCGGACTGAATATTAGTTTATAATCAGAATTCAATGACAAATTCCGCAGAGACGAATATGAGCCGAGCATTGATTAAGGCTTCAGATTATAAGCAGAATGCAAATAAAACTGGACGTGAATAAAAGGCCGCCCCCTGAGCCTTGGAGAGCATTGTTTTTACGATATCGAGGTGAGATGAAAATGGGGAGATAGTTTATTATTTTATAACCTTTGTTTGGAGGTGATGTAACAAGTTTGATAATATTGACGTAAATGTAATTTGTGAAGATGCCATGTAAACATGTGGTCAGTATCTTAGTGGTCAACTGGTGTGAATACAATACTCTGGTAGCCGGTAATGGTCGTAGATGTTAGTGGTCAAGTTGAATCTTATACAGTGTACACAAGCATTTATGGTTTGTGTGCATCGTAAATTCTAATGGTCAGTGTGTATCATTGACCATGTCCTTTCGGTGTGTGCTTTATATGCACTGACACTGTTAGCGCAGTGGTCAATGAAGATGTCAAGTGATTGTTAAGAACGGAGTACACAAGTGCGTGTTCAAAATGTAGATGATATAAATAGTCAGCTTGGATATATATATGTGTGTGTAGCAAGTATTTGGGCGGATCATTAGCCCAGTGTTAACGCGATGGACTGATAATACAGTGTATACGAGTTCGATTCCGCCGCCCCTCCACTAACGGGACAAATGTTCTTGCGAATGAAACGTTTAACGGAGAACCCATGTATAAGTGCTACACGTTGAGTATGTAAATGAACAAACAGAGAACAGGGTGACTTTTTAAGACAAGAATATATATTAATACTTGTATCTATTTATCTTTCAACAATAAATAAATAGATAAATGTTGGACAACCTAAGTCTGAATATAGTATAAAATTTCATTATAATTCATCAAATATGAAAATAATAATTCTAAAAGTTTAATATTGCTTATAATGAATGCGTAGAAGAAAAAAAGTCAAGATACATCGAAGTATAATGTTATTTCTTAAAAATCCTTGCAAAGGAAGATAACATCTGATGAAGCATGCTGTAACTGACATAGTATTCATCAACAACAACAACATCTTTTATTTATAAAACGTTTCAGGGAAAATGTTTATAACAACAGGATAAAAAATTAATCTGGTGTCATCTATTATGCTTATAGATAACACTTAGCCTTACTTGTAAATTTTTTTTTTTAATGATTAAGGCCCGTATCTAACTGAAGAATTTTCCACGTCTTTTGATTTGAAAGTTGTTGTGAACCATTTCTTCTTGTTTGTAAGTTTGTTCATATATACAAACTTAACCGATAAATTGTTAAATCCCATGGGATATAAACTGCGAGAAATTTCAATGATTGTTAACACCATCAGGTCTCATTTCTGATTGATTTCTTACAAATGGTTTTCATTCCTCGCTTTGATGTTTGTGTCACAATTCAATCACATGATTTCAACTGTCCGATTGACTCTCCATTTATAATATTGTGTGTATCAGTTTAACAGTGGACCACTATCTGGAGTGAATTTTAAGTACAGTGTTATAGTGAAAGTTTAAAGCTTATTTTTGCTTATCAAAGACTTTTAAGAAATAATCGTTGAAACACGATAGGCTTATTGAAACAAGTCACGGTGTTACGAGTCATTGTTTTTGTTCATAAGTTTGAAATGGCGCCTTTGTTTTACTTTTAAAAAATCGATTGTTAAAATGAAAACTGAGTTGTCTTTACTTTAAGGATCTTTAAAGGGAAAAGTAACAATGAAATGTGACACTCGCCTGTCATACATGTGTTACGAAGCAACGTTAAAGACAATAGAACCGTCCTGAAGACAAACAAATCAAATTTCGAGGGGTCTTATTGGAGTATGGTTTTAGTATTATTTCTTCTTAATAAGCCTTTTATATTCTTGAAATATAAGTAAATAAGCGAAATTTCTTGGACATATATTTTTTTCAGTGATTATTGTTGAATATATATCATTTATTTATTATTTTAGGTTGTTTTCTCGACGGATTAAAGAAAAGGATAGAGAGAATTTCGAACCTTAAATATTTCAAAATGGCGGAAGACGTGCTAATTACGTAGACGATTTTGCTGCCTTCTTGAAGATTTGTGATTTTTTTTAAATTTTCATAAATATAGTGTTGACAGTTGTAAGAGAATTATTTAAAACAATATTGTAGGGTTCTTTCTGTATAAGAGTCCTCTGAAACCCTCGCTAGACTGACTTAAAGCGATGGGAGTGCAAGTGTTATCACCTGAGAGCCATCATTCGAAACTGCGCTCTCTGCCGAAAATCCCTAAGAATTCTCACTATTCGATGAAACCTTTAAACTCTGTGAAACCGTCTAGGGCTCTACCTACAGTTCCGAATTCAAACGTGTCAAAGCTGGATTCCAACATTAAGCTATCCAGGGCACTGCCAAGAGTACCGAAACACATGGATAACAAGAAAACTCAGAACTTAGTCGCACGCACAGGAAGAACTCTTCCGGAAGTGCCTTTTAGAGATTTTAAAGACAATAATACATCCGGTTCTAGCAGGTCATCAACTCCGCGCGTGCATAACACGAGCATCACGACGCAAAACAGCACGTCTCAACACAATGTCGTGCTTAACAACTCAACAAATCATCTCCAAAATAACCACAACTTGACGCATCACCACAATAACACAAACCATCATAAGAACGATCATCATACTCATCACCATCATCATAAAGGTGAACACCACCAACACAAAGGTGAACATCACCACTCAAACCACCACCAGCATGCGCAACAACACCAGCACGCAAGTCAGCACGTGCATGGCAACACGACTCAGCGAACCTTGCCAAAACTACCAAAGTTGCTGCAGAAACCGAAGCCGGAACAGAACAGAATTGAATACATGCACGATGTTTATAAAAAGGAAGGAGACATTTTCAGTGAAGAAGGCAACTACGAACAGGCTTTGAAAAGTTATAATTTGGTAAGTTTATTTTTAAACGTTCATACTTACAACCTTGATTAAATTTTGAATCAAAGTTCCATTAAATGTGCAACAGGAACAAAGGTTGACCCTTCTGTAGGGATGGCACTTAAATATAGACAAGCGCTGTACTGAAAATGTCGTAAAGATAAACACATACAAGATACATGCTACATTTATTTAAAGGCATACAGTAACGTTCAAACGATAAATTAGGGTGCACTCACTTCGCGAATAAGGTCCTCCCTCTATAGTGAAAACTCGATTAGACGATTCTTTGTAAAATGAAAATAAACATGCGATTAGGATAATTTTTTTCTTCCATTTTTTCTGTTTCTTTCTTTTTACTACTTTAGGCATATTTTTGAGAGTCTAAAACAACGTACAATTTTTTAAATAGGAAAGGTGAAAAATTTGTTTTCGCAAATTGATGATTCTACATGTACAATGAAAATAAAGTTTCACTGACACAAAACTATATTACGTTCGCTTATTTTTAACTTGCTCATGTATGCGGAAAACACTGAACATTTTTTTTTTAATGTCTTGAACAAATCAATTGTCGTTCCATTAAAATTCCTTTGAGTAATAGTGTTACTGATTTATTTAAAAGAGAATGGTAGCTGTGTATATAGACTGAACTATTCAAGAATTACTGTGGATATGATTAAAAACTGTACATAATTTATGAAGTCCACTTTCATTTATATATTATCAGTTGTAAATCAACGATTTCTACGGCTTAACTTTAGCCTTTACTGTAGTAGAATACAAATTTGTTTGAGATTTTTGTAAAAAAACAAAGTAAAAAAATTGAAGAAGAAAAGAAGAATATTCATGTCAATCAATAGACTAATACTTAAAAAAGGTAATAGCATTAAAAAAACAGTATATGTTTCATTCCGGCCCGGCGAGAAAAAAAGAAATAGTCATTGGAATATCATGTGGAACAGTAAGTGCATATTAAGGTATAAGAATACTAATAACCATTTTGTCAGTCCTCATTGAATAGGGCTTTTCTTAGAAATATTTAAGGACAAAAAAATAGACCATATAAGACACCTTTACCATGGGCGTTTCAAGAAATAACTAATATTCACTACAAACCTCACCCAAATGAATGAATTTATAAGGGTATAGAGAAACACAATGTTTTTTCTATGACTGGCCATTAAAACAGGTGTTACTTGGTATATAATCATTCACATTATGAACAGGTTTTACTTGGTATATAATCATTCACATTATGAACAGGGTTTACTTGGTATATAATCATTCACATTATGAACAGGTTTTACTTGGTATAGTTTACTTGGTATATAATCATTCACATTATGAACAGGTTTTACTTGGTATATAATCATTCACATTATAAACAGGTTTTACTTGGTATATAATCATTCACACCATGAACAGGGTTTACTTGGTATATAATCATTTACATTATGAAGACCTACTGACTGCTGACAAAAAGCAAACAAAATAAAAAGCCGTAAGTGAGAAGAAACGAAATTAGATTATAAACATGGCGCGAATTTAACCCACCCACTTCATTATGAGGGGTGTTATCAACGTAAACTTCAACATAAGTCTTTGAGGCTTCAAATTAGCTACAATTATTTTTATATATGTAGTATTCTGAACAAAAAGGCAAAATATCCAAAACATTTATTGTCTAGTTTTGGAGGAATTAATAACTGAAATCACAGATACCCATGTTTTACCAATTTACTTTGAAAAGCTTTGTTACAATTGAAATATATTTAAAAAGAAAGAATTTGAATTTCAGTTCTATAAAAGTTACTGTTGTAAAACCAAAACATTGTAAAACTGCGCCCCACCCCCCGCAAAAAAAAGAAAAAAATTGGCTTGAGTGGTGTTTGAACCCATGGCCTTCATTGAAAATGTATCAATTGTACACAAATTAATGGAACTGAATGCTCATCGGCGTGGAGGTAGGGTATTAGGAATCCAATACCTTAAGTGGGTCAGCAACAATTCGTCCATAACTTTCGCAAAGTCATATATTCAAAGCAATATACATGTACTAGTATATATAATTTATTTGATCTCGATCGCGCTATAAGCTATCCAACGTAGTCACATTGCTCTCGACTCATTTATGACTGATCCAGTCATGTTCAAAGGAAGTCAATTATTTACTCATAACTGGTACCCACTTACAGCTGGATAGACCTAGACACATGTTATCCAGTGTCTTTTCCAAAAATACATCACTTCCGGCTGAATCTCGGGCCTGGCACCTTCTGAATAGAGAGTATACATTCTGACTATTTACCTACCGAGCAAAATTTGCATCGTTGAAGTTTAAATTATATTGTAAAAATGTACATGTTTATGAGTTTTAAAACTTATTCTTATTTCAGAAATCAGTATTATATTTGATGCACCATTTTATTTTTATTTTTTGTTATTGTTCTTGTTGTTTGGATAATATAACAGCAAGTGAACGGTGAAAACAGACATTTTTCGAACACATGTGCAGTCATTTGCAAAAGTCTCAAAACACTTTCCTTCTCCTTTGACGGATAATTAAATAAATGGTATTTTAAAACAATTTGCTAGTCTTTAGAATATCTTTCTTTTTAAGAACTTTATTGAGCTAATCATGCACAAAGCACCCTTCAAGACTTCTGTCAAAGGTCTTTTTACGGCGCATATGGTTTGTCTTTGGTAATTTCTGTAAAACAGGTCTAGCTCACTAAAACATGGTAGTAACATGTTTAAGATTCCTGTTTCTGTTATGCTTAACCTAGCATCGGTGTCTCCTATCTCAAGTATGTGTCACCCATCGTGTACGGGGCTCAAGTGATTTGTATACTCTAATCTTTCATTCAAGAAAATAATACAAGCGGATAAAACACCATTGAAACAGGACGCTCGGCCGTAAATTGTTTCCGTTCAATTAAACAAAACTGTCATTTCGCATTGCTTTTACACGCATTAACATTAAAAGCATCTTTTTGAACGCAGTGAAAAATTATTATAAGTTTATGATGTGAGTTTTACATTACGGTATAAACGAATCTTTAGAATATCTGACCTTCAAGGCATTGTTAAGAAATACCGGTCCAAAACAGTTTACATCTAATAATTCAATTATAAATTAAATTTATTTCGGAAATGTTCATGATGCAACTGATGTAATTTGAACAAAATAAAACATATGATTCAAAGAGCAGTTAATTCATAGACTAATTTTTATCCGCGCATTGTTTATGTAAACAGTCAGAAACGGCAAAAGCAGTGTCGCGGCCAGTTTCAATTTTACGTCAGTTGCAAAAAGCTAGCGATCATAAAATTAATTTTATTTTTGTGATAATAAAAAATAAAGATAAAAGTATACTCACTTTAAAAATAGACATAAACATGAAAGATGGTGCTGTAATTACATTATAAAGTACAAAACGCAAAAGACATATATAATTTACAAAAAATTCCGTCTTTGGTTAATTGAAAAAAAAAGAATTCTTGGAAAGGGCCGTATTTCTAAGGCGACCAAAACAGACGCATTAATACAAAGTTAATCATTGAGTGCTGCTCATCGTTACGCGGTAATAATCCGAGGATGTACATAGTGCCCCGGAAATAATTGGCCATATGAGGCAGAAGTCATGCCAAGTGTGGGGAAGGCATCCAAAACACATAATGGCAAAAACAACAAACAAACAAAAACAACAAACAACAACAAAAACCGCAAATCTTTTATGTTGCCATGCATTGTATTGTATTTTAGGTACAATAGCACTAGTCTGAATCCAGGGAGCAGTCACAGAGCAGGATTAATGTTAGTTGCAAGAACTTGTTTTCAAATTGATGTAAAATACAACGATTTAACCTAAATTATGTAGGTATAAGAAAATTCTTTCTAATTGTCACAGTCAGCAAACCATCTATCGTTATATGCAAAATAAATCATTCTTTCTCAGTTTGTATAATATGATATGTCATTTCTTGTTCAGGCACTCAAGTTCATTTCGGACGAGAAAACGACTATAGTGGCTAGATCCCGAGTTTACCGGAAGCTGGGCAAGTTACGCAAGGCGACACAGGATGCCGATCTAGCCTTAAAGCTAGACCCACTGTACCATGAGGTATTCATAATTCTTAAACATTGACCACTTTGTAAGGTCATGTTTGTGCAAGACAATGCACAGATAGATTTTCTGTTTTGTTAAGTTTTTATCAGCTGTCTAAGTGCTTTCAAAGTATTCTGTCATTTTCCTCTCTTTTCAAAGAAAACAAGAAATGTGTCCATAGGACACGGATGCCCCCATATTCCGCTGTATTGTCAAAAATAAAATCCTGTACAATTACAAGTGCAGTGTACAACTATGCCGATCTCCAATAAATGTGCGTCAGGATACCCAGGTGCGTAAGTTTACATGCTGACAACTATTCTTAGAAAGTTTCATTAAAGCGGACGGACGGACATGGGCAAATTTATATGCCCCCCTCCCCCAAAGTGGTGGGGGCATAAAAAGTAATAACTCATATACAAAATCATTTTCAAAAAATAATCTGAAAAGAGTCTATTGTCGAGCATATCGATAGAGCGATACCCGTGTCCTTAAGCAAAGACGCATATTCCCTCTGATAAAAGAAGTATGTCAATCCAATGATTTAGTTCTGATATGCATGGTGTCTTGATGGCGATTTTTCTAAGCCAGGGTAACTAGTATATAGGACTAAGACAATTCCCATAAATATTAGTATTTGTTCATCTGTCTCAAAGCTTGTTCTATTTATTTAACAGTTTAGGAATGACAAATGTTTAGTTAGTATCAATATATAATCCCCTGGAAGCTCATTCCTCAGTCAAGCCACAACGTGACAGCCGTAGCAAAGTTTGATTACAGTCAATTTGTAGTGCCTATAGTACTACTGAATTAACTGAGTCTACCGTCATAGTCCCTTGTCTACAGTTATTGTCCCTTGTTTATCGTAATAGTCCCTTTTCTACCGTCGTAGTCACATGTCTACCGTCATAGTCCCTTGTCTACCGTCATAGTCACTTGTCTACAGTCGTAGTCCCTTGTCTACAGTCATAGTCCCTTGTTTACCGTAATAGTACTTTGTCTTCCGTCAAAGTCTATTGTCAAATATCATAGGATCTTGTCTACCGTCATAGTCACTTGTCAACCGTCATAGTCCCTTGTCTATCGTCATAGCCCCTTGTCTACCGTTATAGTCCCTTGTCTACAGTCATAGTCCCTTGTCTACAGTCATAGTCCCTTGTTTTCCGTAATAGTCCTTTGTCTACAGTCATAGTCCCTTGTGTACCGTCATAGTCACTTGTCTACAGCCATAGTCCCTTGTCTATCGTCATAGTCCCTTGTCTACCGTTATAGTCCCTTGTCTACAGTCATAGTCCCTTGTCTACCGTCATAGTCCCTTGTCAACTATCATAGCCTCTTGTCTACCATCATAGTCCCCTGTCTACCGTCATAGTCACTTGTCTACAGTCGTAGTCCCTTGTCTACAGTCATAGTCCCTTGTCTACCGTCAAAGTCCCTTGTCTACAATCATAGCCCCTTGCCTACCGTCATAGTCCCTTGCCTACCATCATAGTCCCTTGTCTACCGTCATAGTCCCTTGTCTACCGTCATAGTCCCTTGTCCACCGTCTAAGTCCATTGTCAAATATCATAGTCCCTTGTCATTTTCAATAATTCGTTATATTTTTTGTTCTAAAAGTCTGATATAAAAATAAACTGTTCTTGTGTTTCTGTTCTTCTTTTCTTTTCTTGATTTCGCATTAATATCACTTCTAACCAGAAAAGTTTACATTCAAGTGAACCCTTAAAACTCGTCTTACTTCAGTATCAGAAAATTGTTATTCATTTTACCGAGTTATCTGATCAAATATATGGTTATCAGAAGAGGACATGTGGTGAAATCTACTGTCAGGCCTGTTTGATTTATGTTACGATAATTTCAATTGTAATCAAATTTCTTCCTTCTTGAAGGCATACATTCAAATCATGTGGGAAAAAAAAGAAAGAGAAAAAGTTGAAAAAATCGGTAATGTAGGTAGAATTTGTCATATAATGTTAATTGTAATGTTAATCACTTTACTTTTTTACAACCACGCCAGACATTTTGTATATATCTTATGATAAAAGATTACGTCTATATAAATGTCCTCTCCCGCAACGCTTCTAGAATAACTTATTGTTTAAGAAAAGAAAAAAACTAGACCGAAATTGGTATCAATTTCTGAAATTTGTCATCCATGACACCGTTCTGATATGTTCTAAAATAAGGTCCTACTTCGAAGGCAATATGACTTATTTCAGTAGTAATTTTCATTTGTTATTCAGAAAATATATACAAATTATGCATTATTTTACCGAATATTGTTCTCAACAAAGAAAGAAAAAGTAAATGAGAAATTGTTGAAATTTAGTTCAATTTTATATCTTTACTTAAGAATGAAATGCCGTTTGACACATTTATGACATTTTGAAATTTCTTAATTAGTTTTTCAATCGATTTCAGAGGTTTTAATTTCTATTGTTTATGCGCATTCAATGAAATTGAAAACAAGTTAAGCTAGAGAATAGATTATGGAAAATAAAAGAATCAAGTGTGCGTAAAACGTCACCGGGTTTAAACGCTTTCATTCTTCTGAACTTTTTAAATGCCTGTATAAGGACTGGTACGATATGAACGGATTTAGACTGGGCATTATTTTATGAGAGCAAATCAATAGTTTACAAACTTAACAGATAGTCTGTCTACAAAATCGTAGGACTGATGCCTCTGATGTGGCAAACTAACGAGTAAAACTATCTTTAACTCTCGAAAATATTAGTCGTCGGTCTGTCGGCGAAATGTGGGAGAGAGAGAGAGAGAGAGAGAGAGAGAGAGAGTAGTGGGGTACGTTTAAACAATTTTATATTGCCTGATATAAACAGACAAGTAAGTGATATATTTAATATAATCTTTTGACGCAGATTGATCTGAACATCAGCAAACGGCCTTTCTCTGTATTGTACGTTGGTACAGTGACCAATAGACTGAGAATCAATATACAGAAAAAATAATAGAAACAAACTAATTTTTGCTCTATGAAAATATTCTACATTCAAACACATGCCTTCAGTTTTTCCTTTACATCTTTGTAGGGACTACTACAAAAGGCGGAGTTGCTCTTAGAACAAGGGGACTACGAAAATGCCCTGAACTACTTCCAAAAGGGGGCGAGAATGCGACCCGACAAAGATGACTTCCAGGACGGTATTGAGAAGGCAAAGCATGGGCTCTCTGAACACCATAAAGGTACGTCATCGTATAAAACAGCAATTCAAAGTCCCCTTGTCACGTCATATTATATGATGAAGTCTGTTTATGGGTTTCATAGATGCTGTAATGTTTGTAGAAATTGCTAGTCTTGGAAAAACCTTTATTCACGATACGATGGCAATGAATCGTTGCCTTCTTAATTGTAATCAATATACTATTGTGATTTTCTTTTCTCATTACTCAACACTCATTCGTAAATTGCAACAACAACCCATTTATAACTGTTACTTCAATCAGTTACTAGAATATTTACTCTAGAGCACGCTTAGATTCAGAATCACCCACTTTAGCTCGACGTTTAAATATTTACCATGAGTTTTTTTAATTTGTCTGGTTCGTTTTATGAAAGTCTTGTATTCTGTCAATAGTTTAATTTTTTTAATTGCCATTTATTTGATATATTGTTCCACAAACGCTACAAAAGCCTCTGTGTTTATTCAGGCGAAATTGACTTTTTATTTAACCAATTTATGCCTAATGCCATGGATTATGCCATCCTTTTCATTTGAACGAGTCCATTTTCAATTAAAAAGGTTTTATAAGTTTTCAATTCTATCTATTTAAGGAAGAAATTCCTTGATCCAAACAGTGTAGACTCTTTTCGAAGCCACATATTGCGGCGTCAATCTGGGTCTGCACTGCATGCCTGTGTCTATTTTTGTAGACGCTAGGCATTAATGGGTTTAAAAAATAATGGTATTTAGTCTGTTAAAATAATTCTCTCTGAGCTAATATTTAATATCTTTTACATGTTAAGTGTCACTAATGCTAAGATAACATCTTAATGCCATGCTCTTCACGCTAAAATAGTTAACAAAACATTCAGCGGAAATCCATTAAATACCTGAAACTTGTTTTTAATGTAAACGGGTATTCGGCTAAATAACTGCTTGAAAAAAACAAACAGAAAAATAAAGAAAAAAGAAAGAAAAAAAAGACGCAAACTCTGTACAAGCAAATCGTTTCATGATTTTTGCATTAGCTTTATGACAAAGGTGAATATTTACTTCAAGGATAGAAAAAGTTATATTTTTGAAGAAGAAAACATGTTTCAATTCTTTTTACATGAACCTTCGACCAGGAATCTATACAATTGTCTACAATTTCTCAGCTCGATAAAACAGCTTAGAAGTCGCTAGCCTTACATTAAAATAGTACAATATCTGCCCAAACTGACGAAAATTACATTAAAAAAACAGAACAAACAAACAAAAGATGAAAGAAAAAAAGAAAGAAAAAACAAACAAAGAAAGAAAGATTACAAGAAAGAAAAAAAAGAAAGAAAGATTTTAAGAAAGAAAGAAAGAAAGAAAAACAAGTGGAAAATATTTCTAAAAAATACTGCACGTGCTCAGAAGAGAAGTGTACAAGTAAACACTACATGTACACTCTAAAATAAAAATCAGAATTGAATATGTTTGTATGTTCCAGTCGCCAGGAAGAGGAAGAACACGCTCAGTCCAGAAGATATTACACTTCAGAAAAAGGTTAGTACTTTGACACACACTTCAAATTCAAAGTGGAGGTACGTATTTCAAAGTAAGTGTAGACACAAGTATGTCAGTTAAGTAGAAGTAAGTAAAGGCGTATTAAAGTTTTACATAAACATTCTTTACTTAAAAATACGAACCGACGTGATTGTATTAAGTCATATGTAATTACTAACTATTTTCAAAATAGCATTATTCAGAACCGTGTAGATGTTCAGTTTCCTTTACAATCCATAGGCTAAAGACAAAACCGAGAAAGCACGAAAAAACCGTGACAATGTAAATGTCCAATCACAGCGATCAAATTCCCACATGAGTGATGACGTACATAACAACTCGTACGGTTCAAATGCCTCGACCAACAGAGAGTCGGCAATAGCAGAGGAAACCACACCCGCCATCGTCCCTGTACCACCTCCACAGCCGCCACCGTCAACCATTCGGGCAAAATTGGGTCGACAGATGACGCCAATGCCAGGGAGATTTAAGGTAAACTTTACTTAACTGACCCCTTATGGAGTAATACCACAGTGAAAGTCTATCTACAAGCAATCTACATTATTTACGACTACATTTGTATTTTAGTAAAAAGAGATGTGTTTCAAATAGTTCGTCTAATTTATGCTTTATAGGGTATTTTTTATTTTGATATTTTAGTTCTACTTGAATTCCACGTGATTATCTTGGTAGTGATTTTATTTCATCATTCTAAAATAAAACATGGTGTAATTTACTTTTTTAGGGTCGTCATAAAACGGAACCGCCCATCCAAGAGAACAGTCAACACAACGAGCAACAACAAGAAGCTCCGCCTTCCATTGATGACGTCAATGAAGATATGATGAGACAGATTCTTGGCTCAATGTCAAAGGATAGAGAGTACCTTGAAAAATTTCTCGGAGAATCTGGTAATATATATTACATTTTGCTAATTAAGCATAAGGCCCATTGCTTAATAAATTCGTATTTTATAAAAAAAAATTATTTTTCCAAAACGTTATTTTTTCGAAGTGACGCCAGGTCATTTTATGCTTTATACATCGTCACAGCAAATTTCAAGCTTGTAATTTTTGATTTTTTAATTTGTTTCTTCCGGATTTGAACTTATGCCGTGGGATTTCAAAGTGATATAAGTCTTTTGCAACACTCACTATTTAGTGGTCTAAGAATTCTCAAAATTTGCATCTCTTGACTTCTACGAGCAGCTTCAGCCAGTTTGTACCAATTCTATCTGTAACATATTTCCCATACCAAGCTCTGTCTTCAGTTGTAATTAAACTTTCAGAGGGTATCAGTTTACCTGGTAAGATGAACGTGGGAAGCACAGCACAGAGTGGGCTTCACTTCCTGTACGACCGCGTCTTGAACTGGGTACGAAAAGGGGAACCAATACCAACAGCGGAACCAACGCCTCTGCCGCGGGAAACCAAAACATCAGCACGGCGGAAGTCAATGGTCCATGGATCGTCAGGTAAATAAAATGTACATTATGACAGACCAGTAAACTGAGGTGCAAATGAAAGATAATATTCCTAGCTGGGGTTTGTGTGTGTGTTTGAAGGGGGGGGGGGGATGAAAGCCTAGTAACAACAATTCAACAGTTAAAATGTCGTAACAGTTTACAATGGTTATCACCAGGTGAATATTATGAAAGAAAAATGCAACCACCCTGTATTCAAGATTCTATTCTGAAATGTTTTATACATCTTTTTTTTCTAGTCGAAAGTCTTTTAGAAGAGCAGGACAAAGAAAACGAGAGCCGTAAGCATAAACGTCACAAGAAGAAGGGCCAGTCAAAGGCGCCTCACACGTGGTATAATTATGTAGAGAACAAGAAGCTCGAGGAAGCCCAAGAAAGAAAGCACGCGCGTAACGTGTTCTTGCACGTGGTTGAAGGTAAACTCTAGCTCAAAACTAAATCTAGTGTACAGAAGAGATCAGGATATATTTCTAGCCAACCATATTCTATATTCTTGACAGTGGAACTGATATAGCAATCAACATACAACTTAATATGATTTTTGTAGAAATTATGACGCTTTTAAAAAAATCTCATTCTTGAAAAAGGACTTTTGACCTTTGTATATGATTTCATTGTCACTAAACCTTTCTAAAATAAATAAAAGCTATGTTTCTTGTGTCTATATTTTGTTTTGGTAGTCGACTGCAAGTTTAGCGTCACGCTTGTTTGGGGAAGGACATACTTTGATGTAAATTCTTGGTCGGGAATCAAATTTAGATACTTTGTTTTGTCTTACTAACCCCAAATAAGTTCACAAGGAATACATTCAAAATATGCCCATTGTTTATTGTGACATCTGTGTATTACAGGCCGCAAGATAAAGCCGAAAGAGCATTCAAACCTTGAAATGAAGAAGTCCAAGCAAGATCCGGAAGTAACGAAGCGAGGAAAGGACGGACGACTTCGGAAAACGAAGGACCACGACAGCAAGGAGTCGTTGAATCAGGCCTTCATCTTCAAGTCGTACCGCCCGGGTAGTGACCTTTGCAACAGTGATGAAAGGTATAGTAAAAAGCCTGTCTCAATGAAATGTTACAAATTCAATTATGCTTAAGCTGAAAAAAGTACTATTCGTTATCCAAATGATAGTACTTGTCAAATGATCCACCCCGGTAAGAAAACACATAACGAATGAAAGGAGTACCATTCAAAGTTCTTTCGTGCGTGTTGATGTTCCACTGTGTGAAAACATGATACAATAAGGGGATTTTTAAATAAAGAATGGGCTTAAGGAATTATCCTATCATTGTAACAAAAACAGAAGTTTTAAACTTTGATTACACTTAAAAGTACATTGAAGTAATATGTTTTGTGAGTATCAAACGCCGGTTTACACACGTGAGTATCAAACACCCGTTTACACATCTATACTTAGCAGAAAAAAAGCAGATAAATAGTTATGTTCAATAAACCGAACAAGTTTTAGCTATTTTGTTCTATGTCGCTGAAGCACTTATAGATGATTACATGTATATCAAATTTACATTTGGTTTTTTGGGAATGTGACTCGACTTGACGCATCTTTTGATAGAACGTCGAACATGAATGATTTCTTCATCATTGCCTGTTTATCATGCGCAGTTTGAATATGTATAAAGTGTTCTTTCTAACAGTAAAGCGACAGCCATGGATACATCCGAACCAGAAAAGCCCGCTCAGCCGTCCCAGACTAGAACGCCACCCAAAAAACTTCGACAATACGGCGGACACAAGGACCGTCTTGAAAGACGGCGTGTAGCCGTGGGCAAGTACGTTGCTAAGGAAATGGAAGAGATTGAATTCTGTAAGTATTTCGAGACTTATTTTTCTATGTTTTACATTGTTACATGTCAATAAGCTGCACAAAATACTTTTTTTACTGTCATCTAATTGAATATATCTTCTACCATCTTTTCATTTTCTAATTACAAAATATAAATTGCAACAGACCTAAATATTAAATAGACGATGATACCTTTTTTAAAAGTACATCGGTTTAATTTTCAAATGGAAAGCAGATTCGAGATAGACCTAATTACCTTTACGTTTTTTCGCTCTTGACAGGTTAATGTTTTGTAAAGAGCGGAATTAAAACTTTCTGTAACGTCAGTATTTTACTGAAAAAATATTCTTAAAGTGTTACTTAAATACTATGACATTTTAAATAAAGTTTTATCAAATTTGTAACACAGTTTTCGTTCATATTTCTCCCTTATTGTACCAGTGTACGCCGACGGACAATTTGACGCATGCGCGGACAAAGCGGCGCACCTTCTTAAGGTTCTCGAATCCGAGGATTGGCCAGAAAAGTTCACGCATATGGCGACACTGCACAGTTACCTTGGCAACGTCTGCATCAGCAAGAAGGATTATGAGGGCGGCTTAGAGCATCATAATAAAGATCTAGAGATAGGAGAGAAACAGTAATTATTTTGTAATTCTTTCTAAAGACATTATACGTCACGCAATTAAATGTGTCATCTGATAAAACCCATTAAAAAGCGATGTCTGAACAAATATGTCATCTTGTCGTATCTTCAGATATCTAGAAATCGATCAGTTATCACTTTGTTTTCTAAACAAAAAACTTTAATATTTGCATGTCTCGTCATTATGACACACAGAAAGGTTTTAGGTATACGTTTAATGAGATCGCAACTGTTCATTTCTCTACAATATTTGAAAAGACGAGGATTTTTAATCTTCATGTCAAAAGACGTGGCTGAAATACTCTGGCATTTAGAATATGACCGAGATTCGATGAATTAACTGCCAGTTTTAAACATTGAATGAAATCTATAAAAAAATAGTGTTTATTTGAAACTTTTACAGTCAACAGACTATTAAAGATAACCGATATTTTTATTTTTTTATTTTTTGTGATCCTATAAATGTTTTTTTATTCACACATGTCTTATTTATTTGCATTCATTTTGTTCTGAAATGGTCATACCGTTATCATTACGTTTTAACACATTTTTACAGTAAAATTGATGACGCTGTTTCTCGTGCCCTCGGTAACCTTGGTAGAGTGTTTGTTGTTCAGAAGCGACACCAGGAGGCGCTCGATGTGTAAGTCTATAGCTGTTTGTCTTCGTTTCCATAGTAATACTTACTTAATACTTCTTTTCTATTGATAGTCTGTCTTTGTTAATAAGTACATCAAATGAGAGTAACCATCAAAACTTGATGTAATAAAAAATCAAGAGTATCTTTTTCAAGACGATGAATGTCAGTCAGTCTTAAGAGATTATGTTCATATATAATATGATTCTAAAAACATTAATGAAATACTAAATAAAGTGTTACAAATCATTACAGCTTCCTGCGAAAGACCCCTATGTGTGCCTCCCGTATTGAGACGGCCTGGTTGTTCCATGAGATAGGGAACTGTTTCCTCGCCCTAGGGGACTTTGAGTACGCCAAGGACGCGGCCAAAAAGTCCTTGGAATCGGCCGAAGAGGCGGTAGAATGGAGTTACCAGTTACAGTCATGTGTCCTAATGGGTGTCGCTGAAGGTAGGCATTGGCTTATTAATAAATCTTCAAAAAGGTTAAGGTCAGATTTGCACTGCCGATACATAGGATATGTTCTTAAACTTATGTTTATTACAGTATTTCCATTCAGACCGTCCGCAGTTAAACAGCGTAAAAAGCAGTAATTGCTCATCAGTTTTGAATAAAAAATGATCATATTTTTTATTATAAGCTATTTTTTTATTAAAGTACAATCCAATTACATTCCAAAATGATGTATGACGCTGTGATTTAAGAAGGTAACGACACTGGACTAACAAGAATAACTAAGCTAGTCCACATGCACTTATTTTTTTGTTTTCAGTCAAACTGAAGCAGTATCATGCCGCTTTCAACACCTTCGAGAAAGCCCTAGATCAAGCTAGGCTACAAGGTAAAGCAAACGCTTTGTTAATTCTCTTTCTTATATATGTGTTTTTGACAGTTTTTTATTATAATACCAAACCCCTTTCTACAAGAAGAGGAAAAATATATGAGGTACACAAACTCTTATGAGAATAGACAGTTCCCAGATCACTTGTATTTCTGATAGGCTTAAAAACGGTCGTCAAATATCTGGCTGTACTGCTATTTTTCGTCTAGACAATGCCATCTTGAACCCACACCCCATTCCGATACATTAAGACCTTTTCAAGACTAACGGGTTGGTGAAGTAAAAGTAGTTGAATGCATTAAGATATTGTTAATTGTTCTTCTGATAATGTCACTGTTCTTCCAGGTGACGAAAAAGCGGAAGAGGCTATCAGAGATGCCTTGCAAGACGTGAATGACCGTATCGTTGAAGAAATGCGAACCAAGGGACCATTAAACTTCCCGGAGTCTCGTTCAGACAATTTTACCACGCCGCTCTCACGTGACAATTCCACATTGACTGACTACCAGCTTCAAGGCTTATCACGGTCACGTGCAGAAATAGCTAAGATGCAAGCTAAGGTTGGATACCGTTGTAGGGCTGACTATGCTAAAACCCCTGCAGCCCAGTCGGAATATTCTAGCATTCTTATACCCGATGATGATGGCGATGTTTCTCTGACTGACACAGTTGGTGACATCAGTGAACTTAACCTTGACCTTGAACGACTTCGGACTGAATCCACGCTGTTTGGATCATCTCTTGATCTTCGAGATCACATCAAGGCCGAAACTTTTGTTTCAGGGAAGTAAAATGGATTGAAATAGGTGCTTTAAAGACGTTGTTTTGATAAATTACAAGTTTTTCTGTGTCTTTCTGACCAAACTCCTATCACATATTTCGATATTACTTTTCGAGGAATTGCTTTCGTTTGAGAGAATAGGAGTTGGTCAAGAAAAGGCAAACACTGAGTTATACTAAGCAACTGTTGAAATATATTTCATTCTGACTTTCGAAGTAGAGGTGCAATGTTTTATGTAGTCTAGAGGAATGAAATGTTTAAATAAAGCAGTTTATAGAGCGTGAAGAGATCGATAAGCATCATGGAAATACCATATTGTCCGTTCATGGAATTCTACCTTTAGTTTCATTTCGTTAAAGGTAGATTCTTTGTGGACATGTAGTTTAACACAAGATGCCACAAAATCTTGAATTCTCCTTTCTTTAGAAACAAACTTTCGCGCATTCATCGACAACCTTCAACAAAAACACCGCTGTTGTATTCGGAATCCTTTGGAGAATGCTTGAAAAAAGTGGCTTCTAACGTGCCTTTGGAAAAGGTTATCTCCCTTGATTGATCACTTCCTTGGAACAGTATTCACAAAGTGCCGTCACTACTGTGCCAAATTCTTAGTTACATCGCCAGATACGTTGTTGTTTCATGAAAGAGTTTGGATTATAAACATCTTGTTTTGAAGTACTTGTGCCAAATATTGGATTAATCAGACAAAAGAGATGGTATTTCAAAGTTTTATATACATTCGCAAAGGGTTTATATGTTTTTGTTATTCGTGTCATTTCTATACTTGTATTTTGTCGTCTGTATTGTGCCTCTGTGTATTTTATAACATTGAATACCAACTAGAATTTTGTCAAAGCCTACATGTACAAATTACCAGCTTATAGAGACGTATTTTCAATTAATACCAAAGTACTGCCAGATTGTCTGTATGTTAAAAATCTTAACTTAAAAATCTTATAGGACCGGAATTTTATCAACAGACAGTCTACCTACATACCTGAGACATAGATAATCATCAGAAATGTACATAAGTACATGTAAGATACCTGTCCTACTAAATTTTCACTCTTTACCAATTTTCTATGAACACTAACAAAATGTTATTAGTGTTTGGTTTTCATTAGACCACTGTTTGTCCTGTTCTAGTCAAATGTCTGTCATTAGAAACTTTAAAGAACTCTGTTTTCTTGCCGCTAGTTACGCATGTCTCTATTTTTGTACACTATTTTACCACACTGTGATATTAATAATATATTTTAAAATGTCGTCTTATATAATTCTAATTGTATGAAATGTGTAAATAAATTGTTTGGTAAATTTCTCATTGTGTTGTGTTTAATGGCATTATCTTCGTGGGAAAAGATGGAATGCACAGACAATAAACCATCTATAAAAACATAACACGCCTGTCATGTGAACCCCAAAACACAGGAAATTAACCATTTATCATTAACATAAAACATGCATTTTATTTCAACCCAAAAGCAAAGACAATTGACCATCTATCATGAAAATGAAATATAAAATTGTCTTTTAATTCCACCCAAAAGCATAGGCAATTAAATATCATTAAAATAAAACATGTATTTTATTTCCACCCAAAAGCATAGGCAGTTTTCCATCTATCATTAAAATGAAGCATAACGTGTCTTTTATTTCCACCCCTATGCACAAGCAATAAGTTTTTTATTTCCACCCAGATATTTTACAATACAGCATATTCCTGGTACAGGACCAGGTATTAGAAATATATTTAATTAGCTGTGTTTGGGCAATACTGTTAAGTAATACATGTATAACATTGATCTGTTCAACAGAGAGATACAATTTTAATAAGTGCACAGCTGGACAATTCCTACTGGACGAGATATAGGTGAGTTCAGTATGATCTTTTAACTGTGCACTTGCGAAGAAAATTAGAATGATTCACTAGTTCAAATTTGCTGTGTTCTTATTTCAGTTTATGCTGTCCATTTACCAGATCGTACTCTGCCGTTTTCATTTCGTTTAGCCCTTTTAATAGTTCTTTACATGCATTTCCCGTAATTGACTGTGCAAACCCCTGCTTTACAAAATGATGTTTTACTTTGGAAAAATTTAGCCGTATTTCACCTTTTATGTTAAGTGATTAAGTGATTCATTATAACTTTCTTATTTCTCCTATATATAAACGATATTTACGATAACACACATGCATCTACAATTGTAATTCCTATTTGTTAGTCCAGCTGTATTAATCTTACATGATGAGTTTCCAAAGTTGATGTGAACACAATTACAGGCAACCTTCTACACAATGGAGACTACATTTCTCACTATATCTGTGGGATACTAGGTCAGAATGTGCAAAATCTTGGTCACGTGTGATTAAGAATTTGTTCCCTAGTTCAAAAGTTATATAAATGTTTTTGAAAAAATCAGGCCACATTTTCAATCAGAATTTCGTGAAAATAGTTTTTGTTGTTCCTTATCATCGGTAGCAAATCTAAAATTATCATGACCATCTCGTAATAAACTGACTTTGAATGCTGGCGACCATGCAAATAATAAGAACTGCATTGTTCTATAGTTCAAACAGAGATACACCTCTTATCCTTATAAAGTGTATAGTAAACAAACAAACAAAACTATGCACAGTTTCAATTCATAACGACTGAATCAATGTTTTGAAGAAAAGATTATTGACAACAGAGTTTAATTTTCTAAGGATATTTGGTGTTTTAATCTCAAATATTAAAACAAGTGTTGTTCTGTGTTGTTGCTGTTTTTGCAGAAGGCTTTTTAAAAGTAACTGGACAGGAAGCAATTTCAAGATATTACAATTAGCACTGACTCCTTTCAGACAAAATAAACGATGGTACGAATACATCTGACAAAAGATAATGAAACACTTACAACATCGGGAGTCTTTCTTTAATTCAAAGCAATACAATTTGTTTGGATGCACGATGGGAGACGGTGAAAATGATTTCTAGCAGACTACATTCTTGACAGAGAAGAGACATATCATTGTATACAGCTATGTAATAAGGGAGGAGATGAATATCAGTTCTTTGGTATAAGGGGGAAGTCTTGCTTTTGTTTTAAAAAAAACGAATCACAATTTTTTTAACTATTTCCTTTGCAATGTCTGAGCTGGACTCTTGTCTTCAAGAATGTCAACTGCAGAAAGTGAACATAAATTTACTTCCTTTTCGAGTCACGTTTACTGCTTTGATCATATGAAGTGAAAGTATAATACATGCAATTGTTCTTAAGATTTCCTGTGTTGTTGAAAAAAAGAATGAGCTTCTTTATTCAAAAACCTGTCAATGATGTTGTTGTTGTTTTTAAAAAAAGAAGAAAAACCTGTCTATTCTTTATAATACTGTAAATGTAACTAACATGTTCATCTATATGTCAATGCCCATACCCTGCTACCTAGCATAAGATTTTAGCCCACAAGGAGCATTTATTCAATACAAACTTGTTTAATTGTGATAAGACCGAATGAAGAAATGGTTCAAGAACTTTGATATCTGTACAGATCACTTCATAACTCATGCCTATAGCTAATACCTTAATCTCATTAAGAATGCAAGGCCACATATGGTATCGAAGTTCTCATTGGTAGTTTGGAAAAGCGTTTCCGGATAGAACCAATCAAAAAGAGCGTTGCATAGAAAATTACCTCACCGAATGGATGCAGAAAATGTTGACTGGAGAACTTCAGTGAATCGCGTCTGAATTACACCATATAAAATCAGAATCCTTTATCTCTTGGTAGATTGTAATTGTTGCATTAAGAGCTTGACATTTTAGTTATACTACATGTATAAATGCTTGGTTAAACAAATTATTTATAAATTATTTCAGTTTTAAAATATTGTTTTATGCTTGACAAGTGCTTAATCAAAATTCTTAAAAATGACTTGTTATGTAATAAAAACTAAAAAACAAAACCAAAAATGGACCAGAAAGCCACACTATTTTTAAAGCAAAGTTGCCAACAGTTCTGTAAAATGATCCAAAAACCAAATAGTATTCCAAAATCAATCGAATGGTATTCAGTGTTAAAACTTTTTCAAGGACCCATCCATAAAGTGTGTTTTAAAATTTGTACAAATATGTCACTTTTTTGCCACATATGTGAAACAATTTTGACTTTACCAGCCTAAATATTAAACCTTTGTCGTGCTGCGGACAACTGTGTTTGCCTTTGCGACCAGAGCAGACCAAGATCAGCCTCCACATCACCAGTCTGATCATCTTCTGCACTATTCGCCATTTAATTGGTACATTTTCAATAAGCACCTCCATTAACAATTAATGGATCTGTTCAACTACCCTGGTAAAGGTCTGCCGTAGAAACCTCTACGAATTAAATCTATTTGTTGTAGATTAAAGGAAAGAAAACTTAAATCGTTTCTATACACAACAGAAACTCATCACACAAGATGGGCCTACATAAGCTATAGGGGATGCAAAATATCTGTTCCTGTAATTCTTTCACAACCCAACTTCATTAAAAAAAGAATCTGCCTCAATAAAATTTTCTTTTCAGTTTAAAAGTATATTTCATAGGATAAAAAAGCTTAAATTTATAACACCCCTCTTTATTCATTTCCTGGAGAACATTTAAAATAAGTCTATACGATTGTTTTCTTTTCCAGATTGTTATGATTCAAAACAATTAACACATTTCCATATACGGTAAAACTCAGCAAATAAAAGACAACCTCGTATATGTTTTTAATTTCCGTCTATTACTTTAATCTAATATCGGCAGTTGTTTAGGACCTGTTTTGTTAAAATGATAAATCAAGTCTTAATATTCTTTACTTTTATTGTGACTGCTAAAGGGATTAATAAAACTACACAGAAGGACTCAATTTTAAAATGTGAAAATTTTGGCGGGTTCCTCGCTGACAATATTTACGTACGTAAAAATGCATCCGCAACAGAGCAACGGATCATAGGGAAATTGCATGACGAAGAATCAGTCTGGACTTCAAAGTTTGTTGTTTACTCAACGTTCTATAGTCAGATTGGATGCATTGAAATAGAAGATGAAAACAATTTTCTTGCAGACGACTATTTTGAGAGAGAAAAGATTAACCGGTGTGTACAAATATGTACAGACAGAGGAAATGAATTTCTGTACTTTGGCATAAGGGACAAGTCATGTTTCTGTTTCAAAGATTTCTTTAATGGCAATATATTGCCCGTATCTATTCAATGTCAAAATAGACCATCTTACGTGTTTGTATATCGATTACACAGAGATCTTTTTAATTTTAGCACTGGTGATTCAACACATCAGTGTGTTTACACTACAAAGACAAGCTACCGAACACAAGTTAAATATGGTACTACTCCATGTGACAGCACCTTGGACGGATTTATTTGCTCGAAAAGAGTTACAAGACCTAAGTCCATGTCATCTTTAGCGTTAACACCGATTTTATCAAGTGGTAGTCTTCAAAACGCACGCGAGCGTTGTAAAGATTGGTCAGAAATCCTTCTATTTACGGAAACTGAACAAGCTTTACATTTGCAACCACGTTACTTTTACTGGACAGGAATTATCCGCAGCTACACATTAGCCGAAAATAATTGTGTGGGGTCATACCAAACTTGTTTGTCTCTAAAAAGAGTGAATGAAACATTAATAGAACAGCCGGATGACTGTAGAAATCTTAAATATGCTATGTGTTCATCTGTAATTCTAAGGAAAATACATACTACTGGGAGACCATCTCAATATGGCGACAAAATCAAAACATCAAGTGCGTATACAACCTTTAATGAAAGCATTAATATCGCTGACCCCAAAGAGACCACAAGAAGTGATGTCCACAATGACTTGATGACAATTCATGGAAATACTGACATTTTTACTAAAAACAAGGAAGAGCAAGCAGAAGGTATAGGGGTACGCAAAGTCACTTTAAGCGAGGATAATGTATCTGACAACAGTACTTCAAAAACAGACACATCTACTTTATATTTCACGAAAGGAATGGTGACAGGAACCCTTTCAGCCCTTGGTTGTACTGTTTTAATTCTGATATGTATAGTAATTATTTTAACCTTTCGAATTTTCAGAAACCAAAAGCTGATGAGACAGTATCAGGCAAACCTTAAAACCAGTCTACAACAACAATCTAAACGCAGAAGATATATCAAAGATGAAACGCAAAATAAGACAATGATAAGATTGTCAGCACAGATAAGTTGTATTCATCAGATGGAAGAACCATTCCATATCTATGATGATCCGGTTGAAATAATGTTTAATGACGATGCGGAAAATTATCATACCCAATCACATGACACACATATCAGTTATTCTTATTATGAAAATGCATCTGAACAAAAATCTGTGAAATGCTAGTAATAAGACATTTTTGTCAAAGAAAAAAGAGAATGTACAGAGTACTTTATATAATTCTATGATCTAAGAGCTGACAGATATACATTATTTCATTGAAAATTGTACCTTGTTTATCCTCTGCCTGAACTACGACATTTAATTGAAAATAAAAAGAAATAAATTCAACGAACCATGTGAAAGGAAGAAATATTTTAAACTAGACATTTGTCCAGAGGACACGGATGCTCCCGCAACATAAGCTTTCAGTTGGCAAATATAAGCGTTATCGTATTTATGGTATATATATGTATATATGTAAGTTATAAGGTAATTCCAACATGCACTATTGAATTTGGCCAAATAGGAAGGTGTTGAGTACTAAAAAGATAATAATGTTATGTAATGGGTTTTGTACGGAAACGCTGGAGGAACATTTAGGACTTACGACTTTTAACTAACGACTAAAAAGTTACGACTTACAACTTAAGACTTACGACTTGAGAGTTAACACTTAACACTTATAACTCTTGTAATTTATCAGAAAAAAGGTGACAAGGTGAGTTGTTGTGACCACCCTTCGTCAGTCTGTCTGTCCGTCTGTCAACAATTTCATGTCTGCACAATAGAGGTTTTATCTATCATTTGATTTTAACCAAACTAGCACACAACTTAAATCAACATTATATTTCGGTTCCATTCTTAAACCAGCTATATCCCATTTTGGGTTCTAGAATGATGGCCCCTGAAAGGACCCAAAATTACTTATTTGGTCTTGCCTGCATGATAGAGGATTCATTTATTATTTAATTTTCATTTACCATTTCCAGAGATAACCTTTGACCTCTAGGTGGAACGCATAATAATATTGCACTCGGATTGCCTCGTAGATTTATTTTTTAAAAAACGTGTTAAAAGACGTGTGAGTAAGCATGCCTTTTCAAAGCTTGTTAATACTAAGAATGCTGTAAAGGCATAGCGGGTCTGGTATAGTTGCCAACTTCATATATTATCAATAGTAAGATACTGCGTCATCGCGCACCTATTTTATGCGCTCTCGCGGATCAACGATCCATCGCTTAAAAGGTAAAATGGTCTTTTTCAATAAGAAATCTGTACAGTTGCAAAAAATCATGTTGTGCACCGAAGATTGGGTGATGTGCTTTGTATTTACGTAAAGAATTTTTATAATTACTTTTAATTAATTTTTACATTATATAAATTCTTTACCTAAGTACAAAACAAGGAAAATTCAAATGGACTTGAGCCCATTTGAGTGTAAGGTTTTTACTGCAATTTTAAGGAACCTTAAGCTACAGCACTCTATTTTGTTTGCAGATGCCAAAAAAAAGAATCTGATATATATCTTTAAATTGAAGACTTGTCTGTTCAGACATATTATAACTAAGGTAACGTACAGTTTTTGAAGAACAACAACATATTTGTTCAACCTTTTATTTACATATATCTCTTGATGTTAATGGTGATAATTATGATACTGAAACATTGTTTGTTTTGTTAAGTAACAAAATAACACGAATTTCATGGAATAACATGCTTGAACAGAATAACAAACATTCTTGAAAAGAATAACAAATATACTTGTACAGGGTCTTTCAAATAGCATTGATACAGTCACTGTCGTAGCAAAGTACGACCGGGAACCAGACAAGGCACTTTGACTGATGACATCACAAGCACCTGTTACCAGAATATAGCTGATCTACTGGTTGGCAAAAAGAATCAATATTTATATACATTTGATAGCAGCAGAATTTTTAACTTTAGATAACCTTTTTCTTTTTGAGCAGAATTTTAAGATTCTTATATCATTTGAAAGCTCTTTAAACATGGCAGCTTAGATGCACTAAGTTTAACCATTTACAAACAAGAAAGTAAACAGTTTTTAATATTATTTTTTTTTAAATATGTAGGGCCTAAAATATGAGTTTACAGACCTTTTAAATTAAAATGTTGAATTGTTTGATGAAAAATGACTGTAACTGTAATTACAAAATTACTATGTTTTGCATTTTTATCATCCGCCATATTTTTGCCAACCAGTATCTCTTATCAGTTACTTGTTACTATTGATAGATTTCAAAACAATACATAGTATTACTAGAAAGTCACGTGATTCCGTCCGAGGATTTCCGGAATAATACAACTTCGCAAATTGATTCACCAGGCAGTACATCGTAAAAATACGTAATACTTCGGCAATAATCGGATCTTCTAACAGTCAATCAAAACATAGAATTACATAATATTGGATAACACTAACCCCGCTCCAATTGTACATATAGGAATACAATACTGGCAATTTTCCGTACAGATTACGGGTACGCGATGACGTAGTATCCTACTACTGATTATATTAGGTAGGTTATAGACTATACGAAAAGAAGGAGCGGATGTGGTCCAGTGGTAACCGAGGTCGTTGTGTCATTGCTATACACTGAGGATACAAAAGAACCAGGGGTTCTCTGGAATGCCTTCTGTATCTTGCACTCCCCCCCCCCCCCCCCCCCCCAACATAAAATAAATAATTTCTTCAGGGGCGTCGGTCATATTGGTACCCGACGGTAAATAAGCTCAGATAGATAGATAGATAGATAGATAGATAGATAGATACGGAAAGAAAGATTGCCGATACGAAAAGAAAGATTGCCGTTGCGAGTGTCAGCTTTGTTTGCCCGACCTTTCTATTAAATTGACAGAATCCTCATAAAAACATGTAATGAACTTGGGAATCAATGTATTGCTCATCAGTATTCTTTACTTTTGTTTACGTTTCACGTGATTTTTTGTCTAATGATAACTTCCGTTGACATCATTTATACTAGTGTGAGGCGTTTAAGGGGAGTTTAAACGCGCTGTCACAATCGGTCGAGGAATAAACAATTACGAGCGGAAAATCTTGTAGTTTTAAGTAAGGAAGTGTTAAAAATTATTTAGTTTTTGCGCCATATGAGAAAATGTTACCACCCAGGTATGATATGATACCAGGCTCTACTGGCGGCTCGGATGATTCAAAATTAGACAATATATTAGTTATTCTAACACTATCCGCTGTTCGCCGACAATAAACAAAGAGGGAATTGAGATTGATATATAATATACATTATTAATTAACTTTATAATATTGAACTAGATTCTGACCATGTTGTTGGCTTGATACAACCAAAGCCTCGCCAATAAAGCTCGAAACTCGGCCAATACGAAAAAAACACGGCCAATAAGTAAAAAGTCGGCCAATACGAGATTTAGCCAATCAGGATTCAGGAAAAACTCGGCCTTATATGAGCCTAGGATTTTTACCATGTTGGACGCCATTTTGAATATGCTTAGCCTAGTTTTTACATAAAAGTTTTTATCTCTTAAAAAGTTCAAAAAGTAGTAAAAAACGTTCGCGGAGACCCTGCGCTATCGGATCACAGTAAATTTAGCAGTGTTCAACTTTTCATTTAGTGATTTTCATATTTACCAAATATTATGTTGCGCGGAAGTGAAAAGCAGACGATCACAAGTTTTACCCTGTTATAATTACGAGTTTTGGATTACTTAGTTTGATAATTGAACATAATATTATAAAGTTAATTAATAAAATTGTCATTAATTAGTCGAATTCATATTGGCTTTGTTATTGGGCTTCACACGTCATATTGGCCTTCGGCCTCAGGCCAATATGACTGTCTTCAGCCCAATAACAAAGCCAATATGAATTCGACTAATTAATAACATTATAGTATAGAACGCTGAATACAAGCGCGTGCCCGCTGACGTCACTGCAAACTACTTTCGGACTATCTTCTTTGATGTTCATCTATGATAAAATTATAGATATTTGTTTAAACTTGAATTATTAACTTATAAATTAAAAATGACCATGTTGTTTTCATTTTCACATTGGAAATGAATAGCGGGGTAAACGGAATAGCCTAACAGGGACAATAACCGTAAAAATGGCCCGATAAGTAGTGCACATAATTGTGTCCATTAAGTATAACTATTCATATGTGTTAGAGTGGAAATAGATTTTAAAGTTTTGGTGATCTACCGTCGAATACAGCATGGTTTCTCGTTCAGAAGCGTAATTATTTAATCACGAAGACCTACAGCCTAAACTTAAAATCTATATTCTAAATATATCCACATATACCACGCCAAAAACTGAAGGCCTAATATATTCTCTCTCTCTCTCTCTCTCTCTCTCTCTCTCTCTCTATTAGCGTGCGTGCCTCTGTGTGTGTGTGTGTGTGTGTGTGTTACCATGGTGTTTGTACATCTTGTTTTAATTCATTTGTGCCAAATGCTGAACAAAACATACTCAAAACGTTGTATAGTGTACAGATGTTTATATTCCTTGTAACATCTTGTACTTCTTTGTGTCTGTCTGTGTTGTGCGGCCATGTGTATCAACTAAATAGGACTAGCATATTTCCAAATAAGAAAATCATTAAGTGTACATGTGCACATTCTTATTTTACAGAGATTGTTTCAAATAGATACAAACTAAGTACTAGTGCATCAGATTTTCTTCTTAAAAACGGATTTTATCTTCAAGATTTAACCTGCAGTCTAAGATTTCAGAAAATCTACAATATACCCTTCGTAAAGTTATATACTCGATTTGTGTCTAGATCGTTTCCTGAAGATGCTTAAGAGACAAAGCTTTAACTCCATACAAGGTTAGAACATAATAAAAAGGATTGAATGCATTTTTTAGTAGTTGCCCATTGAAATGTTTCATGCTTGACTGTTATCCGGACAATTACGTTAAGACCTTTGCAGCTAAAGACTTGGAATTTTATTTATGGATGGATCTTATAAAGAATGTTTTCAGTGCATGTGAACAATTACTCACTATTTACGTTTTCTAGAATTAAAAAAAAACTCATTTCTCTTACTTAAAGTTATACTTGTGTTCAAAATAACCAAGATGCATGCCACAAATGCTGAACACAAAACCAATACTCAGAAGTCATGTTAATTTGACTTTTTTTTTTTCAAGGATAAACATCAGTGATTTTTTTTAAATAATCTGGGTCACTATGACAAATAATAAAATTTTTAATTTTGATAAACTCATGTGCACTTGTATAAAACATGAAATAATTCGGGGAGCACGAGATCCTTGTATTGACTACATGTATTTAATAGAGGATATTTGTTTGTTTTTGTGGAAGATGAGAATTTATTTCATCGAGTGAACACCATATGTGATATTTTCACGAGTGGCGCAGCCACGAGTGAAAATATCAACATATGGTGTTCATGAGATGAAATAAATTCGCATCTTCCACTAAAAAACAAACAAATTTTCTTTTTATTTTATGCCAACACGTCAAAAATGGGTTTTTTATGACATTTTTAATCAGGGCCTTCAATAAATTCCCCATGGTGAGCCCCAAATCAGTTAATGCGTACTTTGGTTACTCCGCACAAAAAAAAGTGCAGACAATCTCCAATACATATGATAACTTTACTTTTGCTGAAATAAACTGAATACACTTTCATCAAATAACATTTATTTTTGTCTACACAGTTTATCAATATTTATTGAATTTTGCCATACATACTTTAATTATAAAAGCGGATTAATACTCAATATTCAATAGTTCGGGCACAAACATGTATTATCAAAATGGTAATTAACTGATTCAAAACAGTGTATTATCACTTTTTTCTCACTGATATTTCCCTATATTTCATTGGTAGGCATAAAATAAAAGACGATAACAATCTATCCTTAATATCATAGAGATTATTTTACAAGCGATTTTTAGATACGATCCTATCTTTCATTCTATCTTAAATTGCACTTGCTTTTTTTAAAGTAGCTCGACAGGGCTGAAATTCTCAGCACAAGGAGGTTGTGGTCAAAGGCGCGTAAAAAGTCATCTAAAATACATGATGTGCTTGAATACATCTGTTCTGCCAGCCAATCACGGACTGTTTACATGATATTCGATGTGAAGCGATTGAATCTATCTCTGAAATATTCTTTGAACTGAAACTTACTCAAGTTGATCGAGTATCGATTATTCTTCTGCAAACAGCTCTTGAAAGTGCTCACTCCTGCCTGCCATAATATAAAGAAAATTATTCTTTGCGTGGAACTTTTAAATTGACAGTCGACCTTAAAGCGACTGACTCACAGATGGGCCGACGATGGGAAAAAAAGAAAATGTTTATAGAACTTGAAATTCTTGCTGTAATTGTGAAGAACATATCTTAACTAAGTGACTGACTCATTTTTGTTAAAGAAAAATATCAGAATAATATAAAATTTTACACACTTTTATCTGTAAAAAATTTACCCCGTTTGTCACGGGGTAAATACTTTAGTTATAAAATTAATTTTTACGAAAATTGGTGACATGCCTCTTTGGCTCAGTGGTGTAGATCGTCACTCTATATTTTACTGACCGAAAGGTCATGAGTTCGAATCCTTGTTAATTCAAAACTTTTTTTCAGTTTTCATGGTGTATAGAACCATAATATTATGTTTTGTCCATAGTAAATTATCATCTCTTAAATTTTAAAGAAAAAAAATATTTCAGCTAATTTCGGTGAGTCAGCCGCTTTAACTTCCTTGTTTAAGTACACTTAGTGAACCAAAGATCCATCATACAAAATCTGACATTTCCTTATTTTCAGATACAATAGTAGGATACTATGTCATCGCGCACCTGTTTTATGCTGTCTCGCGGAACTTTTTTTGTCAACAATCCGTCGCTTGAAAGGTTAAATTGTCTTTTTCAATAAGAAATCTGTAGAGTTACAAAAAATCATGTTGTGCACCGAAGATTGGCTGGTGTGCTTTGTATTTACGTAAAGAATTTTAATAATGTATAATTTTAGTATAGGCCTGTAAACGGATGAAAGCTTTTTCATCATGCATTCAGAAAAAAAATCTTTCACCCGTTTTCAGGCCTAAACTAGAATTTTACATTATAAAAATTCTTTACGTAAATACAAAGCACACTAGCAAATCTTCGGTGCACAACATGTTTTTTTTTGTAACTCTACAGATATCTTATTGAAAAAGACCATTTTACCTTTCAAACGACGGATTGTTGACACAAAAAGGTCCGCAAGAGAGCATAAAACAGGTGCAGGATGACGTAGTATCCTACTGTTGTGATAATGAATGAAAATATGGCAAAGCTTTCAAAACAGCGGAGTGGATATCTAAACTAATCTGCTGCTTAAATTTGATTGCGAAAACTTTATTTTCTATAAACTCGTAAATATGTTTAAGCAAGCCTTAATCTTTCTTATTTATGTAGTAAATGTAGAAGGACTTGATGCGGTAACTCGAGAGGGAGCGATTTCGAGATGTAACCGTTTAGACGGGCTTCTCGCTGACAAATTGTTCCATGGTACAAATACTTTCTACACAGAGCAAAGGATAATGGGACAAATGCAAGATGGGGATTCAGTCTGGACTTCAAAGTCTGTTGTTTTTTCAAAGTTATACAGCCTGTTTGGATGCATGGTTACAGAGAGTGAAAATATTCTTCTTTCAGGCTACAACCTTCGAAGAGAAAAGATATATCAGTGTATACAGATATGTAACAAAAGAGGAGATGGATTTCAGTACTTTGGCATACGGAAAAAGTCCTGTTTCTGTTTCAAGAATTTGGATCAAGGAAACATTTTGTCATTATCCGTTCAATGTAAGAGCAAAGCATCAACCGTATCTGTGTATAGGTTATATAACGACCATAGTAACGAATCATTGAGACAACTCGGCGTATTCCGAAGAATAAACGAGGATCGAACACAAGTTAAGTACGGCACAATTTCATGCGACGGCACCTTAGACGGATATATTTTCACTAGAACGGTTGTCGGACCAGAATTAACATCATCCTTCTATACACCAGTTGTTTTAAGTGAAAGTCTTTTGAAGGTTCGCAAAGGTTGTAATACGTCGTCAGGATTTACATATTTGCCAGAAACTAAACAAAATTTACATTTAAAGTCCAGTTACTCATACTGGACAGGGGTAACTCGCAGCTACACTCTATCGGAATATAATTTGTTAGAGGCAAAGCCAATCTGTCTGTCTCTGAAAAAAGTGCAGGAGAAATTGATTGAGCAGCCGGCTGACTGCAGGGAACTTAAATATGTTATATGTTCCGCTGAAAAACAAATAAAGATAAGTCCTACTACAGTGCAACCATCAGTATCTGGAATGCAGGTTGGAACTCTGGCAGTACTTGGAACCACTGTTTTACTTCTTGGCAGTTTTTTTGTTTTTTTCACCTTTTCGAAATGTAGAATAAAGAAGCGTAGACCCATGAGTGTAGAAGAAATACAAGTAAGGTTCCAACACAGCCATGCGCAGCAACCAAAGGGCAAAACATCTACCACACAAAACATAACAATGATGAGAATGTCACAATCAAGTTACATCCATCCAATTGAAAATTCGTTTCATATTTACGATGATCCGAGTGAGTTTGTATTTAGTGACGATTCGAAAAATACCCAAAACCTGTCGCACATCAGACATATCAGTTATACTCACTATGAATATGTTTCTTAAATATTGTTAGCAATTCTTTAAAAAAACATTAAGTATAAAATAAAGCTGCAAACACAATTCTGATAACGATAATTGTATATGTGTAAAACTTTTGTATAACTGTCTATCTATTTGAGGCTATTTTTCGTCGGTAACGATTGGCCATATGACCGCCCCCCTCCCCCCCCCACCTCTTTCCGCCCCTGCTGGTTTACTTATTTTAAGTTGTGGGGAAAAGTGCAAGAAACAGAAAGCACACCATTCCAGGGACACCCCTGTTTTTTTCCTTGCTCATCGTATAGCACTGGTGCATGAGACCTTGGTTTAACGTCTCACCTAAAAGACAACTGGTAATACTAGTTGATCAGCGGGGGTTCAAAGACATGACATTCGTTTAAGATGTGACGCTTCACACAGCTTGTTATTGCTGTCCTGCCTTCTAACCCTTTTTGTTTAAGTATTAAATAAAACATGTATTACTCATATAGCTTGTTTTATATTGTACAAACGAAACATTATTTGTTCTCTTTTAATTTGCCGTAAAAGGCATTGGCTTTATGATACATGTCAACGGCAACATGAGGACTTTGTGCATCATAGACGCATGCTGTAAATTAGAACTGATCATGTTGCATGTAGTGATGTTTCATTTTTATAGCGTTTCGCAGTAGCAAGATTTATTCAGAGTTTTTAAAGTTCTGACCTAATGGTCTGTTAAGTTAAAAGTACACGATATCATCTAACCCATCATTAATAATCCTTCTAGCTTCCCCGTCCTCTTTCATATGTACAATGATGAGAAATATGCGACTGCTGATGGAGCTAAACTAATCTTTACATTTAATTTACTTCCACTTCAAGTATGGCTATACAAAGCCATCCTGAAAGTGGATAGTTATTCACATCGCCATATATGGCAATGATTTAAATAAAGTGAATTGTTTGTTTGATGACATTTATTTCCGTGTTACGATTTAGTGACAATGACCTCGTCGTGTGAAATCACATTGGTTGATCTATGGTTTTACTATGACAGCAGGTCTATCTGCTTCTGACAACCTTGTTAACGTAGCTGTCTTGTAAACCATTGTCAGTCGTTACTTAAACAAATGTAAATTGTCCGACTTTCTAGCAATTTACCTTTTGACTTTAAAGAATTTCTTTTATAAAAGCGACAGAACTTGTACTCTCTATGATTAGATTTAAGTGCTCCTTTTACACAACTGAGGAAAACATGAACTAAAACTAAGATTTGTTTACGAACTTCAACCACTCGTGCTTGTATTTCTGAACAAAACACGACATTTTTTCTACTATTGATATAAACCTCTATGAAAAGTCTTTAGCTCCACAGAGAAAGGCTTACATTCATTTTCAGTTTTCGTGGATTAAGGTTTATATTTATTTTCAGTTTTCATAGAGGAAGACTTTTTTGCAGTATAAGGCTTACATTCTTTTACAATTTCGCAATTTACATTCATTTTTTTTTTCAGTTTTCGCAGATTAAAGCTTACATTCATCTCCAGTTTTTCCAAAACAAATAAATTAGGTTTGTTTTTAATCTTGAACATAAATCTCACATACGACCAGATCACTTTAAATCTTTGAACTGGTTACCTGTTAGTAAAAGAGTAGATTTGATGGTTTTTAAAATTAAACAAAGGTTCTTTCCAGAATACTTGAAAGATCATTTTGTGTCTCAAGATTCTGACCATTCTCATCATACACGTTTTAGAAACAGTGCTTGCTATGCTATTTCCAAGGTTAAATAGTTTGGTGTTAAGTCCTTTGCTTACTCAGGTATTAAACTATGCAATAGTCTTCATCCAGATCTAAGGAACATTTCTTTCTCAATAAAATTGTAAAGTTAATGTGCATGCTAGTTTCTTTTACCTCACCGAAGCACTATTTCTCATTATGTATGTCTGTGATTCCCCTTTTTCCATAGTATATCTTGCATTGTCAACATTTATCTCTTACAAAACGTTAAGACACATTTGCCACAAAACAGAGACTATATTTCAAATCTAAACTGTAGAAAACTTGCTCAAAGTTTTTGTTTCCTTTACATATATTCATGCAAAGTTAGAAGCACAGCTACATAATTTATGAGCAATAACTAGGTCACAAAGTCAATTTCATTTCAAATAAAATGTCTTTTAACCGAAGGAAGACCACAGCTTCAATCAGAATTTCATGAATGCAAGTGGGTTTATTTTATTGAAATAAAAAAATAAAATAAAACTTGATCATGCGCGTAAAGAGACTTCAAAAGGGTTGCATTCAAATCGAGACTGTTTTTATTTCCTGGTCTAAAACGAAAACAATTACATGTGATATATATCGCTGCGTATGTCACGACTTCCACTTGAAGTTATTTTTTACAGTTCTTGGGATTTTTACTTTTAAAATGTTGAAACAAGCGTTTATCTTCATAATTGTGTTTGTTCATGCAAGAACATTTAATGACACGACACAAGAGGAAGCTATTTCAAAGTGTAATAAATTTCTTGGGCTCCTCGCCGACAAAATGTTCGATGATACAAATACTTCTGCGACAGAAGAAAGGATTCTAGAACAGTTGCAAGTTGGAGATTCCGTCTGGACTTCAAAGTTTGTTGTCTATTCAATGTCCTATAGCTGGTATGGATGCATGATGACGGACGATGAAAATGATTTTCTAGCCGACTATATTCTTGGAAGAGAAAAGATATATCATTGTATACAGCTCTGTAGTAAAAGAGGAGATGAAAATCAGTACTTTGGTATCAGAGGCCAGTCCTGCTTCTGTTTCAAACATTTGAATCACAGAAACCTTTTACCATTATCTGTGCAATGTCAAACAATACCATCTTCCGTGACTGTTTATCGTTTATTCAAAGACTCTATCAACTTAAGTACTGGAACTTTATCTTATGAACAGTGCGTGTATGCTACTAAGACGGATTTCTGGTCGCAAGTTGAATACGGTACAGCTTCATGCACTGTCAAATTTGACGGATTTATTTGCTCGAAAAGGGATGCTTCACATATATCAAGGCCGTATTTCGATTTTATTGTAGTTAAGTCTAGAGCAAGTCTTTCCCAAGCACAAAAAGATTGTAAAAAACGGTCAAAAATTCTTGCTCTAACAGAAAACAAAAAGACTTTAAGTTTGCAACCGCATCATGCATACTGGACAGGAATTTTCCGCAGCTACACTTTGGCCGAACGTAATCAATCAGAACTGAACCCTATTTGTTTGTCTCTTAAAAGAGTGGATAACAAATTAATTGAAGAAACTGGTGATTGTAGACAACTTAAATACGCTGTATGTTCATTTGCAGAACAAAAGAATAAAGATTTTCCTAAAGAGGCGACAACAAGCGCTTTTACAAACTTTACTAAAAGTGATCAGAGTACAAGCGATATGGTTTCTGTCAAAATTGCGGAAGTCACAGAAAATATCAATAGTGATTTAAACATAACGACAATTAAATCATTCTATTCC
The DNA here is from genome assembly GCA_012932295.1 of Cyclina sinensis. NCBI lineage: Eukaryota > Metazoa > Mollusca > Bivalvia > Venerida > Veneridae > Cyclina > Cyclina sinensis. The sequence goes on from JAAONU010000002.1 coordinate 35,175,653, forward strand.
ACGAATACGTCAAGTTGTAGCACTGAACAGCTTTCGCAAAGTCCAACGGCATATACTGTCTCTCCAAGAAACCATACCGCGCCAGACGACAAACCAGAATCGGAATATTCCGCGACGTTTGAGATATCCATGGTGCTGGTTGGAACTCTTGCAGCACTTGGGTGTACAGTTTTCATACTAATCAGTGCAATTACTGTGTTTGCTATTCGGAAATACAGACACAAGGGACCTAGACAGAGGAATTCAAACCAATTGCAAGTTAAGTACAAAACATGCAAGGAGAAACAATCAAAGAGCAGACGTGACGAGACAAGAGAGACAACAAATGAGACCATCCTTGTGAACAAACCAGCTTGTGTCTCTGGCTATATTCAGCCAATGGAAAAAATGTCTCAAATATACCATGAACTGGAAGATTTGTACGACTATGCTGAAAATACTTATAACCATTCAGGCAGCATTTATTACGAAACTGTTTCGTAGGAATAGTCAATAATTCAAGTCAAAAACATCAACTGGCTTGGATGCGTCAAACAATGCATATTATTGTTAATGTTACACATACCTATGTTGTTGTATTACTTTTCATAATGAAAATATGATAGTATAAAGAAATTCATACATAATTCAGGTGATTTTTTTAAACACATTTTCCAGCGAAATATTTTATTCGTCTTGTTAGGATGCTATCATTTCTAGAATTCGAACATTTTTGTATTCTTTATTCCATCATTAAAACCGATCTCGACCTTAAAGCACGAGCCTTGGCCAGCTGCAAATAGTTTGCACATGAGTATCGTATCAGAAAAGAAACTAATTGGTATTTGCGTTTATATCAGCGCGTGTTTCGAGGATTTTAGTCAAACTTTTCATTGCCAAAAAAAAAAAAAAAAGGTCAAAATAGTGAAGAGTGCTCGTTTTAGACCATCTGTACCTAAAATGTATTATTTCAGCTGTTTATTGATAGCTTCTTGTATTAACTAACACTGACTGACTAAAAAAAATTTGTTGTCGGAAGACCAGAAAAAATATATCAATACAGTTTGCCTTGAATGAAACAAAATGTTTTCACATTTTGATTACAATGGTGAGGTTTTCAAACGTTAGATTTTGTCATGGACGAGAGCCGGATGTTTTTTTGATATCAAGTGATTCATTTTTTTCTCATGGTTTCAGATGGTATTGATTTCCATTGACAATTAGTCATTTTCTTCAATATACTTTGTAAACCATTATTTTATGCGTAGAAAAAGTATACTGATATGATTCATTTGATGTTTAGTGATCAAAGGAAAAATAATAGGCAAAATCTGTGAAGCATATTTTTATTATTATTATTTTAGATACCTTAGAGTTTTCTTAAGTTTAGCTTGAGAGGCCTGCGAGTTTTAAGTATATTTGTAAGAGATACAAATTACGAATAGAAAGTAAAAGTAAATACATCAAACGTTTTAAATATGCCGCTAGATTACACCTGTCCTATTTTTAGACCCTTTTGTTTCGAATGGTCTATAAAATCTCGACAGTGTACTCAGAAAGTCATAGAGCCGTATGTATACATTAAAGTAAAAGGCTATGTTGAACTATCCGGTGTTTGTGCTTTAACATTTATAAATGATAATAAGCTGTCAATAAGTTTTCAATTCTTTTTTATTATTTTTGTTTCATTTATTTCTGTAACATATGTATGCATTTAATTCTAAACGACTTAATTACGGAATACTGTTAGGGCCATCGTGGTTAGACGTTAGAATCCAGAGGGCGACAATACGATAGTGCGATAGCGACAGTGCGATAATGCGATGGCGACAGTGCGAACTGTGACAAACTATAGGCGAACTGTAAATAATTTAAAAAGTGGGTCCAACTACATACAAAAAAAACGATGTGCGCATGTGTACCGGAAGGCGATAGTCGACAATGCGATAGTGATAGTCGACAATGCGATAGTGCGATGGCGACAGTGCGATAATGCGATGGCGACAATGTGATAATGCGATGGCGACAGTACGATATGACAATCGCATTGTCGCCATTGCACTATCGCGTTGTCGTCATCGCATTATCGCGTTATCGCACTGTCGCCATCGCATTATCGCACTGTCGCCATCGCATTATCGCACTGTCGCCATCGTATTATCGCATTATCGCATTGTCGCCCTCTGGATTATAACGTCTAACCACGATGGCCCTAACGGTATTCCGTACTTGATCTATAATCATCGGCCATCTAGACAGGTCTTGACGCAATTTTCTCGCAGTGATCTTTTCTTCTTTCGTTGGAAAAAGTATGAAAGGAAAGTAACCGCTGTGTGGACTTTGGTCTTGACGACAGTAATCAGAGCATGCGCACTGACGCATTGAAGGCTGAATGAAACGGGAAAACTAGAAGTAAGATTTTAGTCCTCTAGGTACTGTAAATCTTAGAGACAAGCGGCCTTAAGCTGCTCAGTTTTAGATTTTTCACCAAGAAGAGACTTAGATGTTACAGAAATATAATACTTGTTGTAACGACTGAGTAATCGACTAATGGTCACACAAGGGATGTAACCGAGTTTTTGTTTCTTTAACAATATTCATGTTTGTCTCCCTTCAGTGTTAACAACGCAGAGGGACTGAGATATTTAATTACTATTCTCTCAGACCAAAATATAAGTATATCACCACCACAAATTTGGGGGGGGGGGGGGGGGGGAGGGGAGAGAGGGATATACTGGAATCGCTTTTTAGCTCACCTGAGCACAAAGTGCTCAGGGTGAGCTTTTCTGATCGGTCTTTGTCCGTCGTCCGTCCGTCCGTCGTCAACTTTTCATTCAAACGAACTTTCATTCTCCTCTGAAACCAATAGGGCAAATTTAATGAAACTTGCCTGGGATGTTCCTTGCATGAAGCTCTACCAATATTGTTCAATTGGTTCTGGTCCATTGCATTTCTGGTTCACTGGAGCTAAAAATAGATTTTATAAGTTGGATCTTTAAAAATCTTCTTCTCCGAAACCACAAGGCCTGGAGCTTTGATATTTGGTATGAAGCATCATCTAGTGGACCTCTACCAAGTTTGTTCAAATTATGTCCCTGGGGTCAAAACTGACCCGACCCCAGGGGTCAGTTGATTTTACATAGAGTTATATAGGGAAAACTTGAAAATCTTCTTGTCAGAAACTAGAAGACCTAGTATTAAGATATTTGGTATTTAGCATTGTTTAGTGAACCTCTACCAAGTTTGTTCAAATCATGGCCTCTGGGTCAAAAATGGCCCCACCCCAGGGGTCACTTGTTTTACATAGAGTTATATAGGAAAACTTTAAAAATCTTCTTGTCAGAAACTGTAAGGCATAGAGCTTAGATATTTGGTGTGTAGCATTGTCTAGTGGACCTCTACCAAGTTTGTTCAAATCATGGCCTCTGGGTCAAAAATGGCCCCGCCCCAGGGGTCACTTGTTTACATAGAGTTATATAGGAAAAGGTTTTAAAAATCTTCACAGAAGAAACCATAAGGCTTAGAGTTAAGATATTTTGTATGAAGCATTGTCTAGAGGACCTCTATCAAGTTTGTTCATGTCATGGACCCTAGGTCAAAAATGGCCCCGCCCCAGCGGTCACATGTTTTACAGAGAGTTATATAGGAAAAACATTAAAAATCTTCTTGTCATAAACAACAAGGCCCAGAGTTAAGATATTTGGTGTGCAGCATTATCTAATAGACCTCTCCAAAGTTTGTTCAAATCATGGCCCCATGGTCAAAATAGGCCCTGCCCTAGATGTCACATGTTTTACATAGAATTATATAGGAAAAACTTGAAAAATCTTCTTGTCAGAAATCACAAGGCCTAGAGTTAAGATATTTGGTATGCAGCATTGTCTAGTGGACCTCTATCAAGTTTGTTAGAAAAATGTCCCTGGGGTCACTATTGGCCCCGCCGAGGGGTCACAAGTTTTAAATAACAATATAGAAGAAAATCTTTAAAAATCTTCTTGTCTAAAACCACAAGGCCTAGAATTTTAAAATTTTGCACGAAGCAAGCTTTATCAAGCTTTTTCAAATTATTAGATTAGGTTAAAGGTCACGGAGGCTAAAAGTAGATAAGTAGATTTATCTACTGTACCTCATAGAGCCTTCATTTATAGACCAATATCTTTGATATTCAGTATAGAGGTTCCTTGCATGGACCTCTACCCATGGGTAGGGTTTGAGGTCACTGGGTCAAGGTCATTATAGCTTATAATAGATATTTCTACTTTCTGTCATAGAGCCTTTATTTATTGACTGATATTTTACATATTTGGTTTGTAGGCCTTTACATATTTTCGTTAAAAATGAAATACTGCTTAACGGCAAACCTACAGCCAAAGTACTCAGGTGAGCGATCCAGGGCCATCATGGCCCTCTTGTTTAATTCAGCTTCGAAATCATCTTAAAGTGCTGCAACTTAGTCATAGGCTCAAAAGATTATGCAATTATCTCTCTATCGTATGTATTATAAGATGTTGTTACATTTTTTCCGAAATTTATACAAATTATTAATTGTTTTACATAACCGGCGGTCAGGTGGCATTCTTCGAGAAATACCTGTATGTCAGGTAAATAAAACGGCTCGATTCAGTGAGAGATCTTTAAAATTTATTCATTTCATTTTATTTACTGAAGATTCTTTTTCTCCATATCTTTGGAGAGCAATAGGAAATATTAATTTAATCTATCCTCCAAGAAAACCAGGGGCGGCTCCAGGATTTCAGGTGGGGGGGGGGGGGGCGCAAAATGTTCGGTCCAATTTGTGTCCGTTTTCTTCCTCATTTCAACGGTTGTGGTTATGCGCTAGAGTATACTGATTTGGCAATATCACATGGGCCTCTGATTATTCAATTCAATATTGAACATTAAAGTATACATTATTTAAAGACATATTCAGAACAGACCTACGCCGGGTGTGCCCCCCTCTGGATCCGCTAGTGAAAACCGTATATTGTCAAAGGACTAAAAGACGCGTGTCAAATATTACACAGACACGTGCACGTGACATTGCTATATCAATGATGTAATAACCCCTGTCTATGCAATACACAGCTATTTAAGTAAATGTCAACATAAACAGCCTCCCATTTGATAGTCAGCAGTGTGTAAATGTAACAGTGTTTACAGTGGATTTTGATGGAATACACAACAAACGGTAAATAAACGTTCTCTTTTTATTATTGACACTATGATGCTTGCATTGTTAGCAAGCTAATGAAAGAATTACAGCATTTAAACCTTACGGGATTTTTCAAACGTTTGAAATGCTTAGCAAGTGTTTATGTTCGATGAAATTTTAAAAAAAAATCTGAAGAGAGTCTCTATCAAAGAACACATGGAAAAATACAATCTACAAATATTAATACAAATTAATTAATGTTTGATCGAATGAAAGATAAGGTAAGAGAAAAAGAGAGATAAAAGGAAAAATGAAGATGCCTAGTTAGGAAGAAAGGAACCAGCGAATGAAAGAATAAATGAACGATTGTCCAAACGGATGAACATATGCATTGATGAATAAACAGCATAAGTGTGCATACAAGAACGAAAGAAATAAAAGAATGAATGAGTGAAAGAACGAACGAAACAGTGATAAAGTACATAATCATTCTATCTTTATGCTATCCGGAAGTAAAAACATTACTGTACTATGCGAACTTCCTTCGTACATTGTCTTTTTTGTCAGTTGTACATTATAAATCTGGAAAAAAATACGTTTAGATTGTCAAAGTCGAGTAATGCGGGTTGAAAATCTATATCTGATATGCCGACAATGCTAAATTTTAGACGTATTTATATTTTGTTGGGTGCTTTGTTTCAAAGTAGGCGTAAAAATATAACAAACATTTAGTAGAAAGCAAAACAGACATGAAATATCTTTAGAAAGGATGATCGGCGTAGATACAGTAGAAAATAAATGCCCCGTAGTTTTGGGACATGTAGTGATGGAATTTTCTATCTCCATAACAGTCCAGACTTCAGATTCCTTGCTACTTTAACCACTGCCACCACTATAACCCACGTGACGATAGCCTGTTTATCATGTGACCAAAACAATCTACTTTCGTTATTTATACGAAATATTCTTTTTTTAACATTTATTTTTTACCTTTTGTACATTAAGCATAACAATTAAATGGAAGAAAACTAAAGTGATAGAAAGTATGAACAGTGAAAAAAACATACTCGGCTCTGTAACGACCGAATTTACTTGTGGTGGCAGTGGTTTCTGTACTGATCAGGGGAAGTAACCGCTGCGAGGAGTTTAATAAAAAAATGTTGAGTCTTATGCTAAAAGTGTCAATATCATTTTCAGAAAATAAATCAAATATTTAGTCATATATATCATATATTTATTCCATTTAGTATAACTGTTCATGGCTAGAACGTTTTGATGTTTAATTTGCGGCTGTACTAATTTTATTATTGTTGCATTATTTTCAGACGCAATTAAACTAACAATTACGAATTCTGTCCACTTTTAACCAATGGCAAACTTCCTTTTGCAGCAGTAGGTTTTTGTATCAAACAATTTCATTCGTTACAAATATAGATCAAAACTGATTTCAATACAGCTACTCAAAATCATTATTCTGTACTTCTAAAGGCAACATAAAATGATGTAATGCGACAGTTAAGAAAGGTCATTGCATTACACTCTTTGTGTAGATTTTCTTAGCGGTCTGAAAGCAACAAACAAGAGTTTCAAAGTTTGTTTTTTGTTTTTGTTTTTTTCCATTCATACTAGGTTTCTATTTTAAAGTCTTCAATAATATACCCTTATCATAATAATAACAATAATTTATTAGTATAACATGTATCGGTGAGCGAGAAAAATACAAATAAATGAATGAATTAGTTTCATACTATGGCCTTTTGAATTTTAATGTTAACAAGTATATCAAAACTAAATTTTCGCTGATTTGAAAACTCCCCTGATTCCAAATAGAGGGATCATTAAGAAAGCAAAATGTATGCCTCGACATGAACCGTCGTTTCCGATCAAGCCGACGTTCTTTTAGTGCTTTAAACGCACATGTTTATAATTGCGAGTTTATCTTTGATTAAGAAACCTACATTTTTATTCAAGTTTTAAGAAAGGTATGTCATTTTAGTAACAAAATACTAGGTGATTTCAAACTTACTTAACTGAAAATGAACAACGTATGAGAAAGACAACGTATGGCTATAAGAGTATTTTATGGTACTTTGTGATTCAAATTAACGAAGGCAGAGAGCAAATATATGCAATATTGCATAAGTCACTAAAAAGTTGAAAGTTATCAGTCTTTGAGCTGAGTTTCACCACTAACACAAAGCAATATAGTGACACTCTCTACAGTTGACGTGGATAAGTGACGTCCTGATGACCAGCTTCAGGTACGAGAACCCCTCTTCACTGTCTCCCAACTGTTTTGGTATCTGCGTGTAGTGTAGGATAGTTTACGTTCAATATGTTAATCTGGAGGTCGTCACTGTGCTTGACTCCCTGACAGACACATTACCTGGTTCTTCCCTGTGAAACCTGAAGTGATGATATTTTCGGATGTATCTGGTGGGTTTAAAGGCTTAACTTCCCAAATGCCGCGTTGGTCTGTGAGTAATAACTCAAATAACATATTAAACGCTGTATATAATATAATTAACCCTGAACATGCTGAAATTTTGTAATGGATTTGCCAAGCTTTGAATTTGGAACAGTCCATTAAAAGTTTAAGGGATTTCAATATTAAAATACAAAAATGGAGCTACCAACAGTATAGAGCCTGGTCAGACTGCACGGATGTGCAGGCTGGCCTGGCTCTATACTGGTGGCAAAGGCTAATCACTTTTGGTTCCAGCAGGTTAAGGGTTAAAATGCACATGATATAACAAAGAGTATACATATAACATCGGTCATGCTATGATAAACGGTCTACATAATATAAGAAAGAGTTTGTATGATAGAATAGTAAATGCACATGAAATTACAAACGGTCTTAATAATATAAAAAGAATGCATATAAAATAATTAATAATGTATGTACACAACATAATACAATTCAAAGTTTACCCAAACTGATGGAATCTACTTTTTTAAAAGTTAAAATTTCTCGTGCCGCACACGATTTTCGTACTGTCGTACTATGTAATCACGTTTTAGCAAACTCGGCTAAGTTATGTAAATCTGCTCTATAGATTTAAAGTCTAAAACACTATTCAAGTATAATCATATAACTCAAAATTAAGGCAAAACAATCGCTGTCCTCTACATCCAAAATATTTAACTCAGGGCCGGATCCAGAATTTTCTGACTGGTGGGGGGTGGGCTTGGGGGAAGATACGGAAGGGGGATAACCCCCTTCCGTAGTGGGGGGGGGGGGGGGTTTGGGGGGCCTCCCCCAAGAAAATTTTCTAAAAAGGTGCAGTAAATGGCTCATTTTGGTGCATTTTAGGCATAAAAATATAATGAAATTTGTGTGAGAATTTAAAAGAAATATACTGGTATTCTTTGAAATGTTCAACTAAAGCAAAAAAACTTTTTTTCATTTTATATTTATAAAGTCCCCTGAAACAAATAATTTATCAATAAGTTAGTCAGTTACCAGTTATCAGTTAGTTTAGTTACAGTTGGAATTGCATTGATTAAACATGCCTGGCTGTAATGAATTTTTTTTTTAAAAATGTAACTTGAAAAAAAGTTTAAAATTTTGTTTATTTACTTTCGACCATCATCACGTGACATGACTGTCGGCAGTGATTACTGTACTGAAAGTATGAAAGGGAAGTAACAGCTGTGTGGAGTTTGCACCATTCGGAACACCTTGGGCGACTTCAATAAGTCTTTATACGAAGTTGTCCGAAAAGGCCGAGTTGTTACGACTGGAGTTTGCACAACATCAGGCAACTGATCATGGTCAGCAGACGCTCATTGAACAACTTTATCAAATACGTCAAGGTTACTAGACGCTTGAAAACTATACATCAGATAATCCGTGCCACCGAATATACGGTACATTGTGTAATATACACGGCTATAAAGTTGCGAACTCGTTATCAGTTGTTACGCAATATTGCATGACCATTGAAAATTGAAAGGTTGACTGTGTTTCTGTTACGAGGTAAAAAGAGCTGAAAAAAATGTGTTAGAGTCTTTAAAAATGAGCCCTTTTATTTTTTTTACAAACGGGCCAGCTGGGGGGGCTTGGGCCCCTTAAGCCCCCCCGGTAAATCCAGGCCTGTTAAACTATAGCGCTTATTTATTGCTTTCTAATCAAACTAGACTAGGCCATGACCGCACATGAGTAGGCCAGCAGACGATGAATAACGTAAACTCTAAAATTAGCAATGACTTTGTATCACTTCGTTCGACAGAAAATTGTACAAAAAATATCTAGAACGACTTTCTCTCAAACCACGGTATTTAGAACGATATTGAACAAGCTTATTTCAATATTGCCAAATGATCACTTAACTTCTAAGTAGGTAAATGTTATTCTAAAGGTTTGATAACTATTTGTTTTCGTGGTAGGTAGAAAATTCTGGTCGTTGATAGGTGATTTATATTTAGCTTGTGCCCTTAGTAATAGTCACAATCGATCCATAAGGACACAAAATAATAAGTTATCTACGTGATTAAAATTAATGTTACATAACGTAAGATAATTAAGGCGTTCCATACAATAACCTGGAATATGGTGATTGTTAAACTCGACAATTGTTAATAAAACAAACTTGTTCATTGTAACCACTGTTTTCCACACTCAAGTCTGTCATGGATATTACTATCAGGTCTGTGCGATGACGTTCCGTGTTCTCCGATCGTTTGGTTTTCATCTTTTAGGAAATTCAATTGCTTTGGTTGGCGATCTTACCTGTATCTAGACAGCTGCACTTTTCTGAACGACAGGAAGTAATGTCCCATTTGATGAGCGTGACTGGGATGGCCAGGTTCTAGTGTTTTTGTTGTTGTTGTTGTTTTCTTTAACTGAGTCCAGCATCCGTGACTTTTCACAAGTGCCTTAGACGGCTTCGCTTGGCTTCGCGATTTTAATTTGGGACAACTAGTGCTTCCAAATGTTACAAAATGTGGGTGCGTTTTTACTGATCGATACACAGTAATCACAGTAATGCAACTATTACTACAACGGGCAAACCATTTCTATGTCGTGTTGGAGCTAAAGTAGACGACCGAGACGTCATCTCTCCCACGGGGCGCTGCTGCCTAGGATAGTCCGTATTCATTACATTAGTTGTTAATGAACTGCACACTACTTTAAAATGTCTTCAGACTTCAGATGACAGTGAGGTGTAACGCCGTGTTCCTGCAAGTGGGCTTTATTGCTAATTAGTGTATACTTCCCAATGTTAAACACACGCAGAAATGTACACTAGCCTCCAGGATTCCAAAATCATTTCTTGTAAGTCTTAGTCTTTTTTTTTCCCTTTCTGTCATTGTCATTAATTTAACTCATAAAGTACAAAACCTTCCACCTTTCGTCATTTCTTGCATTTGAGAATGTTCACGAGAGTAAATATTAAGAGCACTAAAACTTTTCAGACATTGAGCCTTGCACTCACAACCGTTGTGCTGATACTGCCGAATCTTGATAATATCCGGATCTTCATCCTGTTTCATCTGTGTTCAAAGTGCCCTGACTGTTCTGTCTTGCTGTCATTTGGGCTTACAGGGACAAGTGTCAGTCACCACTTCGTCAACGTGGCGCTGCACAACCGCGTCAGAATCAACCCTTTCCCCCGACTGACTTAGATCTACTATCGTTGTTCGTTAAAGAAAGCGTACAGGTGTGATTTATAACTGGAATACGCCCGAATAGCTCAGAACTCCTGAAACACATATTGATACATTTTACCATAAAAAGATCTTGGAATCATACACTGGTTAATTCATTTAATATAGAAGATACGAAAACAAGCTTAGAATCAGTAAAATGTTTTTTTTTTATTCTTTCCAACAAATCAGATCGAAAAACATATTATATTCTTTGTAGATTCAAGTGCCAGAAATATGATGGGTGTTGAGGGTGAAGACAGAATCTTTTGCGCTTTTATCAATATAGAAAAACATATAAACCATTTAGTACAACTGTAAGATGAGGAAATGTATAATCAATGGTAGGATACTACGTCGGGTTGTTGACCGCGAGAGAGCATGAAACAGGTGCGCAGTGACGTAGTATCCTACCATTGATACAACCCGTCGCTTGAAAGGTAAACTGATCTTTTTTCAAAAAGAAATCTGTAGGGTTACAAAAAAATATGTTGTGCATCGAAGATTGGCTGGTGTCCTTTGTATTTACGTAAAGAATTAAATTTCTTATAGATCTATGAATGGGATAACATTTAAAGTAAAATGGAATGATCCGGCGATCTCATACTCTGCCGTATGAAAAGAAAATATTTTTCAAAGACAGAATTTTGGTAATCCATTGAATTGCTATTTTCATCTTTTTCAGTAGATCTATAAGATCTACACAACTTGACCATACCTCCGTTTAGCAATAAAACTCAATATCTCAGTAATACAGCCAAGAAATTTTTTTCTCTGAATCTCTTGAAGCGAACAGAAATGATTCTAAGTCACTTTGGAGAATTCTTAAGAATCTTGGCTAACCATCTGAGAAAACAATGTCTTCTTCTAATGCAAATTTATGTCTTAATATTGATGTTGATATATGTTTTGATAAAGAGTCTATTGCTGAATCTTTTAACACTTTATTTATACAAATGTTGCCTCTCTGCATGTTGAAAAACTACCAGCTAGGTTAAATAAGCATGGTAAATCATTTGTTACCTTTTTTATGCAGCTAGTATATCCAAACAGTTTTTCATTTTCACTAGTTACTGAAAATCAGGTACTTAAATACTTAGCACAGCTCAGTGCTAACAAAGCTACTGGATTGGATGGTATCCCTTCAAGTTTTGTGAGAGATGGAGCTTCAATTATTACTCAACATCTTACACGTGTAATTAAATTGTCTCTTATACAGGGTGTGGTTCCAGATGAGTCTGCTAGCGTTATTCCTATTTTTAAGAAAAATGATAAAACTGCTGTCGGCAATTATCGCCCGGTTTCTATCTTGAGCATTGTTTCCAAGATTTTTGAGAGGGTTGTATATGACCAGGTAGAGTCCTATTTTCTATAAATTTCAATCAGGTTTCCGACATGGGTTTTCTACAGACACGTGTGTTATTCATTTGACTGACTATATAAGAATGCAAATGGATAAAGGTAATTTTATTGGAATGATTCTGCTAGATCTCCAAAAGGCTTTCGATACTGTAGACCACCCAACTCTTCTTATGAAATTAAGTGCGGCTGGTCTTGGTGATGATATTTTGAGATGGTTTCGATCATATCTTTCTGATAGAAGGCAGCTTGTTGATGTTTCAGGTAAACATTCATCTGCCTCTCGTATTACATGTGGTGTTCCACAAGGGTCAATTCTTGATCCTCTTTTGTTTTTAATTTATGTTAATGACATGTCAGCTGTAATCAAAAATCAGTTGTTATTATGTGCAGACGACTCAGGAATAATTCTGGTTTCAGGTAAATGTAAGGCTGATGTTGAACATGCCCTAGTATTCCGTTCTATCCCAGTTCCGTAAAAACAAACTTAAAGTAACTCAGAATTAGCTGATTAGGTTTGTCCTTGATCTTGATGCCTGGTCACATATTGGTCCAAATCACTTTCGCTCTCTCAACTGGTTACAAAAACTGTTGTCGCCACTAATCAACGTGTAGATCAGATCATCCTTTGTTATGTTTTTAAAGTAAAAAATGGTCTGGCTCCTGATTACATGGAAGAATACTTCATCCCACAGGACTCTGTTCATTCTTACAACACCAGGTTAAGTAACAAGGGTGCATTTGCAATCCCAAAGGTCAAAGGTTTTGGTTCCAAGTCTTTCTGCTTTGTGGGATGTTCGTTGTGGAATAGTTTGCCAGCTGAATTATCTAGCATTGCCAGGTTACCTTCTTTCAAAATAACTGTTAATAAGTAACTTATGGACAGTTTGTAATTTTTCAATACTTTTCTATGAGTTTTTAATTTTACATCAGGTTGTTTCGGTATTGGAATGGTTTTATCAAATTTCGTCTATCAGTAAACACATTTAATCTGAAAAGATGAAATTCTTTTAATCTAAGTGACACTCATTTTTAAATTCTCATTCCTGCCTATATTTTTACAGTTGCGTCTTGGTATTTTGTCAAATGTTTTAGTAATATGTTTAATTTTGTGACTGTGATATAATGATAATTTGTCTTTATTGTAGTTTGTTTTAAGGTAAAACATCTAATGCTTATTAATTTTATCAATTGCTTCCTAGTATATTTATTCTGTTTTAACTTGAATAATGTGTTACAATGCTGTAATTCTAGTCAAACTGTGTTAAAATAATTAAAATCTAATTGTGATAGATCGCTAATCTAGTATTTAACTGAAGGTTGTTTTTTTTTTGCACTCGTTAAAGGCTCTCTTTGTCATGCCACCAATACAGGGGACCACAATGGAAATAAGAGTCTCTCTTTTTGTGCTATCTTTGGTGTGCATGTCATGGCTTATTTATTCTCATGTAGATCTATGTTATATATTTGTACCGTACATGTTGTTTAAGATGTCCATGTATATGTATTCCATACCGAAATAAATCTAATCTAATGTAAAAATCTTAATCAATATATTCCATTTCTTGCAAATATTTACGTTTGTTCACAAGCTGTAAAAGTTTAAAACATGTGGAAAACATGTGATCATAGTGACGTCACATTATCGCTGATTTTGACGTCATAATTGCATTGTCAATAATACCTGCTGTGTAAGTTTATTTATTTATAAAAAAACGAAAAAAAGAACGTTTTTACACTTGTATTTGAAGTTTACGGGTTGGTTATGTTTTTAATTAAGTCTTTTAATCTTAGGTTTTGTACTGGCATATTAATGAGAACAGATTTAGATCTAGCGACTTTTAGAACAAAAAAATACAAAACAAACAAACAAAAAACAACAACAAACAAAACAGACATCATATAAAGTGAACAAATAAGATATTGAAGTCGTACTGTCATAGTAGATCTAAATACAAGGCGTTTGGTTTTAACTTCCTGTTTACGATGAATTATACACATGCAATATTTTGTCTATAGATCTATATGTTCACCCGACTGGAAGGAAGATAGATCTACCAATTTTAGAAAAAAAATGTTCAATGAATAGTCTAGTTTCTTTTTCTTTTCTAGGAATTTTACCTTTTTAATCTCACGTACATGTTAACAATATTTGTTTAAACATGTGTTTTAGGATGTTTAAAAATATCCATTTAAGTGCATTCTTGTGCAAAAGCAAATAGATCTATATTTAACGCGAGAGGTGCACAATAGCTTTTAAATTTAAGATCTTACATGTGCATTGATATTTACACGTTTCTTTATCAATGTAGAATTATTGTAAAATCTACGTCTAAAGGCTACTCTTAACTGACAATTAACACAGTTTGATCAAGTACATACAAACAAAGATTTTCGGAAAATTATAGATCTATTACTTTCAAGGTCGCATGATAGTTAGATCTTCATTGGTTAAATGCAATGTAAAAGGAAATTGTTAAAATAGCTGTTGTCAGGCGCGTAGCTACCAGTACGCAGAATACGCAGCTGCGTACACATTGGTCCAGAAAATCTTTTTGAATAGTTGTTAGTAGATGTTCTATGAGAAAAAGTAAAACAAAAATCGAGTAAAATTGGTGAAAAATATGGCTTATTTTATGCCAAAAACCCGCCAAAACGCTCCTGAGTCGATCTACAGAAAAAAAATTTCGGGGGAGCATGCCCCCGGACCCCCCTACGATTCTGCGTACACCTTCAAAAGCCCTTGCTACGCCCCTGGTTGTGCATGTTTATAAAGTATAATTTAACAAGGTTGGTTTATTTAAACATTTTAATTTGACATTTAAAGGGACAGCAATATTTCTATCAACTAAGGATTAGTATTAAACACCACAGGAGATAAATACATCTAAACAGGGGATATTACATATTTTACACTTCAGTTTGAGAATACCTTTCAAAAAAGACGGATAGTTATTCTTCCTGAGAAAAGTTATGGCGGAAGGAAATTCTCCAGGTAGACAGGTAATACAAAGTCACGTTATAATTGTTGACGTCTGTATTGTAAACAAGCATATATCTTCACATGGACAAAGTAACCGTAACTTTACAATGACATAATTAATATCTCTTTAGCGGTGTAGTCCTAAAACATTCCAGCTACAATCTGCTAGACAATCGTAATTTTAGGATTTCTAAACCGCGATGCCATGATAATGTAAACGCAGCAAGTAAGATGGTAGATCTATAATGGTGAAACTATGAGGCTGATAACGCTATGATGATACATTGTTGAAATCGTCGCCTTGACGTCAGCTTTCCATCACGTCAGCATCGTTCGTCACGATATAAAGATTAAAGGTCACGAATGTTGAAACAGAACATTGTTATATCTAGTCCCAATTGTTTCTTGCTTGTTTTAGAGTGGCAACTGAACACCCAAGAAAGAGAAGAGGGTCATATCCTTTGGTTCTACATACATATTAATTTATTGTTTTATAATATTTACATCTTTATAATATATTTATTTCAGCACAGCAGTGGCGACAACAGTTCTTTTAATTGCCCGATATGTCATAATCAGTTGAACGGTGTTTCAGTCACTCATTGTGGACATCGCTTCTGCACTGTATGTATACTACAGCGGTTGGAACATAACAGAACGTGTCCATCCTGCAGAAAAAGATTGACAGATAAAGATCTTATTGTAGACCGAGAATTCGATGAACTTCTAAGTATTTTTCTCTTTTCAGTTTCACCTTCTTTGTTTCCTACATAGTCTTTCTTTCTTTCTTTCTTTTTTCTTTTCTTCTTTCTTCATATTTCATGCTCTGCTAAGTGTCTTTCTTTTTCTCTCTGTTTCTTTGAAATACTCAACCAAAAAAAACACGCAGGGTAGATAAATGTGCAAGCATCATTTAATGGTCTAAAATGATGAAAATTCGTCATACCACTTTCAAGATCACTGTGTACTTAACGTAGTATCTAAATTTGCTCAGCCGCGTGATATACCGTGCCCCCCAAATCACGTGCAGTTTAATGATAACACATTGCTCAACACATTTTGTGATACAACTCAATACTCTTGAAACATACCGATCGTTTTCCGATATATAAAGTTAAATCTAATCATTTGCTAGCATGGTACGGCTGACCAAACTACAGAGGGGTCATGCTTTTGTATTGCTATTAGAAGGTCAACAGCAACAACAGGTTGCTAGGCAATTTGGTGTGAACATTTCCACCATAGAACGACTTGTCAGGCGCCTGACAGAAACTGGAAAGTTTACCGACCATCCTAGATCAGGACGTTCCCTTGTGACTACGCCACGCCAAGACAGGACTATAGGTCTTGCCCACTTTCGTAATCGCCACCTTACTGCAACCTAAATGGCTGTTAATATTGCAGGCAATCATAATTGCCACATTTATGCACAAAATGTAAGAAACCGACTCCGTGATCACGGTCTGCGATCTCGTCGTCCTCACGTTGGTTTGCCCCTTACTACTGCACGTCACCCGCGTCTTTTAGCTTGGTTGACGGCTCTTGCTCCAAGATTGGTCCCAATGCTTCGGAGACGAGTGTTTTTCATAGATGAGTCTCGGTTCACTCTGTTTCGTTCAGATGGTCGACGTCGTGTATATCAACGTCGTTGTGAATGTGTTGCTGACACTAACGTTCTTGAGAGGGATAGGTTTAGGGCTCGGATATGGTCTGGGGAGGGATATCGCACGGGGTAAAGTCACCGTTAATTATGATAGTTGGGAATTTAACTGCCGTAAGATATAGGGATGAAATTCTTCGCCCTGTTGTAGTCCCAACTGTGCAGCAGCACAACCTAATCTTTCAGCATGACAATGTCCGTCCCCATGTAGCTATTGTTTGTCGAGACTTTCTGGCAAACCATAACATTAACCCACTCGACTGGCCGCCGTACAGTCCAGCAGACCTTTTCACACAAAAAATCTTACGATTTATCTTAAGATTTTGACTTACGATAATCGTAAGTGAAATCTTAAGTCATTTTCACAAAACCAGTCGTAAGTTAAATTTTTTATCTTATGATAATTCTTATTCAAGATAAAAACTTTTGATACATTTTACTTGTAAATGTACCATTTTACACTTACGAACGGGTAACATCAATCGTTAGGTTAAGACAGATTTTACACTTAACATTTTCCTACGATATTTTGTGAAAAGGATATTTATCGTAAGATTTCTCTTACGAAAAAAAGTTGTCGTAAGATTGTTTGTGAAAAGGTCTGCTGATTTGTCCCCGATTGAACATCTCTTTGGGATCAATTGGACAGGAGGGTAGTGAGGCGTCAGAATTATACCGCGTGGGGAAGTGGTGGTGGTGGTGGGGGGCGGGGGGGGGGGTGTGGAAATACGAAATATTGAAGAGTGAGTCGATTTCATTTTGTGATTTAGTGGGATACCATCAAATATGCTTCAACTGTTCATGAATTACTGGTTAGAATCTAATAAAATTTGGATAATGTTTTGATAAAGGTTAGTTGTAAAACTGTTATAAGGTATTCTATAGAGCATTCAAATATGTATAAGCTATAGACCTAGAAAGGTCACCCTGCGTTTCATTTTTGGTTGAGTATATTTCTTATCCGATTTTTTCTGCATGAAATTGTTTAGCATCTGCACAGAAAATGTTTATATCTAGAAAATATTGTGTTGTTAGGTTAGTCATCACAAATCAGTAAGGCTTACTGCCCGGAACTCACGTGATATCAATTGAATAATATAGAAACAATTTTGAAAATCTTCTTGTTTGAAACTATAAGGCTTATGGCTAAGATATTCGCACTGTGCATCGTCTAGAGGTCCTACCAAGGTTATTCAAATTATGCCCCTGTGTCCAGATAGGCCCCATCCAATGATTCCTATTTCTGTAAAATACAAAATCGTTGAAAATCTTCTTGTCAGAAACAATAAGCCCTAAACCTTAGATATTTAATGTGTATTATCCTCTAGTGGACCTCTACCAAAATTATTCAAATTATGTTCCTGGAGTAAAAATTGACACTGCCCGGGGTCACTTGATTCCATTTGAATTATAAAGGAAAAACCACAAGGCATAGGACTAAGATATTTTGAATGGAGCATTGTCTACAGGTTCTCAACCAAGGTTGATGATATTATGCCAAATTAATTTTTCATTCCGTAATTTAGTCTTTGACTTTTATACGACCTTAACTTTTATCTTGACCTACTGGCCTACTTTCTTCTTTTGCAGCTACATTATGGAAATTTGAACTATACTTATGATTTTGCGTACTTATTTCAACTCTGACTTTTGCTGGCATTTTTTGACCTACTGACATACTACCTTGTTTTTGCAGCTACGTTGCTGGAAATTTAAACTGTAATTATTGATTTTGCTTATAGATTTCAACTTTGATCTTAGCAAACATTGACCTTGTACCTAATTATTATTTTTGAAGCTGTGTCTGTAAAATTTGGTCTAGGTGTACATTTTTTTAAGTTCAACATTAAGTGAGCTTACTTTGATTCCTTCATTGAACTCGTTGTTTTACACGGTGGTACCAAGGTGAGCGATATAGGTCCATCATTGCTCTCTTGATTTTTAACTTTTAGCATTATTCAATGAGAGACGTGCCCAAAGTGCACACAACGCTGATGGACAAGGTGAACAACAAAGTAAGTCACCATACAGTATGGATTTTATAATGAACTGGTAGAGGTAGAATGAAGTATTTACATCACACTTGGATCACTTATAAGATGTTTGCCGGATTCGAACGAAAATCTAAAGGCGTTTGAATTAGTAGCTAAGTTTTCATTTAAAAGTTTTCGATCTATACAAATGCACTGTCAAGAAATTGAAAACAGTGAAAGGACTAGAGGGCTAGATTATAATATTATCGCTCATGTAAAATCAGATGAAAAATAGTTCCCACAGACATGTTGTCCATTGCATTTGTGCGACTGTGAGCTGTTAAGTACGCATTGCCACAAAACTGTTAACCAGCTAATTAAATGACAGTGCTAATAGAAAAAAGCTTTATCGGTTTTTCTAAATATAGAATAACCCGTTTATAGATGAAGATTTTACTAAAAAAATTATTAATATCGTTCGTATAGTTCAAGATGGCAGAATTTCTCTAGAAGACATTAGCAGTGTGTTACAGAGTGTTATGCCGCAAAGGGACCAGGATATGAGAAATCTCACTGACAACCTTATTGTGATGAAGGACAGGGAGATAACTCGGCTTCAGGAGGTCAATCAGGGTCAAGCTACGACCATTGCACAGCTCAATAGTATGTCCTGACTTGACTGATTTTGAGGATACTCCTACTTGTATTAGTCGCCTGTTGTTTAACAGGAATAGTCTTAGTTATGAGAGTGGAAATGTTCTTAAACAGTAGATTTATCAAGTTAACCATAAAAGGAACATATTTATTTGTTAAACTTTGATCTGAAACAATTTATCATATAATTATTGAAGCGTACCTGCCAGTGTAGTATGAATTAAAATTAAACTGTTATACTTTTCATTTAAAAAAACAGTCAATACACCAGACTATGTTTTTTCTTGATAATTCCTGTTAAATGTAACTCAATAGTCTCGAATATTATTTCATAATACTTATTATAGGTAATAAAGCCAGACTACAAACAAAGATAGATGAAGAACTACCTGGGCTTAGAGAACAAATGAGAGGACTACAGGAAAGAGTAGACCGGAAAAGGGAACAGAAGCGACAGCTGAAGGGTAATATATAAGATTAAGTTTCAAGTTTTCAAGTTTTATTTAATATATTCCACTGGGCTGTGAGCCCATGGTGGCAATTTTACAATACATTCATACAGCGAACAGTGAACAAAAGTGGAGAAGGTAGGACAAACTACACAAGACAATGAATAATTATCCAAATTAAATCAAAAACAAATACAATTTTACAATACATACATACAGCGACATTGAACGAAAGTTAAGAAAGTAAGACAAACTATACAAGACCATGTATAAGTATACAAAATAAAGAAATGAAGGATAAATACAAGTGACATACATTTTGTGCTTTTGTTAAATATCATTTTTATAAAATGTTTGTCCAATATTGCTATTCGATTAACCTAAATGCATTTTACTTTGAAAGTTTTTTTAACCACACTTTATAGTATTGTATACATGTGTTATTTATTATGTCAATTTATCTTTGTATACAATATGTATTTAAATCGTGACCTCTGCTTGTTTACTATAGTAAATAAAAATAATAACTGTCTACTTGTATCAGTAGCCTTACTAGATGTAAGACTGGTGATACTATAATATAATATTTATATATATGAAGATGTATAACTGTAGAACGTCAACCTTATCGAAACGAAAAATAAGGCTGACAACAGCAAACACACATGACATTGAAAATAAACAAAAATTGTAAATTGATGAACAGAAAATTGCTACACTATAGTATTCAGCACCGAAAAGTATATATCAAAATAATATATCACTATATTTACATATACTCATAACACTTAATATCTTCATATATGGTGATTACACATTGGCAAATACTATTGAATTTCTTATTTCAAAAGCATGATAGATAAATTTGCTCATATTTTTTATTTCTATTTTGTTGTTAGTTGATAATAATTGTACAAGTTTGAACATACTGGGATGTTTCCAATATTTCTTAGGTATATAGTTACATCTTAAGCTATTATATAAAGAACATTCTAATAAAAAATGAAACTCATCTTCTAAAACATTACAAATTGAACATTTTCTTTCATTCATTGGTGTACTTAAAGGTTTTGTCCATCGGCCTGATTCTATATTAAGTCTATGGGAAGAGACACGTAACCTAGTAAATGCTTTAATATATTTGTCTGTACATGCTACATTCAAATACTCTTGAAATTTAAAACTACTAAATGTTTTATAAAATATAGCTCTAGACGATTCCTCTATTCTGCTATGCCAATTTTGAACAAAATTATCTTTTAAACGCTGTTTAACTGTAATAAGAAAAAGATCTACATCTCCAACATTTTGCTGTAACCATACTTCATAAAATCCTAATGTACATAATAATTTCTTAACTCTTGAACACCAGTTTTCTTTTTGTGGAGCTGCATCAAAATCATGTTTCAATTGTTGATAAATTATGTGTATATATTTCCTGCCCTGACTGTGTAATAGTTTTATCCAATACTTAATAATATTATAAAAATGAATAGTCTTAAATGAAATTCTACCAAACTCGCCATATATAAAATCGTTTTGTGTTGTTTTTTTCACTCCTAATGTTTTCTTGCAATACTGCAGATGTACACGTTCAATAGACTGGCAGTTATCAAATCCAATAACCTCACTACAGTAATTTAAAATAGGTGATACTAACTTATCGAATAGTTCTATCCTATGCAATGTCGTAATATATGTAAATTTATGCAAATACATGTTAAGTTTGAAAATAGCTTTTTGTGCTTGACCTGCAAGAGTAGTTTGAGCAGTGTAAAATGAGCCACCAGTAGAAAATACAATTCCTAAATAAGTAAATTTCTTAACAATTTCAAGTTCACATTCCTCATAATAAAACTTTAGATTTGAAGGTAATTGTCCACCTTTTTTAAAAATCATTACTTTAGTTTTTGCAGTGTTTACTTTAAGTTTCCAAATTTCACAATAATCTTCTAAAAATGCTAAACAATGTTGTAATTCAACCGCAGAATTTGCAAATATAACAATATCATCTGCATATAGTAAAAGGAACATTTTGAACATTTGAATATTTAGACCGTCAATTCCATTTTTAATGAAAGTATCTTCTAAATCATTAATGTACATTGTAAATAAAAAGGGAGATAAGCATTCCCCTTGTCTAACACCAAGTACACACGTGAATTCTTCACTTAACATGTTAAAATATTTTACTCTTGATTTAACTGAACTGTATATTGATTGAATGATATCTAATATTTTACCTCGAAGTCCTAATTGTGTAAGTTTAAACCATAAATTGTCTCTAACTATATAATCAAACGCTTTACTAAAGTCCACAAATAAACAGAAGAGTTGTTGCCCCTGATTAAGTACATGTGATATTAAACCGTGTAAAACAAAAATATTATCGACCGTACTCATATTGGACCTAAATCCTGCTTGTGCCTCAACATATACGTTATATAATTCTGCCCAGTTTTTCAGTCTATTATTTATAATCCGCGTGAATAATTTTCCAATACAACTTAATAAAGTAATACCCCTATAATTATCTACATCATTAATGTTTCCTTTTTTATGTAATGGGATAACATATCCTTCAGACCAACGCTCCGGGAAATAGCCAATATCGAACATTTTATTAAAAAGATTTACAAAAACATCAGCAAAAATATCCTTTCCAGCTATCAAAAATTCATTGAGAATTAAATCGGGACCACCAGATTTGTTATTATTTAACTGTTTAATAGCTGAAAAAATTTCAGTTCTACTTATTTCAACATTCAGTTCTTCGAACATAACTTTAAATTCATTATTCTTATATCTTTCATTAAAATAAAGAATATCTTCGTCCGGTGTAAAAAAACTGTCAGAAGGGTTGTTAACAGCCTTGAAATAATGTTCAAAAGTTGTCAAGGAAATATTAGAACGTTTGACTCCTGCTGACTCCTTTAATAAATTCCAATACATTCGTGCATTGTTAAATCTACATTTTAACAATTGATCAGTTTTTTCTTTGTCATATGCATATCTACACCTGCGTAATAATGTTTTGTACTCGGACCTAGCCTTTACCATGTTTTTTCTATTTTCTTCAGATTTTTTATTACGATATCTGTTCAAAAAACGTAAAAATTCTAATCTTTTCTCATGACATTCGTGATTATACCATGGCTGATCATTATTACTATTACTACTGTTATCGTCACAATTTAAATTAACTTTTTTCTTAAACAAAGGTGAAGCAACGCCATCAATAATAGATTCAAATTTATGCAGACAGTCATCAATATTTGACTGATTTGAACAAGATATAATGTCTTTATTCAAGTTATCAAAACTTTCATTTACAAAATTGCTTTTCAAAGATTCAATAAAATCTTGAGACAAATTTTTATTCCATACATATTTCCATTTAACATACTCATTATCTTCATCAACTGGTGTATTTGTAACATTTTCACATATTTTATTAAATGTCAAAGTAAAAGTTATTAGACAGTGGTCAGACAAAATGTTTGGGTCATGTATTTTAAAATCACTTACACAATCAAACAGATATGGTTTGCATAATACATAATCAATAACGCTACACCCACGATTATTAACAAACGTATATTTCGAGGAGTCAGCCCCAAATCTACCGTTCAATAATTTTAACCCAGTTTGTTTACAGAGATCAAGTAGTAATAAACCATTGTTGTTAATATGCCCTTCATCGCTCGAAATTCTCGGCCACTCTACATCAATATAATAGTCTAACGGTAAAATATCAATATTTGAATCGTTGTCATTAATAACATAATCAGGTAATGTCGATGTTCTTGCATTATAATCACCACAGAGAACAAAATGAGTATTTTCGGTACAAATACTTTCAACGTGAATCATAGAATCAATCATTCGATCAAAAACATTATCGTCGACTAAAGCTTGTCTACTACTATCGTCTGGTAATACGTAAGAAAGACAAAAACATACATCATGTTCAGTTTTTAAAATATTTGCATTTAATTTCACCCACAAAATATCATCTTTACTCGTAAAGAATAAAGTATCTTCAGATGTAAATTCATTTCGTATATACACTATGATACCTCCAGAATTACGTTTACTGGTTTTCAGTCTTCTTCTGTTTAATACATAATACTCAAAGCCCGGGAAATTCAAATCTGAAAAATCATCTGTCCATGTTTCTGTCAACAAAATGATGTCATTGTTAAGAAATATTTGTTTTAATTCATTTTGTTTTAATTTATTTGTTCGTTTTGTGACTAAACCGTTCACATTCAACAATGCGACCCGCAGTCGTACCTTCTCCGCACTATCTTAACTACATGTACTATTTTGCGGGGGAGGATCACATGACTGCTGTTTTTCAGATACACAGTTATTTTTAGCTGGTTGGGAATTCCGCGGTCGTGATAAACTTCTATTGTACGGGTTAGCTGACTGTGACCGCTTTGCACTTCGATTTGTTGCACGTGAAATATGTGTCACGCCGTGTTTATCTTTTGACACAGTTTTATCATTCATCGTCGGGCCTTCTGAAATCGGAAGTAAATTGTTTATTTTTATGTTTGTATCAGTGTCAATATTGGGATGTGTTATTACAGTAGAATCCACTGACTTGCCATAGGTAGGTTTGTTTTCACCTTGTGCTCTTGCACTGTATGTGGTTTCAGTCATATTATGCTGCATAGCCTTAGGCAATGGTACCTGCATCTGTGTTGCAGGGGTCGTAACTGAAGCCTGTTGCTGAAGTAACGGTTCTTGTACTTGTAATGCAGGGGACGCGGTCGAAGCGTGTTGCTGAGGCAGTGGTCCCTGTATGACGTTTACATGCGCCGTAACTGAGGCCGGTTGCTGAGGTGACATCCCCTGTATATTGTTTGCATGGGTTGTAACTAAAGCCATGTGCTGAGGCATTCCTCCCAGTACTTGGCATGCCGGGGTTGTTGTTGAAGCATGTTGGTGATGCATCTGTCCCTGCATATCGTTTACAGGAGGCATGCTGGGGGCCAATAGTTGATGTAACGAATCGTGCATTTGGTGGGTAGGGGTCATAGTTGAAGCCGAATGGTGTGATAATAGTTCTAGGTTTGAGTTTGCGTAAGTCATAGATGTAGCATATCCCTGAAGAGTCTGGGGTGTAGTTGTCATAACATTGGTTGATGCCTGTGTCACAATGGGAAACTGAGAATACTGGGTGTGTTGTTCTAACTGTATAGGGTTCATTGCTTGTTGGGAACTTTTCAAAGATACTTAAGGCAAATTGCCCTGCGGAAACTGTGTGTTCTGAATAGTATGATCTACTGTGGGCATGAATTGGTCATTTTGTACAACACGGTAGTGTTTTTTCGACTGAGTTATATAATTTATGTTTGGTAAACGGGTATTTCTCATGCAAAAATCCCATTCTGGCATTTCATCGTGGATAACACGTCCATCAATAATAAGTTTTGCTGGATATACAATTCTTACCTTTGAGTTTGTGTTCTTATATAGCTCTCTATAATGTTTGTATTTTGGCCATAACCTTGACCTTGCTTCCTGAATTTCTTTTGGAAAATCGTGATCTATAGACACTGACGAATTTTTCAGCCTGTTTGTTCTGGACATTATTAACTCAACATCACTGTAATACTGAAAATTTGCAATAATGGGTCTTGACCCTCTCCTACGATCACCGCTATACATGCCTACTCTATGGGCCCTATTTATGCTGACCTCATCTCGTGCGATGCCCAATCTATTCTCAAAACATGTCAACAAAATATCTGTACAGTTTTCACCAGCATTTTCAGCAAACCCTCTGAAAACAAGGTTGTTCCGTCTAGACCTTGCCTCGATGTCGATTGATTTATAAGCTAATGTTTTCATTAATGTGGTCTGATCGTTTGTAACTAAAATAGTTTGATCCAATTTGTTATTCACCTGTTCTAATGATCTCTGTATAAGAACATTTCCCTTACTGCAGCTCATTTGCTCCTGTCGAATAGATCTAAGTTCGTCAAACATCATATTCATTTTTTCATCCATTGTTGAACAAATGAACTCATTTCTTGTTAAAACTTCTGATGAATTTTCACCTGATTTTTCACCTGATTTTTCACCTGTGTCCATTGTGTCTATTTCGCGCGCACTCAAATTTGAATATCTGTTGTGAACTGTTATGTTATAATCCATTTATTATGGTTAATAATCGTGATTAACCACCAAAAACTATATCCTTAAGTTAAAAAACACTTATTATGCCCGAAAAGATTAAATAGCACTCCAAATTTTGTCTGTATTTAATAATATTTATAAATTTTCCCACTTAAAATTTTTTGCACAACCACTGTCCGCCATATTTAATTGACCTATTAATAATTAAGTATATCTACATGTACATAAACTAAAAACGTGAAAGTAATAAAACGGTTTCTTATTAAACCTGGGTCGCAGCAGTCTCCACACGGGAAGAACCTGGGTCGCAGCAGACTCCACAAGGAAAGAACCTGGGTCGCAGCAGACTCCACAAGGAAAGAACCTGGGTTGCAGCAGACTCCACATGGAAAGATCCTGGCTCGCAGCAGACTCCACAAGGAAAGATCCTGGCTCGCAGCAGACTCCACAAGGAAAGATCCTGGCTCGCAGCAGACTCCACAAGGAAAGATCCTGGCTCGCAGCAGACTCCACAAGGAAAGATCCTGGGTCGCAGCAGACTCCACACGGAAAGATCCTGGGTTGCAGCAGACTCCACATGGAAAGAACCTGGGTTGCAGCAGACTCCACACGGAAAGATCCTGGGTCGCAGCAGACTCCACACGGAAAGATCCTGGGTTGCAGCAGACTCCACATGGAAAGAACCTGGGTTGCAGCAGACTCCACATGGAAAGAACCTGGGTTGCAGCAGACTCCACATGGAAAGAACCTGGGTTGCAGCAGACTCCACATGGAAAGAACCTGGGTTGCAGCAGACTCCACATGGAAAGAACCTGGGTTGCAGCAGACTCCACATGGAAAGAACCTGGGTTGCAGCAGACTCCACATGGAAAGATCCTGGGTCGCAGCAGACTCCACAAGGAAAGAACCTGGGTTGCAGCAGACTCCACAAGGAAAGAACCTGGGTTGCAGCAGACTCCACATGGAAAGAACCTGGCTCGCAGCAGACTCCACATGGAAAGATCCTGGGTTGCAGCAGACTCCACACGAAAAGGATGGAATGTTTATTTCCAGTCGATTAAAAAGGGGTTGTTTTAAGATCCTCTTAAGTGTTAAGAGTGGCAATGGTTTACTTATGCAACGTAAAATCATATGGTCCGTCGCCAAATATTTTCGTTCTTTAAATTTACGTTACCTTTCATATTGACAAACAGGTTATAGAAAACCCCTAACCTGTTATAAGGTCAAATTTATATATATATTTATATATATATATCATTGTTTGTTTGAAGTAGTAACTAAAAATAAGTGAATCTGTTGAGCATATTTTAAATTGTTAACGTCACATTTGTCTAGATAAAATCCAGGAGTTAGAGGCTAGTGTCACAGGAGCCAAGTTAGAAATTGCGCTGGTTTTAGAACAGAAAAAAGCCGTCCAAGTGAATCTCGATAAGGTAACAAAAGAAGTTCAGTACACAAAAGACATGTTAGGTGAGATATGTTTTCAGAATACTAAACTCATGATTTAAATTTTTCTCATATAATTTATGCTTACAGTAATAACTTTCGCAAAGAATAAGTGTTTAAGTTACTCTCTGAGCACAGCATTATTTTCATATAAATAAACTTCGCTCAATTTGACAGTTCATGCAGGAATGACTCATAGCTAAGTCGAAATACATTTGATCCAATAAAGATATAACTGTGTATATTTAATGCATACATAAGTATTTATGTTTACATTTGCAGTTTATGCGAAAAAAGATACCTTTTTGTGTAAACATATTTATTTGATGTAACCTTTTTTTGGTTACACTTACTTATATTATATATAATATACTTATATTTGTATAAATGTATCAGATATTTTTAGTATTTATTATACTTTCATAGATAAGAGCAAAACTGAAAAAACAGAATTGAAGATGGAAATGCAAAGTTGTAAAGGTACATGTATTTCATTTATAGGACTGATGAAAAAGACATAAAACATCGTTTTAGATTACAAGTTCAGATCCGATTGAAACACCTTGGAACAAAGGTTCAGTAAAAGGTATAAATAAGTAATGCATAACAGTAAGTAAACTACGCAAGTAGTAGACAGAACTAAATATAGTAACAGGAAGTCTGATGTATGATTTGTCGTTACAAAAACGCTAGAGAGGTTATATTAGCCTCATACGTTTGAGTGTTATCTTATTTTCTATTGGTCAGATGAACTGAAGTCGTCACAGGTCCAGTTAGAGAAAAGCGAACAAACAAAAGCCAAAACAAGAGAAATGCTTGAACGTTTACTTCTGCAGAAACAATCGTCTGATGGTAAGACTAGATGGCGCTTTAGTATTTTCGTATTTATTAGAGTATCTCTGTGATACCATTTTTCGCAGAGTTCGGTGCTGATAAGTTATTTAGTTTAGCTCCAGACACACACCATGGGTGTTTCTTATGTTCAGTTTATAGTACTGAATACCTAGACGCCTAATCATATTGAAAAAAATATGTGCGTGAAGTTAGCTGTCAGTTGCCAGTTACCAGTTGCCAATTCAATTGGCAACGGGCAACTGGCATCTAACTTCATAGTCCAGCTACCAATTCAAACTAAAATGAAATCGTAACCAGAAGCCAGATCGCCAAAGGCGAATTGTCAATTGGCAACCAAGTGCCGATTCAAAAAGTAGCATGAATTCTGACCATTGAGTGAATTGGCAACTGGCAACTGCCAGTCAGGTGCCAATTTGTCTAAGACGTGAATCGTCAATTGGCAACTGGCAGCCAGATGCCAGTTCGACAAGTATCATGAATAGGTGATATTAATTGAATTGGCAACTGGCAGCCAGTTGCCAATTCGTTAAAGATCGCGAATTGGCAACTAGCAACTGGCAGCCAGATGCCAATTCGACGAATACCATGAATTATTGATATTAACTGAATTGGCAACTGGCAACTGCCAGCCAGATGCCAATTCGACAAATATTATAAATTGGTGACATTAACTGAATTGGCAACTAGCAACTGGCAGCCAGATGCCAATCCATTAAAGATCGCAAACTGTCAACTGGTAGCCAGATGCCAATTTGACAAATACCATGAATTATTGATATTAACTGAATTTGCAACTAGCCAATGGCAGCCAGATGCCAATTCATTAAAGATCGCGAACTGGCAACTGGTAGCCAGATGCCAATTTGACAAATACCATGAATTATTGATATTAACTGAATTTGCAACTGGCCACTGGCAGCCAGATGCCAATTCATTAAAGATCGCGAATTGGCAATTGGCAACTGGTTGCCAGATGCAAATTCGACAAATACCATGAAATATTGATATTAACTGAACTGGCAACTGGCAGCCAGATGCCAATTCATAAAAAATCGCGAATTGGTAACTGGCAACTGGAAGCCAGATGCCAATTCGAGTAAAACCATTAATTATTGATATTAACTGAATTGGCAACTTGCAACAGGCAGCCAGATGCCAATTCATTAAAAATCGCGAACTGGCAACTGGTAGCCAGATGCCAATTCGAAAAATACCATGAATTATTGATATTAACTGAATTGGCAACTGGCAGCCAGATGCCAATTCATTATAAATCGCGAATTGGCAACTGGTAGCCAGATGCCAATTCGAGAAATACCATTAATTATTGATATTAACTGAATTGGCAACTGGCAGCCAGATGCCAATTCGTTATAAATCGCGAATTGGCAACTGGCAACTGGTAGCCAGATGCCAATTCGAGAAATACCATTAATTATTGATATTTACTGAATTGGCAACTGGCAACTGGTAGCCAGATGCCAATTCGACAAATACCATGACTAATTGATATTTATTTAATTGGCAACTAGCAACTGGCAGCCAGATGCCAATTCATAAAAAATCGCGAATTGGCAACTGGCAACTGGCAGCCAGATGCCAATTCATAAAAGATTGCGAATGGATAACTGGTAGCCAGATGCCAATTCGACAAATACCATGAATTATTGATATTTACTGAATTGACAACTGGCAGCCAGATGCCAATTCGTCAAATATCATGAATTATTGATATTAACTGAATTGACAACTGGCAGCCAGATGTCAGTTCGACAAATACCATGAATTATTGATATTAGCTAAATTGGCAACTCGCAACTGGCAGCCAGATGCCTATTCGTCAAAAATTGCGAATTGTCAATTAGCAACTGGCAGCTAGATGCCAATTCAAGTAGTATCATGAATTATGATATTAATTGAATTGAAAAATGTCTAATTGGCATCTGGCTGCCAGTTGCCAGTTGCCAATTCACTCTATGTCCAAAATTCATAATTCTTGTCAAGTTGGCATCTAGCTGCCAGTTCCCAGTTGCCGATTCGCGATCTTTAACGAATAAGCATTTAGCTGCCAGTTTCCAATTCAGTTAATAGTAATAATTTGTGATAAATGTCGAATTTGCATCTGGCTTAAAACTGACATTTGACTGTTCGCAATTTTTGACGATCTGGCATCTGGCTACCAGTTGCCAGTTGCCAATTCATTCTATGTTCGTAATTCATGATACTTGTTGAACTGGCATATGTCTGCCAGTTGCCAATTCGGTTAATATAAATAATTTATGATTAATGCCGAATTGGCATCTGGCTACCAATTGACAGTTGCCGATTCGCAAGTTCTGACGAACTGGCATCTAGCTACCAGGTGCCAATTCCGTTAATATCAATAATTTATGATAAATGTCGAATTGGCATCGGGTTACCAATTGACTGATGCCGATTTGGAAGTTCTGACGAACTGGCATGTAGCTGCCAGTTGCCAGTTGCCAATTCGGTTAATATCAATTATTTATGATAAATGTCGAATTGGCATCGGGCTATCAATTGACAGTTGGCAATGCGCACGTTTTTACGAACTGGCATCTTCTGCCAGTTTCCAGTTGCCAATTCACTCTATTTTCATAATTCATGATACTTGTCGAACTGGCATCTGGCTGCCAGTTGTAAGCTGCCAATTCTCGACCTTTAATGAATTGGAATCTGGCTGCCAGTTGCCAGTTGCCGATTCGGTTAATATCAATAACTTATGATAAATGTTGAATTGGCATCTGGCTACCAATTGACAGTTCCCGATTCGTAACTTCTGACAAACTTGCATCTAGCTGCCAGTTGCCAGTTGCCAATTCGGTTAATATCAATAATTTATGATAAATGTCGAATATGCATCTGGCTACCAATTTACAGTTGGCAATTCGCAAGTTTTGACGAACTGGCGCCTGGCTGCCAGTTGCCAATTCACTCTATGTTGTTAATTCATGATACTTGTCAAAATAGCATCTGGCTGCCAGTTGCGAGCTGCCAATTTGCGATCTTTAACGAATTGGTATCTAGCTGCCAGTTGCCAATTCGGTTAATATCAATAATCTATGATAAATGTCGAATTGGCATCGGGCTACCAATTGACAGTTGGCGATTCACAAGTTTTGACGTACTGGCATCTGGCAGCCAGTTGCCAGTTGCAAATTCACTCTATGTTGATGATTCATGATAATTGTCGAACTGGCATCTGACCGCCAGATGCGAGTTGCCAATTCGCGATCTTAAACGAATTGGCATCTGGCTGCCAGTTGCCAATTCGGTTAATATCAATAATTTATGATTAATGTCGAATCTAGCTACCAATTGACAGTTGCCGATTCGCAAGTTCTGACGAACTGGCATCTGGCTGGCAGTTTCCAGTTGCCAATTCACTCAATGTCCTTAATTCATGATAATTTTTGAACTGACATCAGGCATCCAGTTGCCAGTTGCCAATTCGCGATCTTTTACAAATTGGCATCTGGCTTCCAGTTTCCAGTTGCCAAGTCGGTTAATATTTATAATTTATGATTAATGTCGAATTGGCATCTGGCTACCAATTGACAGTTGCCAATTCGCGAGTTTAATGAATTGGCATCTGCCTGCCATTTGCCATTTGCCAATTCGGTTAATATCAATAATTTATGATAAATATAGATTTGGCATCTGGCTACCAATTGACAGTTGACGATTTGCATGTCTTGACGAACTGGCATCTGGCTGCCAGTTGCCAATTCACTCTATGTTCATTATTTATGATATTTTTCGAACTGGCATCTGGCTGCCTGTTGCCAGTGGCCAATTCGCTATTTTTAACGAACTGGCACCTAGCTTCCAGTTGCTGATTCGGTTAATATTAATAATTTATGAAACATATCGAATTGGCATCTGACTACCAATTGACGGTTGACGATTTGCAAATTTTGAGAACTGGCAGCTACCTACGATTTCAAATAAGTTTGAATTGGCAGCTGAACTATGAAGTTGGCTGCCAGTTGCCAGTTGCCAATTGAATTGGCAACTGGGAACTGGCAACTGGCAGCTAACTTTACGCACATGAAAAAAATGCAAGTTACAGTATGGTGATAGAGATATATACATGTATACTGCTCGCAGAACTAACGTTATAAGCATTGAACAATACCATCGGATAGAATGAGTTGGTGCTTGTATTTTTTAGAAAATAAGAGCTGTCATGCCTGATCAAGGCATCGTTGAAATTTACCAAAGATCTCTCAATTTTGCTTGAAGTGTCTTTTGATTTGATGCATGACTGAAAATTTGCCCTGGCCTAAGACTTGATGCACAGTTGGAAGTTGATCGCGGCTTTTGATCCGATACACTTTTGAAAATCGGTCAACGGTTTTGATTAATTTCACAATTTGATAAACAACTTAAAATAGGTCAAGGGTTTTTATTCGACGCCCAACTGAAAATCGGTTCAGGCTTTTAAATTGTTTTAGAACTGAAAATTATACAGGTTTATATGTTGATGACTCAATAGAATATCAGTAGGAGCTTTTGAACTGAAAAATATTTAAAAACTGGTAAAAGCTTTTGATTTAATGCACAATTAAAAATCAATGGAGGCTTGCGAATATTGAGGCTTTTGATTAAATGTAGAAATAAATATTGGTCAAGATTTGATTTAATGCCCAATTGAAAATCGATCGAGGCTTTTGATTTTATGAACAATTAAAAAAAAATGAAACTAAGCACTCAGATAAGGATGTATTATTTATAGGTAAATATAATGGAGAAAATGAAATACACTGTAATTTCATGAATACATTAATGTTATACTTTTTTTATGAAATATAATTTACATTTCATGTTTATTTATTCAGCCGAGCTTAACAGCTTGAGGCAAGAGCGTGTGCAAAATCACATGCAGATATTAAACCTTCAAATGTTTGAAACGATGTGTGATGAGAAAGACAAGGAACTGAAACTGCTAAGGGAGATCACTCTGCCTAGCAAGGATGCCATGATTATTCAGTTGCAACAGCAGATATCAGATATGGCGGGTAAGTATATCTCTCATATATATTTTGTCCAGTTTTGCAGAAGCAAAGACCGTTTTAAATTTTCATTATTTACAAAACACAATACTTGATCTTTATTGTATAATTTCTTCAGTCACATTATAAATGTCTCAGTTTTTTTAACATAGTTATGACATTTATAATAATATTATTATAATAAATTTCCTAAGTTTTACTTACTGATTTACACAGTAACCAGCCATTCGGATATTAGAATTTCACAAAAACATGAAAAAACATACAACGCCCTTTATTATAAAGAAGAAATATCATTGTCGACAAATTTCGGTAAACTTACCTGTTCATGTCTGTTTTGACAATATTAATTCTGATTTTAGTCCAGTTGGGTTTCTTAACACAGAACAATATACCAATGCATAAGCATGTGGAAATACTTCAAGCAGAGCTGGTACAGACCAAAGAGAAGCTGCAGAGTTACTATGGTATGTACAAGTTGGAGGCCTAGCGGCCTTAGGTTGGCAGCCTAGCAGCCTGAATTTGGCAGCCTAGCGGCATGAATTTAACGACCTAGCGGCCTTAGGTTGGCGACCCGGCAGCCTGAATTTGGCAGCCTAGCGGCATGAATTTAACGACCTAACGGCCTTAGGTTGTCGACATTGCAGCCTGAATTTGGCAGCCTAGCGGCATGAATTTAACGACCTAGCGGCCTTAGGTTGTCGACCAGGCAGCCTGAATTTGGCAGCCTAGCGGCATGAATTTAACGACCTAGCGGCCTTAACTAAAAATGACTTTTAAATGTGGCAGATATCTGTTTTTGTTTAAAAAACAGCTCTTTAGTTATAAAAATACTTAGTAGTAAATTTAGTAGTAGTACCACCACCCACTACTATTATGTAAAAAAGTCCTGTGTCAGTTGAAGCAATCATTATGTTTTGACGTTATGTAGTGACACAATCTTGTGTTTTCATTGATTTTTCAATATAAGGTGTATTTTGTAAGTCATGTTTGGTAAAAATACATTTGACCGCCTAGCTGCAAAATTCAGGTCATCATGCCACTAACTTCAGGCCGCTGGTAGATTGGATTTTTTTTATGTATTTCAGTGGGCGAGAATACACCATTAACACGATTGTTTGTTAGTTACTTGGTGTCGAGTCTTTTCTTTTCGCCTAGGATGCAATAGTCCAAGTTTTGTAAAGAGCAAGGTTCGCTAACCACCTAAAATGGCCCCACCTCAGAAATTGATGAAAACTCCTCTGATGATGGTTTAGCATATACATTACACGAAATCAACAATTTTGATCGTACGTATGTTACCATCACGTCACAAAATGCTCTTACTTTGAAAATGATTTTTATAAAAGAAAATCTAGTTTTGTGGCGTATTTATGTTGTTTAATAAAAACAAAACACAAAATGTAGTTTTTCTCTTTATTTTATTTTTCATAATTTTTGGGCCATTTACGCTGGTTAGTGAACATTGCTCTTTCTCTTTTGTGCGTTTTCATTGGTTTATCTATAAAGGCATACTTTCTAAGTCAAAATCTGTTTCGTTTGAATCAAAATATCGTAGGCACCACAAGAATAAGGGCTCTATCAGATAATAGATAATGTAAGGTTTTGATTAGACTGTAGTCGAGCGTTGGCAACGACAAAACTGAAGTTGATTTCAACAGAACAAGTAAGGCATGAAATTCAACTTAACTCCAGATTAAAATAGCTCGTTTTAAGATTACAAAATGGCTTTTTTTGTTCTGCTATAAAGATTATTCTTAAATTTTAATAGTCTAGTTTAATTGCATTTGTTGCTACGGTGGAATTTCAAAAGGGAACAACCATTAGTTCAATATTGTACAGGTTATTTCCCTTGATTTTCGGATGAATTCTCACCAAAAATGTATGACATAACAGTCTTGTGAAAGATCTCACGCGGGGAGAAGGGAGGGGGTTGAATCGTCCTATTATGTTAATTGTTTCATTACTTCATTTAATAGTTTCCTTATTACAAATATCCTTTCATATCTTTTACAGATGAGGAATATGGAACCAAAATTACCAGAACTGAGAAACTGAACGATGAGTTACAAAGACAACTAAGTGTAGTGGAAAACGAACTGAGGTCCCGAGTAGATGTTGGTGGTAAAAAATGTTATTTTGTTTTTTCCCATTATCCTGACCAGAGTTTAGTTTCATGAAACAGTCAGAACGTATTATAAGTATCCGAAAATCATTTAGATATAGGGATTTTCTGGATTTCTGGAGATTAACAAATTTTACAAGGGTTGGGTACAAATGAGATTTTGCCTCTGATATTTTCTCCATCACAGATTTCTGCGATCAAGTAAAGAATGTTGTCGTTCTCACTTTAATGTAATGATGTTACTTTTAAATGACTTTATTCCCTAAATGCAAACGTGAAATATTTATAATAGACTAGACTCGGTTCCAATGGCTATAGAAAAAAACTTTTCAGAAGTATTTTGTTTGCTTATTTTTTTAGTTAATGACCTTATGAAAGCAGTAAATTTAAACATTAATATTGATTATTAATTTGAATAGGATCTATTCAAGAAGGAAATG
Organism: Cyclina sinensis; assembly: GCA_012932295.1. NCBI lineage: Eukaryota > Metazoa > Mollusca > Bivalvia > Venerida > Veneridae > Cyclina > Cyclina sinensis. The sequence goes on from JAAONU010000002.1 coordinate 35,211,569, forward strand.
CACTGCTAATAGTTAACTGATAAAACCTGGTACGACGTATCAATGCGATCGTGTGATTTCAGGTTCAAAATCGCGTTATTCCATGCTAAATATCTAAAATGGAGTAGTCCATTTTTCAGTTTGGATATATCTATAAATTGTTTATGGGGCAGCTTATTTCTAACTGAATGGCGAACAGTGCAGACCATGATCAGACTGCACGGATGTGCAGGTTTGATCTTGGTCTGCACTGGTCGCAAAGGCTGAATCAGTTGTCTCCAGCAGGGTAAGGGTAAAATATTTTAAGGAAGTTTTTAAAGTTGAAGTTTTCACACACATTGTTCATTGTGAATCTAAAACCGAATGACGTTTCAGACGAACTGAAGACTGCCACAAAGACATACAAGAAGCTGGTAAAACAGAACGCCGACTTCGAAGACACCTTGAGAGAGAAAGAGAAATTAATAAAACGCCTACAGGAAGATCTTCGCCATTCAAAAGGTATTTGCACGAGTCACCGATTTTCTTATACTGGAAACTAAGGTATTATGTAGCTTTTGCAGCTTTCCAGAAGGAAATTTAAGAAATCAGCAGACGACACACTCAGTTTACAACCTGGGCATAAGATACAATCCTTGTTTGTTTTTGTTGTTTTTTTGACGCTATATAACTATAAATATAAAATGTGTAAGTCTTCTGTTATGGAAGATAGGAGATGAGAACTGGTTCAACCAAAAACTAGTGGAACACGTTAAGAACTTAAATACTATTGAAAATGAGTGTTCTGTTGAACTTGCCCGTTTTCTTTTCTTTTCAAACTACCATAAAATTGGACTGCTGACTAGACTTCATTGTGTGCTGAGATTGTTTTTATACATTTATATAGTTAACCATAAATGTTGAAAGCAAAATCGAAGTTGCATACTAATAGTTTTTCGTCTTCTTCTTTGTGCCAAGAATCTGTTTTATTTCGCCATCTTACATGTATTTAAGAGTAAAGGCAAAAATGTAAAAGTGCACTACTATATGGATTTTGTTTAACAGGTAGAACACATGAACTGGAACAGAAGATTATCTTATATAAGTAAGTTATATTTTTTTCATTGTTTTGAAAACTGTGTTTAGAATTATAACAGTGGTTGAAGTGACCCTGAAATTTTCAACAACAAAAAGTCATTTTGTAGTGATGTGTACTCTCCGAAAAATAAACAGTACCACACTTTTTGTTTCTTGAACAAAGAATATGGGAAATTTCTGTTACTGGCCTAGTCAAAAATTGAATTTAAAGTTTTGTTACAGCTAATCGCTGTGTTTTATCTGAGACATCATATCTTGGCAATACTGAACACGAATTTAACTTCAATATATAATATATAATTGTGCGTCTTATTTAGATGAATGCTAATGCTTATGTTATTCTATTCAGTTATATTCTTTCAGGTTAAGTTTAGTTGTATGAATATTAAAGCATTTTGTTAGCTAAAATCCTATATTTTCCATTTGTTTTGCATTAAGTTTGCTTTGAAATTCATTTGCATTTGTCCTGAGTTCTATTCTTTGCTACATTGTTTTCAGAAATGTTCAGATATGTATTAACCAGTTCTTCCATTGCATATCTTTCAGGCGGGAAGACTGATGCAGTCTTTGCTGAAACCAGAATTCATTGACATTTCAAAATAAACTAAGGTTCTTGCAGGATAGGACATTCATTTAGTTGTTAAAGGAAGCTTTGTCACCAACTAATACACAAAATTTAAAACATAATAGCTTCACGGTGATTTGATTGGTTGATGAAACACTGAAAATGTGATTGTTTGATGATGAAACACGGTGACGGCGTTGCAAGAAACTTCTTTACATTAGAAATTGGGTGTAACACAGGAACGTGGTTGGTTTAATGGAAAAAAAGAGCGATGTGTGTTTATCTTGGTAACGTTGAATATCCAATGGAAATTTGGTAATAGTGATTGAATGGTGAAAGTTGTTCTTTAATTTTAGATTATCACATGCAAGAAATCGTGAACAAAGTTAAATTTATTCTCAAAATTTATCAATCTTACTAAAGTCAGATGTAGCAAAAAGTTATAGGGAAGGTGCGTTTAGAAAAAGATAGTAATCAGATTGAAAATACAGTTAATGGTATTGACAAAATCACCTGACTTTTAATCATGCATTAGTTGGTCAGTTCGCTTTACACACAATATATAATGTTTTTATTATTGTAGAGTAGGTCAGTTTTGCTTGTTAGATAGTATTTGACTTTTTTATGTTGCATGTAAGTTACTTATTTTAAATTGTTTTGTAGATTAGTTGTTGGTTACTTTATGTTGTTTTCAGACAAATTTAGTTAAATATTTTCTTGGATAATTTGGTAAACCACAATATCATCTCTACCAATAAATTCATAATCTCCAGTGCCTTGGTAAATCATGTAAAAACAAACATTTTTTCAGAAAATATGCAGAGATTAACGTCTAATTTTAAGTTAAATGTCTGAACTATGCATTCTCTTTAAATATTTAATTATGTTTTTCTGCTTGATTGTGGCATTTAGAAGGGTTTGTATCAGGGTCTTTTCCATCGCACAAGAATGATCCTTCAATTTCCTAACTCATACATATATATATAAATTGACATATGAATTGACACACGAGTAGCTTATACTTTTTTTCATTGATATATTTTTCACAAATACATGTATATCTCACTTGTAAAATAATGTTTCATTTGTGAATAAAACTGCTCAAAGTTTACATTTACTGATTTATGTATGTCAAAGTAACTCAGAGATCACCTGATCCTTGCTTGGTGTAAAGCTATTGTATACACGGGTCAGCAAATTTCATGAAAATGCACTGTTTCCAAAGACGAGGAATGCTCAATATCTACTTACACCCTTGGGAACCTGGTTCGAAAAAAATAACCAGAAGTTGATATCCGAGTCGATGTACACAGCTATTATTATGTAGCTGGGTCAGTAACTTTTGAAATATTTATAAAGTACGAAGAAACTCGCTGTAAGTGAACGCTGTTATAAGTGAAACAAATAAGTCGTTCAGAAACTGAACAAATGTAGTCACTATTGGTCTATCTGGTGAAGGTAAAAACGTGTAGAAGGTTTAAAAGGTCTCCTTGTAGACTTCACTTTAAATAATTTGATAATCTCCACTGTGCAGTCGGTCCGGCCATGATTTAGACACCGGTCCAGCCATGAATTAGACACGCGGCCCAGCCATGATTTAGACACGCGGTCCAGGAAGGGGAAAAAAACGTGTATGTTCACTTACGGCCCAAACAAAATTATTGTGCGGCAATATTGCTCATACTAGTAGATGGGTTCATTGCTTCGGGGGATACAAGAAGTAATTTTTAAATGAGATGTTAAAAGAAGCTTGATAAACCACAAAAACACTTGGACTAATTTTAAAATTGAACTTGGTCAAGATAGTACGATTTTTGAGAGATGAGACGTAAATAACTTGTTCTCCTCTTATACTAGAAATAAACACCAGATTCTTTAAACTGTTTTCGTTTCGTTTCGCTGATTAATCCCATAATCCTTGAACTATGGACGAAAGTATTAATTTGATAACGAGTAGATCTGACAAAGAAAGATGTATAAATATTTAGGTAATTTCTTTTGGTTGTAGAAATCTAGCCTTTTTCTTTTATACAAGCGGATTTTTTGTTAAATATTTTTGTGACAAAAACAACATTTCAATAGAATTCTTACACTCTTAAACTCTTTAAAACTGATTATGTTCTACTCGCCAGTTGATCAGGATTAAAAGATACTGATTCAAGTTCAAGCTGATTAATCAGTTTGCTTATATCGAACGTTTAGCCTGAATAAAAAGATTGCATGTACTTTTACACGTTTTCAGTCTCCTGGTTTTATCTTTAGAATTTCTTTAAAAAAAATTGTTTAATTAAAATGTGAAGGAAAAGTTTAATTCAAAACTAAAAAGAACGATAAGTTTATTTTACAACAGCAGATAATGAATTTATTCACTCACTGACTCACTCACTCACTACCTCAAACATTCACAAACTCAGAGTCATATGAACTCGCAATCTCACTCTCGAACTCGCTTTCTCTCATTCACTCATTCACCCATGCGTTCATTCATTCACTCACAAACTCCGTGACTCATTCACTTACTAACTCACTCACGATTACACTCTCACTTATTCATTCACTCTTCCACTCATTCACTTAATAACTCACTCACTCGCCCACTCACCCATTCACTCTCACTCATTCACTCACTCACAATCACACTCACGAACTCACTCACAATCACACTCACGAACTCACTCACAATCACACTCACGAACTCACTCACAATCACACTCACGAACTCACTCACAATCACACTCACGAACTCACTCACAATCACACTCATGAACTCACTCACAATCACACTCACGAACTCACTCACAATCACACTCACGAACTCACTCACAATCACACTCACGAAATCAATCACAATCACACTCATGAACTCACTCACAATCACACTCACGAAATCAATCACAATCACACTCACGAACTCACTCACAATCACACTCACGAACTCACTCACAATCACACTCATGAAACTCTCTCGCTCGTATAACCAAAAAACACACAAAGGAATCCGTCATCTGTTGAGATTAATTCCATTTTTCGTCTGTTGCTGTGTTTCCAGCGGTTCGTTTGCTTGTTCATTTGATAAAGTGATCTTACCAATCTGACTTTTTGATTGTCTTATATGTATCTCAGCTCCTTCCAAACGTTGTAATCAGTTTTTGTTCCGTTTCTTGAAATGAAGACCACATTTGAAAAATGCTGCTTAAACTTAATAATTTCGTCGTTGAGAAGGTAACAAAACATAACAAAACAGCGTTGCTTTCTTCTCGGCATAAGAATTGCTACAAACATAAGCAGTGACATTTTGGGCAAAGAATTATTCCCAGCGATAAACAAGGCAAACCTGATCTCGAATAAACATTAAAACTGCAAGGAGATTGGTAACAGTATACAATACACTGACAACCAAATTTCAGTGACCTTAGATACATGAAATACATAATTAGTCATGTTTTCGATTTAACAGCATAGTTTGTTCTGGTTTCCTGATAACTGCATTAAGTTATGTTTTAAAAGAGTGCACGAATAAAGTGTTAAATATAATAAAAGCGGCGTTTAGGGAAATTTTGAAATACTGCGAAATACTGCCAGTAGTTTGGAAGAACTAAATATAAAATATTACCAAGGCTGATGCTTTAAGAGAAAATTCACATTCAACTTTGCGAAAGCTGATTGTATAAGAAGAACTACATGTATAACATTGCGAATGCACAAGTGAATCGTTTTTGAAAATTTACCTTTTACAGTTTAACAAGAAACAAAATCTGGTTGTAAAAAAGTCAGTCACAAGCTAATTTTGCCGAAGACTGGCTTTACGGAACTTCCAGTGAAACATTACCAAGTCTGATTTATCAGAGGAATTACGCGCAAAACATTGCTTGTTAAATAAACTTTCGCTTTATCATTTGTTCAGTGATATATCTCTGGCTGTAGTCATTGTTAGCTTGAGTTTTATACAAAAAAGAATAAATCTATTTTTTTTTCTCATAAAGGGATAACAACCTGAAACGTTTATAACAGTATAAGAGTACAGTGGCTTATATCTTTGACAGGTGAAGGTACAAAATTTCTTCACAGCAAATTGACTTATCACTAAAAATTTTGATTTATGATTTACGCTTTATACCGAATATACAGTAATCGTAAGTGAATGACAGATAGGATTTTTGGAGGAAAAGGTTGATACACAGGATTAAGAAAGAAACACGATGGCACAGGTAGGTTAACCTTGTCACTTTATGATTTTGACATGTATAGTATTCATTTACATATATATTTTATCTTTCATGTAACTTATTCTTTTAACAATATTTTTTCTTATGTCCGAAATGGTTTAAAAGTAGCGCATACTTCAAGAATTACTGTAAATTGTCAGTGCCGAAACAATATTTTATAGTGTATATAAAGTGTACCTAGACCCCCTCCCCGATCCCCGCGCGAAGTGAAATCAAGTTTCGGTCGACTGTTCGATTCTCCATCAATGTAATAAGGTCAGAACTCACTGGAACAGAGAAAAAGCCTAGGGTCAAAGCTATTGTTGATTGTTGAAATTCTAGTTAAAATTCAAAAGTGTATTTTTCACAATCGTGAAGTAAAATAAGAAATGACAATCAATTGTAATCTTTAAAAAATGTTTTTTGAAAGTATAAATATCTTTACAACCTGCATTAAAACAACCACATTTCCTTTTCTGTTTTGCCTCACCAAATCTTTCATTTCGCATGTATACACTTTGGAATGCAGAAACGTGCAACAGCTCAATAGCCTATGATAAAGATGTCAATATTTTTACAGAGAATGTTAACAATTACTTCTACCTGATTATATAAATCTTAATCACGAGCAAATTTGATCATAGTCAAATAAAAAGGCTTTTGTAAACTTATTTATCAGGACTTACTTATACTTATGCCTTTATTTCTTAATTTGTGTGATAAGAAAGTTTTATTTATTTAATATTTCGCACATACTTACGATTTAAGACACTTTTGTTATGTAATCGATTGAGTCAACTTCCGGTTGGTTGCAAGGTAAATATACTTGAGCGTATCCAAAATCCAAAGCCCCTACTGTCCGCCCCTTCTCCTACCTCGCAATGCACCCCACCACAACCCAAAACATATATACCTAATAATTTGGCGCAATTTCCTTTACATCTATATTTCAGTTTTCACAAAAGAGGAAAAGATTTTTTATTTTTGTGACACCTCTACTTTAAGGACATGTTATCCGACATCTTTTTATAAAAAAGGGTAAAGTGTCTATGTAATTTTGGTCACCCTTCCCCATTTTCATCGCAGCTTTTCTGAGTTTATTAGACACCTCTAATTTGTTAAGCTGTATGATTACTATAACGCCATCCCTGTTACAGGTGCAAGCCTTACGGGCTTATGAGCTTTTTTTGCTTGTAGTACACTTTCTGACAGATCTCATTTCTATGTGAACACCGTAAATTTAATGGGTTTTACTTTAATAGTCTAACTATTTATAAAAATTAACAACAACAAAATGACAGATCGTTATTTAAAAGAATTAGTTTTTTTCTACTGTTTGCTGTTTAAATTTTTGATGCCTTCTTTTAATGTCCACAAATGTTTTTTAAAACAATTTTAAAGCGTGCTTGTAACTATATTTTTAATATAAAACTGCATGTTTCTTGCTTCTAGATATATCTATGTTTTCTGAATCAACACATAAAATACTGATGGTATATATCTATTCGTGCAATAATATGGATTATTTAATATAGGTCAATTAGTTTTCCGTTCAATTCGGATCATGCACTGAGAGGCATAAGTTTCTTAAAATATCTTTAGTAGTAGAAGGACCGTCGTGACAAAAAAAGGAAATCGGCAAAAGCTTTTTTTTTCAAGTGAAAATGTCCGAATCAAAGTGCACGTGCGGTTTTTGGGGAAAATGTAAGGAAAATAGCCTTTTTAAAAACTTCAAAAGAACAGAAACGGCTTTAAAGTAATAGTTATAAGATCAATTTTATGTATTTTAAATGCAAGAAAGAATAACAAAGCTTTCCAAACACAGACAAAACAAACAGATATGTATGAACAGACAGAGCCCAAGGCTTGGCTGGTTCTTGTCAGGTAACAGACAGACGACATTGCAGTCCTTGATGACTTCGTTTACTAAACAGGTCGAATAACTTTTAGCCGTGCTTAATGGTTAAACTGAAAATTATTATTCAATAAAATTTCGATTGACATAACACTATCTCAAATAAACGCCTTTAACAAAATTTATCAATCGCGCCTGCAAATCGCCATTTAAATCACTTTATATGATTCAAATTTGATTTTCTATCCCTATCTGAAGTCGACCATATTTGAAATGAAAATCCATTTATTTTTAGCACTTATCTGACAACGTTGTAAAATGGTATTATAAGGATTACTTGACTTTGGAACTACTTCAGAAGTAAGAACGAAGTCGTAAATTGTGGAAAACTTCAGCGTTTTCAAGTTGGCTCCCTGTTCTTAAAAAGGAGACCTCCCCGTATTGTTAATCCTTCGTTACACAAAAAACTACTTTTATCTGTAGAATATAGTAGTTATTTTTTAGCTCAATTGTACTTGAATTTGATGCATTGAAATCCCTGTCGATTTCATTGTAGTTAGGTATATATGAAGAATGCAGATAGCGGTCTGTATTGTAATTCTGCTTTTAGTCAAGGATGTAAAATGAATGGCAGAAAATGAAGAAAAACAGAAGTAATCAAACATACTGACATGGTTTTCTTTCTTTTTTCAAGGCATGTTCTCCACCTGTGTTCTTCTCTCGTGTGTCGGTATTTTCCAAACGCAGTCATAACATTTGAGTATGAAGCAAAATGGTCGAAAAAATTTTTTTTAGTGTCCATTAAGTAAATAAGAACATCGTCTCTGGTGTAAAAACATGTATCATTTTACAAATAGAGAGTCATTTTACTATTACAGACTGACTGGGTTGTGTATGGTAGCCCCCTGTGGCATAAAGACACCGTGCAGGATCACATAAAAGAATTACCTGGGAAAAGGGAGCGCATTACTCTAGAAAATAACTTCGTTAATGACGCAATACGTACCACAGTATACCACTACCCACGGAAAAAGCCGATCATACCATTATACTCGGCAAGGAAAGATAAATGCGCACAGGCTTATTTCAAATCACCTCTTGTGAAGACTCTACTAAGAAGGGAGAGAATGTCACATGAAGTAAGTGCAGAATTGTCGTTCTTGCATTGCATATTGGCTTGGGTGTATTTTAAGTTGTCCGTCTTTTGTTCCAGAACAGAACAGAACAATACCTTTATTGAAATGAGCACAGATAACAAAAGTTACCTTTCGTAATTACATGTGCGATAAAACATATTTTGATTTACAAATGGGTATCGGTATCAAACATATACATTTTCTTGTGGGGAAAGTAGTAATCATTTGAATTATCAAAATTCAGTATAAGTTACTACGGAAGTATATAAAATAGGAATTGAACAAACAAATAAATAAATAAAAGTTTATAGATCTGGGATAGCATTTTCTCATTTTTGCAAAATATAATACTTTTTTCTTTATTAAATAACAAAGAAACTTATTTAAACAGTAATAATAATTAACGTTACTGTGAAGTAGATACAAAATGCCTATAGAATCTGTTTAAACATTGCTGACTTGCATTACTCTATTTCTAAAGATGTCTGTCCGTTCATCCATCTGCAGATATGCTGTGTGCGTTTCTTTTCCTTAACAATCTTGGAGAAACTTAACTTTAAATGTTGACACATATTTCTGGCATTTGGATGGATGCCATTTGTATTATTTTCAAAGAGGAGTTATTGTAATTTTTAAACAATTTTGCCTATACAGTTATTTTTTGAAAAAGTCATCTTTAAGCAACCCGGACATGACGTGAACATTTCAAAAGTGTAATCCACTTGAAGCTTAATGGCACAATGTGTCTACAGGTTCGTATGCTACTTATTTAGATTGATTCCGACAACTCGGGAAAGTATTCACCGCTTCTTTCATTTGCTATTGTTTCACTGAAACGGGATAAAAACTTGAAAAAAGGTATTAGTTACAAAAACGGCCATTCTCCTTTACCCAGCAAAAGAGCTAAACAATGTGGAAACACCACGTGATAATCTTTTGTATGTGAAAAGTAGCATGCTTTTTGAGATTTTTATAATATGCATGGATGGGTTTTGAGGAAGGACTACTTCAAAATGAAGCATTATTATCAAACAGTGACAAGTACCAGGTTCTGCCTGTTTTAAGAACATATTATAAATTGAAATTCTAATCAAACTGGCAAAGCTACAGAAAGTATGTGAAGTGTGTGAACTTTTGTTTCATAGTTCTTGATTCCTTTTCATAACCTCTTGGTGTTCGCTTTTTAACCAATGAAAACAAGTCTTGCATGTCAAGCCGCCGTCCGAATTTTCAGTGATGATTGTTTTAACTCACATATTTGAAGTCATATAACTCTAATCCGAGTTTTAATATAGATGTCAAAAGTCGAAAACAGGCTTACAAGAGGTAATAAATCATCTTTTGTTTGGTCAAATAGAAATCCATTTATGATTTATGTTAAGTAGCCTGTTTTATCTTAGAAGAGTGTGTCATGCAGTGAAATATAATAACACCAAATGGTAGAATAAATACTTATAAGGTATGAAAGCTGCGCATATCTGTTTGCAATTAAGGCTGTAATACACTAAATATTGACGGTGATAAATTAGAAAAATACGACGTCAAGAAAGTCAAGATGATAAGCACACTGGTCTAATTTGTGAATTTCTTCAATAAACACTACGTGTTTTAGAATTTATTGTTGTCGATAAGTGAGCCTAATTATTGATTCCTAAAGGAAAGAACGACAAAAGCTAGACATGTAAAAATTGTCGCACTTGATTAGCAAAATAATAATGACAACACATTCAGATTAACGGCAACTCACTATGCACCTTTGTTATTTGGTAGTCCATATGAAGTTACATATACGCACAAAGCTTTCTGCATGGCGACTAGACTAACAGAGCTATAAGCCACTAATATATTCGGTTTCAGGAAAACTTTGGTGAGTCTAAAAAGCTACAGAATTCACTGATTAAAATATCGATGTCACTAAACAATCACAGTCAGACAATTAGGCAAGCCAACAGCAGGATCATACAAAATAGTTTGATTCTTAAGCCCGCCACGTCTTAGTAGGGCAAACTCTCAAACTAGATGTCTTGGTATTTCTTAATTTCAAATTCTACTCACGTAAATTTTGTTCAAGACAAAAAGTATTTTGAGAAATATATGGTTCTTGAAGATTTAGACTTTTGAAACAAATGATATCTTATAAAAGTTGCAGATCAACAGATTGTTTTCGGTTTGGCAGTTAATCTTTCTAGTAATAATTTTTGTACAGTCTTTAATCATTACATGATGCCCAATTATCAAACATTTTGAAGTGTTACTAAGAGAATATTTGTGTAGGACAGATTTTACGATTGCCATATCTCAGATCAGTATAATCCTCAACTTTATTTACTTTATATGTATGATAATCTTTTGATCTGACGTTTCAGCAATAATACCTGAAAGACATAAATTACAAAATAGTTTTGAAGTTGCTTAATTTTCAAAACTAAAAATCAATTCTAGTTGCGCTATATCTGTCAAATTATCTACTTTTGGTTTACAAAATATGTACATAGGTGATCACTAAACATCTTAAGTTCATCAGTAAAATCCCAACCAAATCCTTGGTTAAATACATTGTTAGCAGGTGATTAAAACTGGTCATTTTTGAGAAGAAACTATGCGAAATACAATAACTTTATCTGTAATACACAACAAAATGTAAATAGAAGTGGATTTCAAAGGAAATCTTCGAGATTTGGCGAGATTACATGAGAGTTCGGCGTAAGACAAACTCGTACGGAAAAATCGATAGTTACGCCGCAATATGGTTCAGTTAATGAGCTTTTAATTTGAAATAAAAAATCGAGATATAAAAACTGTATTGTTAACATTCTTCAACCAGCATACGTCATATACATTTCTGTACATTTCAAAATGTCAAAATAATAGTTCGTGTTTGCAAGAGAGTTTCTTTTTAGGCTAAATCTGACATTTCATGCATTTCTGTTTTACTTTTTATAACATTGTAATTGCTTTTTAAAAATGGTGTATCGTTATGTATGGACCGAAGTTTGTACATTTTTATAATATTTTGCAAGTACAGGTTTTTTTTTATATAATCCTCATACCGGCTAAACAATTAGTTTTGAGTTTTCTAATCTATATTGATTCGAGGTACATTCAAATTGCGACAACAACGGTAAAATTATTTCGGCCCCTTTTGTCCTTTTTGTAGGAACAAATTGTGTGAGTCAACAAAACGAATAATACAGCTTTAAATAAAAAAAGACTCTACAAAAAATGCGGCTTTAGCAAAAAAAAATTGTTTCTACCGTATTACTCGATAGAAGTCTATTTGATTCTTTTTGTCTTGTTTTGAAAAAAAAAGATTATTGCTTGATTAAAAAAGGGAAAAACATGGTAAGGATAATACTGTAGAAGTAGATTCCATGGCACATTAGTTGTAACCAGCCAAAGCAGTATGGGAATCATGTTGACACAGACATCTTCTTGACCCTTCTCCTATTTCTGTAGGAGTCTAAAAACAAAGACCTTATCTCTACAGGAAGGTGACAGTTCACTGTGTTCAAGTCCGTTTAAAGAACTTTGAAAGCGTTTCGTACATGAGTTTTAATTTACGTTAGAAATATGGGGAAGAAAAGCGGATATATACAAACACTTGTTCAGAACTTTCGCCTAATGGTAATTTAATAAGTGTACTGGTAGGCCTAGGTGAACAAGAAAGAAAAATAATCTTACGAGATACAGTCAAATTCTTGTCTATATATATATCTTGTTTTACAATCGTATCTCTTTTTAGTTATTTTTTCTATCAGCAAATGTTTCACACTGTCATGATTATTTATTGACTTTTGGTTAAACACTAGTGTTAAGTTATCAATATTTAGGAAAACTGAGATATGCCCATTTCTAAAATTTACAATTCCCCACGGCCCTGTTTTTCTCACCTCCTCCAAGTATCCCGTATCTTTGACAACTATTTACAATTTATACTCTGCAAACATGTAAACTTGCTATCATATCGTGAAAACAAACAGCGAATGACTTTTTACAGTTTCTGATTTTCAATAAGAAAAACAAAATCACGATTGGTTCGCCTTATCTTAATAGAATGACATAAGATCCGATCGGATAAAGGGAGGTAACTAGTTGAATTGTAACTGAAGATAGTGTTTTGGGATTACAGCCATTCCGTTTATCCGATTTACTTAAGCCGATCATTTTACAGACTGAATTATTGAAAAAAGGCTATCTTTTAATCTTTTCAACAGTTAAGAATGTTTGTGTTTAATACACGATTGTGATGTTTATTTGATTTAAAACAATAAAATAGAGTGAAAATAAATAAATAAGAAAATGTCGGAATTTCTGATGGACGTTAATATTGTGCGTAAAAGTACCACAAACAAAGAGAGAAGGAATGGAGATATTGCTCGGACAAGCAGTTTTCAAGACAGGATAGACAAAAATGGTTCATCAACGCCGGCTGAAAGAGAACTAGACTCAATGCTGCGTCAGCAACCCAAAAACAGTCCTCGAAGACGTGCTTATTCACCAATGAAATCTTATTCTCCCACACGTGACCGATCGACGTCACAATCACCCAGGCGGGAGCGTTCCTTTCTTCGTTCGACGTCACCAGACAAGCTTCCATTCCGGAAATCGGCAATTTGGGCGCAATGGGAAATGTCACAAAATAATGGACAAGACTACTTGCAGGAGTATAATGTCAAACAGATGACAAATTTATACGGAAAAGATTTGCGCGGGAAAGTTGACGCTGCGTCAGACTGGTACCGCAAGAACGGCCTTGACCGCAGTAAAACTCAAATGGAAGCGTTAAACTGGCTTTCGCAGGTTTGTTTGAAACTGTTTCTTAGGTATGCTCATAAAAAAGCTAACAGTCCCTGATACTGTGTCTGTGCGGTAAAAGACAGAACCAGTCAAGATGAGAGAGATAATTTTAGGAATACTAACTTACTAGTTTCCTAAATGCAAAAATATTATCGCCGAACACATGTCAGAGTCGGATATATATCAAATTGTTGTCGTATTTTGACTTTTTTTTGTAAAAGTTACAACCATTGTCTCAAAACTTTCCGAACAACCCATTAGGCAGAGTTTCATAAGTTTATCGCCTTCTTTGTTTCAAAGCACAACGATGCTTATTTCGAAAGTTTTCACAATATTCCCGCTGTAACTTGTTCTTGACACATTTTCTCAAGGGTGTGGGGGGGGGGGGGCGTTTTGATGTTTAAACCGTGTCGTTTTAAAAACAGAAATCGTCATTGCAGTGCGGTTAAGCAGTCAACTAAAATAAAATAGAAACATATATAAAAAGATGCAAAAATCATTGCTTTTGTGTTTCTTTGTATTGGGGTTTAACGCCATTTTCAATACAAAAAATGCAAGAAATATGAAAATATCTTGGATTTGTTTTGGCTCCCTCCCATTTTGTCTCATTCACCATTAAGGAGATCACTGGGTAAATGAAGTGGGTATTAAAGAGAAAACAAATATCATATCCTTTATCCTTTAAAAGGTTCTTAAACAGTTACTTTGAAGCGATGTAGAGTTTTCTAAATTTAGTGTTGTTTTAAGATGGTAGAACGGACAAGAGTCAGACATGAGAAGTGTACGTTCCAGCAAAAGACAATGCTGTAAAATCATTATTTGTTCAACCCTCACCATAGATCTACTGACATTACCTTGCGTTTTGCCCTGATTTCTAAGTTTATTTTATGTAATAATATTTACAAACAAGGTCAGTCTTCCGGAGGAGGTCGGAGATAGCCGACTCCAGTCTTCCGGAGGAGGTCGGAGATAGCCGACTCCAGTCTTCCGGAGGAGTTCGGAAATAGCCGACTCCAGTCTTCCGGAGGAGTTCGGAGATAGCCGACTCTATTCAACTGAGTAATTTCTACTCCAAATACAGCCATTTATCTTACTGACAAATACTTCGGCAAAAACATGTGCACTTATCACGTGAAATCGATGTAAGGTTGACAGGGGATAGTGTTTGTCATTTACTGATTAAAGAGGAATTAGATTTACAACAGTCTGCCATTTTTTCTAAAATATTCATTGCCTCACCAAATCCCCATTTCATGTTAACTTTGACACGTATAATCTTGAGAGTGGTAAGAAGCGAGCCTTGTTTGACAGTCATACTGACAAAGTGAAATTCAGAAGTATTGTATTTGTAAGTTACGAAAACATTCAATAAACTAGTCTTAATTCACCAAACAGAAAATGGAGTGTAGTTGAAAAATTCTTACTCGTACAATTAATGAAAAGCTTTTGTTTAGAGAAAGGTATTTTATTTAAATGCTAATCCACTTATTTTCAATCATATTGACGCGATTAATGGATTGCCTGTCATAGTCTTTCTTTCTGTATTTGTGAAACTGATCGGATTTCTTATATCTCAGCGTCCGTCTGCAACTATCTGCAAAACAATTGCTGGATTTTAGCGATATTACGTGAAAAATCACAACATCACCCTCCACCAAATTTCTTTAGATGATAACTTGTCTTAAGCATTTCCGCCAGAGAACATGACATATTTTTCTCTGCAACTAGGAAACAAAAGTCTCTACTCTTAAAAATCAAGTCCTCATAGTTCGAAAAGTTGATTTCTTTGGCGTTATTTTTAATCTTTGTCACAGAATAAGAACAGAACAGAATCTACTTGGCTAAATTTATACGAACAGAATTTCTAGACTAGTAAAATGAGTTTTACCAAAGAATAAAAAAGAAGTCCATCCGTCTTTTACATTCGCAAAAAAACAGTGTCAAACATCGAACGTAAGATAGATAAGTACGTCTTTATCTTATGATGCATGATACCATATACTCCGTGGTACAGTTTATCTGTTGAATTTATGACCCCGAAAAGGTGTTCTATTATGCCCGTAAAAGAGCACTTAATTCCTTCAAACCATAAATCACAAATTCAAAACGAATTCACGCTAGACTTTCACGACCACTAATTCCTACAATAATGTTCGTAATTCAAAGTGATGCATCTTTTGTAATTTCTCACCGCACTTTTTAACAGGAGCATGACTTGTTTATTTTCGCGTTATTTACTTGATGTTCACTACACGCTGTTTTGCAATACAAACTTTGCTCTCGCTAGAACGAAAATTTAGATGCCATATCAAAGCAACTTATGTCGGGACTAGTGTTTTTGTCATGGCAAAATTCACATTGAAGCCGGAATAATTAGTTTGATATAGGAAATTCCTTTAAATTTGGTTGAGGGAAAATACAACTTTAACGTGTAAAACAAAATAATCTTTTTTAAGCTAGTAGTCATAACTTTAAATGTTAGAGAAATTAAATGATCGAACATATGTGTTAAAAGCGATTAATTTTGTAGCTATGTCAAGAGATTTTCTTAAATCGATGGGTCTCTCTTGTTTTGACTTTGCCTTTTTTTAAAAGCATCATTGAAATATCATTTCTCTTCTTGACTCAAAGAGACAGAGCTAAGACATAATTGAATGTCAGCGTGAAGCTATCATAACAAATGATGTTGGTAAAAAGATAATTATATGCCCGACAGAAGCGCCTTGTGTTGTGTGTTCATGGTCAAAGTGACCCTAACTTTTGACCGAAATATAGCGGTAATATACTAGTCATTACTGCCTATTAAATGTCAGAAGATTAAGCCCAAACCTAGTATTGGTATTCAAGGTCACTATGACCTTAACCCTTGATCAAGTGATCTGACAAACAATATAGATCATCTGATGGCCATGATCAGCTAGCCTATCAAGATTGAGGAACCCAAACGTTCTCCATATATTGCCAGGAAAAAGTTTTTCTGTTCAATATCAGTGTGGCCTTGACCTCTAAGCTGGTGATCCAAAAATTATTAGAAGTTATCTACTTGTCATGACTAATCAGTTGACCAAATTTGAAAAGTATAGACTTAAGTGTTCTCGAGTTATTGTTCAGAAACTGTTTTACTGATCAACGTTGTGTTCTTGGCAGCTGGCCTGCTGATCTGAAATAGTATAGGGGCCATTTACTGAGCAACTCGACTACCTTGTCTGAAAAACCAGAGCCCAAGCAGAAATTGTAGGGGTCATATATTTGTCATGACAAACTGGCCTATACAAGTTTAGAGTACTGACCTGAGGCGTTCTGCAGATATTATTTGGAAACGGTGTTGCTGTTTAATGTCACTGTGGCATTGACTTTTGACCTTGTGATCCTTAAAAATTAGAAATCGTCTACTAGTCATGGCCTACTGGCCTATCAAGTTAGAAAGCCTAGACAAAGAATTCTCCAGATATTGATCTGAAATTGTTTTGTTGTGCAAACTCACATAGGTATAGCCCTTTGACCTTTTGAGTTGAAGTCAACAGTTATCATCTACTGGTATCAACCTGTCCTCCAACATTGAGGTGCATAGGCTGAAGCGTTCTACAGATATTGATTAGAAACGGTTTTGTTGTTCAATGTCACTGTGGTTTTGACATCTGACCTACTGATCCCAAAATATATGGGGTCATCTACTGGTCATTAACAATCCGCCTATCAAGTTTGGGAAACATGAACCTAAGTGTTCTTCTGATATTGATGGGAAATGGTTTTGCTGTGCAATGTCACTGCTGTCACTATGGTGTTGACCTTTTATCTGGTTACCCAAAAATCAATAAGATTTTTTACAAGTTATGACCAACCGGCCTGCTATATTTGGGGAACATGGATTGAAGCTTTATGCAGATATTAATTGGAAACGGTTGTGCTGTGTAATGTAAGTGTGGCCTCGACTTTTGACCTCGTGATCCTTAAAATAATAGGAATCATCTACTGGTAATGAACAACATGCCTATTAAGTTTGAGAAGCCTAGGCCAAAGCATTCTCCAGATATTAATCTGAACATTTTTACTTTGCAAACTCTCTGTTGCATTGACCTTTGACATGGTCAGCCGAAAAAAAACATTATCATTCACCTACTTATCATGACCAAACTGCCTTCTAAAATTGAGATGCACAAACCCAAGCGTTCTCCAGATTTTGATCGGAAACGGTTTTGCTGTCCAATATCGTTGTGGCCTTGACCTTTGATTAACTGACCCCACAAGGAAAAGGGATCATTAACTGGTCTTGATCAATCGATCTACCAAATTTGAAGACCCTGGGCTTGAATTATCTGCAGATATACATTGGAAACGGTTTTGCAATGTCACTGTGACATTGACCTTTTATCTGGTAACCCGAAAAACAATTACAACGCTCAAACGTTCTCCAGATACTGATAGGAATCGGTTTTATTGTTCAATGTTATTGTGAAGTTGACCTTGTCACCCGAAAAAGAATAAAGATAATCTACAGGTCAAGAACAACCAGCCTATTAAGTTTGATGAGGCTGGGCCCAAGAAATGTCACTATGTCGTTGACCATTGAGTTTATGAACTAAAAACATTAAGGGTTATTTTCATGATAAGAATGACCTGCCTACCAAGTCTGAGGAACCCAAGCATTCTCCATATATTGATCAGAAACGGGATTTTTTTCTGTTCATTATCACTATAACATTGACCATTGACCTGGTGACTCAAAAAGATATAAGGGGCATCTACTGGTCATAGGAAACCTGTCATCCAAGTTTGTTGATCTTTGGTTGAAGTATTCTCCAGATATTGATCGGAAATAAAGGACGCACGGACTGACCGATCTACTGATCTTCTTATGAGAATGTCGAAGACTGTCTGCAACAATTGTTGTTTTCAGACTGAGATTTATTCCGTTTAGTTATCATAACATTTCTTGCTCTTTAAGAGTTTTTTATTTCAATGATTTGAAAATGTGTGGAAAAATTAAATCATGTGTTGACTATAACAATTGAAACAAGGAAAATTCAAATGAACATAAGTCCATTTGAGTGTACGGTTTTTACTGTATTTTTAAGGAACTTTAATAAGCTACAGCACTCTTATTTTTTTGCAGATGCTAATAAAAAGAAATTTAATTTATATCTTTAAATTGAAGACCTGTCTGTTCAGACAAATTATAACTAAGGTAATGCCCAATTTGTGAAGAACAAAATCAACATATTTGTTCAACCTTTTATTTCCATATATCTCTTGATGTTAATGGTGATAATTATGATACTGAAACAGTGTTTGTTTTGTTAAATAACAAAATAACATGAATTTCATGGAATAACATGCTTGAACAGAATAACAAACATGCTTGAATAGAATAACAAATGTACTTGTAATATCAATTATGATAATAAAGTATGACCATGCTTTGCTTACTTTGATATAATTCAACATATTAAAGACCAGGTGAGGAACAGTCACTGTCGTAGCAAAGTACCACCGGGAACCAGACTGAATTTTTAACTTAAGATGTTTTTTTTTCTTTGTGAGCCGAATTTTATTATTTGAAAACATTAAACATAAACATTGTATCATTTTACATCATTTGAAGACTCTTTAAATTCATATTTTGAAAATATAAGCAGATTTTGAATTTTTACTTTTAAAAAAGAAAACTAAACTAATTTATACCTGTCGTTTCAGCATTTTTTCAACAGTTTTCTAGCACCTTAGATGCACTAAGTTTAACCATTTACAAACAAGAAAGTGAACAGTTTCGAAAAATATTTTTATATATGTTATCTATGTCTCTGATATATGTAAAATATGAGTTTACAGACCTTTCAAATGATTTAAAATATTGAATTGTTCGGTGAAAAATGACTTTGTAACTGTAATTACAAAATTATTATTACATTTTTATCAACCGCCATATTTTTGCCAGCCTTCGAAAAGTTTGCTGTATCTCTTACCAGTTACTTGTTTCTATTAATAGATTTCAAAACAATAACATTCAATGTTCCTACACAATATTACCAGACAGTCACGTGATTCTGTCCGTGATTCTGTCCGAAGATTTCCGGAATAACACAACTTCGCAAATTGATTCAACAGGTGGTACATCGTAAAAATACGCAATGCTTCGGCAATAATCGGATCTTCTAACAGCCAATCAAAACATAGAATTACATAATACTGGATAACACTAACCCCGCTCCAATTGTACATATAGGAATATAATACTGGCAATTTTCCGTACAGAAAAGTAAAATGACAGTCCTAGCTGATATTTAGGTATTTATCTCGAAGTTTTTCCTTCTGCGAGTTTTCATAACGGTCAACTCTCAATTTTTTTTTACATCCATCATAAGGGTAGTAACTTAAGAGGCGCATTACATACTTTAACTTAACTAAAATTGCAGAGTGATTTACCTCCCTTTGACAACAACCATACACTGTTTAATAGCAAAAACGCTCAAAATTTTGTACATCATTGAATAACAGTTGATTTGGTTAGAGATAAATGTGTCAAGGGTAGATGCAAACTTAACGTACAAAAAAGGTTCAGCTGAAAAGGCAGTAAAAGGTGATCGAACTTGAATATAAGACATATGTAATGACGTCATTTTAAAATGGCGCCGTCTGGCAAATTAATGCGTGGCAATATTCTCCCACTAAAGCGTATTTCTTTCAACATAGACAACAAATATCCAGATATGTTTTGTATTTGTTCCTTTCTAATGCTGTATTTTAAGAGCGAGAAACAAGAACTTTAGCAAGAAGACGTATATACGGTCCATGGTTTAAGATTAAAGATTTAACCTTTGGCCAAAGAACAATTCTCTAACATTATACATGTTATAAAATAATACAGATTAAAATGTAATCTCGTTGGGGGATTATTTGTAATCGAACATTATTCGCATGTATAGTTCTTTTGATAAATGTGAAATTAATTGTTTGAAAGTAAAACTCCTGGTGTATTAGTTTGAAAGAACTCTAAGACTCAAAGCATATCCGGTTGCTATCACCCTTTAAAACGTTACATCAGTTCGGACACTGCTGCGTCGTTTTGAAAGAAGAGTTTCGTGCGAGATAATGTGTTTTGTATTTGACTGAAATTTACATTTCTGTGAAAAGATATCAAGGATATTTTGTTTCTACGTGACGTCATCAAAGTTTATTTTCGAGGATCACATAAACAATGGAGGTAGGAAATGAATCTGTTTTTTTTTTCTTTTCATGATATCTCTCGATGATAATTTAAATAACAGCTTATGATTGATAGTTATGTAGGTAAAAGTAAATAAACTAATTTTGATTATGCATTTGTGTCTTTTAATTAATTTTATTTGCCAGTAGGGCGTATCACGTAGAAGTTTTAGGCGGCCCTGTTATTAAAAGCATGTCAATAAAAAAATCTTATTTTTATCATAAGACATTTTATCTTAAAAATATGACTTTTAGTTATAATGTATTTCGAATAACGCGATTAGAATACCACGCAATTGTTCCACCTAAAATGTTTTTTAAAAAAGTTTTACTTTTACAGGAGGCCGCGCAGTCGGCAAGTGCCCCGGTGTCTTGTACACCACGAGGAACACAGACGGATGGTAAACTCTCTAACACACCCTCTCAAGCAGGGCATAAGAAGTTCGTCGGAAGTCCATATAAAAACCGAGTAAGCCTTGAGACCGGTCTACAAGTAAACATGTTTGACCATTCTGTGACCATCCATGGTCATATAGTCATATAATATCATAATGTTATAAATTGTGTTAAAATGTACTTCTTGCGCACTGGCTATTTGTCAAAAACATTCATTTTGTATTTCAGAGCTAGAAGATATTTCCCAACTGCGTTTGAGTAAAGGTTCATGATACGTTCAACCATACTGAAGTTCGATTCTGTTAAATACGCAATTTGTAGAGTATAAGAATCTTATATTGGCTGCCGGTACAAACGGGAATATCCGGCTCGAGGGTAACTGTTTAAGGTGGTAACGAGGCTCTGCCGAGTCTGTACCGTCTGTACCGGCAACCAGTGTTTGATTCTTTTTCTTGCATACCATACATACATTAGAATTGGGAAGAAAAAACGAAAACTGATTTTTTTCAGCACTATTATTTAGTAGCGTATGAAGTCACACCTTCATTCATAACGGAGTGACATCATTTAAAACATGCGACTTATTTTACAGTGGTGATGGGAGGTTTTTCTAGCACCGGTGTAAACAGTAGAAAATCCTGTCTGATATGCAAGAATAGATTATATCAATCATAATTGTCATGTATAGTTAATGTACATTGCTAAATCTAGCCATTGCCTCTAAATAACAATAATATGTATATAATTTAAGGTGTATTGTGTAAGATAATGTTCAAATGTTTTGAAGGTTTATCTAATTAGTAAAAGGAGGAACAGGTCAATTAAAAACTTAAAAATGGCTTTGAGAATAGCACCATTTCTGTATTTTGTTTTGTGTATTTCTTTGGACAAATACAATAAAAACTTAAATCAGTTGACTTTTTCTCTGTGTTGAATATTATCATTCTCATCTACCATTTATCTATCGCTTTTGCAAAATGAACGTGTCATGCAATCATAAATAAATGGCAAAATGTATCATGTTTGTATCAATTTTCTGTGTCTGTTATTATTTTTCAAACAGAATAAGAGTTTTATTAGTTAACTCGTAGCATAAAAAGGATTAACTATCGAGTACCTATGTAAAACAAAATGAACATACTATTTCCTCAATTGAGATGACAAAGAATTTGTCTATAATTATTATTTCTTCATAAGCTGGAAGCTGGTTTATTATTTTTTAATTGGAACCTTATTATACAGTTATGAAAGACATAATTATTATGAAGGTATAGTTAACTTCGAACTGCTTCATCAGCTCATAGTGAAACAAAGACAATAGTGAACGTGTGGGTTCAGAAACTTAGCTGTGCATTATGAACACACGAGAATTTCGTTCTGTTTCAGGAGATGAAGGCGCGCGAGATGTTGAAAGAGGAGAGGAATATAAATAAACTATCCCACCGACACAGAGTTCAAAGAACGCCTAATGTACAGGACATCCGGGATAGAGAGAGTAAATTCACAAACGACGCAATAGTTACAGGTAATGGTTTTAAGTTTGCAATGAATATAATAGAGTCATTGTAAGGACAATTTCGTCCTTATTGTGTCATACATCATTTCTGAGACGTCGCATGTATTCCGCCATAAACGAGGACGAACTGTACAGTTATCTTCTGCAGTCAGTCCACCAGTAAGGTCAATTTCTATTAGAAAACTCCTGCATCGTCTTACTGGGACACGACCTATTTTTAAATTAGGTCTAGGAGTAGCTCTTCAAGGGACTGTTCTGATATTTAAAGCAGAAAGAAGCATTATTAATCTGAATGAATATGTGAACAAGTGGTACAGTGCAGGACCAAATTGACACCTGTGTTTAACAAACCACTGTACCAGTACAAAATTTGCTTTCTTTTCAAACTCTACGTATTTATGTTCAGAATGTTGTTATTACTCGTTATTAGAGACATTGGATTGGGTCGTTAAAAATTGAAAGCAAATAGAAAAGACATGTATGTTACATAGGGTAAAACATTATTTCAAAATGTGTCCTCGTTTACAGAGAGAAGACGAACGCGGTTCAAAGATATAATCCCTCAGTACGATGCTTCACTCGACCGCCATTGTAAAGCCTACTTCAAACGCCGAGATGTCCAGCAATTACTGGATGTAACCTGTTCCAGAGAGTAAGTATAAGACACACGGTGGATTCTTAGTTTGTGTAACATAACTGTAATATTGTATCACACACCAGTACCTGCCGTTTATTCAATCCAGATGAAACAACGCGATGACTCGTCAGATATTCTGTATCTGTAATGTAAATGGGAAAGTGTTTTAAAAGTAATCTACAAAACATACAGTAACAGAAAAAGTGATACTTCTGTTTTCTCAACCCTTCAAGCTTCTGTTTGACTGAAGCAATATAGAATGTCACCAGCTACTATTTTTGAAGCAACGACAGATGTTATCATAGTAACATAATGGCCTATGTATTTTGCATTGCTTTTTGGAACTATGCCAGAATAACCCTGGCTCCACATATATGTCACCAAATCAGTGAGTACAGTAATACGAAAGCACATTTCATTTTGAATAAACAATTTCCCTCGAATTGTAGGCAAAACATTTGAAAATATGTTCTCTAAGATGTAAAAACTTGTAAGTGGTCACTGAATACACATACTAATCCTTTAAACGCCTAATCTATCTATTTGAGTTTATTTATCGTCGGTACCGGTTGCCCATTTGACCGAACCCCCCCTGAAGAGATTAGTTATTTTATGTTGTGGGGGTAGTGCAAGATACAGAAGGCATCCTATTCCAGACACACCCCTGGTTCTTTTGCATGCTCAGTGTATAGCACCAGGGCCGGATCCAGAAATTTCTGACTGGGGGGGCTTGGGGGAAGGTACGGAAGGGGGTAACCCCCTTCCGTAGGGGGGGTTTGGGGGGCCTCCCCCAAGAAAATTTTTAACAAAAGGTGGAGTAAATGGCTCATTTTGGTGCATTTTAGGCATAAAAATATAATGAAATTTGTGTGAGAATTTAAAAGAAATATACTGGTATTCTTTGAAATGTTCAACTAAAGCAAAAAAACTTTTTTTCATTTTATATTTATAAAGTCCCCTGAAACAAATAATTTATCAATAAATTAATTGGCATAACAAATAATACCGTCATCACATTATCCAATCTCCTCGCAGTGATCTCCCCATCATTCTTTGGAAAGATCTCTGCAGACACGGGTTAACCTTAGCTGGATTTCAGCTGGTTAGTTTAGTAACAGTTGGAATTGCATTGATTAAACATGCCTGGCTGTAATGATTTTTTTTTTAAAAATGTAACTTGAAAAAAAAGTTAAAAATTTTGTTTATTTACTTTCGACCATCATCACGTGACATGACTGTCGGCAGTGATTACTGTACTGAAAGTATGGAAGGGAAGTAACCGCTGTGTGGAGTTTGCACCATTCGGAACACCTCGGGCGACTTCAATTTGTCTTTATACCAAGTTTTCGGAAAAAGCCAAGTTGTTACCACTTTAGTTTGCACAATATCATCAGGCAACTGATCATGGTCAGCAGACGCTCATTTAACAACTTTTATCAAATACGTCAAGGTTACTAGACGCTTGAAAACTATACATCATGATCAGTCTGGAGAACTCTCGGATAATCCGTGCCACCGAATATACGGTATATTGTGTAATATACACGGCTATAAAGTTGCGAACTCGTTATCAGTTGTTACGCAATATTGCATGACCATTGCAAATTGAAAGGTTGACTGTGTTTCTGTTACGAGGTGAAAAGAGCTGAAAAAAATGTTTTAGAGTCTTTAAAAATGAGCCCTTTTATTTTTTTTTTACAAACGGGCCAGCTGGGGGGGCTTGGGCCCCTTAAGCCCCCCCGGTAAATCCGTGCCTGTATAGCACCATCCTGGGACCACGGTTTAACATCTCATCCGAAAGACTATTAGTAATGTTAGTGGAGGAGCGGGGAATGGAACTCGGGATCCCTGGTTTACCAGTCCAGCGCGTTACCACTGGAACACATCCGCTCCTTTTAAACGCCCAACACGGACGGATATGCTTAAATAATGTGAATAATTATAGATCATTTATCTTATTTGGAAAAAAAAAACCCATACGTTTGTGAGCTTAGAATGAAGTGTAAGTAATTGCCAATTGATTTAAAATCCAAAGTTTTGATCTTTTTTGTGACGAGTTTTTTTCTTTCCACTTGTCGAGGCGTAAATCAATCAATATCTGTTTTTTACCAATCCAAGCGAACTAACTCTGTCATGTACAATTGATAAGCTTTTTTGTGTTACCTCCCTTTAACAAGAATTGTGTCATTATCATTAACACTGCCTTCTTTTCAGAGAAAATAAAATGGAAAAGTATTGGGATAGAAAAATGACAATAGCCAAACAATATACATTACATGGCTTCAGAGAAAACGGTAAAGTGTAGGTGACAGTGTTGTAGACAACACGCATGCTTTGGTAGTTAGTATATTTTGTTCATTTTGTCAAATTCAGAAATTGTAGTCTCTTGCATGCTTCTGTAGTTGGCACATATTTATTTATCTGTTGTTGTTGTTTGTAATCGTTTATTTTGTGTCTTCTTTTATTTTTTCTTCTTCCTGTTTTTACTATCATTATGTCTTTATTCATTTTCTTTTGTCATATCATCTACTTCGGTGACTTCAGTTTTAGATTTCTAATGTATCTCTTTTGTATGCTTTACGGATGCTTGGGTAAACAGTGTTTCTTTTCTTCGATATTTTTGTTACATGATTTTTGCTGTTGTGATTGTTGTTGCTTGTAGAACCGTTGCGTGCTTATGCACTTAATAATTACTTTTCTCAGTCTCAGAGGCAAAAGTTACTTTCCGTTACCAGTTTATTTCTTAGAACCGTTGCATGCTTACGCAGTTAGTATTTACTTTTCTCAGTCTTGGAGGCAAAAGTTACTTCCCCTTACCAGTTTATTTCGTAGAACTGTTGCATGCTTATGCACTTAGTATTTACTTTTCTCAGTCTTAGAGGTAAAAGTTACTTCCCCCTACCAGTTTATTTCGTAGAACCGCTGCTTGCTTATGCACTTAGTATTTACTTTTCTCACTCTTAGAGACAAAAGTTACTTCCCCTTATCAGTTTATTTCTTAGAACCGCTGCTTGCTTATGCTCTTATTATTTACTTTTCTCACTCTCAGTGACAAGAGTTACTCGTCCTTATCATCATATTTTGTAGAACCGTTGCATGTTATTACTTGTCTCAATTCCAGAGGCAAGAGCGATTTACCCCTACCAGTAAATCTTGAAGAACCGTTGCTGGCTTATGTTCTTTGTCTTTCCTTTTCTCATCCTCAGTGACAAGAGTAACTTCTCCTTACCAGTAAATTTTGTAGAATCGTTGCATGTTTATGCACATTTTTTTTTACTTTTACAACTCTCAGATGCAAGAGTAATTTCCCTTTACCGGTTAATCTTATAAGCTTATGTCCTTCATATTGATCTTCTCACGCTCAGAGGCAAGAATAACTTCCCGTTACCAGTCTGTACTTCATATGGACTTTTTCATTCTCAGAGGCAATAATAACTTCCCGTTACCAGTCTGTACTTCATATTGACCTTCTCACTCTCAGAGGCAAGAATAACTTCCCGTTAGCAGTCTGTACTTCATATTGACCTTTTCAAACTTAGAGACAAGAGAAACTTTCCCTTACCAGTATTTCTTGTAGAACCATTGCATGCTTATGTACTTATATGCTTATGTCTTTGGTATTCACTTTCTCAGTCTCAGGGGCAAAGGAAACTTACCCTCTCTAGTGAATTTTTAGGACCTTCCGTGCTTATGTCCTTGGTATTCACTTTCTCAGTCTCAGGGGCAAAGGAAACTTTCCCTCACTAGTGCATTTTAGGACCGTTCAATGCGAATGTCATTGGAATTTTTTTTCTCAGTCTCAGGGGGGAAGGAAACTTTCCCTCACTAGTGAATTTTTAAGGACCTTCCGTGCTTATGTCTTTGGTATTCACCTTCTCAGTCTCTAGGGCAAAGGAAACTTTCCATCACTAGTGAATTTCTAGGACCGTTCCGTGCTTATGTCCTTAGTATTAACTTTCTCAGTCTCAGGGGCAAAGGAAACTTTCCTTCACTAGTGAATTTTAGGATCTTCTGTGCTTATGTCTTTGGTGTTCACTTTCTCAGTCTCAGGGGCAAAGGAAACTTTCCCTCACTAGTGTATTTAATGACCTTCCGTGCTTATGTCCTTGGTATTCACTTTCTCAGTCTCAGAAGCAATGGAAACTTTCCATCACTAGTGAATTTTTAGTACCAGTCTGCCGTGCTTATGTCCATGGCATTCACTTTCTCAGTCTTATGGGGCAAAGGAAACTTACTCTCACTAGTGAATTTTAGGACCTTCCGTGCATATGTCATTGGTATTTACTTTTTCAGTCTTAGGGGCAAAGGAAACTTTCCCTCACTATTGAATTTTAGGATCTTCCGTGCTTATGTCTTTGGTGTTCACTTTCTCAGTCTCAGGGGCAAAGGAAACGTTCCATCACTAGTGAATTTTTAGGATCTTCTGTGCTAATGTCCTTGGTATTTACTTTCTCAGTCTCAGGGGCAAAAGAAATTTTCCCTCACTAGTGAATTTTAGGACCTTCCGGGCTTATGTCCTTGGTATTAACTTTCTCAGTCTCAGGGGCATAGCAAACTTTCCATCACTAGTGTACTTAATGACCTTCCGAGCTTATGTCCTTGGTATTTACTTTCTCAGTCTCAGGGGCATAGCAAACTTTCCATCACTAGTGTACTTAATGACCTTCCGAGCTTATGTTTTTGGTATTTATTTTCTCAGTCTCAGGGGGATAGGAAACTTTCAATCACTAGTGTACTTAATGACCTTCCGGGCTTATGTCCTTGGTATTAACTTTCTCAGTCTCAGGGGCATAGCAAACTTTCCATCACTAGTGTACTTAATGACCTTCCGAGCTTATGTATTTGGTATTTATTAAATCAGTCTCAAGGGCATAGCAAACTTTCCATCACTAGTGTACTTAATGACCTTCCGGGCTTATGTCCTTGGTATTTACTTTCTCAGTCTCAAGGGCATAGCAAACTTTCCATCACTAGTGTACTTAATGACCTTCTGTGCTAATGTCCTTGGTATTTACTTTCTCAGTCTCAAGGGCAAAGGAAACTTTCCCTCACTATTGAATTTTAGGATCTTCCGTGCTTATGTCTTTGGTGTTCACTTTCTCAGTCTCAGGGGCAAAGGAAACGTTCCATCACTAGTGAATATTTAGGATCTTCCGTGCATATGTCCTTGGTATTTACTTTCTCAGTCTCAGGTGCAAAGGAAACGTTCCATCACTAGTGAATTTTTAGGATCTTCTGTGCTAATGTCCTTGGTATTTACTTTCTAAGTCTCAGGGGCAAAAGAAATTTTCCCTCACTAGTGAATTTTAGGACCTTCCGGGCTTATGTCCTTGGTATTAACTTTCTCAGTCTCAGGGGCATAGCAAACTTTCCATCACTAGTGTACTTAATGACCTTCCGAGCTTATGTCCTTGGTATTTACTTTCTCAGTCTCAAGGGCAAAGGAAACTTTCCCTCACTATTGAATTTTAGGATCTTCCGTGCTTATGTCTTTGGTGTTCACTTTCTCAGTCTCAGGGACAAAGGAAACGTTCCATCACTAGTGAATTTTTAGGATCTTCCGTGCATATGTCCTTGGTATTTACTTTCTCAGTCTCAGGTGCAAAGGAAACGTTCCATCACTAGTGAATTTTTAGGATCTTCTGTGCTAATGTCCTTGGTATTTACTTTCTCAGTCTCAGGGGCAAAAGAAATTTTCCCTCACTAGAGAATTTTAGGACCTTCCGGGCTTATGTCCTTGGTATTAATTTTCTCAGTCTCAGGGGCATAGCAAACTTTCCATCACTAGTGTACTTAATGACCTTCCGAGCTTATGTCCTTGGTATTTACTTTCTCAGTCTCAGGGGCATAGCAAACTTTCCATCACTAGTGTACTTAATGACCTTCCTGGCTTATGTCCTTGGTATTTACTTTCTCAGTCTCAAGGGCAAAGGAAACTTTCCCTCACTATTGAATTTTAGGATCTTCCGTGCTTATGTCTTTGGTGTTCACTTTCTCAGTCTCAGGTGCAAAGGAAACGTTCCATCACTAGTGAATTTTTAGGATCTTCCGTGCGTATGTCCTTGGTATTTACTTTTTCAGTCTCAGGTGCAAAGGAAACTTTCCCTCACTAGTGAATTTTAGGACCTTCCGGGCTTATGTCCTTGGTATTTACTTTCTCAGTCTCAGGGGCAAAGGAAACTTTCCCTCACTAGTGAATATTTAGGACCTTCCGTGCGTATGTCCTTGGTATTTACTTTTTCAGTCTCAGGTGCAAAGGAAACTTTCCATCACTAGTGAATTTTAGGACCTTCCGTGCGTATGTCCTTGGTATTTACTTTCTCAGTCTCAGGTGCAAAGGAAACTTTCCCTTACTAGTGAATTTTAGGACCTTCCGTGCTAATGTCCTTGGTATTTACTTTCTCAGTCTTATGGGGCAAAGGAAACTTTCCCTCACTAGTGAATTTTAGGACCTTCCGTGCTAATGTCCTTGGTATTTACTTTCTCAGTCTTATGGGGCAAAGGAAACGTTCCATCACTAGTGAATTTTAGGACCTTCCGTGCGTATGTCCTTGGTATTTACTTTTTCAGTCTCAGGTGCAAAGGAAACTTTCCCTCACTAGTGAATTTTAGGACCTTCCGTGCTAATGTCCTTGGTATTTACTTTCTCAGTCTTATGGGGCAAAGGAAACTTTCCCTCACTAGTGAGTTTTAGGACCTTCCGTGCATATGTCCTTGGTATTTTCTTTCTCAGTCTTATGGGGCAAAGGAAAATTCCTCTCACTAGTGTATTTTAGGGCTTTCCGTGCGTATGTCCTTGGTATTTACTTTCTCAGTCCCAGGGGCAAAGGAAACTTTACCTTCAGTAGATTTTTAGGACCTTCCGTGCTTATGCCCTTGGTATTTACTTTCTTAGTTTCGGGGGCAAAGGAAACTTTCTCTCACTAGTGAATTTTAGGACCTTCCGTGCATATGTCCTTGGTATTTACTTTCTCAGTCTTATGGGGCAAAGGAAACTTTCCATCACTAGTGAATTTCAGGACCTTCCGTGCTTATGTCCTTGTTATTTTCTTTCTCAGTCTCAGGGGCAAAGGAAACTTTTCCTCACTAGTGAATTTTAGGACCTTCCGTGCTTATCTAATTAGTATTCACTTTCTCAGTCTCAGAGGCAAAGGAAACTTTTCCTCCAGTAGATTTTTAGGACCGTTCCACGCTTATTTAGTTTTCATTCTCAGTCTCGGAGACAAGGGAACTTTCCTATACCAACACATTTTTTAGGATCGTTCCATGCTTATTTACTTTATTTTCACATTTTCAGTCTCAGAGGCAAAGAAAACTTTTCCTCCAGTAGATTTTTAGGATCGTTCCATACTTTTTAACTTTATTTTCACATTCTTGGTCTCAGAGGCAAAGGAAACTTTCACTTACCCTTACATTTTTAGAAATGTTCCATGCTTGTTTTCTTTGTATTCACTTTCTCAGTCTCAGAGACGAGAGAACTTACCCTTACCAGTACAGTTTGTAGAACCGTTGCATGCTTATGTACTTTGTAATTTCTCTCTCAGTTTCAGAGGCAAGAGTGTCTTTTCAGATTTAGTTCAAAATTGTTTTTAAAACAATCAGTTTGTGTTACCGAAATTCACTTTCCCTGCCAGGTCAGTTAGTATAAATCGTAGATATTTCAACAGGTCCATTAGGATAAATGTTTTTTTGTCAGAGCATTTGCTTTTAATGAAGAGTTGTAGGACCCGCTTTACATATTAGCCAAGTATAAACTTACTGTATTCAATTTCTTTATTTTAGTGTTTGTGATTTTTCAGAAGGATAGGGTAAATTCTGTTCAGTTTAGAAAAGTACCATCCATAGCACTCACATTGAGCATTTCAGAAAGATAAACGAGTTTTTAGGTTACACCAGTCAGGCACACATAGTGACAATTTTAGTTATTTTTCAAACGTTTAGAAAACAAGAAAACTATGGTAGATAAGGCATCTATCTGTAACCGTCTATCTGTAGCCATATGTCTGTAGCCATCTATATGTTGACATAAGTCTTTATAGCCAACTGTCTGTTGCCATCTGTGTATATCCATCTACCTGTAGCCATCTATCTGTAGCTATCTATATGTAGCTACCTGTCTGTAGCAATCTGCCGGTAGTCACGTGCCTGTAGTCATCTGCCTGAAGTAATTTATATGTAGTCATCTGTCTATTTACATCCATATGTAGCCATCTGTCTTTAGCCGTCTACATTTAGCCATCTGACTTTAGCCATCTGTCAGTAACCATCTATCTGTGGCCATCTATCTGCAGTTATCTATATGTAGCTACCTGTCTGTGGCCATCTATCGATAGCCATCTATCTTTAGCAATGTATCTGTCTGTAGCAATCAACATGGAGCCATCCGTCTGTAGACCTCCATATGTAGCGATTTGTCTGTAGCTATCTATCTATAGCTTTCTATCCGTAGCCATCTATCTGTAGCCACGTGTCTGTAGCTATCTGTCTGTAGTAATCTTTCTGTAGCCATATATCAGTAGCTAGCTATACGTAGCTAACTGTCTAAAGCCATCTATCTGTAGCTATGTGTCTGTAGTCAGCTGTTTGTAGCCATCTATCTGTAGTTAACTATCTGTAGTTAGCTGTCTGTAGCCATCTATTTGTAGCTAACTTTTTGAAGCCATCTATCTGTAGCTATCTACAGCTGTCTGTAGCCACGTGTCTCTAGCCATTTTTCTGTAAGGGTAATAGAATCACATATGCTTATTCGAGATACCAACTAAAGGACAGGTATCCGAGTGAGAAATCCCTTCGAATTGCTGCTAAATATATCTGAACAAACACTTGTTTAGTTTAGATATTACGTAAAATTATTAAAACTATTCCACGTCATTATTAGTAAGCTAACATTTAATTCAGTAACCGTATAGTAATGAGAGGTTGTCGTGATAGCGGCCGGTAAAACATTCCGCTGTAAGGGATTCGAACCTGTATATGAACCAGTAATATCAGTTTTAAGTCAAGTTTAAGAGAATACATTCAACATTGATTTCTACTGAAAACGACAAAATAAGACCACTTAAAGAAATTCATTTCTACGTTGACTTGATTTATTGTATTTTTCAGTCAATAAAAACTTCTTACCTTATTTAAACCTTCTTGAAAAATTACCATTAATTTGTTGCGACGGAACTACATAACGCTTTACTAATAATTTTCTACTTAAACAATGACAGAAAATCAATGGTTAACAGGGAAAAGACTTAATCAATCGAAATTTTACGCTAAAAAAACTCCAGCGAGATCTTATGTCAACAGACACTAGGTAGATTTCCAGTACTCTTATCTGCCGGTCAATACCTCCTACAGCGCAATCTCAATGTTTCTTATTCAATATATTACATCATAAAAACCTCTTCCTATGTATGTTTTTTTTTCTACGTACATTGTATATTTTCTTAATTGACGTTTCTATTCAAAGTCAGACATTTTGTATTATGAGTAACCTTTCTGATATGATATGTAAGGATGTTTCCTACAGCGCCGTTTGTAGCTTAATCTGTGGCGTTTCGTTGTCGTCTGCTCTACTTGACTTTGAACATACTGAAAATGTCTTTCATAAGGAAAGTATAAACAGGACGGTGATTACATACTTATTTTAACAGTTAAGGTTTAAAAAATGAATGCTTTCATTGTTTCCCTTGAAATCAGATAAAGACCCCCTTAACACACCTCATTACCCCACCCTTCCTTCCCCAAAGAAAGTTCATTTTTGAATTGTTTCATAAGCCTTTTCTAAAATCCAAGAACATGAATATTATGGCTTTATGCTCGTATTCTTGTATCATTTTCTGTCATCTGACAAAGTTCTTTCAAGAGGCATTGTTCATTTCGTGAAATGTTGAAAGGGTGAATTTGATGGATTTGAATGAAGTGTAATAACTCGTCATTTCCTTATTTTTGCGCTTAATTAATTGACCTATTTATAGCATCTTTTAAAAACTGTCATTATTATTTTTAGGAGTAACAATGTACTTTTTCTCCATCGATTTCAGTGGAGGCACAAATTTAAAAATAGTCCGTGGATTAAAATAAATATATTTATCCGCAAGTAAACAAATTGTTTGAATTTGCAATTATCAGGCTATTTCTTCTGTTTACTTATGTAAGAACGGTAGTCCTACATTGAAGTGAATGTAAATATTGATGACCTGATATGGCAGACCTTTAAATAAAATCTACATACAGACATAGATAATAAGATCGAAAATTGCCTCTGTATATAGGTTTTATACCCAAAAAAATAGTACCTCTTATAGTGGTAGTTTTAAAGGCATTGAATAAAAACTTAAAAGGCAATGATGTAATAGCCAGCGCATGGCACACGTAGATATGTAGACAGACAGACGAACAGACAGACGGTCGAATACTCAATTATCTTCAAAACCAACCGTCGTGGAAGCCAGTTCAAGTTATAGGTTGAAAGCTGTCAAAATAAACAAGGTTTCAACAGTTTCATTAATGCTCAATTCAATATCGTTGTGTGAGATAAAGCTAGTTATTCCCTCATACCCTCAAATATTTAATTCACAAACCCTTGAAACTGTTAATAACAAACATTTCACAGACAGCAAGCATAAATGGACTAGTAAATATTCAATAAGCGAGAACGTCCGGTCTTGTGCTAATACACAAAAATGTTTAAATGGTCTTTCCATGTTCACATAATACAGCGATCGGTTAGTTGATATTCACTTTTCTAGTGACCCCTGGATGACTGTGCTTGTTTGATTATCCAGTTTTATTACTCTGAATGTTCTCACTTTCATTCATCCCTTTGGCTCTGATTTATATGTAGTAAAATTATTTTTATTAAGTACGATATAATCGACCGAATAAAACTCTTCTACACCGAATTCTCTATAGACTAGTTTTAAAAGTGACCCTTTTTGCCCATAGTTAATAATTATATTAACCGTCTAAATTTACTATGCACTTACTATAACTCTGTTGAATATGTTTTA
Source organism: Cyclina sinensis (assembly GCA_012932295.1). Lineage (NCBI taxonomy): Eukaryota > Metazoa > Mollusca > Bivalvia > Venerida > Veneridae > Cyclina > Cyclina sinensis. Next base: position 35,245,938 of record JAAONU010000002.1, read on the forward strand.
GACAGACTATAAATTAATTTTCTTAATCTCTAGTTTTTTTCTTGTATAATTCAGTTAGAGTGATCTCCCTTAGTCCACGTGCATGGTTAACGTTTGCTCAAAAACATATTTTGTTCGAAATGAATCAGTAGAAATTAAAAAAAAGTCTTTCTAATAGATATTTCTTTAATGTGAAAACAAGAATACTATTGGTCATTTCAAATTGAAATTAAGACCTTTACAGAATATAAATTTCCAAATGTGTTTTGTCTCAGGCGAGCGATATAAGACCTTCATGACAGAACTTCTATTGTTTTTTTGTTTTGTTCAAGAACTTTAAATATCTGTTTATAACTTAGAATTGGCAACTCTAAAAACAAATCTTCCTAAGACAGCACCTTTGTTTAGCATTTGAAATTGGCAATTCTATATGCTTAATGCAAGTCGTTTTAAAAATTTTAAAAGTTAAAAATAAGCCACTTCCAGTCCAAAGTGTTTTAAATAAACGTAAACTGTTTAAAATCAGAGAATTCCTAAAGCTGGTTTAACTAAGGATTTGAAAAAAACAAGGTTTAAGGTTTATTTGCCAAATGACCCTGAGCCTTTTTTATTCAAAATCCATAAAACCATACATGTAAGATTTAAACCTATACATTATCAGGTTTTAATTCTTTAATCATAACTCCAATGCCTCTGTTAAGTAATTCAATGTGTAAATCCGTCTTATTATTAATACAGAGAGGCATTAATCTCCCGGTGCCATTTATAAACTACAATTTATCGGGTAGTTTGGAACGTTGTTTTGTATTAGCGTTTCGCTACGGCTAGAGGGCTTTTTGTTCTTCATAGCAACAGGCTAAGACATTCGTCCCAGCGATTGTAAGCTAATGATCGCAGTTCTAATCATATTCAGTCAATCGAAGTGTTACAAATTTTGATAACTGGAACAAACATTGACTGTAAAAGTGATATGAAGAGGAATAACTATTAAGTGCTTGTGTTGAAATGGCCCTAGTAGTTTTGTGACTTTTTATAAGCAAAAAGTAAGTGGACGAAGACTTTAAAACACGTAGTGACTTGGAGAGTAAAAATACAATTTTGTGTTCTGATTTTGTAGAACTACCCCAGCCGGAAGTGTGACCCCAGGAGTGACCCCTATAGGAACAACACCGAGACCAACACCAGGAGCGACCCCTTTTTGACGAAGATGGCGGACGAAAACAGAACAAAATCAGCAAAACGTCATAATAAGTTATACCGTACCCCACCCACTCCTCCTCCAGTAGAATTGATGAAGGAGGAGAGAGGGTTTGTTTTAGACTGTAATGCTGTAAGCAGTATTTCAAGTGACTTCTCTAAAGCTAATCCTAAACTAGGGCCAGTCATTCCTCCTTATAACGCACAAAAGGATCAACATGTAACTAACTATTTTAAATTCCAAGGGGTCGATAAAACACTTGAGAAGACAGGACAGGTTTGTTAACTTTATATACCTCTTACTTTTCCATACTGTTGTGTCTCCAGCACTATAATTGTTTTAATCTGTTTCAAAACTTTTAAAAACATTAAGTATGGCATACTGTAATTAAGGGCTTTTTGTCGGAAAAGGATTTGAAATCCCAATAACGATATCGTCATAGTAACATCATTTAGCTGCTTTCACTGTCCGTTACGTCAACTGTGACGTCATACAAACGTAACTGCCTGGATAGCATTTTCATAGGGGTTCCTTTAATCTGTTGAATTTAAAAGGAAAATAATGAAAAATATCGAGTTTCGCTCATGCTGATTTTGTTTTTTTCTTATGGGAAGCGTCAAACTTTATGTATAAGTTGGTGATTTTCTTTCAAAAAAAGTCTCTATTTTTTCTCTATATATAGTGATTGTACAATTGTAACTCCTTGTTTTGTATTTTGTTTATGATTTTTTGTTTTGTTTTACATGTGTGCTAATTGGACATTCATTTTAATATAGTATGTCTTTTGCAGATAGATTCCATGTATTTATGTTTAAACATTATTTAGAAACTACCCCTCATTTCACTTTAGCACACAGCAAAGGAAAATGAGTTTGTTAAGATATATTCGGTTTTATGAAAAGCATTTTGTGCGTTTTATTTTGCAAATGAAAATGTTTTCTTTTATGTTTATGTATGTTTAACATTTTGTATAACAGTTATTCAAAAAATATCCAACCTTGTGTAAAATTTCAACTGAAGTTTGAATCTGTTTATGAAAGGTTAATTTTAAAATGCACATTCAGCTACTTCTAAGATTTCATATACGAAATCTTAACATGATTAGTTAAAAAAAGGAAATTAAATTGTAAAAATCACGATTGTAGTAAAAATTCCCTTAACTATCGTTTAGCTGTTATAAGCTAATGTTATTATTTAAGTTGTGTGTGTTTTCATGAATAAATTGTGTGTTTAAAATACATTGCTTATTGATTTTAGCTAATTCAAACCTCTGTACGTGACTTCACTACAATACAATCGATTCCACATTGTAGATTGTGTTCAGTCCTATGGCTTACTGTTATAATAGTTCGTTATGGTTTTTTATCTTAAGTTTTGAATATGTTTCATATGATTGACAAATGGGTCTTTTATATAAACGATAAATACTGATCAAAACATTTAAAAAATCTAGTTAACCAAGTTTGCACAGAGCTACTAATGAAGTTAAAACCAGTTTGACATCATGACGGTCGGAAAAAATAAGGTGGAGGCATGGGTACGGAGCGTAGGCTCACAGACCTGGAGGTGGCCGGTTTGATTCCGGTCAGTGGAGTATTGTCGATGTTACCTGCATGTGTTTTTTTCTGTGCAAGCCTTGTCAAGATCTATAACTTACAAAATGTTTGAATACGGACAATGTACCAAAAACTTATTTGCCAAGTTTTAAGTCCCCGACGGGCTAAGAAAATTGTTTGCTTATTAAATTTACAATTCACCAAACCCTTAGCCGGCCTTGGCCATTGCAGAAAGAAGGTCGTTGGTTCGAATCACAACTTCCGGTCTGTTTTTTTATTTGCGGAAAGGATTTTAAATGCTGGTACTTCCCAGTTAGGATTGTTTATATACCTGCCAGTCTATATGCCGAAAACAGAAATGTGTTTTAAAAAAATCCCACCAGTTCGAGAACAAACCTCCTAAAGGAATACATCTTAAGCCATTTCAAGCTTTCGCTTTTTTATTTCGGTAAATAAGACCATTAGCTTCATACAACTTAATACACTATTAAACCTGTATTGTGACACACATAGATGACAATATAATCTTAAATAAATAATCATGTTGAATAGTATTTCCAAATCAATTTAACTTAAGATCTAAAAATCTAGAAATTTGACACGTCACTATTATACGTATATAAAGGGTTTGCCAGTATTTACTTTATCTGAATAGTGTATATGGTGCCGGTTTTTCAATACCCTTTTAAAATACAATTAAAAGGCTAATTTGTGTAGAATGACCGTGCAATACCTCGTTCAAACCGTTGTGCTTTATTTACTTATAAACTGTTTTACTCGTTGTAAACCGTAGTACTAAAAAAAATCTTAAATTATTTTATTTCTTATCCAAAGACTTTCCAAAATCGTTCCATTTATGATTGAAAATTACAGGGCCCAATCTGTTATTATATCTTCTTGAAACAAGTCTTAATGTTCGAAATTCTTGTGACGTTCACTCTTCTGGAGTCAGCCATATTGCCTTTTATGTCGATTTCAAGACAAAACCAAATAACCTATCCTTTCGATCATAACTCCGATAAAGAAAATAGTGCATAAGAACTTGCAATCAGTTTATTGGTAATATTTTGTCCCATGAAATATTCTTTTAACAGTTTATTCGCACTATATTGTTATATGCATTCCGAAAATCTCAGTTTATTGAGTTTGTTCGTCTGTTCTGCAACTTGTACATGTATGGTCCACTCTTTTATTTGTGTGTACCTTCTGACGCAAATGCTAGCAGGACATGAAAGTCCATCTATACATCTTTGCGGCCACCTTGAAAAGCCAAGCCCCACTTGTTTAAAACCATCTATGCAAGTTTGCAGAAGTTTGATAAGACATGAATAAAAAGATTTACTATGTACATGTCTAGAGAGGAAAGAGAAAAAGTGAACGTGACTGTTACTAAAAATAGAAAAATAGTTCTTTGACCTTTCCGAACAGCTTGTCCCATTGTTCATGCTAAAATGCATAAGGATGAGAAAATTTATTACTTAAGCTACATCCTTGTAAAACTTACTGTATCATTTATTAAATCAACTCTGAAGAAAAATGAATAAATTTATCACTTTAATTGTCAATCTTAATGCAATTTAACTAGTGTCTATCAAAAGCGTACACGTAACACTGCAAATATATCAACTTTATTTATAAATTACATAATCAGTTAACAAAGCAAAAAACGTAACTTGTCGAGTAATTTGGTACGTTTCTTATCGATAAAATGAATGAATAGTTGATTTCGACTAACATTCTTACATTATCTGACACGTTCTCTGCTGATAAAGGGGGTAGTGTAAATATGTAAAATGCAATCGTGGCTTGGGTATACAATGATTAAATATGTCGATTTTACCTTTTTTTATTCGACCGTATCTAACACGACACCTATACGAGCCCGTGTAAAATAACGACAATCATTTTCGTACCTAAACTGAAAAAAAAAGACAAAATTAACACCAGCTCATTGTGTAAGCTTTAGACGATGAACGTATCCAAGGTACAGTTGCAATTTTTAAAAACGAAGAATATTAGATTAGAAATCTGCTTCGCGAACTTAAATTTATTTTAGGAAACATTTTTGTAGACTAGACGACAATACATTGACAGTCAAAAAAGACCTTCTTCGTGTAGTCAATGTGTTTGTGCAAAGAGCAAGGTAAAAATAAGAGTTACCTGTGTGTCCCGCCTCATTTAGACGTCCTCTTTCGACGACACACTCCTTAGCAGAGACTTAACGTAGATGGTTTGCAAAGCACGCTGGGATGTTCTTTATTCTACTACACCAACATAGACAGACAAGCAGATCATTCAAACAACACAAAGGTGTACAACTAGAGAAAAGACAACGCTACTCGGCGGCATGACGTGAAATAGGCGATAAAACAGAAGATAAATCTTGCACTTTTAATAAAAGATGAAAAGAGGTTTTACAGTCAAATAAGAATAATTTGTGTGTTTATGTTTTCTTTCGTAAAAAAAAGGATGTTTAAATACAGAGAGATAAAAACCCAAACAGTTGAGGTACATATTTCTCTTTTGTTACGCGAAATCAGTCTTTTGAAACGCGACCATGGTTTTAATGCCAGAAACTAAGTATCAAGAAGTTATTTTTTCTACTTACAGGCATTTCCCGGCACATCAATAGACGGTCACGTGATGGACTATTTTGAAGCGAAGGGTCCAGGATTTCAGTATGTCAATCTCAGGAACGAAGCAGGTGCTGGTACGTAAACTAATTTGAATACACAGTTGTTGCTTCGTGCTGAAGCATGGGCTCGAGCCAAATAGAAATTTAGTTCTTTCTCTAGGAAACTTTTTTCAAAATTTTCAACTTTTAAAGTGTGGATGCCATCTTATTAAATAAGATTCCTAACTTTGATGTAAACGTATTTAAAAAATGCACTAATGCACTAATTACAAAATAAACATATAGGTAACTGTGTAGCTATGTTACTGAAATATTGTTGAAGGACATAAATAGAATTAACGGATAACAGTCGTTGTAAATATATACGATATATAAAAAAAGTCAAATTCTGGCAGCATTTTTTGTCAAACGAGTGAAATTGTAACTTCCTTGAGGAAAACCTGGTTACAGAAACCGCTCATTTTCATACCAAAGGTGTTTGTTAACAAAGAGTACTTTACAGTTGTTTTCAGGCAGTAATGTCTAAGTCACTAAGTCGAATTTATCTTCAACACAAATTTTCAGGTCTGATTTTTAAAATCAGATAATTGAATGTGTGTGGAACATATTATAAAGATTTATACAACATAATTTAAACAAAGAATTTATAGACTTTTTGGACGACAGCTTAGAATTGGATTTCAGTGTGGGGTTATCTGTTTGACTTAATGTCCCATATCAATAAATTTCCTCAAACACGAGATGTATATGACCTCTTACCAACTGGGCTATTACTATGCCTACATAATTATTTTAGAAGACAAATGAAATATGTTTGTTTACTTTTTCTTCGTTTGTCAGTTTTTCAACATCAAGTTTTTCGCATATGTTCACACAACGAATATCATAACTCATGATTTAGAGACAAATTCTTCGAGTAAGCATTTTATTTTCCGTTTGTTATACTTTCGGTTCGGATTTAGACACGTGTGCAATACATAAAATCAACAACACGAGCTATATCAAATAGTTTACATTTCATTTTATCTTACTTTCTTACTTTCTGTTACGTTCATTACAGTACAATGTAACACACACTTAGTGTCTAAGCTTAAGATGTTTACTTTCAAATTTCTGTTGGAACTTGTGAAACAGCAAATTAAACTAACAGATGAGTTTGTCAAAGTTCTGAAGTAAACCCTCTCATTTTGACCGCTTGGGTGAAACACTCTCTCGCAACGTATGTTATTCCTTGTTGTCTTCAAACCAGTTCTTTTAAAGGAAATACGGAAAATCACTGGCCACTCTAATCTCTGGGGGTATTAGAACAAACCAAATCGAGATCGGAAACCCAGATGATCTAAAATTCATTTATTATCTACGGTACTTCAACGCATTTTGCATAAATTAATTTCTTTTTTTTTTCCTTTTCTGCTCACAGGATATTCAAGCGAGTTACGTGACGGTCACGCGCAATTTATGCAAGGAATCAAACCAGTTATTGGCTACAATGGACAATATGGCTTCCGACGTAACACACCATGGCTTCGGCAGAGTCCGTCACCATTCGGAACTGCGAGCAGATCTCCGGCTCACGAAATAACAGTAGTGCCACGCGCATCCGGGAAAACAGTGCAAGCCAAATGAACGGTTTTTGTAGCTGATGTTTTATGTTTTGTGAATACTATTTCAATACAATGACCAAACTTTAAAGATACACGTATTTTTCTTTAACTACTTTGTATATGAAGTAAACTTTGATCGTATTTTCATTTCATACACTTCTAATATTTCCTCTTTCGAAAATAAAACAAACTTGCTCAAAACGCAATTGTTGAAATTTCAAGGGCTTCTCATTTCTGTAAGCCATTTATTTTAATATTAACATTCTTGTTACTTCACGGCGTGTTTTGTGTATGCTTACTTAATTGTGTGGTGATAGTTCATATCTGAAGTATCCGTTCATTGTCTGTTACTATTTACAATTAAAGTCTCAGAATTTTCTAAACTGTCACAAGTTTAAGAACAAGTAAAATGTTCTGATTTTTTAATATTTATCAGTCAAATAAAACACAGATGTGTAATTTAAAAGACTGATTCAAATTGCCAAATCTCCCAAAACAACCGGACTGTAACAATAAAGAAGCATTGACATTAACCTTTTATAGCTTTTTATTCTTCACATAATGAAAACAAATGGTTCAGGTTTAAAAAAATTATTTCCATTGCATTTAAATTCTGTAATACGAATATCCTATATCATGTCCACGCCATCTGTTGTTTTATTTCATATATGTATATTAAATGTTTAAAAGTCGCGAAAATATGTAAAGATTTTATATAAAGAGATTAAAACAGTTATGGGTGGCATGACACATTTTCTTCTGCTACAAGTTTGAAGGAATTAATTCTTTTGTACAGCAGCCTTTTAGTTATGCCATTTTTCCTACTGCGATTTTAAAACATCACCCTCCCAAATAATTTTGACCATCGTATTAAACGACCCACTGAATGGGTGCTGATTTGCCCTGGCGTACGTTTTAGGAAGGTTAATTAGAGTAGAAAAAATAGTTAAACACCATATAATGAACCATCTATTTACACTTTATTGTCTGTATTTGTTCCTATTAAACATTTTTGTACACAACTTATTTAATTTAAAAAAAAACAATCGTGTGGTCTTTTTTATATACTCATGCATATATAAGCGTGCCGCTGATGCTCAGATAAGTTTATACACACAGTATTCAGAATAGTTAAACAAGAAAATTAGATTTTCATTTCATGCAAACTGATTAAATCTATTGTCGTGCATGATGTGTTAAGAAATAAAGTTTACTAGTATAGATAAGTTGTACACTAGCTGAATCGACCTATCATAAATTTCGACATGTGATTAAATATTAAGATATTTGTTTTCGTCTTCGCCTTTTCAAACGACTCCAAAGTATTAAGTTAGAAACGCGTGTGACCTCAGAGTGGGAAGTTGAGGGGAGGATGTCAGTTCCCAAGGCAAGAGGTGGGGGTGTGTTTACAAGGTATCTGTAAATTAATTGAAAAAAACCCAAGTGTGCAACCTTACCTACGGTTTATATACCTGTAAGGTTTTATGACACCTGGTGCAAAAGTGTTGGCTAGTGTGTGACAAACATATTTTGGTAGCGATTTTCACTCAATCAAAGGCCATTACTATGCTCCATTTAGAAGGATGGAAACAAAAATAATCAGATGAAAAACCTCCCTTGCTGATATATATCCCTGTAAAGTTTCATGACCCTGGATGCAAAAGTATTGGCTGAGCACATGACACAAACGTTATGGTCATTTATTTCATTTAATCAAGTGCCATAACTCTGCTCTCCCTTGGAGGAGAGACGAAAAAAACAAGGTGCACAACTTTATTTGCCGATCTATATTCCTGTGAAGTTTCATAACGTAGCTATATTTAGGAGCCATAATTCTGCTTTCCCTGGATGGAGGGAGACGAAAAACACGAGGTGAGAAATTTCACTTGCTGATCTATATCCCTGTGACGTTTCATTACCCTATGTGTAAAAGTGTTGGTTGAGCGCGCGACACAAACTAACGGATAGACAGACATAGAGACGAACGGACGAACAAGAGGAAATCTAATTATCATTTATGGGGACACAAAAAGAGTCTTTTTGAAAATGATACATTGTGTAACGTAGAGGGTGTTGAGAGGGGACCTAATCCAAGCAAACCTTGTCACCTACTTCCTATCTGGGTTTTCTCCCTTATCACTCAATATTTACAGTACGAAATAGGTATAAAAGCATAAGAAAGTCAGACACCGTGTAATTTATGAAATATCTTGAAGGGCGTCGGTTGAAATGAAAATTATTACCATAAAAAATGACTCAGTTAATAGGAAAACATCGTCAATGATTATGATCAAAAGGTGTAACTACATTTTTCAAATATTTGTGTAAAATTGTTCTGATGACGGTAACGAAAATAACATTTCTATTTAAAAAGCCAATTTTACCTTTGAGATAGCTGAATGTTGGTTATAGCATAAATCCTTTATACACCCACTAGCTGTTACTAATTTCATTTACAAAAAAAAAATGCGTCAAAACGATCTGATCAAAGATTAAGATGAATACCCCCCCCCCCCCCCCCCCCCAAAAAAAAAAAAAAAAAAAAAAAAAAAAAACTAACAGGAAACTATAAATAAAATATACTAATTATCTATCAAAGGAATAGATACTGTTCAAATGAAAAGTCTATTTTTGTTGCTTACAACCAGTTTCCTAATAATGCAGTTGAGATAAGTATTTTTGACATTTATATAGCTAGCTTTCTAAAAAAAACGAGTATATACATCATTTGAAACTAGAAGTGGAATAAACTATATGATATTTATATACAACATTAATGCATTTCCCATTTATGGGCAGCAACGCTACGAATATCTTGATCAGATTACTGTCACCGATCTTTGCAGTAGTCAAACCTCCTATCTATTTCCATAATCACTTGAGGTCTATGTTATTCTCCAAGCACAATATCCTTGTCTCATTGGCTAGTCTGCATCCGTTCCCGTCCCACATCCGGTCTGTCGTGCACGACATAGATATCAAATTCCCCATGCGCGAACAGATTATAAACTTGTTGCAGTTGGCACAATCGTAGAATATTCCTCGTTTGTTTGTACAAGCGTCAGGATCATTTTCAAAGAGACACACTGAAATGGTAAAGAAGACTGCGACATAAGTGCACCGGGAAATCAACAGTGCGTATGCTTTCAACAATATTAAAGTCACGAACGCTTTTGAATTTTTCTTGATAAAATACATATATACATCATATATGTAATAATTACAATACACCCGTCTATCCATGCATCCATCTATCCATACATTCATCCATCCATCCAGCCATTTAACCGTCCGTCTTTCAGTCATTAATCAGTATATAAATAAATAAATAAGTCTTTAATCATTCAGCCAGACTGTCTTGTGTATGCTATAGAAAATAAATGGTATCAAAGTTTTTTTGCCTTTTTGAAAAATAATACCGGAAATGAGTCAGATTGTTTGATACACGTTAGTTCATTATTATATTTTAAATGGTGCATTACCGTGGCTGTATGTCTGAAAATTGCGATAAAAAGTAAAATTTTATTTCAGATTTGACTAAACTTCTGTGAGGAAAAAATGTCTTTTTGCTAGACTGTTTATGTTAAAAATCATTTCATGACAAGTTTTGGTAAATGACCTGCCTTACATTCATTAAAAGAATTATGTTTATTTCCACGCAGTTTTTGAAGTGAAATTGAGAAAAATGTTCACGAAAAGAAAGACGAGCTTGAGCCAAAGTTGAAATAATACCAAGTGACGGAAATGACGTCATTAACGTTCCAGAAGCGTTGTTATGAGCAACGTCAAAATCGTTGGCAGAGAAGCAGCTTCTGTTAACGGTCGTTTGTCAAATTTCGTGGTCAAAGACGGCTGTATAAAGCTCTTAAGAAAATGATGCACGTCTTCTACTGTTCGCTAAGGAAAACAAATTCAAGTGGGTATGCTTGCAACATATTTAACTTGTCAAAGCGCGTACACTTCTAAGAAAAGAGGGAATCTATGGCCTAGAAGAAGCAGAGGTCCAAAATCAAAAACACAGACCGCATATAAGCATGTTTTCAATGGAGAAATCAGATGGTAAGTATATTGATTTACAAAGAGCAAACAAGTTAAAGTTCTAAAATGCAAAAGTAATTGTCAAAAAGAACAAATCTGAAGGGATAAATAAGTATCACATACAGGAATAAGTGCACAAAATCAAGACTACATACTCGTGCATATGCATGTAGTTTCAGCTAGTAAAAAAAACGTAAACGAAAAAGCAAGTCAAAGTCAAAGCGGTGGTGGAGGGGTAAGAGCGTCGGCCCAATCCGGAGGTTGCTGGTTCGAATCCCACCAGAAGTCCACAGTCCTCACTTTCGACGCGAGTACTGGTATGAACCCAGGAAGCAGTTGCAAGAATTTGCCTGCCTAGTACATTTAGTATTGTCTGTTGGCAGTAATTAGCTGAACTTAATTTTAACTTGAAAATTTCATAGTATCATCAAGTGAAATAAAAGTTTCCAGAAAGAGAAGAGTCTGAGAAAGGAAACATCCATAGTTCTAGCATCAAAAGAGAAATAGCCATGTTAAAAAAAGGAACCAAACTGGGAAAGAAAATCTTCAAAGATATACCAGTCTAAAAGAGTAATTCATATAAGATGAGAAAGAGTGTGTAAGTATTCAAGTAAGGTATAGAGTTTCCAGAAAGTGTGTCAACAAAATTCAGTAGATGGAAAAAGCCTAGAAGCTTTGGGAAATAAACAGTAAGATTAGAAGAAGAGTCTTCTTTAAGTTTTGGATCGCTAAACGTCTTCAGGACGAAGCAGGGATTAATTTTAAGAAAAAAAAAAGAATTTCTTTAGGTAAGTTTCCTTTTAAAGAATTAAAATCATTTGTTCTGTAATTTTGCATTTGTAATTTCCATACATGTTTTTAATTTTCATAAAAAATGTGGCAATCTTCAGACCAATGTTAAACATAGCCTATTCAAAACAAGATTCATTATAGTAATTTTGGTGCTTGTAAAGATTTCATAGAATGAGAGCAGCTGATCCCTTTCGAAAGGGTTGAAGGTCAAATCCTAACAGATGGCGGCTTAGTCCTTCCAGAATTGATTAAGGGAATCACTGCAACACGTAAGTGTAGAAGAACAATGTTGTTCAAGGTGAAGTTGAAGGTCAAGTCCTAACGGATGGCGGCCCAACTTTTACTCTTATTAAAAACAAGCAGCACGTGTTCTTCAACCATATATTTTGCTTTTCGTATCTACTGCTAAATAGTTTCTTTATGTTTGTTTGCATAACACTGAAGATAACAATTGCCAATACTTTAAATTTGGCTACCCCATTAGAGCTTCTTGTTAGTGTATTCGCTTCTCATTCTGAAGAAGATATCAGCAGCTGAGTCGTTATTGCTATAAATGTTACCAAGACACGTTGTTCAAAACAAAGTTGAAATGGTTAATATGACATCTTCATTTGATGTCGGGTGCAATGAATAGAGTTAGACACCCGAACCATGGACAGCTTTGCAGCGAACAGAGTAAGCTAGAAACATTTTAAATTTGTAAATGTGAAGGAATGAACAATTTCGATCAAATTCGTAATTGATATTCAAAACAGAAAAATGAAGAGGACTCATCGATTGGTCAATGATACTTGCTCTAAATCAAAAGGCATACCAGACACTTATTCAAAATGAAAAGATCAAGTAGATGTTTCAGTACTTATACTCATAATTCTATGAATTATAACTTCATACGCGCATATAACTCCAAAGTAGTTGAAATTAAAAAATGCATCTTTTGGGGAAAAAATATCATTACAGTTTGTTCTTCTTTACAACGATAATGAGGACAGCTGATCCCTTTCGGAAGGGTTGAAGGTCAAATCCTAACGGATGGCGGCCCAGTCCTTCCAGAATTGATTAAGGGAATCGCTGTGACACGTTACTGTAGAAGAACAATGTTGTTCAAGGTGAAGTTGAAGGTCAATTCCTAACAGATGGCGGCCCAACTTTAACTGTTATTAAAAAACAAGCAGCACGTGTTCTTCTACCATATATTTTGCTTTTCATATCTACTGCTAAATAGTTTCTTTATGTTTGTTTGCATAACACTGAAGAAAACAATTGCCAATACTTTAACAATTTGTGGAACAGGTCACTTCATTCTTAATCTCTACATGTCAACAGCGAGTCATATTCAAATGTTTCTTGATAAGTAAATTTGGCTACCACATTAGAGCTTCTTGTTAGTGTATTCGCTTCTCATTCTGACGTAGATAGCAGCAGCTGAGTCGTTATTGCTGTAAATATTACCAAGACACGTTGTTCAAAACAAAGTTAAAATGGTTAATATGACATCTTGATTTGATGTCGGGTGCAATGAATAGAGTTAGACACCCGAACCATGGACAGCTTTGCAGTGAACTGAGTAAGCTAGAAACATTTTATATTTGTAAATGTGAAGGAATGAAAAATTTCGATCAAATTCGTAATGGATATTCAAAACAGAAAAATGAAGAAAGGACTAATCGATTGGTCAATGATACTTGCTCTAAATCAAAAGGCATAGCAGACACTTATTCAAAACGAAAAGATCAAGTAGATGTTTCAGTACTTATACTCATAATTCTATGAATTATAACGCCATACGTGCATATAACTCTCCAAAGAAGTTGAAATTATAAATGCATTTTTTTGGGGAAAAAATATCATTACAGTTTGTTCTTTTTTACAACGTTAATGAGAACAGCTGATCCCTTTCGGAAGGGTTGAAGGTCAAATCCTAACGGATGGCGGCCCAGTCCTTCCAGAATTGATAAAGGGAATCGCTGCGACACGTAAGTGTAGAAGAACAATGTTGTATAAGGTGAAGTTGAAGGTCAAGTCCTAACGGATGGCGGCCCAACTTTTACTGTTATTTAAAAACAAGCAGCACGTGTTCTTCTACCATATATTTTGCTTTTCATATCTACTGCTAAGTAGTTTCTTTATGTTTGTTTGCATAACACTGAAGATAACAATTGCCAATACTTTAACAATCTGAGGAACAGGTCACTCCATTCTTAATCCCTACATGTCAACAGCGAGTCCTATTCAAATTTTTGCTTGATAAGTAAATTTGGCTACCACATTAGAGCTTCTTGTTAGTGTATTCGCTTCTCATTCTGACGTAGATAGCAGCAGCTGAGTCGTTATTGCTATAAATGTTACCAAGACACGTTGTTCAAAACAAAGTTAAAATGGTTAATATGACATCTTCATTTGATGTCGGGTGCAATGAATAGAGTTAGACACCCGAGCCATGGACAGCTTTGCAGCGAACAGAGTAAGCTAGAAACATTTTATATTTGTAAATGTGAAGGAATGAACAATTTCGATCAAATTCGTAATGGATATTCAAAACAGAAAAATGAAGTAAGGACTCATCGATTGGTCAATGATACTTGCTCTAAATCAAAAGGCATGCCAGAAACTTATTCAAAATGAAAAGATCAAGTAGATGTTTCAGTACTTATACTCATAATTCTATGAATTATAACGCCATACGTTGAATAATTCTTCAAAGTAGTTGCAATTATAAATACATTTTTTGGGGAAAAAATTATCATTACAGTTTGTTCTTTTTTACAACGTTAATGAGAACAGCTGATCCCTTTCGGAAGGGTTGAAGGTCAAATCCTAACGGATGGCGGCCCAGTCCTTCCAGAATTGATTAAGGGAATCGCAGCGACATGTAAGTGTAGAAGAACAATGTTGTTCAAGGTGAAGTTGAAGGTCAAGTCCTAACGGATGGCGGCCCAACTTTTACTGTTATTTAAAAACAAGCAGCACGTGTTCTTCTACCATATATTTTGCTTTTCATATCTACTGCTAAATAGTTTCTTTATGTTTGTTTGCATAACACTGAAGATAACAATTGCCAATACTTTAACAATTTGAGGAACAGGCCACTTCATTCTTAATCTCTACATGTCAACAGCGAGTCCTATTCAAATTTTTGCTTGATAAGTAAATTTGGCTACCACATTAGAGCTTCTTGTTAGTGTATTCGCTTCTCATTCTGACGTAGATAGCAGCAGCTGAGTCGTTATTGCTGTAAATGTTACCAAGACACGTTGTTCAAAACAAAGTTAAAATGGGTTAATATGACATCTTGATTTGATGTCGGGTGCAATGAATAGAGTTAGACACCCGAACCATGGACAGCTTTGCAGCGAACAGAGTAAGCTAGAAACATTTTATATTTGTAAATGTGAAGGAATGAACAATTTCGATCAAATTCGTAATGGATATTCAAAACAGAAAAATGAAGAAAGGACTCATCGATTGGTCAATGACACTTGCTCTAAATCAAAAGGCATACCAGACACTTATTCAAAACGAAAAGATCAAGTAGATGTTTCAGTACTTATACTCATAATTCTATGAATTATAACTTCATACGTGCATATAATTCTCCAAAGTAGATGAAATTATAAAAGCATTTTTTTTTTTTTGGAAAAAATATCATTACATTCTGTACTTCTTTACAAGGATAAAGAGAGCAGCTGATCCCATTCGGAAGGGTTGAAGGTAAAATCGTAACGGGTGGCGGCCCAGTCCTTCCAGAACTGATTAAGGGAATCACTGCGACACGTAAGTGTAGAAGAACAATGTTGTTCAAGGTGAAGTTGAAGGTCAAGTCCTAACGGATGGCGGCCCAACTTTTACTGTTATTAAAAACAAGCAGCATGTGTTCTTCTACCATATATTTTGCTTTTCATATCTACTGCTAAATAGTTGCTTTATGTTTGTTTGCATAACACCGAAGATAACAATTGTCAAAACTTTAACAATTTGAGGAATAGGTCACTTCATTCTTCATTTCTACATGTCAACAGCGAGTCATATTCTATTTTTTTTGTGTGGTAAATTTGGCTACTACATTAGAGCTTTTTGTTAGTGTATTCGCTTCTCATTCTGAAGTAGATAGCAGCAGCTGAGTCGTTATTGCTATAAATTTTACCAAGACACGTTCTTCAAAACAAAGTTAAAATGGTTTATATGACATCTTGATTTGATGTCGGGTGCATTGAATAGAGTTAGACACCCGAACCATGGACAGCTTTGCAGCAAACAGAGTAAGCTAGAAACATTTTTTATTTGTAAATGTGAAGGAATGAACAATTTCGATCAAATTCGTAATGGATATTCAAAACAGAAAAACGAAGAAAGGACTAATCGATTGGTCAATGATACTTGCTCTCAATCAAAAGGCATACCAGAAACTTATTCAAAATGAAAAGATCAAGTAGATGTTTCAGTACTTATACTCATAATTCTATGAATTATAACGCCATACGTTGAATAATTCTTCAAAATAGTTGCAATTATAAATACATTTTTTGGGGAAAAAATTATCATTACAGTTTGTTCTTCTTTACAACGTTAATGAGAACAGCTGATCCCTTTCGGAAGGGTTGAAGGTCAAATCCTAACGGATGGCGGCCCAGTCCTTCCAGAATTGATTAAGGGAATCGCAGCGACATGTAAGTGTAGAAGAACAATGTTGTTCAAGGTGAAGTTGAAGGTCAAGTCCTAACGGATGGCGGCCCAACTTTTACTGTTATTTAAAAACAAGCAGCACGTGTTCTTCTACCATATATTTTGCTTTTCATATCTACTGCTAAATAGTTTCTTTATGTTTGTTTGCATAACACTGAAGATAACAATTGCCAATACTTTAACAATTTGAGGAACAGGTCACTTCATTCTTAATCTCTACATGTCAACAGCGAGTCCTATTCAAATTTTTGCTTGATAAGTAAATTTGGCTACCACATTAGAGCTTCTTGTTAGTGTATTCGCTTCTCATTCTGACGTAGATAGCAGCAGCTGAGTCGTTATTGCTGTAAATGTTACCAAGACACGTTGTTCAAAACAAAGTTAAAATGGTTAATATGACATCTTGATTTGATGTCGGGTGCAATGAATAGAGTTAGACACCCGAACCATGGACAGCTTTGCAGCGAACAGAGTAAGCTAGAAACATTTTATATTTGTAAATGTGAAGGAATGAACAATTTCGATCAAATTCGTAATGGATATGCAAAACAGAAAAATGAAGAAAGGACTCATCGATTGGTCAATGATACTTCCTCTAAATCAAAAGGCATACCAGACACTTATTCAAAATGAAAAGATCAAGTAGATGTTTCAGTACTTATACTCATAATTCTATGAATTTTAACGCCATACGTGCATATAATTCTCCAAAGTAGATGAAATTATAAAAGCATTTTTTTTTTTGGAAAAAATATCATTACATTCTGTACTTCTTTACAAGGATAAAGAGAGCAGCTGATCCCATTCGGAAGGGTTGAAGGTAAAATCGTAACGGGTGGCGGCCCAGTCCTTCCAGAACTGATTAAGGGAATCACTGCGACACGTAAGTGTAGAAGAACAATGTTGTTCAAGGTGAAGTTGAAGGTCAAGTCCTAACGGATGGCGGCCCAACTTTTACTGTTATTAAAAACAAGCAGCATGTGTTCTTCTACCATATATTTTGCTTTTCATATCTACTGCTAAATAGTTGCTTTATGTTTGTTTGCATAACACCGAAGATAACAATTGTCAAAACTTTAACAATTTGAGGAATAGGTCACTTCATTCTTCATTTCTACATGTCAACAGCGAGTCATATTCAATTTTTTTTTTGTGGTAAATTTGGCTACTACATTAGAGCTTTTTGTTAGTGAATTCGCTTCTCATTCTGAAGTAGATAGCAGCAGCTGAGTCGTTATTGCTATAAATTTTACCAAGACACGTTGTTCAAAACAAAGTTAAAATGGTTTTATTTGACATCTTGATTTGATGTCGGGTGCAATGAATAGAGTTAGACACCCGAACCATGGACAGCTTTGCAGCAAACAGAGTAAGCTAGAAACATTTTATATTTGTAAATGTGAAGGAATGAACAATTTCGATCAAATTCGTAATGGATATTATAAACAGAAAAACAAAGAAAGGACTAATCGATTGGTCAATGATACTTGCTCTAAATCAAAAGGCACACCAGAAACTTATTCAAAATGAAAAGATCAAGTAGATGTTTCAGTACTTATACTCATAATTCTATGAATTATAACGCCATACGTTGAATAATTCTTCAAAGTAGTTGCAATTATAAATGCATTTTTGGGGAAAAAATTATCATTACAGTTTGTTCTTCTTTACAACGATAATGAGAACAGCTGATCCCTTTCGGAAGGGTTGAAGGTCAAATCCTAACGGATGGCGGCCCATTCCTTCCAGAATTGATGAAGGGAATCGCTGTGACATGTAAGTGTAGAAGAACAATGTTGTTCAAGGTGAAGTTGAAGGTCAAGTCCTAACGGATGGCGGCCCAGTCCTTCCAGAATTGATTAAGGGAATCGCTGCGACACGTAAGTGTAGAAGAACAATGTTGTTCAAGTTGAAGTTGAAGGTCAAGTCCTAACGGATGGCGGCCCAACTTTTACGGTTATTTAAAAACAAGCAGCACGTGTTCTTCTACCATATATTTTGCTTTTCATATCTACTGCTAAATAGTTTCTTTAGTTAGCATAACACTGAAGATAACATTGCCAGTACTTTAACAATTTGAGGAAAAGGTCACTTCATTCTTCATCTCTACATGTCAACAGCGAGTCTTTTCAAATTTTTGCTTGATAAGTAAATTTGGCTACCACATTAGAGCTTCTTGTTAGTGTATTCGCTTCTCATTCTGACGTAGATAGCAGCAGCTGAGTCGTTATTGCTATAAATGTTATCAAGACACGTTGTTCAAAACAAAGTTAAAATGGTTAATATGACATCTTGATTTGATGTCGGGTGCAATGAATAGTGTTAGACACCCGAACCATGGACAGCTTTGCAGCGAACTGAGTAAGCTAGAATCATTTTATATTTGTAAATGTGTTGGAATGAACAATTTCGATCAAATTCGTAATGGATATTCAAAACAGAAAAATGAAGAAAGGACTCATCGATTGGTCAATGATACTTGCTCTAAATCAAAAGGCATACCAGACACTTATTCAAAATGAAAAGATCAAGTAGATGTTTCAGTACTTATACTCATAATTCTATGAATTATAACTTCATACGTGCATATAATTCTCCAAAGTAGTTGAAATTATAAATGCATTTTTTTTGGGAAAAAATATCATTACATTCTGTACTTCTTTACAAGGATAAAGAGAGCAGCTGACCCCATTCGGAAGGGTTGAAGGTAAAATCGTAACGGGTGGCGGCCCAGTCCTTCCAGAACTGATTAAGGGAATCACTGCGACACGTAAGTGTAGAAGAACAATGTTGTTCAAGGTGAAGTTGAAGGTCAAGTCCTAACGGATGGCGGCCCAACTTTTACTGTTATTAAAAACAAGCAGCATGTGTTCTTCTACCATATATTTTGCTTTTCATACCTACTGCTAAATAGTTTCTTTATGTTTGTTTGCATAACACCAAAGATAACAATTGTCAAAACTTTAACAATTTGAGGAATAGGTCACTTCATTCTTCATTTCTACATGTCAACAGCGAGTCATATTCAATTTTTTTTGTGGTAAATTTGGCTACTACATTAGAGCTTTTTGTTAGTGTATTCGCTTCTCATTCTGAAGTAGATAGCAGCAGCTGAGTCGTTATTGCTATAAATTTTACCAAGACACGTTGTTCAAAACAAAGTTAAAATGGTTTATATGACATCTTGATTTGATGTCGGGTGCAGTGAATAGAGTTAGACACCCGAACCATGGACAGCTTTGCAGCGAACTGAGTAAGCTAGAAACATTTTATATTGTAAATGTGAAGGAATGAACAATTTCGATCAAATTCGTAATGGATATTCAAACAGAAAAATGAAGAAAGGACTCACTGATTTGTCAATGATACTTGCTCTAAATCAAAAGGCATACCAGAAACTTATTCAAAATGAAAAGATCAAGTAGATGTTTCAGTACTTATACTCATAATTCTATGAATTATAACGCCATACGTTGAATAATTCTTTAAAGTAGTTGCAATTATAAATGCATTTTTAGGGAAAAAATTATCATTACAGTTTGTTCTTCTTTACAACGATAATGAGAACAGCTGATCACTTTCGGAAGGGTTGAAGGTCAAATCCTAACGGATGGCGGCCCATTCCTTCCAGAATTGATTAAGGGAATCGCTGTGACATGTAAGTGTAGAAGAACAATGTTGTTCAAGGTGAAGTTGAAGGTCAAGTCATAACGGATGGCGGCCCAACTTTTACTGCTATTTAAAAACAAGCAGCACGTGTTCTTCTACCATATATTTTGCTTTTCATATCTACTGCTAAATAGTTTCTTTATGTTTGTTTGCATAACACTGAAGATAACAATTGACAATACTTTAAGAATTTGAGGAACAGGTCACTTCATTCTTAATCTCTACATGTCAACAGCGGGTCCTATTCAAATTTTTGCTTAATAAGTAAATTTGGCTACCACATTAGAGCTTCTTGTTAGTGTATTCGCTTCTCATTCTGACGTAGATACCAGCAGCTGAGTCGTTTTTGCTATAAATGTTACCAAGACACGTTGTTCAAAACAAAGTTAAAATGGGTTTATATGACATCTTGATTTGATGTCGGGTGCAATGAATAGAGTTAGACACCCGAACCATGGACAGCTTTGCAGCGAACAGAGTAAGCTAGAAACATTTTATATTTGTAAATGTGAAGGAATGAACAATTTCGATCAAATTTGTAATGGATATTCAAAACAGAGAAGAAGAAAGGACTCATCGATTGGTCAATGATACTTGCTCTAAATCAAAAGGCATACCAGAAACTTATTCAAAATGAAAAGATCAAGTAGATGTTTCAGTACTTATACTCATAATTCTATGAATTATAACGCCATACGTTGAATAATTCTTCAAAGTTGTTGCAATTATAAATGCATTTTTGGGGAAAAAATTATCATTACAGTTTGTTCTTCTTTACAACGATAATGAGAACAGCTGATCCCTTTCGGAAGGGTTGAACAGCTGATCCCTTTCGGAAGGGTTGAAGGTCAAATCCTAACGGATGGCGGCCCATTCCTTCCAGAATTGATTAAGGGAATCGCTGCGACATGTATGTGTAGAAGAACAATGTTGTTCAAGGTGAAGTTGAAGGTCAAGTCCTAACGGATGGCGGCCCAACTTTTACTGTTATTTAAAAACAAGCAGCACGTGTTCTTCTACCATATATTTTGCTTTTCATATCTACTGCTAAATAGTTTCTTTATGTTTGTTTGCATAACACTGAAGATAACAATTGACAATACTTTAAGAATTTGAGGAACAGGTTACTTCATTCTTCATCTCTACATGTCAACAGCGAGTCATATTCAATTTTTGCTTGATAAGTAAATTTGGCTACCCCATTAGAGCTTCTTGTAAGTGTATTCGCTTCTCATTCTGACGTAGATAGCAGCATCTGTGTCGTTATTGCTATAAATGCTACCAAGACACGTTCTTCAAAACAAAGTTAAAATGGGTTAATATGACATCTTGATTTGATGTCGGGTGCAATGAATAGAGTTAAACACCCGAACCATGGACAGCTTTGCAGCGAACAGAGTAAGCTAGAAACATTTTATATTTGTAAATGTGAAGGAATGAACAATTTCGATCAAATTCGTAATGGATATTCAAAACAGAAAAATGAAGAAAGGACTAATCGATTGGTCAATGATACTTGCTATAAATCAAAAGGCATACCAGACACTTATTCAAAATGAAAAGATCAAGTAAATGTTTCAGTACTTATACTCATAATTCTATGAATTTTAACGCCATACGTGCATATAATTCTCCAAAGTAGTATTGAAATATAAATGCATTTTTTGGGGAAAAAATATCGTTACAGTTTGTTCTTTTACAACGATAATGAGAA